>NC_069480.1:27043164-27065510 GCF_026875155.1 Cherax quadricarinatus | reverse complement strand
GGGGTGTGCGCCTTGTGTGTTCATATATTTGTACGCCGTGTGCACTTCCGTGCGTGCGCCCTCGTGTGTGTATGTGCGCGTGCCCCTTTGTGTGGGTTAGATCCATTTAATATTTTATTTATAACTCATTAAAATTTTCCAGGTGTGGACGTATCAGGGGTTCATTACTTTGTAATTTGTTCATGACTGTAACCATGTATGGGAGTGAAGCTGATTCATTACCTCTGTAACTTGCCATGTTTAGTGACCAGACTCCCGGGAGTTTCATTCCTTTGTAAATTTCACATCAAAATTTTTGGGGGCCCAGTCACTGGACCCTCATGACCTTTGAAATCTTTTGACTACCGCCCACAGGGGGTATGGGGCATAAAGTATTAAACTAAAGTGTGTGTGTGTGTGGTGTGGTGTGTTGTGTGTGTGTGTGGGTTGTGTTGTGTTGTGTGTGTGGTGGTGTGACTCAAAAAATCACATTTGCCCAATAACTCACTACAGTTGTGACCGGGTGTGGAAGTTAAATTTGCTATTACTTTTAAAATTTTTTCATGATGTAGCCAAAGTATAAACAAGTAACCATTCTACAGTTTCTTACCTTTGTAACTTGGCCTCATTACCTTTGTACCTATTTTGCATCAAATTTTGGGGGCCCAGTCCCTGGACCCATTACGTACCTCGAATCGAAATACCTTTGAAACTTGTCAGATTGGATCAAACTTACCCGGGTTCATTCCCTTTTGAAAATTGGAGTTCTTTACCTTTAAATTGTGATTCTTTACCTCGTAACTTGCTCACATCAAAACTTTGGGAGTCCATCCCGGGCCCAAATTTATGTACCTCTGTAATTTTTTTGACTACCCCCCAAGGATGGGTTGGGGTGCAAAATAAACAATTAAACAAAACCAGGCGGGGAACCCCGCTGCTGACCCCTCAGTTCAAGGAAAAAGCGGAGCATCAGCCACCAGCCCACCACAACCACAACCACCCGCACAACCAGCCTATGATGTCCAGTATCCACCAGCAAACCGTATCTGGGATTGGCAGCAAAATCCCAATTTTGTTCCAAGCCCCACCACTTTGTTAACTCTCAAAGTGGAATTCTGCCTACTTGTCCCCTTGGAACCACGGCCAATGAACTGGAATTCTTTGAATTATTCTTTGACCAGCCCTTGATGAAACTATTGTCAGGGAAAGTAATAAGTATTTTGAGTACACCATGGCAAATACGATAAAATCACCACAGTCAATACTACACCGGTGGAAAGAGACGACTGTTGCAGAAATGTATTTGCTTTTTGGCAACAATAATGCTTATGCCTCATGTCTATAAGCATAATATAAAAGCATACTTGTCCACAGATCGGTTAATTTCTACCCCGGTCTTCAGTGAAATCATCCCAGTGAACAGGTTTATCTTAGTGTTACGTATGTTGCACTTCTCTGACAAAACCAGGACTGACAGAAGTGACAGGTTATACAAAATCAGAAAAGTTTTTATGCATCTCAAACAAAAGCTTTCCATTCAAGAATCTTGTAACTGACGAGTCTTTGATTTGTTCAAAGGTAGACTGTCATTCAAGCAGTATATACCAAGCAAGAGGAAACGCTTTGGTATAAAACTGTTTGTACTCTGTGACTGTGACAGTGGCCTGGTATTGGATATTGTTGTATACACTGAATGTAAAACATTGAAAGATACCAAGATGTTATTGGGTATCTCAGGTGATGTAGTGAGAAGCATGATGGGACCTTATCTTGGTAAGGGGCATACATTATATACCGATAACTGGTACACAAATCCATTACTCAGTGATTTCTTGCGAGTGAACAAGACATATGTGTGTGGCACAGTGCGTTCTAATCTTTAACATATACCCAGGCTCAATGCAGGTGCTCGTGGTGATGATGTGCGGGTATTTACTGCCAATGACATCATGGCATTACGGTGCATGACAAACGAGATGTCACATTGTTGACAACCATTCACCGTAATGAAATGCAAGACAGTGGCAAAGTTGATCGAGTGACTAATGAACGTATATGAAAACCAGTGACAGTGATGATATACACAAAACATGCGCTTGGTTGACAAATGTGACATGCAGATTGGTTTTGTTGATTGTGTTCCATTGATAACTTTCCTATCACAGTTCACAAGCACGCTAACCCTCAATTCTTGCAGTGGTATGGTGGTCTTATCACATACCATTGTAAAGTGTGATTTTCTGTCTTTCGGTGACGAATTTTAGAGCAATTAGCCTTTCAGGACCTTCCAATTCTCAAAGTGGATACGTATGTCCTCGCCTGCTTGTGGGCAGAGGAGCTTTCCCAGTAACATCGCCTGCTTAACCTTTGAATGTCGTGAACTCCTAGGGGCCATAAAGTGATCCCTATGCCCCAACAGTGTTGAAATTGTTGGTGCTTAGGACATCCAGCTAAATACAGGGTGGTCTGCATACCAGGCACTTTGCAGGTCTGCAGCAGAGTGCCCAGTCTGCAGTGCCACAGATCAAGCCAATACACCTTGCAGTCTTCCCCCCACTTGTCTTAATTGCAATGAAACTCGCCCTCCCGCCAATGTTAAGTTTGAAATCTGTTGCCTTAAGGAGAGCAAAGGCTTTACTTATGCTATGGCTATCTCTCGCTCCACCTTCAAGGGAATCTTCCTTGCGTTCCTGATTCTTGGGTAGCTTGACCTCCAACCTTGGCAGTAACCCTGCCTACCACTCCTCCAGTGCTGTGTCTTCTGGGGTCACCCCTGTCTCTAATTCTTTTGTGGTTTTACCCTCTGAAAACCCCCCCACCTCCTACCTCTTCCTCTTTATCTTCCTGCCCGCTAGTTTTTTCAGTCTGCGAGGCCTTGCACACCTGCATCCTCTTCATGCCTATTACATATAAAGTTGAACCTGTCTTCTAAGCCCAAATCCCTTCGCATTTATCTAGTGCTTACAATTCCCCAACATTTTTTCCTTTTCGGCCTCAGTGCCTAGTTCTCACCCCTTTCTAACTCCTTCCAGCCTCCTTCCTCTCCTGTTCCACCGCTGGTCTCTTCTGTCCCCCCAGCACATCTCTCCAGGTTCATACTCCCCTTCCCTTTCAGACCTCTTTGGTTCCCTCTATAGTCTCCCGAGTCTCTACTTGCTCTCTCTCACCTGTCTCTGAAGTCATGGTATCGGCATCTTCTTTGTCCACTGAAACACTCGATAATATCTCCAACTATATTGCAATAAATTTTGGTAGAATTACCGACAATATGTAAAGTAAAAGGACACAAGTGCAACTAATGTGACATTTATTGTGGCAACGTTTCGCTCTCCAGGATTTATCAAGCCATTACAAACAATACATGGACACAGAGGGTATATAAAGGCACAGAGTGAGGTGAATACTAGTGAGGTACCATTTTCGATGTTCACTAGTGGTAGTAGTAGTAGTAGTAGTAGTGGTAGTGACAAAAGTAATACAATATGGTAGAGCAATTAATTCGTACATGAGTAAAAGGATATAAAAGCTATTACTTGGGTAACATAAAATAGGTTGGACAAATATAAACTGGAATGAGGCAGCTTGTTTCAGTGTTCACTCTCTGTGCTTTGTGTAGTATAACAGGAGAGATATGTGATGGCAGGGTTTACTGTTTTCAGGAGGATTCTTGCTAAGACTTCGGAGATGGTGAAGCTGCCGTTGTTTTGTTTAATTGTATTCGAAACAGCGATCAGTGCTGATTCGAGGCACTTGCGTCTGCGGAAATTAGTTTCTTTGATCACTAATTGGGCGTCTCTGAATTTCATGAGATGATTGGTGGAATTTCGGTGTTGTACACAGGCGTTGTTCAGGTTATCGTTCCTACATGCGTAAATGTGTTCAGTGAGGCGGGTGTCGAGGTTTCTGGCTGTTTCACCTACGTAAATCTTGTCCACAGCCTCCACAGGGTATAGTGTAAACTCCTGCATTGACAGGTTCGTGGTGCTTGGATTTTGTCCTGGTTATATCCTTATTGAAGTGCTAGAAGCGATGGCGACTCTGGTGTTAGCTTGTGAAAGTGCTTTTGAGACATTCAGTGCAACCTGACTGTTGGGAAGAATTATAACTTTTGCTGGGAGTGGTGTTGATGCGTGGAGAATTTATGATCTGAAGAGCTCTTTTCTTGCAGTCTTTGATGAAAAAAGAAGGAAAATGTAACTCTGTGAATGTTTGGTGAATGTATGTACACTCCTCGTCAAAAACTCAGGACTACAAATTCGGTATTGCACTTAGGAAAAACCCGATGATGATGCCTCTTTTGGTCTTGGTATCTTGACTGGAATAGAAGTGTGTGAGATCATTTTTATTGGTGGGTTTCCGATAAACTTGAAATCTTAGGTTGTTGTCTACTTTGTGAATGAGGACGTCGAGGAAAGGTAGCTTGTCATTGGACTCTTCTTCTAGTGTAAACTGGATCCGATCCATGAAACCCAAAATAAATTTTTTAAAAACAAAATAATTGCCTGGCCCCCCTTCCCTGCATCACCCCCTTTCCCCACTGAATCCAAAAACTACTGCAAATTTTAAACCACATCACTGCTGCTCCCCACCGCTGTAAAAAACCCCACTAGACACAAAAAGCCCAAAATCAAAAGACCTTTTGAGATCCGGAAAAACCCCCACCAATGAAGTCCACCCCCTTTTTCATCCCCTGTTTAGAGCAACGGGACCATTCGGAAATCTCGCCTTAAAACCAGTTCAGCCACCACCCAAAAGAAAGCAAAAACACAAGACACTGGGGAAGGGAAACCTCACGGGCCACCTTTCACTGACACTCCGGCACCACAAAAGCCGATATTTTAAGGGTTTATATTTCTACAAAACCCCAAGCAGTAAAAGAACACAATCCCTGTCTTCAGAAACCCCCATCTCACCTCCAGGAGGGAACATTAAAGTATCCTACGCCCAAAAACTGTACATACACCACTGCAGACATAAACCAGACACTCCCGCCAAAAAAACCCCAACACCCTTGGGAAGCCCAAGTACACCCAAAGAGGAAATTCGGGATCTTCAGAATAGGGACCTTGAAGACGGTACCCTCGTTTAGCACGACTATCCATGACCTTTTCACCCCACACTTTGCTGTCCCTAAAGCTGGGGTGTGGCTCCAATCAACCCTGTAACTGCGCCTTTTCCCGACCTGCGCTTTTCTTTTGGGGAAAGTCAGCGAAAATTTTAAAAAAACACTTTCCCCCAAACCCGGGGGGCCCAAAGGGAAAGAAGAAAGATGATTATCAACCCCCCCCCCGGGGGGGCCCACTCCCGGGGCCCACCATCGGGGAAAGACCGGGCCAAAAGGGACCTGTAATAAACCCTGAATAAAAAATGAACCCAACACACACACTCCACCAGGAAAAGCACAGCGCTAGCACGATCGACACCATGCTTTTTCCCTTCTAGGGCAGGGGTTGGTGCCAGGGGCCCGATTTTGTACCTTCAAGATGGGGGGGGAACTTTGCCTCCCCCCAAAGGGAACTTAGGTCTCAGACACTCCCTAGACAGGGACCTTTCCCGGGGCCACCATTTGGGAAAGGGGCCGGGGCCGGGGAAAAAATCCCCGGCGAATTTTTAAAACAACAACAACACCCCCCGGGCCACGTACATAACACAAGGTGGAAAAGTGTTGAACAGCCCGTAAAAACAAAACCCCCATTGAAACACACCCCTTTTCACGGAGTTCACCCCCCTTACACAAGATGGGAAACAGGGTTTTCTCCCGAAAAAAAAGGGGTCACGATGCTTCCTAAAACACGACGGAGGACTAAAGTTTTGGGAAAATTTGGGGGGCAAAATTCAAGCAAAAGAAGTTGCGGGGGAAGGGAAAGGAAAACTGAATGCCCCAACCATGACCGCGAAAATTTAGAAACAGGGGGCGGAAATAAACACCCCCCCTCCCAAAAACCCCAAGAGGGTTTGAACACTGGGGAAAACAAGAAGAAGCGCCATCCCCCAAAGGAGCGGCCCAAACCAGCCCCAACCCCCTTTGGCAAATTCAAGGTGAAGTCTTAGGGGGACCAAAAAAAACCCACTAGGGGGTTTGGGTTTTAATCCCCGGAATCACGCCCAAAACCCCCGAATTTTCAAGAAATTTTTTCAACTTGGGGGAAAAACCATTTTTGGGTTTTTCCCCCTCAAAAAGGGAAAATATAAAACCCCCTTTGAAGAGAGTAAAGGAAAACAGATCGCTCTTTCCACCCTGGAGGAACGGGACTCTCGGCAGACGAAAACCAAAGGGGTGTATTTATGCGATACCCCTGATGATCCCCCACGAGGCAGTACCCAGCTCACCCCATTGTGGTGTCAGCTCAACTTTCTAAAGGGCAAAGATGGCGGGCAATGCACCAACCCGAAAAGGTCCTCATTCAGAAAGTAGGACCACTCCCCTCCCACCGGGCCCTGGGGTTGGGGGGCGGGTTTATGAATCAGGCCCTTTCCCACAGCAAAACCCTTTTTTCGCTTTTAAAAAGTGTCACTTTTAGGGGAACCAGTGAAACCCCCTGTCCGAACAGAGTAATAGCGTGTCGGGCAGCCAGCACCCCCAAAACCGAGGAATCATCACCAAGCAAAAAAAATTCCCATCCCCCACCCACCCACAATCCCAAAAAATCAGGCAAAACCCCATCCCCTAAAACCTCGATGCCCCGAAAAGGTTTCGCCAAATTTAAGAATCGGGAAGACCCCCAAAAAACCTCGGCAACAGGCTACACGGATCATCACTCAGAAAACGATGGGTGCAGAGAACCCTGCCAACCGCAGATCTCTCAGCAGCAAACCCCCAAGTAAACGCCCAGGAATTCCCCCTAGGGAAACCCAACCAGGGGGTCAAGGGCAAGAACCTCCGCACCCCTACCTCAAAGAAAAAACAAGAGGAACAGGAGGCAACAACCAGGGTTCTGGTTTAAATGCGGTCAGCCAGGCGGGGGGAACTAAACCGGGCCCCCACCCGGGGGCCCTTGGGGACCCACCCAAAGCAAGGGGACTTTCCCTTTCCCGGCACAGGCGCTTTTCAAAACCAACCGGCACCTTTACCAGGGAATCCCGGCCTTTTCCCCCCCCCGGTATACAGCCAACAGACCACGGGGGCATCCCCAAAAAAAAAAATTTCCCAAACCCCCAGCAGTCCCCCACAACCCAACAACCCAGATAAAAACCACTGTTTCGAAACCCAACTCCCAAAGGGAGGGGGGGGTCACCAAGGGGGGGGGGACTCGTGCACTCATCAAGGTTTCACAGATCTTATTGTCAACACAATCAACTCCCCCCGGAACAAAAGAAGGCCCCATTCCGCAGATGGGCATACGCTCCCCTGGGGAGGTGCCTTTCTTAACCCAAAAGGAGACAGGTTTTGGGTGCCCATTTAATTTGCAGGTTCTCAAAAGCGGGCAGGACCCATTCCCCCAGCTCAGAAACAACCCTCATGGAAACCCTCGGTACCCCCAATTTACACCCCAAGGGGCCCACCCCCTTTGGGAAAATTCGGGCCTGAGGGGGGGAAACAAACACCTCTTGCGGAGGGGTAATTTTGGGGTCGGATTGGGTATCCGGGGGCCTTTTCTTTTCAAAAAAACTCTGACGTCCCCCTATGTGGGCCCCAAAAATTTCCCTGGGGTTTTTCTGGGGGTTTTTTTTCCCGGCACACGGACCCGGGGGGTTTTACTGCAGAGGGGGACAGCGGGATTTGTAATTTAAATTACAATACCTTTTTTCCCATTTTAGAAACCAAAACCCCCCGGGGGAAATGTGGGGAGGAAAGTTTGAGGGGGACCCGGGCCCCCTTTCCCTTTTGCACATTCCTGGGCGGGCCCCTTTTCCATCTATAACTCTACAAGAAAAACCCAAAACACACCCTCCCATTGCAATGGGCCCCCGACTACCAAAAGCACTGATTTTATTATTGTGGGGGGAGATTTTTTAACGGGGACAACACCCAATGCTGCACTCCCCACCCAGCAAACCCCAAGGGTGCTTGGGGGGGACACATAGAAAAAATCCTACAAGGGTATTCCCCCAAAAAAGGTTAAAGCTGGGTAAACAATGGAACCCCACACACCTGTTTGGGGGGGCGCCCGGGCCTTTTCCTTCGGGCAAAACAAATCGCACAGGAGCCACATGGGAAAAACCCCCCTTTTTTCCCCCCCCCAGGCGCAAGGGGCGCAATTTTCCCAAAAAAAGGGCCGAAGGAAAAGCCCTCACAAAAGAGACTGGTTTGGGGGTTTTTTACAACGACGAGGTTTTGGGAACAGAACCACCGCACAAACCCCTTTTTTGGAACTATACGGCGGTTTTTCCCCTACGGGGAAAACATGAATTTCTCTGGAGGGCCATTGTTCAGCAAAGCCCGGGAGAGTTTCCCCTCAATAAAAACTTAACATGGCTGGGGGTGGTGGGTCAACATTTTTTGGGGGATCACACCACCTTTCAGAGAAATGGGGGAAGCTCAACCCTAGCAAATTTTCATTGCAAGGAGGGGCCACCAGCCCCGGACCCCCAACCCATCCCAGGGGAAGCTTTAGAAACAAATGGAGGGTTTTCACTTCCAGGGGGGGCCCAACCAAATCAGCTCCCACAGGGACATCCAAAAATCCCAAAGGATCTTTTGCCACAGCGCCCGCTAACGGGTCAACTGCATTTGGGGTTTGGAAGATTTTGACTGATGGAATACCTGGGCGGGCTTTGGGAAATCCGACTTTCCCCTTAAGAACACCGGTGGGCCTGCCCCCCCCCGGGCACCATTGGTTTTTACATACTCCATGATTTTTTCCGGGGCCTTGGGGGAGAGTGGGTGGGAGGCCATAAATAAAATGTCATTTAAAAAGTCGTGGAGGGCCCGGACACTCCCCGCAGCTTGGAAGAAAGCTACCCCTCCTACCCAAATTTCCAAAAACCCCAAAGGGCCCAGGGCAGTATGAACCCCTATCGCGACGCAGCTTTCTTAGCCAAGACGCTGGAATTGGTTAAAAAACCGCCTTTCCCATGGGAAAATTGGGACCCTCTCATCATCACCTAATTTTTGGGGTTCACCAAAGGGCTGGGAAAAAGCGAGTGCATAACCACTCCCACTAAGCCAATTGCTGACAGAAACAAAAAAACCCTGTATTTTTCGTCCCACCTCCCACCCGAAAAGGCAATTTTAGCAACCAGGGCCCCCACAATTTTGGCCAAAGCCAGCCGGAAGGGAATCAAAGGGGCGCCTCCGGCCCCGGATAGAGGGCCCCACCTTAGGGGCAGGGGAGGGGCCCGTGGCAGCTTTCAGGGGCCTACTCCTTTCCCTTTTAAAACCCCGGGAAAACGGGACGCCACAAGGTGGCCCGGACCTACCCTGGGTTTTAAAACCTTAAGGGAGGAACTTGTGAGCCTTCCCCTTTCATAGTGGTACACATTCCCCTCAGTATGCTGATATCTTGCAAATCGTATTTTAATTTGGGGAAAAGGGGAATTTCAAACGACAGGCCCCAGAGAGCTTTTGGGCCTTAAATTTCGGGGATTCTTGCAAGGGGAAATAGGGGGCCCCAAGATCTCTTGCAATGAAGTCAAGGACCCAAACCTGTGAATAGAATTACGTATTCAAAGGGTATAGAAATTGAAAGGGACAGGCCCCCTCCTTTCCTTTGGGGAACTACATTGAAAAAAGCTGACCTTTCCGAAACAGGGGCCGGGGTAAGTCAGGTCAACGTTTCTTTCTCAGACTCAACGCCAGAGAGCCCTGACGAAGGGAACCGTGCAGGGGCAAGCAAAGATGTCTTCGCTTTTGGACTATATACAAGCTATAACGCTCGCCATTGGGCTACGGTTTCACCGGGTTAGGGATCCTTTACCCTTTTCCCCGGGGCAGGCAAAGGGGTTGGAGGTCGGGGGGACAAAAAACAGGAATTAAAAACTATGCTTTTTTTGGGGGCCCCCCTCTGGACCAACAAAGTATTTCCCCAGATCTGAGGGGGGCCCCCTTCCCCTTTCCCTTTGGGTGAAAGAGAAAAAACAAAACGCCTGCCAAAGTGGCCCCCGATTTCTGCCCAGGCAGGGAAGGTACCCCCCACTAAAGGGGGGCGGGATATTGACAACCCTGGGCCAAAAAGAATTTCCCCCACTCTTCACGGACTACTCCGGATTCGTTCGTTTTGTGCTTTGGGGGGGAAGCGGGGTTTCCCATACCCAAATAAATCCTTGGGGAAGGGGGGGTTTTTGACCTTCTTGTTCTTGGGGGGACCATCCCCCCTCCCCTGGGCGCCCAGATCCCCGGGCCCATGTTTGGGATCCATGGGGAAAAAACCCAAACTCTAAGCGTCTTTTTCAGTCAAACAACTCTCAGCAAACAACGAGACAAGCATGGGACTGGGGAGAGGGGGGGCCCATTTTGGGAGTGTATTCACAATGGGGTTCTGGCGACCCTTGGGGCAGGGGAAAAGAGCAGCAAACTGGACTGGACCACAATGGGCACCCACAAGGCTGGGGACTCCCTGACCACTTTTTCCCCGATCCCTTAGGGTGAGCTGGTGGGGATTCACCCGGCATTGTCACATGCCCCTAACACAAAACGAATTTCCCACCGCCCAAAAATGTTTTTATTTCCCCCTCTGCAATCAATTCCCCTCCCTCCCAACCACAGGGGCAATGTTCACCCCTTTTAAACACATCTTTTCCCGAGGGATTTAAAGACAGCCTTAAAAAGTTCAAGGGGGAACAGATCGACATTGAACTGGGTTCCCCACCAAGCTGGAACCGGGGGAAATGAGGGGGGGCCGGGTGATGCAGCCAAGGGAGGAAAAGGGCTACCACATATTGGGATTAAATGGGCCCAAAACAGCCTAAAGACAGACCCAAAACCCTGGTGGCTTCCAGGGGCCATGAAACTTTTTTGGGGGGGGGTTTTTAGGGAAAAACCCCTTTTCGGGGGTGGTTTCCGACAGGGGCTTTAGGGGAGAACCCCCCCCCATAGAAAAAGGGAAACGGGCCAAAACCAGTGTCCGCCCTCCATTCGGTTTTGGTCCTGGCTTTCCCACAGCCAAGATGATGGGAGGCAAGGGTGAGGGGGGGGGGGTTTTGGGGGGCCCTTTCTGTCAGCACGTTGTTTCCCGCGTGCCCCCCTTAACCCCACTATCTTCTGGGGTTTCGAAGTTATTTTAAACGCCCCGGGAGGGGGAACAGGGAAATGGGTTTTCCCTTTCCCGGGAAGGGGGGGGAACCAGAGGGTGACGCGGCCCTTTACCATTTTTGATCTTGACCTGGGTCCCAACCAGAAATGTTTCCTGTGATAACGACTATCCTCCTCCTCGCCCCAGTTGGCCCCAAAATTTTTTTGGGGGGGTACATACCGGGGTTGTCGCTTTGAGATCACCATTGAACTGACCAGAAGAATCTTTGGGGTTGTGCAAGGGGGGGGGGGGGGGCCCCTTGGGAAAAACCTTTTTTCCCTCGGGAGCCAGAGAAAGGGCATCGGGGGGAAGATGAGACCCGTGCCAGGACTCGGGGCTTGGCGAACATTTTTACAAACAAACAAACCCCAGGCCTGTTTCTGAAAGGTCAACATTTAAAAAAAAGCTGCCTTTCAAAAAAAGGGCCCAGTTTTTGGGCAGGGGCACGTGCTCTACTCAACTCAATGCCATGAAGCCAGACCGGAGGCAACCGTGCAAAGGGCAAGCAAAAGGAATTTACTTCGCTTTTACTTTTAAACAAGGGGGGGAAAATACCCCTTTTGCTCATTTTACTCCCCCACCGGGGGTTTTGGGCCATCTTTTTCCCGCAATGCAGGCCCAAAAAAGTGGGGGTCCGGGAAAAAAAATCAGGCGTTAAGGGGAAATATGCTTGGGGGGCCCCCATCGGCCAAAACAGTATGTCTCAGAAATTTAGGGCCCCCTTCCTTCCTTACTTACAGAGTAAATACATAAACGCCCGCAAAGTTGCCCACGATTCTGCACAGGCCCAAGGTACCCCCCACTAAGGAAATGGATAATTTACAACCATTGGGAACAAAATCCCACCCTCTTTCCCCCAAATCCCCCGGGGTTCGTTCCCTTTTGTCGGGCTGTGGGGAAAAACTGGGGGGGGAAAAAATTTGAGGGGGGTTCGGAAACGGTTTTTAAAAACCCACCCCTTTGGTGGGTACCTTTCCCCCAACCACCCCCCCTTGGGGCCCAGGAACCACCTATGTTTGCATCATGCAGCTACCCATCTCTAATTTGTCTCTGCAGTCAAGACACCTCAGCAATCATGCTGAAACAAGCATGCACTGGCAGAGGGGGGCACATTTTCATTTTATTTTCACAGATTTTGGTTTCTGGGCCCAAACCCTGACAGGAAAGAGCACAGCTGGGCTTACCACCCAAAGGGGCACACACAAGGCTGGGGACTCCCGACCACTGCACGATCCTTAAGCTTAGTCTGGGGGCCCATTCCCCGGGGATAAATTGCAATTCCCTCGACATCTGGAAATCCGAAACCCCCATACCCTGTTTTTTCCACCTTTGCAATCATTTCCCTCCTTTCCCCTCCTCAACCACAGGACAATGTTCACCCCATCCCCATCGATCCTGAGCATTTAAAGGGCAGCCTTATAAATTCCCGGGGGAAAAAGATCGACCTTTAACTGGATCCCCACCAAGCTGGCATCCGGGGAAATGAGGCGGCAGATTTATTCAGCCAAGGCAGCAAAAAAGACCCCCCCACATGTTGGGGGTTTTCTGTCCCCCAATCAGCCCACGACAAAACCAAAGGGGGCCGCCAGAGCCAAAGAAAATTATGGGGGGGGGTCTTAGGTGATACCCCATCCAGCAGTGGGAACCGGGGGCAGGGGACTCCGGGGGAAACCCCCTTCCCAAATGAAGAAGCTGGGCCAGAGCGCCCGTGTACCGCCAACCTCGGCTTCCCCCCCCCCCCCCCCCCCCCCCCCCCCCCCCCCCCCCCCCCCCCCCCCCCCCCCCCCTCTTTTGGGGGCTTTTCCCAGGAAAAAAAAAAAAAAAGGGGGGGTGGGGGGGGGGGAAAAGGGGGGGTTTTAATTTGGGGGTTTTTTTTTGTTTTTTTGTTTGGGGGGGGGGGGGTGGGGGGTTTTGGGGGGGGTTTGGGGGGGGGTTTTGGGGGGGGTTTTTGGGGGGGGGGGGGTGTTTTGGGGGTTTTTTTTGGGGTTTGGTTGGTTTTTTGGGGTTTTTTGGGGTTTGTTTTTAGGATGGGATTGGGAAATTATAAAAAATAAAAAAGGGGGGAAAGTTTTTTTGTTAAAAAGGGTTAGTGGGGGAAAATTGTGGGTTAATTAAATGGATTGGGGTTTTTTTAAATTTGCAGGAAAAGAGGTGGGGGAAAGGGGTAGGAGAATTTGGGGTTTTTTTATTGACACCCGGTTTAACCAACCAGAAAACTTTAAAACTGTTGAAAAGAAAACCTTTTTCCCCACCCGGACGGGGCCATCGAAGAATTTAAAAACCCGGGGGAGATAGGGTTTTTGTCCCCAACCCTTATCATTTTTTACCATCACCCCCGGTAATTATCTGTTTGTGACTTAAAAAGGTTGGTTGAAACTATCAAAAAGGAACAACATTATAACTTGGATAATGTTTTTCTTATTTCCCACTGTTTGAAATTAAGAAATTTTTGGGGCAAAAGGGTTTTTGTAAAATTTTTCCTTTTGCAACCTTGGTTATTTTTTGAAAAAACGTTGCCCCAAAATGGCTCATTTTTTCCCAAATCAAAGAAGTAAAATTAAAAACAAAAAGTAAGAGGAAATAGTCCCTTTTACCCTGGTTGTTTCAGTCCCTTAATTTTGTAAGGGGAAAAAGTTTTAATTTATTTTTAAAAAATGTTTTAAAAATTTTGGAAAAAGGGGGTTGGGGGAGAATTGGATTCTTCGGTAATTTAGTTTTTCCTTTTGTGGGAAAGTCCTTTAGTTTCCCCCCGGTTTGGGGTTAATTAAATGGGGTTTTTGGAAAAATTGAAAAATTTTTTTTCAAATTTTTCCTTTTCCTCAGGCCCTTTCCGTTTATCCCCGGTGGGGCCCAAATTTCCCGGGGTTTTGGGGTCCTTGATGGTTTTGCCCCCCCTAGAAATTTGGGTTTTTTGGTTCATTTTTTTAAGAAAAAGAAAGTAATACCCTTTTCAAAAGGAAAAAAAGTGTTGTCACTTCTTTTCCTTAGGTAAATTTTTGATTAAGGGTAAACTTTGGGGAACTTTTTGGAAAAAAGTTTTTTAAACGTTTTGGGCCCCCGGGGGTTTGGGGGGTGGGAAAGGGTAAAGGGGGATTCCCTCCGTGGCTTCCTGGTTTGTTTAAAAGGTTTTGCCCCGGCGGCCTGATTGGCGAGGAATGGGTTTGAAAATAATTTGTTCAAAGGGGGTTTTTTCAAAAAGGAAAGAACTAAAAAGGGCCAGGAATAAGGGCCCTTTTAAATTCCCCGTTTTAGGTTGGGGTCTGTGGTTTAAAAGCCCGGGTGTAGAAAACGTTTTGGGGTTTGGTTGGTTTTTTTTCCCTATTATTAAAACGAAGGGCAAAGGCCGGGTTTGGGGGGAAGGCTTTTAGGAACGGAAATTGGTTTCGGCTTCTTCTTAAGGGGGTGGGAACCCCAAAGGGCCCAAAAAAGGGGAAAACTTTCTTGGGGGGCCTTTTAAAGTTGGCCCTTAAGTTTTAAGGTAGGTTGGGGGTGAAGGGGAAAAATTGGGAAAAATTTGGGCCCCCAAAATTTTCCTGATAAGTTTGCCCGGAAACCTCACAAAAGGGCGAAAACCCCATTGGGAAACAAAAGGTTTTTAAAGAGGTGATTTTCAAAAGAACACCCCTAAGCCTTTTAACTTGTTCACTTTCGTGTTCTCTTTGGGACCTTTTGGGGTAGGCCTTTAGAAAAAGTTCCAAAAAGGTTTTCCCCAAAAACAATTACCCTTAAACTTTCCCTATTTTTTTTTTTTCCCCTATTTTTTGTTCCAATTTTTTAAAGGGGGGAAGCCCCCTTTGGCGGGTTTCAATAATAAAAAGGTCCGTTTTGTATTTCTTTGTATTGTGATTTTAACCCTTTTTGAATTTCCCATTTTGGCACGTTAAAAATATTCAAAAATCCAAATGGTTAAGCAATACCGACAGTTGGATTTAAAACCAATTGGGAAAAATTGGGGACCAATTCCCCCCCCTGGCTAACAAAAATTTCCCCGGTGAAACCCTTCCCCAATAAAAACAAGGGGGGCAAGTTTGGATTACCCCGAAATAAAGTTAAATTTTAGGGGCCCCTTCCACTTTCGATTTACCCCATAAGCCCTAAAATGTTAGGTAAAAGGGGGGGTTTTTTTAAAAATTTCCTGAAAGGTTTCCCCATTTGGCCTTACCCCATTTTCCCGGTTTTTCAAGCCCAAAGGTTTCAAATGTCCCTAATTTCTCCCATTCCATGTAGGCCGGGAGCTTGGGGGCCCTTGGTTCCTGTTCTAAAAGGGGTGGGGCCTAAAAACCCTTTTTACTTTTCTAGAAATGAGATCGGTTTTTTTTTGGCTTTGGAAACGTGTGAAAGAACAAAAACCCCTTGGAAAATCCGGAAATTCCCCAAATCCGGTTTGGCTAATAAACCCCAACGGGGGCCCCGGGGGAAAATTCCACTACCATCCCCCAAAAAACCCCAAAAGGTTTTTTGGGGGAGGGGATGGAAAATTCCCCCAATGGGAAAAAGCCGGGGTTTAAAATACCTTAAAACCCCCAATTGGGGTTTTAGGGCCCTACTGGTTTACCCTGGGCCCCCCAAGGCATTTTTAATTAAAGGTATTTAACCCAAAGCCCTTGGCCCGGCCTTTCCCAAAGGGCCCCTTACAACCCCCCCTAAAATTGTTTCCGAAACCGGGGTTTCCCCCTACGTTTTTTTTTCTCAAAAAGGGATTAAAACCCTTGGTGTTAAATTTTTTAGGCCCCCCCTTGGTCCAAAAAGGGTTCCTTTTGGGTTTTTTTACAAAAACCCCCGGGGGCTTTTTTCCCCCCGGGCTTTTCCCGGTAAAGCCCCAACGAAAACAAAAGATGGCAAACGAAAACCCTCCCAAGAAAAGAAAGGGGTTCATACACTTTGAGACCCCAATTTGTCCCCAACTTTCCCTGCCTCCCAGCATCTAAAGGATTCCCAAAAACCCCCTGGGCTTCGGGCCCGGCACTGGAAAGCCCTAAAGTCGTCCTACCCAACCCTGGGCTGTTTTTGGTTTCTGCACATAAACACCCGGTTGATCAGGCTTGATCCCCCGGGATGCCGGGGTAAAGCCGGGGCCCGGGGGCGTTGACCCCCCGGACTCCCTCCGGTAAACCCCCATTTAAAACCCCCAAACAGTTTTCTTTTGATTGGTAATACAGTGAAGTCTGCCGTTGTACTACGCTTCAAAAGCCAGGCACTTGGGGGCTTGATGCCTCTCACTGTCATCCCATGCTCGACCAGTGATGAACGATTAGGAAATTGATGTCTGATATGGTTTTTGGAGACTCACATGTTTTTCTCTTCGCCAACAGGTTTCGAAAGGGGCCACTCTATTTTGGACCCCTTGCTCCACTTAAATATGTATGGCAGAATCCCTTTTGCAAATAAACACTCCATTTTGCAGTCTTTTTTTTACTCAAGAAGGCAGTGACCCTCTTGGATTATAACATCTTACCCCAAGCCCACTCCTTAGGCCTCTGCATAATCTACGCCTTTCCCTTTCTGTTTTTTTTATCTGAAAGACATTTTTGTGTCCGCTTGGGCTTTTTGCTTTCCCCAACTTTGATCAGGCTAGGGGTCCCACAGGTTGTTCTTTAGTACACCCTTTTTCTCTTGCTAAAATGATCACCTTCCATTTTTCCCTCGCATATTTTGGGCATCGCTATAACTATGGAGGCCCTGGCTTCCCCCTAGTAAAAGCCTCCCCTTTAGGATGCGATTTATCATGTTTTTCCCCTTGGGGCCACTTTTCATGGGTTTAAATTTTCTAGTGCAAAAACCCTTTTAAATTTCCTTCACTAACTCCCTTTATCCCAATTTCCATTGTATTTTTCACAGCTGCATAACCCCGAAAGTGATGCGTCAATTTCTTGGGCCCCTGTTTGATCGCCGGGTTGACATGGGAAAACCCCACACTTCCTCTTTTAAGGGACTTGCCTTTGGTTGGCTAACCGCCTTAAAATTCTTTCACATCGTTCATGGGGGGCAGATCGCGGACTCTCCTTCCGTTTCTTTTGCTCAGTCTTGTCAAAGCTGGATTTTGGTGACCAAGTTATTGTTCAACTTCTCCTACAAATCTTTTTAATTGGATCCCCTTTACATCAGGGGCTGTTTTTGTGCCTTGGTGCCTTTCATTTTTTTTATCCCCCGTTGAAAGCCTCTAGCTGAGGCGAATGTTCCCCCGCCAAACGGCAGATGCCCCATTGCCTTTATTACTTTGTCGTTCTCATGACCCTTTTGGTTCCTGCCACGTATGGGTTGGTCTCAGATGTTAGAAAACCCCTCTTTTTCCATTTTCTCTTCATCTTTACTCACTCCCGGTCTCTCTCCAGTTTCCTCTCTTGTATTTCCCTGTACGTCTGCCCTTTTTCCCTTCCCCCCTTTAGAGGTTTGATGGTTCGGTTTTTTTTTGCCCCCTACGTTTGCACTAAAGCTCTCCTACCAAAAACTTTCCGCTCTCTTTTTTTTATCACTTCAGCGTTTTTTTCAAAAGTTCCAAAACTTCTCACGTGTTAGGTTCGCGGAGTGTTCCCCACTAGCTGCGGGAAACACTAGTATTTTTCCACCGAGTTTTAGCCACCCATAACGCTTCTCCGTATTATAAGAAAGTCTCCCCCGGGTTTGTGACATTTCGGGTTCACTCAGCACTTTTCAGGCCATTTAAGCAATTTTATTTCCCTTACCATTGTCCTCTGTATCAATTCCGTTTTCACTGTGTAGCTGCAAAAACAAAGACGTCGTTTCTGTTGGGTCCCTTACACGTTTAATGCAAAAAATGAACAGGGGGATGCGCGCATGGTCATGGTGTGGATCTTCTGGTTTTTCCCTTTGAGATATTCCATAGGGGTTTTAAACCCCCCTCCCGTTATGCCATTGGCAAAACAGTGATCGGACTGCACCAAACAAATTAAAACCTTAATAAATTGCTTTGGATTTGTGCCAACTTACCACCATTGCTGTACTTGGGAGACGTGCCTTCCTTTTTTTCTGCATTTGGGCCAAAATTTTCCCTTTCCCATGGGTACTCATGGGGTTTACACCCTATTCCTCCGTGAAGTTTTTTGTTCCTATTTCGGCCCTTTACTTTCTTGTGGGTTTTCCGTTTACCATGAGCTCGCGGGATTTACCTCCCACAGACACTGCCCCCCCAAAACCACTTTTACCTTATCTTCCCTTCTTGCAGACGGCCCTGCCTTTGACTTATGATCACTTTTGACTTTTTGTCAGCAACTGCTTTACTATACAAACTTTGACACAAAACCCCCTAGCATCCCACCCTCACCTGTGATCCCTCTCTTCACCTAGCCGTTCATAGCCCGGGCACTATTTTTCTGCCCCCCCCCCAGCCATGCATGACCTTATCAGTTTAGCACTTTATTTGATTATAAATTTAAAATGAATAAAGACCATGCTGAGAGCACCTCCTTACAGTTTCTGTTTCTTGAGTCTCAAATGGTTTCCCACATTACGTGGCAGTTAACAACATGTTTCAGAGGCTTAAATTAATCGTGGATGGGAGTCTCTGCGCCAGAAAACCGTGGGGATAACTAGTCACGTGGCCACTAACAAATGGGTGGGGATATCAGGGATATTAACTTTGGTTAATAAGTGTGCCCCTGACCAATGACCAGGTAATTTGTAACTGATATTTACTACAGTTTACAGTTTTTACTCCCAAAAGTGGTGATTGGCTTGTACACAGTGAACATTCAACTGTCATACTTGTGCAGAAGTGTTAAGTGCTGCTTTCCCCCAACAGTTAATTGTCATTTGTGAGCCTGTATTTAAAACTTTAAAAGGCTCAGAGTGTACTTCAGTGTAGTGACTCCTTGCATTTGATAAATCAGTGAATACAAAGCTCTGCTCAGTGTAACTGAACTATTAAATACGGTTACATAATTTAAGTTGCTTGTCCTAGTGTCAAATTTTTGGTTTTCTAATACATTTTCTCGTTCAGACTGAAACTTTACTGCTAAATTCCCAGTAATATTTCAAATTGCAGTGTTCATCTGTGGTGTGAGTGTGTAACTTATGCTTTGTATTTTTACTGTGAACAAGCTTACTGCTGCATAATGTTCAGTTTCATGAATACTTTCTTTCTTGAGTAATTCGGTTACCTTTAAACTGTGTTAAGCAAGAGTCAGCCTGTTAACATCTATGTTCCTTGCCATCTCATCTAGTGGGTTTAGCGCCTAGTTAAAATTGTAATAGTAACAATTTGCAATCATTATACTTCTAGTTATACATTGTGTAAATTGTTTTAGACTATTTGATCAACTGGATTGTAGTGTTTAACTTCTGATACACCAATTTAATGACTGCAGACACGCACTGACACATAATAAACACATTAAAACGCTGGTACCTCTCCAGAAGCTGGGCCTAGTGTGTGACCTTGAGAAGTTCAGTGTGTTTATTACGACCAGCGGTGTAAGAGAGATAAGATAAGATTTTGTTCGGATTTTTAACCCCGGAAGGTTAGCCACCCAGGATAACCCAAGAAAGTCAGTGCGTCATCGAGGACTGTCTAACTTATTTCCATTGGGGTCCTTAATCATGTCCCCCAGGATGCGACCCACACCAGTCGACTAACACCCAGGTACCTATTTTCTGCTAGGTGAACAGGACAACAGGTGTAAGGAAACGTGTCGAAATGTTTCCACCCGCCGGGAATCGAACCCGGGCCCTCCGTGCCACTCCGTACCACTCTCACCTATATTTACATCAACACAAGTGTATTCTAAGTGATAAAGTGTACACTTGGTGTACTTGGTAACACTTGTCATACATAGTAACGCGTGTGTAAGTGAGATTGTTTAGGTACTGGTTCATCTATCTACAGCTGCACACTTATGCTTGCATACATGTATAACATAGTAACGTGTGAGTTACCCAGGATGGACCAAGGAAGTCGACCAGAGTGATTTATCTCATTGTCATTGTAACATTACCTAGATTTTTTTTTTTTTTTTTTTTTTTTTTTAGTAATACTGTTTACAATCTATGGCTGGGGTAAGAGGTTGTCTTCAGCATTCATTGTGATGTCCCTACCTCTATGGGTTCATGAAAGGTAAAAGTGTGCAGAACTGTATTTCCACCTTTCTCACTGCACACACCTCTACTAGTTTTACCACTTTTCTTGATCTAAAATCTGCATTTGATATTGCAAACAGAACCGTTATACTACATGAACTAGCCAAAATGAATATTGGTGGTAGCTTACTCTGCTGGATAATAGGATACCTGTCAAATAGAGTATCCTCTGTCCTTTACCAAGGCTTCAGAAGTGATTCTAAAGAAATGTCTTTAGGTACACCGCAGGGAGGAGTTCTTAGTCCCATGCTATTTAATATTCTGATTAATGCTCTCCTAAATGCTCTACCTGCCTCACCTAAACATATAGCTAAAAGCTATGCTGATGATATCATGATCCATACAACAGGGCATAAGAAGATGAATACCATTCTTAATGAAGTTCAAGCAATTTGTAATCGACTAGGCCTCATAATATCTTCCTCTAAAACAAAGATATTAACAAGCAAACGACATCCCCCACCCATCTATTTGCAGGGTGAAATCATTAGCTACGTTAAAACTTACAGATATCTTGGTGTAGATGTACCCTTTAACAAATCCACTATACCACAACTAAACAAGAAATGTAAAGCTAGGCTAAATGCTCTCAAAGCTGTTGCTGGCTACAATCCCAACTGAAAGCAACCATATGACCTGTCTTTGTAATACTCACTTGTGCTTTATAGTAATCTGTTTACATTAATGTTTTATCACTGATTTCATCATTGCTTAGTTAATCTTAAGCCAGCCCGTAATGCTATGCATAGTATAAGTGGCTTTGGCATGCTGCTCTTATCTGTATTTTTTGTACCTCTGTATGTGTGCTCAAATTGGTAATAAATAAATAAATAAATAAATAAATGGTGCTAATGTGAGAATCGTGAGAATGATGTACATAGCCTAAGTTAGGTCCTTAATTGATTATGCTGCTCCCATGTTGATATTAGCTAGAGAAAGTTCCCTCCGACCCTTGGAGTTAATGCAAAATGAAGCTCTCAGGATTATTCTTGGCTGCCCCAGATCTACAAAAGTTCTTAACATGAGGAAGGAGCTTGGTATTTCTAGTATCAGTGATAGGATTGTTGAAATTAACACTGTACTCGGTATTAGAATGTTGAGAAACGAACCAGACACTGTCACAGTGAATCTTACCAAGTGTCTAGAGGTAAATACACACAGATCTAAATGGATTGTGAAAACGTGCAATTGCATTAAGTTTTATAACCTGCATAACTGTATCACTGTAGGCAACAAGAGCATTTCACCCCTCCATGGAAGATGTGTTCATTTAATATCACATACCTACAAGTCCCTCCCAAGAAGCTCATTGCTAGTAATCCCTTCCTTAAATCTCTTGTTAGAGCAACTGCAGTTAGGCCTAAGTGGTTGAGGGGAGAGGACGTGTGTGTGTTGAGGGAAGTCCTAGGCCTTCTATATCAGAACTGCTTATCTCACCCGACTGATAACTCATCATGCAACAAATATCGTTGGAGCGCAGCTGAATTGCTGCTGGAACTCTTATGTGTGAACTGTGACTAGTGATATACCTAGTGAAACACAAATATCTTGATTTGACTTCACTCCACCTCGCCTCTCTCCCCTCCTTCCTCGATTTCCAACTCAGCCATTCGCCTCTATTTACTTATGGTCTAGAGGCGGTTTTTGCCAGACCACATAAATGCTTGAGTGCCCATGTCAGTCCTCTGTGCCGCACTCCACTCACCTTACGAATAAGTCTCCTGTGTGCCTACCTGCCTGCTACAAGCAAATATCCTAGTGGTTGTGTTAAGTGCTGCAGATTTGTTGTAACTATTTGCACGAGTGGATTTCACTGACTTAGGACATTGTGCTACCATCAGTACCTACGTAGGCTTAAAATGAGTGAGGAATGTCTGGCCTGCTGGGTGACCTTGAAAATGGCACTATAAGACTCGCATGCCACTTTACACCCATACTGCGTGTGTCTAGTGAGGTGAATGTCCCTTCCTCGACTTTCCTATTCACCGGTATCCCTTAACTCGTCGCCATTATCTACATATGGGATAAGGGCGAGTTTAGCTGATCCAGGCTAAACAGCGCTCCAAGCCAGCCAGTGAAGGCCAAGTTACAGATCCTTTGGAA
>NC_069480.1:27022345-27042664 GCF_026875155.1 Cherax quadricarinatus | reverse complement strand
TTCACGTAGTCCAGCGTCAGTCATTTGAACACACTTCATGATTGTTAGTTCTTCAAGCAGCACTAAGTGACTTATATGAGATTATTATTTTTTATTATCACACTGGCCGATTCCCACCAAGGCAGGGTGGCCCGAAAAAGAAAAACTTTCACCATCATTCACTCCATCACTGTCTTGCCAGAAGGGTGCTTTACACTACAGTTTTTAAACTGCAACATTTACACCCCTCCTTCAGAGGGCAGGCACTGTACTTCCCATCTCCAGGACTCAAGTCCGGCCTGCCGGTTTCCCTGAACCCCTTCATAAATGTTACTTTGCTCACACTCCAACACCACGTCAAGTATTAAAAACCATTTGTCTCCATTCACTCTATCAAACATGCTCACGCATGCCTGCTGGAAGTCAAGCCCTCGCACACAAAACCTCCTTTACCCCCTCCCTCCAACCTTTCCTAGGCCGACCCCTACCCTGCCTTCCTTCCACTACAGACTGATACACTCTTGAAGTCATTCTGTTTTGCTCCATTCTCTCTACATGTCCGAACCACCTCAACAACCCTTCCTCAGCCCTCTGGACAACAGTTTTGGTAATCCCGCACCTCCTCCTAACTTCCAAACTACGAATTCTCTGCATTATATTCACACCACACATTGCCCTCAGACATGACATCTCCACTGCCTCCAGCCTTCTCCTTGTTGCAACATTCATCACCCATGCTTCACACCCATATAAGAGCGTTGGTAAAACTATACTCTCATACATTCCCCTCTTTGCCTCCAAGGACAAAGTTCTTTGTCTCCACAGACTCCTTTTCCCCTCATCAATTCTATGATTCACTTCATCTTTCATAGACCCATCCGCTGACACGTCCACTCCCAAATATCTGAATACATTCACCTCCTCCATACTCTCTCCCTCCAATCTGATATCCAATCTTTCATCACCTAATCTTTTTGTTATCCTCATAACCTTACTCTTTCCTGTATTCACCTTTAATTTTCTTCTTTTGCACACCCTACCAAATTCATCCACCAATCTCTGCAACTTCTCTTCAGAATCTCCCAAGAGCACAGTGTCATCAGCAAAGAGCAACTGTGACAACTCCCACTTTGTGTGTGATTCTTTATCTTTTAACTCTACGCCTCTTGCCAAGACCCTCGCATTCACTTCTCTTACAACCCCATCTATAAATATATTAACCACGGTGACATCACACTTCCTTGTCTAAGGCCTACTTTTACTGGGAAATAATTTCCTTCTTTCCTACATACTCTAACTTGAGCCTCACTATCCTCGTAAAAACTCTTCACTGCTTTCAGTAACCTACCTCCTACACCATGCACCTGCAACATCTGCTACATTGCCCCCCTATCCACCCTGTCATACGCCTTTTCCAAATCCATAAATGCCACAAAGACCTCTTTAGCCTTATCTAAATACTGTTCAATTATGTGTTTCACTGTAAACACCTGGTCCACACACCCCCTACCTTTCCTAAAGCCTCCTTGTTCATCTGCTATCCTATTCTCCATCTTACTCTTAATTCTTTCAATAATACTCTACCATAACACTTTACCAGGTATACTCAACAAAATTATCCCCCTAAAATTTTTTTACTCTTTTTTATCCCCTTTCCCTTTTATACAAAGGAACTAGGCTCTCTCTGCCAACCCCTAGGTCCCTTTACCCTCTTCCATACATTTATTAAAAATGCACCAACCACTCCAAAACTATATCCCCCCTGCTTTTAACATTTCATTTTTATCCCATCAACCCCCGGCTCCCTTTACCCCCCTTTTTTTACCTACTGCCTCATAACTTCCTCCACACTCACAACGGCTCTTCCCCTCCTCAAGATGTTTTTCCTCCTTGCCCTAACACAAATCACAGTTTCCCTATCTTACAACTTTTAACAATTCCTCAAAATATTCCCTCCATCTTCCCAATACCTCTAACCCCCTTTTAATAACCTCCCCTTCTCCTTTTTTAATGACAAATCCATTTGTTCTTGGGTTCCTTAACTTTTTTAATCTCACTCCAAAATTTTTTTCTTATTTTCAACAAAATTTGTTGATAACATCCACCCACTCTTCATTTGCTCTTTTTTTACATTGCTTCACCACTCTTAAACCTCCCTTTTTTCTCCTATACTTTTCCCTTCTTGCATCACTTCTATTTTGAAAAAATTTTATAGCTAACTTTTTCTCCCTTACACTCTCTTACATCATATTCCACCAATCGCCCTCCCCCTCCCGCACCCATTTTCCTGTAACCACAAACTTCTGCTAAACACTCAACACTACATTTTAAAACCTACCCCATACCCTTCGCCCCATTGCCTATCTTCTTTTCCCATCTATCCTCCTAGCGTTTATATTTCCCCAACTGCCTCCTCTTTTATTTTATAAACCTTCACCTCTCTCTTCCCTATGCTTCTATTCTCCTTGTATTCCCATCTACCTTTTACCCCCGTGTAGCACAATAGAGTGTGATCTGAAATCTTGGCCCCTCTAAAACATGTACATCCTGAAGTCTACTCAACAGTTTTTTATCTACCAATACATAATCCAAAAAAACTACTGTCTTTTTCCCCCTACATCATATCTTGTATATTTATTTACCCTCTTTCTTAAAATATGTATTACCTATAACAAAACCCCCTTTCTATACAAAGTTCAATCAAAGGGTCCCATTATCATTTAACCTGGAACCCCAAAACTTACCTACCACACCTCTCTAAAAGTTTCCCCTACTTTAGCATTCGGGCCCCCTACCAAAAATTACTCTCTCACTTGTTCAAACTCCTATACTTCACTTAACATCCCCCCAAAATCTCCTCCCCCCTCTACTTTCCCCTTCTCTTCTCCAGGTGATACACGCTTATTAGACCCACTTTTCGCATCCAACCTTTACTTTAATCCACATAATTCTTGAATTTAACATTAATTTTTTTTTCCCTTTCCCAACTGATATTTAAACATTCTGCTACCCCTTCCCTTTTCCTAACTCCTCAAACCCCAGATTTAACCCCTTTTTATTTCCCCCATAAAACCCCCCACCCCCTTCACTTTTTTTTCGTTAGGGCCAACATCCAACTTCTTTTCTTTTCTTCATCAGAAATAAACTGTTTCTTTGTCATCCCACTACATCCACGCACATTAAGTACCCCAGTTTTATAAAGTTTTTCTTCTTCTCTTTTTTAGTAAATGTCACGGAGAAGGGTTACTACCCCTTGCCCCCGGCTTTTTAGTCCCTAAACACACGCTGGCTTAGGGAGGAAAGATTCTTTTTCCATTTCCCCAGGGAAAAAAGAAATAAAGAAAACAAAGCAATTTGAAAAAGGAGAAAAACCTAGATGTATGTATTTATATATGCATGTCGTTCTGTGAAGTGCCCAAAAAGTGTAAGAGGAGTAGAAAGTACCCTGTTTCAGCGGTTTATGGACAGAAAAAAAACCAGCAACCCACTATCATGAAAAACAGTTACAGTTTCTGTTTCACAGTCATCTGGGGAGGGTAATATCCCTGGGGGGTTTGCTGTCTCCAACCACTACCTATTTATATGAATGCTTTAAAATACTGACCTAAATGAAAGATTCTTGAACGGGCTAGTTCCTTTGTCAAAAGTTTTTGAGGAATGTGTTTCTCAGACATTTCTTAAATTTTAAGGTATTAAAGGTTTTTTACACTGCCTAACAATACTTTCCCAATTCTTATCACCTATGAGGCTAAAAAAAGCTAAATATACAGATAGTTGAAGCCAAAGTTAGAAAAAAAAAAAAACAAGCAATTTTTGGGCAACTATAAAAAATTAAATTGTGAAAAAGTATAAAAATGTGCGAGATGACTTTCTTCAGCATTTTCAAGCTGCTGCAATGTGAAAAAAGAAATTTCTACCTTCATGGGGTTGGAAACCCCAGAAAGAGAAAGAGGGAGGGGCCCTTTCACTAACTATTCCCCTTTCCTTTATCTTCCTACCATAAAAATCAAATACAAGATTTTTCCCTGTGGATTTTGGGCAAAGTTTCCTCGCAGTCCCACACGGGAGCCACACCAACAGTTCTCGAACACTAAGGTATGTTGGTCTGTCCTTGCTCACCCGCAAAACACCCTTATAACTATTTCCCTTCTAGGTGTCGGCCATTTAGCCCCCTCCCTGACCCGAGGACTGAAACTCTTAAACCTTTGTTTTCCTCTGCCAAATCCTGATCTTAAACTTAGCTCCCTCAGTTCTTCCTTAATGGTCAATTGCTCAATAGGGCCATTTTGGTTCAGTTTTTCAGGAGAGCACACTAAAAGTCTTCAAAGAAAGGTAACATCCTTTGTTGCTATTTTAATTATTTATATGCCGGCGTCTGCAGTCTCTAGTGAAGTGACAAGGATAGAGAAGTTCAGAAAATACCTGTTCAATGGAGAGCATTCTTCTCAAAACTCATTGAAGATTCTGTGCAGAAAGAAAAACCCCAAAATTTTATCCCTTTTTTATTTTTTGGCGTTGTGGTGAAGTAGAGGTAGGAGATAGTGTTGATTAGTAGACCACAAAGAAAGAACACTGCAACGGGCCTATTGGCCCAATTTTGGGGGCCCCCATGTCCAATCCAACCCACAACGAAAATATTTGCCCAACCAATTTTCAATCATCCAAGCAATAAGCTTTAATAACCTTTTAACAATGTGAAGTCACTTTTAACACCTTCACCATTTTTTTTTTTTTTTTTTTTTTAAAACAAGTGGGGCCGTCTCCCACAGAGCAGGTGACCCAAAAAAAAAAGAAAACCCCCAAAAAAGAAAATATTTCATCTCATTCAAACCTTTCACCCACTCACACATTATCACTGCTTTTGCGGGGCTAGAATAAAAGTTTAAAAGCATATACGTTAGAGATACAAAACATATCCCCCCAAATGCCAATACCCAAAAACCCCCCCCCTTTAAAGTCAGGCATTGTACTTCCCATTTCCAGGACTCAATCCGACTATAAAAAAAAACCAGTTTCCCCCGAACCCTTCAAAATATTACCCCCTTTATACCCAACAGATCGTCAGGTCCCAATATCATCGTCTCCCCTTCACCCCTATCTAAACCGTCATCACGCTTTCTGGAAGTCCAAGCCCCTCACCCCCCCCAAAACCCCCCTTACCCCCTCTTTTTCCAAACCCTTTTGGGGGCGACCCCTACCCTCTTTTTCCTTCCCCCATGATTTAAATTTCTTCCATGTCATTCTACTTTGATCCATTTTTCCCCTAAATACCAAACCCCTCAAAAACCCCCCCGCCCTCCCACTAATGCTTTTATTAATCCACACCTTCTCCCCAATTTCCACACTCCGAATTTTTCTGCATAATATTACACCCCACAATTCCCTTTGACAGGACATTCAACCCCCCCCCCCCCCCAACCGTCTTCCTCGCTGCTGCATTTACCACCCAAGCTTCAATCCAAATAAGATGTTGGTACTACTTACTTTCATAATTTCCCCTTTTTTTTCCTCCATAGATAACGTTTTTTGACCCACATAACCCAACGCACCACTCACCTTTTTTCCCCACAATTCTATGATTAACCTCATCCTTTATAAAACCATCCGCCGACACGTCAAATCCCCAAAATCGAAAAAATTCACTTCTTCCCTATCCTCCCCCCCAATTTGATATCCCAAATTTTTTTTTATCTAAATCATTTGATACCCTCATCCCCCTTACTCTTTTTTATTTCCTTTAACTTTTACCCCTTTCACACATCTCAAAATCATCCCCTAACCTTTTCAATTTTTCTTTAGAATCTCCCCAAACACAGTTTCATCGCAAAAAGTAACTGTGTCAATTCCCCTTTTGAAATTTTATTCCCATAATTTAATCCCCCCCCCTCTCCCGAACACCCTAGCTTTTTCTTCTTTTACAACCCCCTCTATAAATAATTAAACAAAAACCCTGGTGACATTAACATCCCGTCAAAAACCACTTTTACCGGGGAAATATTCTCCCCTTTTCTACAGCCCCAACCCAGCATCATATCTCATAAAAACTCTTTACAGCATTTATAACTTTCCACCTATTCCATACTTCAACATCGCCACAGCTCCCATCCACTCATCATATGCCCTTTTTTAAATCCCTAAATCAATAAAAAAATTCCCTACCTTATCTAAATATGTTACATATTCTTCAAGTAAAAATTGATCTACACCCCCTACCCACTCTGAAACCCCTTTTTCTCGTCCGCAAACAATTCTGTCTTACCCCTAATTCTTTCAATTATAACCCCTACCGTATCTTTTCCTGGTAACTAGTAAACTTTTTCCCTATAATTTTTTTTTAACTCTTTGTCCCCCTTTCCCTTTATATAAAGGGGCATCATGCTCTCCGCCCAAACCCTAGGTAACCTTCCCTCTTTATACATTTAAATTTAAAAAAAAGTACCAAACCCCTAACCTAATCCCCCCCTGCTTTTAAAATTTCTGTCATGATCCCCCAGTTCCAGCTCTTTTACCCCCCCTTTTTCACTAATGCCCCAGTAAACCCCCACCCCACTTACATTTTGCCTTCTTCATCCTAAAAGATGGGATACCTCCCCCGGGCCCTGATGAAATACCCCCTCCCTTCTTCCTTAACATTTAAAAAATTCCTCAAAATTTCCGCCACACCCAATACCTCTCTCCCCCTTACAAAATCCCCTACTCTGTTTTTAACTGACAAATCCAACTTTCCCCGGCTTTCTTAACTTTTTTAAATACTCCAAAATTTTTTTTTTATTTTTATTAAAATTTCTTGACATGCCTCTCCCACTCTTTTATCTGCCTCCTTTTGCACTCTCTCACCACTCTCTTCCCTTTCTTTTATCTCCAATACTCTGCTCTTCTTATAACATTCTGCTTTTAAAAACCTCTCGTAACTACCTTTTTCTCTTTTATCACACCCTTTACTTCATCTTCCACCAATCACTCCCCTTTCCCCCTCCCCACCCCCCTTAACCACAAACTTTGCCCCCCCATTCAATAGCATTTTAAAATATTCCAACCCCCTTCAACCCCCCCCCTACTCTCTTTTCCTACCCCCCTTTTTGCCAAAAACCCTTATACTCGCCCAAAAATTCCCCCTCCCTAGTTTTTTTTTCACTTTCACCCCCTCTTATTGTTGTTGCAAACCTTCCCTTTTTCCCCCCTTTCCTCTTACTCTAACTGTAGCACAAAAATAAATGATCCGATATATCATTTGCCCCTTATAAACATGTACATCCGGGCCTACCCCCAACCTTTTATCCACCAATACTAATCTAACAAACACTTTCATTACGTCACTCTTCCTTGTATATTTATTTATCCTCTTTTCATAAAATATGTATTACTTATTACCAATTTCTTTTTTAAAATACTCAAATTTTAAAAGGGTCCCCCTTTACATTTACCCCTGGCACCCCAAAAAAACCTATACTCCCCCCCTAACATTTTTACCCCTTTTTGCATTGAAACCCAACCACCATTTCTCTCACCTTTATTCAAAAATCCCCACCTTCACTCAAAATTTCCCCGAATCTCTCTTCTCCTCTCACTTCTCTCTTCCCCGGGCATACAGCTTTCTAAAACCCCCTTTTCACACCAATCTTTTTTTACTCCACAAATCCTTGAAAATTTTTTTCATTTGTATCCTCTTTTCCGCCAACTTTTCCTTTAAAATTATTGCTACTCCTTTTTTACCTAATCTTTTTAAACCCCGCCCAACCCATTTATTCCTCCATTGAAACTCTCCCACCCCCTTCATTTGTTTACTTAAAAGCCGACATCCATTTCTTTTCATTCTAACACCACAAACATCTCTTTCTTTCATTTTTTCACAAAATCCACGCACTTCAGACTTTCCCCCTTTTTCAATTTTCTTCTTTTTATTCTTTTTTGTAATTTACAGGAAAAGGGGGTTCTAGCCCTTTGTTCCCGGATTTTAGTTGACTTTTTTCAACACGCATGGCTTACGGAAAAGATTCTTATTCCACTTCCCCCTGGTATAAAAGAAAATAATAAGACCAAGAACTATTAAAATAAAAACAAAGAAAACTCAGTGAGGTGTATAAAAAAACGTGTACATGTAGTGTAGTGTGACCAATGTAAGTAAAGTACAAGACGTACCTGTAATTTTAATTTATGAAAGACAAAAGACACCGCATCCTACCCTCAGTAAAACAATTACGGGTTTCGTTTACATCCTTGGCAGGACGGGAGTACCTCCCTGGGTGGGTTCTGTCTACCAACCACCATGATTTCCCCTCCAAAAATTGACTACCCAAGGTTTTAGCTTCAACACCAAACCAGGATATTCCACTTGTTACAATAATTTTCCCAAATTTTTTTTTCCACAAACCTCCCTATTCCACCAAAGAAGGTGACCCAAAAGGAAAACAAAAGTTTCTCTTTTTAAAATTTTGAATAAACAGCAAAAAGGGGGGACAGCCCCTACCCCGGCATTTTAGTTTTCTCCTTGAATGCATGGTTTACAGAGGAAGAATTCTTTTCCATTCCCCAGGAGAACATATACCCTTCTAAATCTAAAATTATCTAATTTAATCCTTACTGGGTTTTTCTCGAAAAGGGGTATCCGAGGACTATTTATATCCCCTTGTTAATACCCATTTTAAATACCCTTTGTGCCAAATGTACTGTAAAATGTGTATATTTTGCACGAATTTATATTTTACACATGAGGATTGTTAAAATAGCCAAAAAATGTTAAATACGCACATGGTAAAATCTTTCTTTCAACAAACCGGCCATATCCCACCGAGCGGGTGGCCCAAAAAAAAAAACAAAAAATTTCTCTTTTCAAAATTTTGTAATACATGGACCCCCTTAACGATGTTTTTTTTTTCTCCAGAAGTATGTTCAGGTGCCCGTACGACCCAAAATTTTTTCCCTAAGAAATATTGTAAGTAGATTAGCCTTTCAGACCCCCAAACATACACTACAAACGCACTTACTAAAAACACTTACATAATTGGCGATTTGGGGGTAATCGTTTTGTGGGGGGCACTGTATATACAGGAAAAAGGGGTTTTCTACCCCCTTCTCCCGGGAAATTTTGTCGCCTCTTTTCAACATGCATGGCTTCGAAGGAAGAAATTCTGTTCCCCTTTTCCTCATGGGGATAAAAGGAAAAAAAAGAACAAGAACTAGAAAGAAAAAAAGCAAAAAAAACCCAGAGGTGTATATTAAAATATATAATATTGCTTTTACATGTATGGTGTGTGACCCAAGTAATGAAATAGCAAGACTACCGAAATCTTGCAGTTTATGAGACAGAAAAATGGACACCAGCAATCCTACCATCATGTAAAACAATTACAGGCTATCGTTTTACATTCACTTGGCAGGACGGTAGTACCTCCCTGGGTGGTTGCTGTCTACCAACCAACTACCACAGGATGGTAGTACCTCCCTGGGCAGTTGCTGTCTACCAACCAAATACCACAGAACAGTAGTACCTCTCTGGGCGGTTGCTGTCTACCAACCTACTACCACAGGATGGTAGTACCTCCCTGGGCGGTTGCTGTCTACCAACCAACCACCACAGGACAGTAGTACCTCCCTGGGTGGTTGCTGTCTACCAACCAACTACCACAGGACGGTAGTATCTCCCTGGGTGGTTGCTGTCTACCAACCAACTACCACAGGACGGTAGTACCTCCCTGGGTGGTTGTTGTCTACCAACCAACTACCACAGGATGGTAGTACCTCCCTGGGTGGTTGCTGTCTACCAACCTACTACCACAGGATGGTAGTACCTCCCTGGGTGGTTGCTGTCTACCAACCTACTACCACAGGATGGTAGTACCTCCCTGAGTGGTTGCTGTCTACCAACCTTCTACCTATAATGTGTAAAATATGCACATGTAATGTGTTTCCATAAATGTTTCATTAGTGTTTATATAGACACAAATAATCTGCTGCTACTTTAATTATAAACATTAATCAAACCATTTTAAAATGTTTCCGAGTTTAACTTTTGCAACATAAAAGAAAACATTGTTCATCATGGATGGTATATAACAACGTTGTTCTTCAATATGAGATATAAATAACAGAATGATGTTCTTCAATATAAAGTATCATCAATAATAACAAAAAACTTTAATAAATCATTAATAACACTACAGTTCTCCAGTATGGCAAGAATAATACCAGAACAATGTTCAAGGTACCATCAATACCAGAACAATGTTCTTCAAGGTACCATCAATACCAGAACAATGTTCTTCAATATAAGGTACCATCAATACCAGAACAATGTTCTTCAATATATAAATAACAAGAGAACTTTGTTCTTAGGGTTATCAAAACAATAATGAATATTATTTCTTACTGACTACTAACATTATAATAAAAATTATTAAAATTATAAACAATAAAACAGAATTTACAAACACCTACACCATGAATATTTAAACCAAGAATGTGTAAACAAACACTAGAGTATTATTATTATTATGAGGTAGCAAGTGCTAATCCCGTAGGGGTCATTCAGTGGACGAGGAATGAGAGGCAGTCAGTGTACACAAGGGAAGGCAAGCTCCACTTCCTTGGATCAAGACCTCTCTCACCTGCATCAAAGCTCTTACAGTGTAGGACACACTAGGCACAATATTACTTAATAACAAGTCAAATATTTATTATACTGATAATGACTGTTGTTATAGGTGCCATATTATACTGACTGCTATTAGAGGTACTCTACACTGTCATCCACCTCATACTGACACTGCTATTAGAGGTACTCTACACTGTCATCCACCTCATACTGACACTGCTATTAGAGGTACTCTACACTGTCATCCACCTCATACTGACACTGCTATTAGAGGTACTCTACACTGTCATCCACCTCATACTCACACTGCTATTAGAGGTACTCTACACTGTCATCCACCTCATACTGACACTGCTATTAGAGGTACTCTACACTGTCATCCACCTTCATACTGACACTGCTATTAGAGGTACTCTACACTGTCATCCACCTCATACTCCACACTGCTATTAGAGGTACTCTACACTGTCATCCACCTCATACTGAAAACTGCTATTAGAGGTACTCTACACTGTCATCCACCTCATACTCACACTGCTATTAGAGGTACTCTACACTGTCATCCACCTCATACTCACACTGCTATTAGAGGTACTCTACACTGTCATCCACCTCATACTCACACTGCTATTAGAAGTACTCTACACTGTCATCCACCTCATACTGACACTGCTATTAGAGGTACTCTACACTGTCATCCACCTCATACTGACACTGCTATTAGAGGTACTCTACACTGTCATCCACCTCATACTCACACTGCTATTAGAAGTACTCTACACTGTCATCCACCTCATACTGACACTGCTATTAGAGGTACTCTACACTGTCATCCACCTCATACTGACACTGCTATTAGAGGTACTCTACACTGTCATCCACCTCATATTGACAATGACTGCTGTTAGAGGCACTTTACACTGTCATCCACCTTGTACTTAAATACTGTGTTGACTTATAAAATATATGTACAGTACAGTATTTCAAGATTATTATGATTAGCAAAAGTTATATTGTGATATTTAACAAATATTTCCACACAATAATCTCTCTTCTAAACTCTATTTGCAGTTAAAGCTGGAAGTGCTGTGTCTGGCTCACAGCAGCACCAGTGTTGGATTTCTCACTGTTGTCACTACTAATTTTTCCGCCAATTTTGGAAGGATTGATTGTTACAGACTTTGTGGTATTGTATGTCTTGTAGATTCCGACTAGCCTGTCTGCTAGCTCAAACATCTGTGATCGTAGTGAGATGATGACAAACTGGGCATTCTTTGTGCGCTCCTGTGTTTGACAAGAAAACAATATCTTAGTAAAATATAAAGTACACAAAACATTATTATATTGTAAGTTAATTTTACACCCAAAATAAACTAATGTAATTTCTGCTGTCTCTATTTGCTCCTGCTGTTTCTGGCTCATGTTAATATGAGGAAATAGAGAAGCCCATTTGGAGACAAAGATTTTAGATTTTGCCACCGAAGTGGCTAGTTTATTGTGCACCCCATATCCATCCTGTGGACGGTACCGCAAGAGCATATGGATACACAAAAGGCCTAGGAACTAGGCCCCAAAGGGGCCTAGTTCACTTATCTGTTACAAGCAAATTTAGGAAATTTGCTTAGTATATCTGGTATCTTATTTTCATTAATAAGATATCTTGACATGTCACATAGGTTATTATACTGTCTGTCTCTGTATTCCTCAATAAGTGGACAATTAAGCACATAGTGTTCAAGAGAGTGACCATATGCCTGATCACATAATTTACATTTAGTTTGATCATCATCTGTGTGTCTCCCAAACTGCCAGAAGTACTTGTAACCAAGCCTAAGCCTGGCCACTACAACATCAGTCAGTCTGTTCACATTGCAAGTTGCTCCATAAACATACTTATCTACGTTCATGTTATCATAGTGGGTTATAGATTATCTACTCAGGCTTCTAACTGCATTCCTATAACAATCATTTTCATTATTTACTTCTCTCCTAATATTATTCCTAATGCTAGACACAGTTATACCAAAGTTATATTCTACATTCTCCTTCTGGGTACTCTTCTTGGCTAACATATCAACTTTATCATGAAGGAGTAATCCAATGTGTGATGGGATCCATAGCAATTGTACATTAATTCCTTTGCCCCTAATTTTTGAGTATCTATACCTGGCTTCTCCAATGAGCATGTTGTTGGAGTCATTATACGAGTCAAGAGCCTTCAATGATGACATAGAATCAGTAATGATGATAGAGTCAAGCTCAGTGTCATAGGTTAGCTTTAGTGCCATTAGGATTGCAAACAATTCAGTTTGCAGTGTAGATGCCCAGTTGTTAATTCTTATGCCTAACTCAACAAATTTATTAAAGTAAGTTTTATATTGCCACCACTGAGGGGCCCAAGATTGTTCAACTGCCTCCCAGCATACACAAGGGGGATTACCAATAGACCCCTGGGTGTCTTCAAGATGGCACTGGACAGGCACCTAATGTCAGTACCTGACCAGCTGGGCTGTGGCTCCTATGTTGGTTTACATGCAGCCAGCAGTAATAATCTGGTTGATGAAGCTGATCCACCATGAGGCCTGGTCTCAGACTGGGCTATGGGGGCGCTGAACCCAGAAACCCCTCACCAGGTATACTCCAGGTACACTAGCAGTCATTACTCTACTGACACTGTATAATAATCATTCTCTGCTTCATTTAACAAGAGGCTGAATGACACAAGAAAGAACTACAAGTAGCAGAAAGACAAACAAGCCTCTATCATTCCTCTTGATCGATACCACGCACGGGTTTACTGCCTCTTGAAAAACAATGCAAATTTGTAAAGCACTTGCACCCAACCAATCTTTTAATAAACTCGGTGGGACACGGCCCACTTGTCAAAAGAAAAAAAAAATTGATAATACAAGATTCATAAGATAAACAACAAAATGAATAGGTAAATGTGCCAGTCTAAGTATTACCATGTGTACATCCACGAGTATTACCATGTGTACATCCACGAGTATTACCATGTGTACATCCACGAGTATTACCATGTGTACATCCACGAGTATTACCATGTGTACATCCACGAGTATTACCATGTGTACATCCACGAGTATTACCATGTGTACATCCACGAGTATTACCATGTGTACATCCACGAGTATTACCATGTGTACATCCACGAGTATTACCATGTGTACATCCACGAGTATTACCATGTGTACATCCACGAGTATTACCATGTGTACATCCACGAGTATTACCATGTGTACATCCACGAGTATTACCATGTGTACATCCACGAGTATTACCATGTGTACATCCACGAGTATTACCATGTGTACATCCACGAGTATTACCATGTGTACATCCACGAGTATTACCATGTGTACATCCACGAGTATTACCATGTGTACATCCACGAGTATTACCATGTGTACATCCACGAGTATTACCATGTGTACATCCACGAGTATTACCATGTGTACATCCACGAGTATTACCATGTTACATCCACGAGTATTACCATGTGTACATCCACGAGTATTACCATGTGTACATCCACGAGTATTACCATGTGTACATCCACGAGTATTACCATGTGTACATCCACGAATATTACCATGTGTACATCCACGAGTATTACCATGTGTACATCCACGAGTATTACCATGTGTACATCCACGAGTATTACCATGTGTACATCCACGAGTATTACCATGTGTACATCCACGAGTATTACCATGTGTACATCCACAGAGTATTACCATGTGTACATCCACGAGTATTACCATGTGTACATCCACGAGTATTACCATGTGTACATCCACGAGTATTACCATCTGTACATCCACGAGTGTTACCATGTGTACATCCACGAGTATTACCATGTGTACATCCACGAGTATTACCATGTGTACATCCACGAGTATTACCATGTGTACATCCACGAGTATTACCATGTGTACATCCACGAGTATTACCATGTGTACATCCACGAGTATTACCATGTGTACATCCACGAGTATTACCATGTGTACATCCACGAGTGTTACCATGTGTACATCCACGAGTATTACCATGTGTACATCCACGAGTATTACCATGTGTACATCCACGAGTATTACCATGTGTACACCCACGAGTATTTCCATGTGTACATCCACGAGTATTACCATGTGTACACCCACGAGTATTACCATGTGTACATCCACGAGTATTACCATGTGTACGTCCATGAATATTACCATGTATACATCCCCTGAAATAATTACTTAATCCTTGGTTCATCCTTACCTTTAATATTTAATAAATACAGTAGGGCCCCGCTTTACAGCGTTTCACCTTACGGCGTTCCGCTAATACGGCTATGTTAAATTTTGACAAAAATTTGCTATATGATAAGAGAGTCTTTCAAATATGGCGCGCCCCACCCGGTTTATTTACATTCACAGTGAGCACATCTGCTGTGTCTGGAAACTTTCCAAAATTTCAAGTGTTTTAAAGTTATTGTGTATTTTACATGTACTCTGATAATTATGCTTATGTGTACCTGTACCTAAATATACTTACACACTGTGCTGGCATGCAAGTACACATTAAAATCACAAAGTCTCCCTCTCTACTCATGATGCCATAATATGTACTACGTAATAATAATAATCTCCTTGACACATTAACCCTTTGAGGGTCCGTGCCATAGATCTACGGTTATACGTTGAGGGTCCAAACTGTAAGTCTACGCCAAGAGCTCAGCTCACTCTGATAAGCTGTGAGCAGTAAATTTGGGCCTAGATATGAGAGAATACATCTATGTGGTATGTGTGCACCACATAAAAAAAATCCTGCAGCACACAGTGCTTAATGAGAGAAAAAAACAGACTGTAATTTTCAATTAAAACAGCGACTTTGCAGTGTTTTTTCGTATGTTTTTTAAAGTTGTATTTGCGATTTCTTGGTCTCGTTTGATAGAATGGAAGATATATTACAAAAACAGAGATGATTTTGATTGGTTTTAGTAATGGAAATGGCTTGAAACTGAACTAAAAATAGCAGAAATATTAAATTTTTGCCGATGTTCAAGAGTAAACAAATGATCCCACACATCTAATACACGCCAGCTGGTGGGTCTAATATACGTTCACAAATGTGCTGATATTATTTATACAATTATTACAATATTGCATAACAGTAAATCTTCTATTTTTTGGTTTGAATAAAAATTCATTATGTGAATAAAAAATCAAAATGGAATTCATTTGTGAAGCCTGAAAACATAACTAATGAACAGAGGAAATGTTAGTTTAGTGCCAGGAATACCTACATTGTTTATTCTGGACCCTATTTTGAAATTGGAATATTTTGAACTTTGCATTAAATTGGCCAAGTTGCAAATTTCCGATCACTTTATTTTGTAGTTGAAACGGTTGGCGATTTCCTGTGTTCAATCGGTAGAAAAGAAGTAATACTAGTGAAATAGCTAAGAATTTGGCGAACTGGAGTAATATAATTGGCCTAAAATGGGAGTCAAAGTCAGCAAAATCACCAATGCATAAATATCGCTGACACATCAAAATTCACAACAGCGTAATTTCGTCAATTTTCCATCAAATTTCGCACTTTTTGTTTTATTACCTTCAGAAAAAGATTCCCTACCATTTCATAAGAAAAAATAACAATTATTTTTTGAAAATTCTTGGACACTGGTGCGCACTTTGAAATTTGGCCTCTGGACCCTGAAAGGGTTAAATGTCTTATTTTACATTAATATAGACATTTTCATTAATCCAGCTATGATATTTTCTTCAAAATTATATAGCACATAAACATTATACATACACCCACAGAATAAAACTTGAAAATATGAGATTTGTTTACAAAGAGGCTTTGTAGGTTTGTCGAAAGAATTATGTTTTCTCTGGTCAAACACTGGGGGATAACTGTAGATAAATATTCCTTTCATATGCCTTCACTATATACATATAGCAATTCACGACCCTTGTGAGTTTAGCGCTTCTTTTTTATTATGATTATAATAATAATAATTTTATTTTTATTATCACACTGGCTGATTCCCACCAAGGCAGGGTGGCCCGAAAAAGAAAAACTTTCACCATCATTCACTCCATCACTGTCTTGCCAGAAGGGTGCTTTACACTACAGTTTTTAAACTGCAACATTAACACCCCTCCTTCAGAGTGCAGGCACTGTACTTCCCATCTCCAGGACTCAAGTCCGGCCTGCCGGTTTCCCTGAACCCCTTCATAAATGTTACTTTGCTCACACTCCAATAGTACGTCAAGTATTAAAAACCATTTGTCTCCATTCACTCCTATCAAACACGCTCACGCATGCCTGCTGGAAGTCCAAGCCCCTCGCAAACAAAACCTCCTTTACCCCCTCCCTCCAACCTTTCCAAGGCCGACCCTACCCTGCCTTCCTTCCACTACAGACTGATACACTCTTTAAGTCACTGTTTCGCTCCATTCTCTCTACATGTCCAAACCACCTCAACAACCCTTCCTCAGCCCTCTGGACAACAGTTTTGGTAATCCCGCACCTCCCCCTAACTTCCAAACTACGAATTCTCTGCATTATATTCACACCACACATTGCCCTCAGACATGACATCTCCACTGCCTCCAGCCTTCTCCTCGCTGCAACATTCATCACCCATGCTTCACACCCATATAAGAGCGTTGGTAAAACTATACTCTCATACATTCCCCTCTTTGCCTCCAAGGACAAAGTTCTTTGTCTCCACAGACTCCTAAGTGCACCACTCACCCTTTTCCCCTCATCAATTCTATGATTCACCTCATCTTTCATAGACCCATCCGCTGACACTTCCACTCCCAAATATCTGAATACATTCACCTCCTCCATACTCTCTCCCTCCAATCTGATACCCAATCTTTCATCACCTAATCTTTTTGTTATCCTCCTAACCTTACTCTTTCCTGTATTCACTTTTAATTTTCTTCTTTTGCACACCCTACCAAATTCATCCACCAATCTCTGCAACTTCTCTTCAGAATCTCCCAAGAGCACGGTGTCATCAGCAAAGAGCAACTGTGACAACTCCCACTTTATGTGTGATTCTTTATCTTTTAACTCCACGCCTCTTGTCAAGACCCTCGCATTTACTTCTCTTACAACCCCATCTATAAATATATTAAATAACCACGGTGACATCACACATCCTTGTCTAACGTCTACTTTTACTGGGAAATAATTTCCCTCTTTCCTACATACTCTAACTTGAACCTCACTATCCTCATAAAAACTCTTCACTGCTTTCAGTAACCTACCTCCTGCACCATACACCTGCAACATCTGCCACTTGTAATAATAATAATTTGTAATAAAAGTAATAATCTGTCAGCTTCATTCCTTCTAAAAATTACATGAGAATGAAAGTGTTGGTCTTTATTCATTCTACTGTACCACTGTGGCGACAACTTGTACACAATGTAAGGTGTTCGTATGAATGTGTATGAACCATAACCAGTTGCATCGTCCCTTTGTTTACATAGTGAGTGGGGTGGCCAGGCTGGCCTCCCCACACTACCCTACCTACCACGCCACTTTCTACAAATAAATACTTTTCACCTTTCACCTACATTAAGACTACAAATATTTTAAGATAAGTAGTGAGTGTACAGCATATGCATTTTATCACTATGGAGCTTCAAGCATCGTCATAGTATATTATATGTGGGTGGGGGGTGGCCAGGGGGGCTACTACACCTAACTTCTTACAGTAAATACTACTCACCTTTTGCCCTACATTAAGACTACGAATATTTTGAAGTAAATAATGAGTGTACTGTGTGTGTATTTTACTTTTTTATTGTTTTAATGTCTAATTCTATTACTAACTTAATATATGTTAGTGTAAACTCGCTATCTGGCATTTATAAGTGGGAAAAAAATGGCGCTCTGCTTTCCAGCAGTAGCCTGGAACCTAACCTGCCGTATAAGTGGGGCCCTACTGTAGTTAATAAACCATTCCAGTAACTTCACTTGTGGTTTTGAAGATAATTCTGATCACAGTTTAGGTTTTAATTGATAGAATTAAATTTTAAAGATAGATGGTCCTCAGTACATATTTTTCAAAGAAGTTTATATAAAGAGTCACCAAGGTATCCATACCTTAATATAGTGGGCAACAATTGAGACATTCTTGAAGTCGAGAGCAGCATCAATCTCATCCATGACGTACAATGATGTTGGTTTGTAGTAATGGAGAGCAAATACAAGTGCCAGGGATGATAATGTCTTCTCACCACCAGATAAATTAACAATGGTTTTCCAAGATTTTTTCGGAGGGCGAACGCTGAAAAAGAAATGTAATTACAATTTTTAACAAAGCACGAACTTTTAAATCATTAATTACTAATTTCATACACAAAAAAAATAAAATAAAAACGGCCCCGGAATATATAGTGTCCTCAGAGGTGGCAAGAAAAACATTACTACTCCACTGATCATTTAAGATTACTTCATTAATTAAAATATAATCTAATAAAAGCTTGAATAAGAGTGAAACTAGTTAGGTGTATTATTACATTATTACAGAAAGTGAAGAAATAGTATTTTACATGTATCTATACAGGATATTAATGATATTGACAGTAGAACTGACACAGTGAGAATGACTCATTGTATATGGACATAAAGTCCTAGCAAGGTACATGACAATAACAATATTTACATTATACAATATTTAAAGCATTCAGTAATTCAAAATAAAAATTATAAGAAAAATTATGGTAGGAATGAAGGTAGTTATACGCTGTGATACTAAATATGACGAGATAATTGTTGTGAGGATGACAGTAAGACAGGAAGGAGCTTGCTCACAGCAGCTTGGAAGTGGCTGGCTGACGGGGAACATCTGCTACCTTCAGGAGTTACATATTTTAGGTCCTTTTATGCATATTGAGTTTTTACACAGAACAAGTCAGACACAAGGAATATTATAGATTTTTGTGTCTAGTACACAAATAACCTGCACATAAAATAGAGAAGCTTACAACGACGTTTCGGTCCGACTTGGACCATTTACAAAGTCACACTGTGTGACTTTGTAAATGGTCCAAGTCTGACCGAAACGTCGTTGTAAGCTTCTCTATTTTATGTGCAGGTTATTTGTGTATCATTCCAGTCATGGTATTGTGCCTTTTTTGTTATTTATTTGTGTCTAGTATTATACCCATGAGTTCTATTGCAGCTATCAAGAAAGTTTTAAAGTAGGATTAATATTAGAACTGACTGTCCTATATATGTAGTGTGCATAGTAGTATGAGTGAATTTTATGTATATTAAGTAGATTTAAGCTTTTGAGGAGTGAGGGATTGTGTTGTCTGGCAGTAGACTGGGTGATCATTCATACAGCCATTATATGTAGAGTTATTATTGACTTTAGGTAATTTGTTGTAGTGATCCAACAGCACAGGTGAGGTAGAGATAGATTACAGAGTAGTATTATGTAAGTGGTGCTGTTTGAGGTACATAGTAATGTATCTTGGAGATAATGTCAACCTTTTTTGTTATATGTTGAATGCAGCTGTTGAATTTAAAGTTGCTGTTGAGGTAAAGACTTATGAATTTTCCTTTCTTTTGTCTTGCAATGGGAGAGCCATTAATCATTTAGTTGGACATTTGTAGTTCCATTAACAAGCTTCAAGTAGAAGGTTGTTGCGTTTATTTGTAGTCAACCAGTGTCATTGAAGAGTTTGGATTTGGGTGGCATT
>NC_069480.1:27005819-27021845 GCF_026875155.1 Cherax quadricarinatus | reverse complement strand
CACTCCCCCATCCTCATTTCACTTTCTTCATAAAAACCCCCTTTCCCCATTACTTCCTCCATACACCCTTTCCCTCCTTCATTACTTTCTTCAAACCTACTTCCTCATCACTTCCTCCCTACACCCCATCCTCATTCACTTCCTCCATACACCTTCCATTCTCATTCAATTCCCCCATACAGCCTCCATCCTCATTCACTTCCTCCATACACCCTCCATCCTCATTCACTTCCTCCATACACCCTCCATCCTCATTCACTTCCTCCATACACCCTACATCCTCATTCACTTCCTCCATAAACCCTCCTTCCTTATTCACTTCCTCCATACACCCTCCATCCTCATTCACTTACTCCATACACCCTGCATTCTCATTCACTTCCTCGACAGAGCCTACATCCTCATTCACTCCCTCCATAAACCTTCCATCCTCATTCTCTTCCTCCATAAACCCTCCTTCCTTATTCACTTCCTCCATACACCCTCCATCCTCATTCACTTACTCCATACACCCTCCATCCTCATTCACTTCCTATATACACCCTCCATCCTCATTCACTTCTTTCATACACCCTCCATCATCAATCACTTCCTCCATATTCCCTCTATACTCATTCACTTCCTCCACACACACTCCATCCACATTCACTTCCTCCATACACCCTCCTTCCTCATTCACTTCCTCCATACACCCTCCATCCTCATTCATATCCTCCATGCGCCCTCCATCCTCATTCACTTATACCCTACATCCTCCATCATCATTCACTTCCTCCAAACACCCTCCATCCTTTTTCACTTCCTCGATAAACACTCCTTCCTCATTCACATGCTGTACACACATTCCTCTTTCATTCACTTCCTCCATACACCCTCCATCCTCACTCACATCCACAATACACCCTTCATCCTCATTCACTTCCTCCATACACCCTCCATCCTCATTCACTTCCTCATGCACCTTCAATCCTCATTCACTTCCTCCATACACCCTCCATCCTCATTCACTTCCACCATACACCCTCCATCCTCATTCATTTACTCAATACACCCTCCACCTCATTCACTTCCTCCATACACCCTCCACACATTCACTTCCTGCATGCACCCTCCATCCTCATTCCTCACCATACACTCCCATCCTCATCACTTTTTTCCGAACATCCTCCGTCCTAATTCACTTCCCCATACACCGTCCATCCTCTTTCACTTTTCCCCCATACACCCCCTATCCTTAATTCACTTTCCCCCTTAAACCGTCCATCATAATTCACTTCCTCCATCACCCTTTCCTTCCTCATTCACTTCCTCCATACACTCTCCAACCTCATTCACTTCCTCCGTACACATCCGTCCTCATTCACTTCCACCATACACTTTCCACCATCTTTCACTTACTCATACACTCTCCATCCTCCTCACTTCCTCTATACACCCCCATCCTCATTCACTCCTCCATAAACTCTCCATCATCAATCACTTCCTCCATACACCCTCCTTCCTCATTCACTTTCCCCCTTTCACTCTCCATCATCATTCACTCCTCCATTCACCCTCCATTTCCCTTTTACAGTTCCTCAAAACACCCTCCGTCCTCATTCACTTCCTCCTACATCCTCAACTCATTCACATCCTCCATACACCCTCCATCCTCCATTCACATGCCCAAACGCCCTCCATCCTCATTCACTTTCCTCCATACACCCTCCATCCTCTTTCACTTCTTCGATAAACACTCCTTCCTCATTCACATTTCGCAATACACCCTCCTCCCTCATTCACTTCCTCCATACACCCACCCATCCTCATTTACTTCCTCCATACACCCTCCATCCTCATCCACTTTCCTCCATACACCCTCAAACCTCATCCACTCCTCCATACACCCTCCATCCTCATCCACTTCCTCCAACACCCTCAATCCTCATTCACTTCCTCCAACACCCTCCATCCTCATCCACTTCCTCCATACACCCTCCATCCTCATCCACTTCCTCCTACCCCTCAATCCTCATTCACTTCCTCCATACACCCTCCTCCCTCATTCACTTCCTCCATACACCCACCATCCTCATTTACTTCTTCCATACACCCTCCCTCCTCATCCACTTCCTCCATACACCCTCAAACCTCATTCACTTCCTCCATACACCCACCATCCTCATTTTACTTTCCCCCATACACCCTCCATTCCTCATCCACTTCCCCCCATACACCCTCAAACCTCATTCACTTCCTCCATACACCCACCATCCTCATTTTCTTCCCCATACACCCTCCATCCTCATCCACTTCCCCATACACCCTCAATCCTCATTCACTTCCTCCATACACCCTACATCCTCATTCACTTCCTCCATACACCCTCCATCCTCATCCACTTCCTCCATACACCCTCAATCCTCATTCACGTCCTCCATACACCCTCCATCCCCATTCAATTCCTCCCTACACCCCAAACCTCATTCACCTCCTCCATACACCCTCCATCCTCATTTTCTTCCTCCATACACCCTCCATCCTCATCCACTTCCTCCCTACACCCTCAATCCTCATTTATTCCCCATACACCCTACATCCTCCCTTCACTTCCTCCATACACCCTCCATCCTCATCCCCCTTCCTCCATACACCCTCAATCCTCATTCACTTCTCCATACACCCTACATCCTCATTCACTTCCTCCATACACCCCCATCCTCATCCACTTCCTCCAACACCCACAATCCTCATTCACTTCCTCCATACACCCTCCATCCTCATCCACTTCCTCCAAACACCCCAATCCTCATTCACTTCCCTCCATACACCCTACATCCTCATTCACTTCCTCCATACACCCTCCATCCTCATCCACTTCCTCCATACACCCTCAATCCTCATTCACTTCCTCCATACACCCTACATCCTCATTCACCCTCCATACCCCTCCATCCTCATCCACTTCCTCCATACACCCTCAATCCTCATTCACTTTCCTCCATACACCCTCCATCCTCATTCAATTCCCCCCCATACACCCTCAATCCTCATTCACTTTCCCCCATACCCCTCAATCCCCATTCACTTCCTCCATACACCCTCCATCCTCAATCCACTTTCCCCCATACACCCTCAATCCTCATTTACTTCCTCCATACACCCTCCATCCTCATCCACTTCCTCCATACACCCTCATCCTCATTCACTTCCTCCATACACCCTCCATCCTCATCCACTTCCTCCATACACCCTCATCCTCATTCCCCCTCCTCCATACACCCTCCATCATCATTCACTTCCTCCAAACCCTTTCCCTAATCATTCACTTTCCTCCATACATTATCCATCCTCATTCACTTCCTCCGTACATCCTCAATCCTTATTAACTTCCTCCATACACCTCCATCCTCATTCACTTCCTCCCCCACACCCTCCACCTCATTCAAATCCTACCGAACGCCCTCCATCCTCATTCACTCCACCATAAAACCCTGCATTCTGAAATTTACTTCCTCCATACACCCTCCACCACTTTCACTTCCTCGATAAACACTCCTTCCTCATTCACTTGCTCTATACACTCTCCTCTCTTATTCACTTCCTCCATGCACTATCCATCCTCATTCCCTTCCTCCATACACCCTTCATCCTAATTCACTTCCTCCATACACTCTCCGTCCTCATTCACTTCCTACTTTCACCCTCCACCCTCATTCACTTCCTCCATACACCCTCCATCCTCATTCACTTCCTCGATACACCCCACATCCTCATTCACTTCCTCCATACACCCTCCATACACCTCCATATAACCCTCCCTACACCCCCCATACACCCTCCATACACCCTCCATACACCCTCCATCCTCATTCATTTCCTTTATAAATCTTCCTTCATCATTCACTTCCTCCGTCCACCCTCCATCCCTCATTCACTTCTTCCATTTCACCCTCCATCCTCTTTCACTTCCTCCATACACCTCCATCCTCATTCATTTTCCTCCATACACCTCCATCATCATTCATTTTCCTCCGTACATCCTCCCATCCTAATTTACTTCCTCCAACACCCTCCATCCACATTCACTTCCTTCATACACCGTCCATCCTTATTCCCATCCTCCATACACCCCCCTATGCTTATTCACTTCCTCCTTAAACCGTCCATCATAATTCACTTCCTCCATACGCCCTCCATCCTCATTCACTTCCTCCATTCACTCTCCATCCTCATTCACTTCCTCCGTACACATCCATCCTCATTCACTTCCTCCATAAACTCTCCATCACTATTCATTTCCTCCATACACCCTCCTTTCTCATTCACTTCCTCCATACACCTCTCCATCATCAATCACTTACTCCATACACCCTCCACCTCATTCACTTCCTCCGTACACCCTCCATCCTCATTCACATCCTCCGCACATCCTCCACCCTCATTCACATCCTCCATACACCCTCCATCCTTATTTTCTTCCTCCATACACCGTCCATCCTCATTCACTTCCTTCATACACCCTCTATCCTTATTCACTTCCTCCATAAAACCATACTTCATCATTCAATTCCTCCATACGCCCCCCATCCTCATTCCTTCCTCCATACACCCTCCACCTCATTCACACCTCCGCACATCCTCCACCCTCATTCACATCCTCCATACACCCTCCTTCATTTTTACTTCCCCCAAAACACCCTCCTTCCTCATTCACTTCCTCCATACACTCCTCCATCCTTATTCACTTCTTCCATACACTCCCCATCCTCTTTTTACTTCCTCCATACACTCTCCCTCCTCATTCACTTCCTCCATACACTCTCCATCCTCATTCACTTTCCCCCATACACCTTCATCCTCATTCACTATCTCCATACACTCCCCATCATCATGCACTTTCTCCCAAACACCTCCATCCTCATTCACGTCCTTTCATACACCCTACTTCCCATTCACTTCCTCTATACACCCCCATCATCATTTTAACTTCCTCCATACACTCTCCATCCTTATTCACTTCTTCCATACACTCCCCATCCTCATTCACGTCCTGCATACACCCTACTTCCTCATTCACTTCCTACCCTACACCCTCCTCATCATTCACTTCCTCCATACACTCTCCATCCTCATTCACTTCCTCCATACACCTCCAACCTCATTCACTATCTCCATACACTCCCCATCCTCATTCACTTCCTCCATACACCCTTCGTCCTCATTCACTTCCTCCATACACTCTCCATCCTCATTCACTTCCTCCATACACTCTCCATCCTCATTCACTTCCTCCGTACACCTCCATCCTCATTCACTTCCCTCATACTCTCTCCATCATCATTCACTTCCTCCATACACTCTCCATCCTCATTCACTTTCTCCATTCACTTCCAACCTCATTCACTATCTCCATACACTCTTTATCATCATTCACTTCCTCCATACACTCTCCATCCTCATTCACTTCCTCCATACACCTTCATCCTCATTCACTATCTCCATACACTCCCCATCATCATGCACTTTCTCCAAACACCTCCATCCTCATTCACGTCCTGCATACACCCTACTTCCTCATTCACTTCCTCCATACACCCTCCATCATCATTCACTTCCTCCATACACTCTCCTCCTCATTCACTTCTCCATACACCTTCATCCTCATTTACTATCTCCATACACTCCCCAATCACATACACTTTCTTCAAACACCTTCATCCTCATTCACGTCCTGCATACACCCTTCGTCCTCATTCACTTCGTCCATACACTCTCCATCCTCATTCACTTCCTCCATACACTCTCCATCCTCATTCACTTCCTCCGTACACTTCCATCCTCATTCACTTTTCCCCCATACACTTTCCACCATCATTCACTTCCTCTACACTCTCCATCTTCACCACTTCCTCCATACTCCTCCATCCTCATTCACTTCCTCCATACATTCCCCATCCTCATTCACTTCCTCCATACACTCTCCATCCTCATTCACTTCCTCCATACACCTCCATCCTCATTCACTTATTTTTTACGCCCTCCTCCCTCATTCACTTCCTCCATACACCGCCCATCATCATTCACTTCCTCCATTCTCTCTCCATCCACTTCCACTTCCTTCATACACTCTTCATCATCATTCACTTGCACTATGCACCTCCATAGTCATTCACTTCCTCCATACACCCTCCTTCCTCATTCACTTCCTCAATGCACCCTCCATGCTCATTCACTTCCTCCGTGCACCCTACATGCTCATTAACTTCCTGCACACACTCTCCATCCTCATTTAATTCCTCCATACCCTCCAACCTCATTCACTTCCCATACACCCTCTATCCTCATTCACTTCCTCCATACACCTCTATCCTCATTCACTATCTTCATGCACTCTCCATCATTTTTCACATCCTCCAGTCACCCTCCTTCCTCATTCACTTCCTCCATACACTATCCATCATCATTCACTTCCTCCATACACTCTCCATGTCATTCACTTCCTCCAAACGCTCTCCTTCCTCATTCACTTCCTCCACACACCCTCCATTCTCATTCACTTCCTTAATACACTCTCCATCCTCATTCACTTGCTCAATCCACCTCCATCCTCATTTACTTCCTCCATACACCTCCATCCTCATCGCTCCTCATACACTCTCATGATCATTCACTTCCTCCCATACCCCTCTTCTTCCTCATTCCTTCCTCGATACACCTCCATCCTCATTCACTTTCTCCATACACCTCTATCATCATTCACTTCCTCCATACACTCTCCTTCCTCATTAATTTCCTCCATACACCTCCATCGTTACTCACTTCCCAGTACAACCCTCCATCATCATTCACTTCCTTCCATACACCCCAGCATCATTTACTCCTCCGTACACCTCCATCCTCATTCACTTCCTCCATACACCCTCCTTCCTCATTCACTTCCTCCATGCACCCTCCATCCTCATTCACTTCCTCCATATACTCTCCATCCTCATTCACTTCCTCCATACCCTCCATTCTCCTTCACTTCCTCCCTACACCCTTTATCATCATTCACTTTCCCCCACACACCTCCATCCTCATTCACTTCCTCCATACACTCTCCATCCTCATTTCACTTCCTCCATACACCTTCCATCGTCATTCACTTCATACATCCTCCATCATCATTCACTCCCTTCATGCACCCTCCAAACATCATTCACTTCCTCCATACACCCCTTTATCATCATTTAATCCCTCCATGCACTCTCCATCTTCTTTTCACTTCCCCGATCCCCCATCCTCATTCACTTCCCCATACTCCCTCCACAGCTTTCATTTTACCCCTACACCCTGCATCCTCATTCACTTCCCCTATACCCCCATCATCATTCATTTTCCTACATACACTCTCCATCCTCTTTCACTCCTCCAACACCCCCACCTTTTTCACTTTCCCCCAAACCCCCTCCTCATTCACTTTCTCCATACCCCTCCCCCATTATCTTCCCCCATACACTCTCCTCCTCATTAAATTTTTCCATCCCTCTCCCACCTTATTCACTTCCCCATACACCCCCATCCTTTTTTACTTCCTCCATACACATCCTCCCTTTCACTTCCCCATACACCCTCTTTTAAAACCCGGGAGCCCCAAAGGCCTGTTTTTCCGGGTGTAAAGGGAGCAAATAAACACAGCAAAAAAGTTTTGACTTTCTTATCCTCACCTATTAGAACAAAGTAAGTACACAAATCATGAACCCAAGTATTAATGCACTCCAAAGAAAGAAGGCAAATAGAAGCCACTAGAAGCAGACGGCTTCAACCCGCCCCTAGAATGGAATGACAAGGGCGGTGATGTACCCCAATCACCCTGGGGGATTGTCAAAAAACCCCTTCTCTTTGCTGAACCAGGGGGAAAACGATGGGGCCCCATCGCAACCCTCATCCCTGGTTCGCTGGGTTTGGGGGGGGGTAGCCGTAAATGAAGTGTGTACTCACCAATAACGTTACAACTCTTTGCACCCCACCCCTACCCCGAGAAGAAACAGGATTAGACTCCCACCTCCCAGTGGAAAACCGGCCGCCATGTTCCAAATAAGGGACCGCCTTTCCTCTAAAATGCCAACTCTTCAAGAGCTCAACTTTTCTCTGACAAAAACGAAACCCAAAAATTAGACGAGACGCGACAGTTGGGGAACTAGTCCAAAAACCTGCGGGGGTAGCCCCATCCCCCACAAAAAAAAAAAAAACCCACCAGGATAAAAAGAAGAGCTTGAAAGGGGGCACCCCAATTTTAAACCTAACATCCTAACCTAAAATATAATTATAAATTTTTAGACCTAGATAAATATTTTGCAAAAAATTTTTCTTTGGGGCCGGCAATTGTAAGGATTTTTAGGGAAAAGGGTTGCAGTCAAACTCCCCTCTCGGAGCCCGATTGTGGTTTTTCTGGCTTTGGGGATATACTAAGGATTGTGGGCACAAGCAGTACCACCGCGAAGTCTGGCACACGTAAACATCGAAGTGCTCCAAAGTCATACCACGCGGGGGTTCTTTTTCAATGGGAAGTAAGCCCCTGAGCGGTGGAACTTGCAAAGAAAAGGCTACGGCTGCAACCTTCGTCCCCCTTTCGAAACAGTACGCCCAACCCAGACTGAAAGCATCAACCTTAAATGAGAAAGGTTTGGAGAAGTTGGAGACAAAAAAAATGGGGCAGTACAAAATAACTTTTTCTTTATCAAAACACCTTGACTTTTCTGGACCCAAATTAAAGGAATTTTGGGACTGGTAAAGGTAAGGGGGCTACAATATATCAAAAATTCTACAGAATCTTCTGAAAAATCCTATCATGCCTAGGAAGCGTTGGAGATTTCCTATCAGGGAACGGGAAATCTTTAATGGCGAACTTTAGCAATTTAAGGGGGAAACTTTACCACTACCTATTTCTTGCCTAAAAAGTAGCAGTACCGGGAAAAGGGAAGATTTTAAAAAATTTAACAGTTAAAGGGGAACTTTGAAAGTCTCAAAAAACCCCTTAAGTCTAAATAGTGTTGACCCAAGTACAGACACCACAAAAAATCTTCAGGATGCTGCCGTCCTTCAAGCCCTTTTAATACGTGAGGATATTTTCGGGAATGAAGAGGGAAATTTTTTCTTTCCCAAAGGGGGTAACTGAATTGATAATACCCCTGAATACAAAGGCAGATTTTTCCTTCGCCTTATCCTCAAAGTACCTTAGAACCTTTAAGTAGACGTACACATACAAACCCTCCTCACTTTTTTAACAAAGACCCGGGTAAAGCCCATTGACTAATGACTCCCCACAAACCATGTCAAACAAAATTCAATTCCGCAAAATATTCGTTTTTCAGGTTTGCTCTGTAGGGGGAGAGTTTAATGGGTTTTTAGAGTTCCCCCCACATCTACGCATGAAAACCTATTTAAATTTTTCTCGGCACACCGAAAAAATCAGGGTATGACTGAAGAAGCCAGTTAACTTTTTTCCTATTTCAGATAGCCCCACCATTAAAAGGCTAAGGTCTTGAGGAAAACAAGTTTGGAAGTTTATTTTATTTTAGAAATGGGTGCAAAGAGCAAGCCCCTCAGAGGAAGGACAGAGTCATTACGGATTTTTATTTATGATGGAAGGGGTTTTAAATTGATAATGGGTAATTTTTAGTTTTTGAGGTCTTTCAAGGGAGCACCAATAATTTACATAAATAATTTACTTACAATTTCATGGTCCCGAAATCAGCTTCAAGGTTTTGGGGCAGGTTGGGTTCCTGCACCAACACCTTTTTCTCCTGGTGGAAGGGGGAAATTTGGCATTTCGAAACCCTTTTGCTTCATCTTATTTGACTGCCTTTCATTTTAGTCTTGGCTAACGACGGCCCCTGCATCCTTGAAGAGGGTTGTAGATTGTTGAGCAACCTTTTCTCCCATCCATCCTTCTTTGACTCCCGGAAGAGGACCTCGTACATTCCCCCAAAAGAACGTCAAACACTATACCCATAACCCGCACCTTTTCTCTTATTGAAAGCACAAAAAAGGGTAGTGATCACCCCACTGTAGGAAAACGCATGCAAAAATTTCTCATCATGGTTTTCAAGTTTGTGGAAAAAAATCTTTCCAAGACCCCTTTGGGGCTGAGGATGAAGGTATGGAAATTGTGGATTATCCCTAACCTATTAAGCCCCAAAAAAGGGCCTTGGCATGAAGTTAGTGGAAACATAAACACTTTCAGTTTAATGTATCCTTTTATTGACAAATTTCGCCCACCCAGTGGCTTTTTAAAGTCAAAAACAATCTACCTGGGTGAAGACGGAGTTTTATAGTCGGGTTTTCAAAATTTAGGCGGTGGAGAATGCTGCATCAAATACCACGGGGGGTTATAGATCTTGGGTTTTGGCGGGGTTTGGGGGCAAGTGTGAGTAGCCTTCGCGTTTCTATGTTTTTTAGGGGGATAGCATGGAGAAGTTTCGGGGCAAGTGGTTCGCTATTTTAGAAGCCATTGCCCCTGGTTGAAATTGTTGGTTAAGAGAAAACGATGTTTCCGGGATTCTTCGGTAATATTTCTTCTGTGCGATAATCTTGAGTTTCTGTAGTTAATTAAATGGTTGTGTGAATTGCGATTTGACACGGGGCTTCCTTTATCGTCAGTCCTCTTGGTGTTGGTTTTCGAAATGCTTTTTTTGGGGGGCTCTTGATTTTTCGCCCACGTATAATTTTTTGCAGTTTTAAAAGGGGATTATGTTTACCCCTGCAGAGGAGGGAGCTGCCTTCTACTACGGGTGATGTCCTTGATGATCGTGGTTGGGAGGAAATACTTGAATGATTTTGGAAAAGTGTTGGAAACATTTTGCAATGGAGTTGAGGGGGGACTATGATCTCTTCCGGCATTGCTTCTCTTGGGTTTTTAAAAAAGTTTAATCCCGCCGCTGCAGTCTCTGATGAAGTGACGAGGTAGTGAGTTGGGAAATACTTTTTCAATTTAGTCATTCTCCTCAAGGAACTCTTTTGCGCAGTTTCTGAGGCGCGCGGGAAAGAAGCCATAATTACCCCACGTTTTTTTTGGGTTCGTGGTGAGAGAAAAAGGGGAAAAAACGTTTTGGTTTGGGTTTTGGTTTTTCGATCTTAAAACGGGGGTTCAGGCATTTTGCAGAGAAGAACATCAAGGAAAAGGAAAGGGGTTTTTTGATTTCTTTCTTCAAATTGAATGGATTAGGGCTCGACCTGTTGAGCTTTTTTTGGAAGCTTGAGCGTAAAGCGCCTGGATTAGGGGAAAATGTCGCAACAAAGGGAGCCAGGACAGTCGAAGGAATAAGATGAGAAACCTCGGCTTCCAGATTTTCCAGTATAAGTCGCCAGGGGGGCACTATGCCGAGCCCAGGGAATCTGTTTGTGATTAAAAAGCCACGTTGGGCGAAACGCAAAAAAGATCACTTAAACGCAAGTTTTATTTTTTCCATAGTGTCGGTATTTAACCATTTATTTTCAGTGAATTTTAACCCTTTGAAAACTTGAATAGATTGGGAAAGCGAAAAAAAGAAATAAATCTGTAAAGCCTTGAGAATAGTTTTAGAAATAATACTCCAGGGAATTGTTTTCAGGGTATCAGTTATTCTATCCATAATGGTAAATAAATACTGATTTCCAGACTTTGACCTGTTGGCCTACACATCTATAAATTTAATTTCGGAAAAAGGGTTCTCCATCACAGGTATATTTCCCATTTGCTGACTTCTCGACAACCCCGGGATATAATTCTTCACATCCTGCTTAAAAATTTGGCCCAATACAGTTTTTTGGATTCTATAATGGTTTTATAATTCCAAGTGCCCTCCTAATGAAGTATTTAAAAAACTATTTTCAATACTGAGGCCCAAACTTTGTTGGAACTACTAAACCGCTAAAGTTTCCGGCCCTCTATCCCTTACCACCAGTGCAGATCAAATATCCCCTTTTTAATTATACTTACCCGGGTGATCCGAAAAGGATTTACCCATGCTACCTAAAAGCGAATTCAAAGACGGGCCTTTTGTTTTTTCCTCCCGAAGGACATCCCCGAGCATGGGAAAACTATCGGGAATCCTAAATCCTTAACCCTGGAAAATGGAAGGCTTGAACTGGGGCTGTTTTCACTTAAATTTTGAGGGGCCCGGCCATTTTCCTCGTAAAAAAAAAATTGGCTATTCCGAACGGATTGTCCAAAAATAGGTCAGCCTTCTGCCAGACAACCCTTTAAAGTTCCCGAGATATGGGCCCACACCGGGGGAAAAAATTAATCATTAAGGGTTCAGGGCATACACTATCATTAATTTTATTACCCAGTAATAACATGGGATCTTTTTTGGAACCCCCCAATCCCCACATTTAAGTGTCCATGTAATATTTGCCTGTACAAAATTTTTTTGCAATGGGAAGAATAAAGCTCCTCCAAATGCTTTTAAAAAAAACAAGGAATTTAAGGGGGGTTTTTTTGAAAGGGGGAATATTCCCCCTTATAATGGCAAAGCCCGTACACTAAAGGTTTGACTTCATTTTTTTAGAGTTTTTCCGAAGGGAAATAAACCGACAGGGAAAAGGGGGATCCCTTTCTCTACTTCTTTCAGGGACTTTTTACAGGGATATCAAGATTTTTCCCCAAAGGGTTGGGGTTTTTGGGGGGCAGTTGGGGCGGATTTGGACCTACTTTGTTTCAAAAGCGACGACAGGCTTGCCCTTTACTCCCGCTACGTTGCAACGGGTCTCTGGATACGTTGTCAGTTCACCTTTTTTTGGTTTGTCCTCCCGGGGACATAATTTTAAAAACTGGGGCCCCAGGGGTTAGTTGGCGAAGATTTAACACTGGGAATCTTTTTTCAGGAAACGTTTCGTCCCCCAATGAATATCATCCCAAAAAAAAGTAAAAAACTAAGGAAGGAGGATTTTATAATCATCCCCCAGCCGGATCGATGTGTTCAGCCCAATCTTTTAAAAGTACACAAGGGCCGAAGACTTTTTCAAACCCTTTGGCGAAGACCTACTTTGATATGGATGGTACCACTATGACCCCACCTCCTCCTGCTTCACCCACCTCACTACAGTATATAAGCCACTCACGGCCCCAGCTGTACACAGAGCTTTTTTCTTTGGGGACATGAAAATTGGTTGGGCAAAAAGTTTTGTTTTGGGGGTGAATTTTAAAGGGGCCCGCCTAGAGGCAACAGCCTCTCAGTGTTTCCCCTTCTTATGTTTTTATTACAAGACTGATGGAATGAACACATCGACTCCAGCTGAGGGACGTTTTACCTTTTAAAATCCTCCTCCCTTACGCCTTTCTACTTTTTTATTGGACTGATAAAAACCACGTGTGGCGAAACGTTTCCGAATAAAGATTCCCATATTTGCATTGTCTCAATCTTAAAAATTTCCGTTTTTTTTAACCATTCATCACAACTGTCAGACACTGCGCTCATGGGGTCTTTTTACAAAGAATTCTTCTACACTTGTTCAACCCCTTGGGCGAAAACCACTTTGACAGTGGGTGGTACCACTGTGACCCCACCCCTCTGTTTACTCACCCCACTACAGTATATAAGCCCGTCAACGGCCCTATGCTGAAAATTCTACAAATTTAGGACTAACCATCGACTCCAGGCGAGGACTATAACCTCAAAATCCCCTCTCCTTTCGCCTTTTTACTTTGTATTTGGGCTGATGAAGCCACTTGGGGAAACGTTTCCGAATAAGATTCCCTATATTTGCATAAGTCTCTCAATCTTCAACTTTTCGGTTTTTTTAAAAACCCTTCAACGACTTATTGGGGTGACGTAGACGTTTCTCCCTCTGGGTGCACTTCATCCTCCCGGTGACTCTCTGCTCATGCCAGGCGTTAAAAAGAGATGGACCCTCGGACAAAGGGCGGGCGTTCAAAGGTTCAGCTAACCTGGGTGCTCCCAAAGCAGTCCCGTCTGCAGAAAAACTCGAACCTCTGGTCCCAAGACTCCAGCAGGTTTTAACCAGTAAAGCCAAGACACTGATAAACACCCCTTCTTTATACAGCTGGGAAAGCTTTAGTCTGCGTCACACAAAAACAACCAGGGGTTGACCAAGCTGTTCTGCCCAACTAAGAGTTTCCTTATATTGTGGGATACATTTTATCCTTCAAAACTTGGCTCACACTTAAAGGGAAAAACATTCATTTTAAAACCCGACGTAAATTCCTTCCTACCAAAAATGAAAGTTTTTAAAACCCAACGAGCCCAATGCGTTCCAGCCCCCCCAACCCCACTTTTATTTTCAAAAACTTCGAAAATTGTTCTGGTTCGGGCCCATTGAAGGGGAACAACGTACTGCACGAAACTAAAGTCTTTTTCAACTGCGAAAACTGCCCTTTTTTCTTTTTTTCCCATCAAAAACTTCCTTGGGAAATCCTCTGCTCCCTAATTGGGGTCAAATTTAAATTTTTTCCAGCTCAAGTGCCAACGCCGCGATTTACCTTGAGACAACCCGCTGCACTAGACTGACGATTTTTGCTCCACTATGTATCATCTTTCCCTGCGAAAAATAACACAAGGAGCACATGGATCCTCCCGAAAAGGGAGGATCTGATGGCCATCTCCTCTTCCCGAAGTTTGCATACATGAAACCTTTTCCAGCTGTCAGAGTGCTTCGTAAATCAATGCCCAAAGGAACGAGCAATTTGCCAACAACGCTGTAGGGGCAATTAGGCAAGTTAAAAAAAATTGCCCCCACCAGACGTCTGACCGTATAGGTGGCATACCCCAATTATAAGTTATACTATGCACAGGGACGATTCAGAAAAACCCCAACGTAAAAAGTTTTTTCAAAAAACCCTTAGCTAGCCAAAAGATTGCAGAATATCCCAACGAACACATTTTTTTGCAAACCGCCAGCTAGCACAGTCATTGCAGAATACGCAAACGCTTACAAGTGATTCACAAAAGCAAAGGGATTGCAAAATCTTCACACAAGAATTTACCGTAGTGAAAAGAGCACAAACCCAACAACTATTTTGCGGCTGTTGAACAAACATACAAAAGCAAGGCTGACCACACAAGGCAATTTACACGGAAAATTTTAAAGCGTTGGGAAAGCAATGCAATGCCAGACAGCAACAACACAAGTTCCTGCTCCCGCTCACCCAGCTCAAGCCTGCTCAAAAACCAGCTTCACTCTCGGACGGCACCCATATTTCAACCCAGAGCCCAAAGCCTGTTTTCCCGGGTGTAAAGGGGGCAAAAAAAACACAGCAAAAAATTTTTTGACTTTGATTATCCTTTACCAATTTGAACAGAAGTTTGACACTATAAACACTTTGTACAACAAAAGTTTTTGTGCACTCCACGGGAAGCAAAGGGGAATGAAACCCGAAGCAGACCGTGCTCTAGAAAGGAAAACAAGGGAACAGGTTATGGACCCCCACACCCAGCGTTCCAAACCATCCCTCAAAGGCTGGAACCGGTACTGATTGAACACGGGGCCCCATCATCAACCCTCAGTCCCTGGTTCGCTGGTTGGGGAGAAGCCTGAAATAGGTGTGTACAACGCCGAAAAAAAGGTTAGTACCTTTCAGCCAAACCCTCCATCATCTTCACTTCCTCCATACACCGCCAAATCATTTACTTCCTCCTACACCCCATCATCATTTACTTCCTCCAACACCGTCCCATCAATTCATTTCCCCATAGACCGTCCCTCATCATTCCCCCTTCCCCCATCACCGCCTCATCATTCCTTCCCCCATACACCGGCCATCATCATTCACTTCCCCATACACCTCCATCATCATTTACTTCCCCATACCCCCCTCTCATTTCACTTCCTCCATACACCTCCATCACATTCACTTCCCCATAAACACCACCTCATCATTCACTTTCCCCCAACACCGCCATCTCATTTACTTCCCCCATACCCGTCCCCAAACAACACTTCCTCCAACACCTCCCCCACCATTCACTTCCCCCAACACCTCCATCATCATTCACTTCCTCCATACACCCCCCATCTCATTCACTTCCCCATACACCGTCCATCACATTCACTTCCTCCCTTCCC
>NC_069480.1:26979789-27005319 GCF_026875155.1 Cherax quadricarinatus | reverse complement strand
GAAACTTGACGTATCACTTCAGGGTAGGGGGGAACCATAGAGGTACAAGGATGATTGGGATGACAGAGCGTCTAGTGAAAGAAATTTTTGGTGGGTTTTTTAGTGCGGGAAAAATTTTAAAAACCCATGTGTGGTGGCCCAATTGGAAAAGGGTGACCGCTGCTGGAGAGAAACTGAAATGGGGTGACGTAGCGCCGCACAGGCAATAGCGAAGTATCAACATAGGTGATACCAAATATTGAAGGAAATAAGACCAAATCTTTAATGCAAGGAGAAAAGTGTTGTGCTAGAAACACCCGGGGGACCCTTCAGTTTGGATAAAGTCCGGGGGGGCACTTTATTACCCCCGAACACGGAAAGTCTATCGTTAAAAAGTTTTTAAAGGAAGGATGGTAGATTGCCTCAGGCTAAGGAGTGGGTTTGGGCCAAAATTTTTATACCCCCAAGTTGGTTTTCCCTTCTCAAGGTCAAAAAATATGGCAAAAACTGAGTGGTTTTTTTGCAAAGGCATTACGAACATACGTATCTAAGCTTTTGTAAGGGGTCATGGTAGAACGTCCCTTACAAAAGTCATATTGACGAGTGGAGACTGTTGTGTGTCTCTAAATACCACACTAAACTTAATTTACCAGGCGTTCCATCCTTTGGGAAAATTGGGGGGCTTATGTCCTGTAGTGCCGGGTTTTTGGGGAAAAGGGAGACAATGGCAGTTTTTCCACAGCTTGGAAGAACTCCTTGTGAAAAAAAATAAGATTGAAAAGGCTAATAGGACTGCAAATGTGACTGAGTAAATTTGTAGCATACAAATATGAAGCGTCGGGCCCAGTCCCAATGATCAGCAAGCTGGGGGGTTTTGCCCCCATTCTTGAAGTTTTAAAAGGCACATTATACTGTTCTTTTTGAGAGAAAAAAAAGTCCAAGTGTGCTAACTTTTGGGCAGATTTTGAAGAAAGAAACGGGGGGCATAGATGGAGCCCCCTAGAAATACGGACCAGATGATTTAAAAATTTCATTGGAAAAAAATAGTGGGTTTGCTATATCAACACCGGCAACCCGCAGAACAGGGGCCCGGGTCAGGGGAATATTTACCCCTCAGTTTTGTACTTTTTTTTAGACTCACTCTAGAGGAGCGAGGTGTGGTGGGACATAACTCGCCAGCAAGTGCGTTTAGGTCACGGGTGCACGGCGAAAACGATCGCTGCTTTTTTTAAAATCAAAAGTCCTCCATGGTTTTATTTTTACAGGAACCTGCCCCCTGCGCAGTTTCAAAAGTACTGCAAGACACAAGCAGGAGACCCCCAAGGCACGCAATTTTTAGAATGCCCCGCCCCAAGTTTGGGGTATAGAATGAGAAGCTGCAGTTTTAAAAAGGAGGACGAGAAGAGGGGGAAAAGCTCATCATGGAGGACGAAAAAGGAGCCCCCCTAAAAACAGTTAGTGTTTACCTGGAGTTTACCTGGAGAGAGTTTCGGGGGTCAACGCCCCGCGGCCCGGTCTGTGACCCGGGGGCCCCCTGGTGGTCGCGCCTGTCAACCCGGCTGTTGCTGCTGGCTGCACGCAAACCAAAAGTACGAGCCACAGCCCGGGATCAGGAAAAACTTTAGGTGCTGTCCAGTGCCTGCTTTAAGACTGCCAGGGGTCTGTTGGTAATCCCCCTTTTGTTGCTGGGGGGCAGTTGAACAGTCTTGGCCCCTGACACTTATTTTGGTTTTAACGTCTAGTGAACCCCCGCTTTTATTGGGGGGGTGGTGCATCGTCTGCCCAAATCTTTTCCTTCGATGGTGATTTTCGTGTGCAAGTTTGTATAGTCCCCCTAGGGGTTTTTCCCGGTGTATATAATCAGTATCTCTCCCCCCTCGTTCAGGGAATACGGGTTTAGAAACCTCAAGCGCTCCCCGTAATTGAGGGTTTTTATAGGAGGAGGAGGAGGAGAAGGAGGAGGAGGAGGAGGAGGAGAAGGAGGATGAGAAGGAGGAGGAGAGGTGGGAGGAGGATTGTTTGTTTTTGTTAAAAAGGTTTTGTAACAATTATTGATAATTAGTTTGTGTGCTTATTGTGTTGTATACAACGAGTGTATATATATACATTGCACCCTTTACTTTGGTCTCACTAGGCCAATAAGTTATGTGAAAAATAATAGTTGAAAAAAACAAAAAACCTTCAATTTACAAGTAAACTAGTTTACGGTTAGTGTGGAGCGGCAGTCGCCGCTGTTGCCATACGCGGCTCTCATTTTCTGCAACTTCAGGCTTTATATCTCGGGTATGTTACCGATTGGAAAAAAAATTTTTTTTTTGGACTAAAACGTCAGAAAAATAATCTTAAACATTTTAATAAGAAAAAATAATTTTTTTTTTTTTTGAATATTGGCGACATAAAATGACAGTTTCAGAGCAGGGCCTGAAAACCAGTCAAAGGGTTAAGGAAATGTGTGCAATATGGCTTAAATGCAAACCTTTTTTGAGGAAGTTCACCCTCACCACAGCTATTGCAAGCCATGATGTGTGACTATTACACTGAATATGTTGTGAAACCTTAGGAATGTCATAAAGGAACGGGAGGTACAGGCCTCTATGGACAGATATTGTTGTGTCGACAGGAGGTCCAGCGACTCTCTAGCTGACTGTTCCTTGTGGCATTAAAGAAGAAGGGAAGTAACCCGGAAAAGTACTTTCCACCTCAAGTCCTAATATGGGAAAGGAGGCAGGAAGCAGGTGATTCCCTTCTAAACATTAAGACCATCCACAGTCTCCCCTCCTCCCATCCCATCAATCTTCACCAGATCTTCAATAATGGTAAGTGTTCATGTAACTGTGCATGTCTTCTTCAGTTTGATGTGTATTAAAATTATATTTCAATGTGGTAAAAAGTTTTTTTTTTTTGTTCATACTTTGCGCGGTGAGGAATGGATTAATTTTGATTTCCCATTATTTCTTATGGCGGGAAAATTAATTCGGCTAATGTTTTAATTTCGCCTAACGTGAGCTCTCAGGAACGGATTAATAGCGTTACATAGCAAGGGGTACTGTATTATCATGTACCTCTCTCTCCTCGCTCCAATGAGTACATGTTCAAGACTTGCAGGCGTTCCCATCAGTTTAGGTGCTTTATTGGCTCAATGTAAGCCATAAACGATCTCTGTATTTGTTCCAGCTTCCGATATTTCTCCTGCCTGAACCGGGGCCGTCCAGCACTGACGCAATATTCTAATTTGAGGGCAGCACTAGCGCTTTGAAAAAGTGTCACCATCGGCCGTGTTTCCCTTGTTTTGAAAGTTTTCAATACCACCCAGTATCTTCCTGGCTGTTCGTGAATTTTGTCTTGTTATGGTCTTTAAAGAAAGGTCCGCTGACATAATTATTCCTGGTCTTCCTTACGTGTTCCTTAGTTCTATTTGGTGACTCTCTTGTATTTTGTATATAGTGCTCCTTTGAGTTCTTCGTTCTTTCCATACATAAGTAGCTGGAACTTATCACCATAACGTCATGGTTTCCACTGCCAATGGAAAACCCTGTTTATGTCTTCCTGTACTTTTTCAGTGTCCTCTTACCGTACTGACTTTCAATGTTATTTTAGTGTCATCTGCAAATGATACAAAAAGTGTGCCAGGTGTTTTTTGTCTATGTCTTGCTATGAGGATGAGGGAACAGCAGAGGTTCCAGGACAGTGCCTTGATGGCACTGACGCTTTTGCCCTCCACTGATGCTGGATCGGCCCTTTTCACTACTACTTTTTGGGTGTGTGTGTGTTTAGGAATCCGAAAATTCATATGCTACCATCCCGTTAATGCCCTTTTCCTTTATTTTGTGCCGCTATCACTCCTGATAGCATTTCTCAAACGCCTTTGCAAAAATCTGTGTAAATCACATGTGCGTTTTGGTCGTCTCCATTGCCTCCGTAATTCTGTCATAATGGTTTCAGCAGCGTGTGACAGACATGGATATGCCTGCTCTAAAACCCGGTAAAGATTGGAACTGTAATGGACTGTACCAAGGGTAGGGGGGCAAAAGGGTGGAGGGCAACTGGAGCAGAGCATGGAAGGGGAAGAGAAGAGCGGAAACTGGGATGGTGGCAGAAGAGGAAGAAACTTGGGAGGGAAAGAGGACGGTAGGTATAGTACCAAGGAGGAGGGTTGAACTCTACACTTGTTAAACAGAGCCAGTGATAGGGGAAGAACCAAGTACAGAGACAGGGGAAGGTAAAAATGAGGAGGTGGAAGAGGTGAAGGATGGGGTTAAAGGACCTTTTTTTGTCTTCTAGAGAAGTAGAGGCACGATTGGGATGCGAGGACGGTTCGTACGAGGTCTCGTTCGATACTGAGGCTTGTGAAGGGAGAACACGAAAGAAGCTGAGAAACGACTGAGGCGTTGATGTAGGGACGTCCTCAGCCTGGACAGCAAAAGAATTAGATACAGGTGTGGACTATGGGAGAGGTAAGCACCCAGAGGAGGTTGCAGACGAGGGACCCCAGCAAGTGGGGGGACGTTTTGAAAACAGGAAAAATAAGGTAACAGAAGGTAGTCTCCCTCGGAGGCGGTAGATGAGAATACTGCCATGGCATAAGGGCTACCTTCTGCTCGTTGAGGTAACGGGATTTCCCGCTCATTTAAGTAGATTGGCAACGGCGGAGCGAGAGTACGAAGGGTGAGCCTCATGACAATTAAGGCAGAGGCGAGGACGGTTGCAAGACGATTTAGAATGGTCATTGGCACCACAGAATGGGCATTCGGCTATGGATCTGCAATATTTCGCGGGATGGCCAAACGCAGCAATTTCTACACTGTTGCGGTGTCAGGGATCACCTTTTCGAACTTGTAACCTATGTCCTGCTACATAATACTGATGGAAATGTGGAGTTAACGGCTGTCAAAAGTTAAACGAGCACATTGGCTAGGGAATCGTCTCCGCCTGCGGGCAGGAAGAACATACGTGTCTACCTTGAGGATTGGGAGTATCTTGGAGTTCCAGCTGTTCCAGAATGGTCATAGCACATGTTCTGGAAATTTTGTTGAACTATGGTATGGGCAGATGCGGTAACCACTACCAGAATTGAAGGAATGATGTTTTTTCAATAGTGACTGGAACAGTATCTATATGGGAAAGAAGAGAAAGATCATCAGAGCTTGGGTGCATTCTGTACCATGATGATGCGCCGTACCGCTCTTAAGAGCAGAAAAGAAATATCTTTACCAACATGGCGTAGGAGTGCCTTGGCCATTATTGAGGTCGTATAAAGATAGGTGGTAGAGGAGTCGGTGTAAAGTGAAGAATTTAGTCCATTGTGCAGTCTGAAACTGAGCGTGGAAGGTAGTGAAGGACGTGTCATTCTTTTTTAGAAGAAACGAGAAGGTGGAGAAGAAGCTATCATCAGAAGGGAACTGTCGTTGGCGTTTAAGGCGTGGGACAAGAGTTGGTCCCGACGTGGAATGGGCCGTCGATTCGAAAATTGCGCACCGAGAGGGAGAGGCCGGAAGCAGAGTCAAAGGAGACCGGAGGGTCAGATAAATCAAAGGAGTCAGTCGAGAACCTCTGTACCTGAAGTTGGGTGAGGAAACAGCACCGGCAAGAAAGAGTACAGAGGGCATGGAGGAGTGTCCGAAGTGTGGTCAACAAAGATGAGGCGGGGTCCAGAACGGGGTGCGTTTATCAAGAAGGGGCCGGGCGGTAGGAGCGGTCCAGGTTCATGGGACTGGGCGTTCCTCCTATGGTTGGATACTTCTTTCTTTTTGGTTTTTAAGAAAAAAAAGAAAGAGAAAATAAATAAAAAAGAAAACAAACAAGGGGGGACCGGTGCGACGGGATAGTTCCTAGGAGGAATGAAAGGGCCAGAAATCTCCTCCGCACCCAGGAGGACCTCAGCACTGCAAGTAGCCGTAGATGCAGTATGGAACCCGTGCCATACCCTAACCATCTGCCAGTATAAAACAGCAATCCTGGCTAAGCAACTCACATCTGCCAAGGCGACTCGGTGGACAAAAGAAAGGCGGCCGGATATCCGCCACAAAGCAATACCCTCCTTCGGCCATCACACCCTGGAATCGAAAGGTGGCTTCAGGACGATACACCGTCGCGAAAGACACCCACAAAGCCACTCTCCGGGGGATACCAGAGAGACAGGGGTCGGGAAAAGCCCATGGCGATCCAGATTCCCACGGCAAACTACGCCACCGCCAAGAACCTCAATGGAATGGGATGGACCCCGGTACCCTTTCCCCTACCTAGGAACTAAGCGCACCTGTGGGGAAAAATCCCAAAGGCCAAAAGAGGAAGGCCAAAAGGGAGGGGTGGGGAGGGGGAGGAGGAGAGGGAAAAGGGGAGGATGGGGAGGATGGGATAGGGAAGGGGGGATTGGGGGGTAATTAGGTTCGGTCTGAGGAAGGAGACCAACAGGTATAATTCCTCAGACCAAGAGCCTCTTCACCACGCCAAGGAGCCCCCCTTGAAGACGGGGTGGCAGTAAGAGCTAGTAGAAAGTAGCCTATCTTCACTCTCCACCTCCACCTGCTCCAGCATACTTACACTTTATAAAACCACTATATTTATTTACATTCTCTATTATATTTTTATACAATATTTCTTATTTATAAATATATTTTTTCAGTGTTTTCCTTGTGAAACTAGTGATTAGTGCAGTTAGCCTCACAAACATTCAATTTTCTCTTATAATATGAGCATGAGAAGATATAGTCAGAGCAGGAGAGGGATGGATGCCGCCACTACCACTTGCCATATTATGGCCATTTTGTTCATTCTAAAGCAGGGGTTCCCAACCAGGGGTGCTCGCACCCCCTGGGGGTGCGAGACATCATTCCAGGGGGTGCGAGAAGCGTCCGTCTTAATAACAGGAAATTGATTCATTTATTACTTATTAATCAGGATTTAGTACTCTTTTGTCAATTAAGACAAAATCTAGAAATCGTTTGAATGCACAGGCAGACATGAGTGTTGCTATCAGCAACATAGTTCCCCATTTTGAAAAACTCACAAGCATATATTTCAAGCAAGAGTTATTATTTTTGTAAGGTGTATTCAAATATCATTCTGTGATATGTTTCTTTTCTGTAAGTCTGATTTTTGTTCACATATTAGAAAGTGAAATAAATATCTTCTTTTGATAAAATTTAGTATGATTCCACATCCTGTCTATCCTCGAACAATGTTAAATTCGTAGGGGGTGTGGGTTTTAGAGCAAAGATTTTTAGGGTCGTTGCGGGAGTCAAGATAAGGTTGGGAAGCCAATGTTCTAGAGGATATATAATGTTCTATGTTAATCTCATATTGTTTATTATGTCTATATTAGATTAAATTGTGATAGATCAATAGCCACTGATATTGCATCATATTTAACCCCTTCAGGGTCCAAGCAAAATGCTGAAGTGCTCAGGGTCCAATGAAATTTTGAAAAAAAAAAAAAATTATTTTTTCTTACAGAATAATGAGCATATTTTTGTGAAGGTATAAGACAAAAAAAAAATTCTGATCCAGTAATTACGAGATACAAGTGCAAGAAGTTGTCAATAATTATGTCCGGTGGCGGCAAAACCTCGACGAATTCCACATACGTGGAGTACATTATTTCGCGGTTTTTAGTTTGTTCTTTTCTATTCAATTTTGTCTATTCCTCTTACATCTCGGGGCCTGGAGAGACCATTTGTATATAATGTATATATATAAACTCACTGTATTGAACACAATAACCGCACTAAAGTTATTATCATATTATTGCTTTACCACTGTTGTTTACTTACAATAAACATGCACAAATCTTGTATAGTATACTAAGGGTTCTATCATACTATTTACATATTTACAATCCCTGGGACATGGTTTGAGAACTGCTGGAGCTTGTGGAACTCTTGAAACAAGGCACCATGCACAGATGCAACTTACATTCCTCACACATAACGCGTGTCTTTGCGTCTTTGTTCCAATCGTTTGTTTGTTGCACAGGACGATTGCATCTCTTCTGCAGGCAAATTTCTTCCTGAGGTGGAAGGAAGCTGTTATTATGAAAATGATCACCTTCCCTCCTCAAACGCCTTGGGTCTATCCTGCGTAATCGAGGACTTGTTTTGTCGAGCCGGGTTATTACCTGAGTTATTCATTATGAGTTGTTCTGACAACAGACAAAACAAAATTCACCACTACGGTGGTCTGTTGCCAGCTCTTTATTTGGTACATATTATATGCTATTGAGAGCATAGAAATGTTCATGAGATGGAATGAAAAGTTTCATGTACCCTTCTGTAACTTCTTACGAACACAGTCAAAACAAAATCACAATCTTGACATGTCACATTTGTCAACCAAAGTGCATGTTTTGTGTATATCACTCACTGTCACTGGGTTCTCGAATAATACGTTCATTAGTCACTCGGATCAACTTTGCATGTCTGCATTTCATTATGGCTGAAGGGTTGTCAACAATGTGACATCTCTGATTGTGTCATTGCCCCACCGTAATGCATGATGTCATTGGCAGTAAACACCTGCACGTCATCACACGGCTCCTGCGTTGAGCCTGGGCATATGTGTTTAGATTAGAACGCACTGTGCCCACACATCTGTCTTGTTCACACGCATGAATCACTTGCGTTAATGGGCTTGTGTACAGTTATCGGTTATATAATGTATGCCCTTACCAAGATAATAGGTGCCATCAGGTTTCTCATCTTACGTACCTGAGATACCAATAACATCTTGTATCTTTCAATGTTTTTACTTCACGTGTATACAACAATATCCAACACCAGGCACTGTCACAGTCACAGGTAACAAACAGTTTTTATACCAAAGCGTTTCCTTTGCTAGGTATATACTGCTTGAATGGACAGCTTACCTCTTGAACAAAATCAAGACTCGTCAATTACAAGATTCTTTGAATGGATAAAAGTATATGCTGAACTTTTGGTTGAGATACATGAAATCATTTCTAATCTTGTATAACCTGTCACTTATGTCAGGCCTGGTTTTGTCAGAGAAGTGCACCATACGTAAGGAGTAAGATACCCCTGGTCACTAGTATGATTTCCACTGAAGGAAAGGTGGTCAGAAATTAGCCGCTCTGTGGACCAGTATGCTTTTATATTAGGCAATAGACATGAGGCATAAGCTTATTGTTGCAAAAAAGCAAATTCATTTCTGCAACAGTCGTCTCTTTCCACATGTGTAGTCTTGACTGTGGTGTTTGGATGTATTTTACAGGGTGTACTAAAATTATTATTTACTTTCCCCTGACAATAGTTTCATCAATGGCTGGTCAATGACTAATTCAAAGAATTCAGTTCATTGCTCGGCCGCTGGTTCAAAGGGACAGTAGTAGAATTCCTTTTGAGAGTCATCAACAGTGGTGAGGCTGGGAACAAAATTGGGATTTGTGCTGCCAATCCCACCATCGGTTTGCTGTGGATACTGGACATATAGGCTGGTTGTGAGGGGGGTGGTTATGTGGTTGTGGTGGGCTGGTGCTGACGCTAGCTTTGTCTTGAGAACGACGAGTCAGCAGCCGGGGGTCCCACCCTGAGGATGGGTGACGTCACGCATGGCGGTGCCACTACATCACATACTTACACCATCCTTGAGGCCTGTGGTCTATCCATGCCAAGTGTAGCACATCTTCTTCACTATCACTACCTAAAACGGGTGTAGGGCCACCGGGATATGTACTCCGGGATGCACGTACTCTGGGATGTACTCCCGGGTTGTACTCCGTCCCTGGGCACTGCATAGGGTACACTACCCGAGCGCATGCGGCAAGCGAACATAGACGCTTACTGGTGAATTGGTTCCTCACTATCCACTACTAGATTGTTTGGGTCGAGGTGCATAAAATCACAATCCACGTCACTATCTCATACTGAAGTCAGAGGCTGGCCACGCGAAAATATAGCTTTCTCTTGCGTTGAGAGAACAATGACCGTGAGTCACAAGTGCCCACACCAGAGTAGAAGGTTGAGGACTCGTCAGGGTTTTCTGCCTAGTATCGATATCCTGGTCATTCTTTTCGGCACTACTGATCTAAGCCGTTAGAATTCGTCTTCATTTCACTTGCCCTCAGTGTCAGAAACTATCAGATAGGGAAGAGGATGTGTCCCATTTTCGGGGAGGTGACGAGCTGACTGCGATCGACGCATGGTGGAACAAGGGTACTGAGCCGGCGTTTCCACCAATGTATGCGGGTAGCAGATTTTTTGTTTATGGCGCACACCCACCAGTAGCCCGTTCTTCACTTGTAGGCCTCATTGAGCGCTTTCGGGCTAAATTTTGACAGCGCTAGGAATTCTGGAGTAGACTACGGTATCGGACACTCACGTGAAGCCGTTAGATCTACGGACGGACCCTGAAAGGGTTAAGTATTTTTGTCCTGCTCCTAAGAGCTGGAATTCGCATGGAACGGATATTAATGGCATTTCAATTAATTTAATCGAGGAAAATAAAATTTATTTGTATTATGAGCAAATTGAGTTATGAGTTGGGTCATGGAATGGACTAAACCTCATAAGTTGAGGTTCACTGATATAGTTATACCAACGCTCTACTTGGTGTGCGCAGCATGGGGTGGTGAATTTGCAACAAGCGAGAAGGCTGGAGGCAGTGGAGATGCTGTGTCTGAGGGCACTGTGTGGTGTGATATATTCAGAGAATTGTAGTTTGGAAATTAGGAGGAGGTGCGGATTACCAAAAACTATTATCGGAGGGCTGAGGAGGGTGTTGTTGAGATGGTTCGGACAAAGTAGAGAGGAAGAACAAAATAGAATGATTCGAGTAAATAAATATGTAGGTGGAAGGGTAGGTGGGGGTAGAGGTCGGCATACACTACACCTTCGGGTAAACCAAGGACTGGCTTTTTTCGGTCTTCCTATATATTTCTATTTTCCTTGGGAACAAACCTTTCCTCTGCTCCTTGCACTTTGTTGCTCATTACCATCAACTCTCGGACAAGTAAAAAGGATCGAACAAATAGAATGACTTCGAGTATATTAAATCTGTAGTCGAGGGAAGGTGGGGAGAGTCGGCCTACACCTACACTTCGGGTTAAACAAGGATTGCTTTAGGAGTCTTCTATTATTCTATTTGCCTTGGAACATACCTTTCCTCTGCCTCCTTGCACTGAGTTGCTAACATTTCCATCACTCCTTTTACTTATTTTGTCTAACCAGTTCTCGGTCCCACTGAACCTCCTGCAGGAAGTTCACTATACCTGTGTAGTCCCCCCTTTTATAGTTTGGCTTATCCCATTCAATTCCTGTTACCTTCTTCCACTTTGTAAATTACTAATATAATCAAAACTCAGATCACGTGATCGATAGCTCAAGGGGCCATCTGTAAAAGTGATGTCCTCAATGTCTGAACTGACTCAGGCGTGAACACAAGATCAAGTCTTGCTGGCTAATCCTCCCCTCTCTCTCTGGGAGTATCCCTGACATGTTGAGGCCATGAGGTTTTTAAAGTAACCACTTCCATCATCTTGGCTTCTCATGTTTTGGGACCCCCATGTGGCTCCATGTTTTCCAGTCGATCTACCTGTGGTTGATATCGCCATACCAGTAACTTTGCTCTGTTCGAGTGAGCTCTTCTTGCCACCTCAGTCAGTGTGTCCACCAATGCCTGGTGTTTTCTTCGCTACTCCTCTCTTGGCCCTCTGCAGTTCTGTGGTGGGTTGTACATCACTCCAATGACTACTTTAAGTTCTCTCAGACTGAATTGTACCTACTATGCTAGTCAATTTTCTCATTCCACGTCCATGCTTCCATTTCCTAAATCACCATCGTTTTTTTTTTAATGCGCAGTGCAACCCCTCCCCCCCCCTACTCCTTCTCTCTTTCCTCAGGATTTGATTATCCTGGTGGAAGATACGTTGTTATTCGTCTCAGCGGTTTCGTTTCGTGACTGCATGATGTCTGGGGTTTCTCGCTGTTTCTTTCAAGCCCACCACTCATTTTTATTCGTAATTCCATCTGCGTTTGTGTACCAAAAACCTTCAGCTTTTCAATCACTGTGGTCCTGCGTGAATATTGGGTTGGGGGATGTGAGAGCTTGCTGGGGGCCTATATGGGGACTCGTGGTGTGGTGGGGTGCTTGATGAGGGGGGTGGGGTCAGAATGCCCATAATTATTATTTAATCAAAAGAACGCGCCTAGCCACAAGGGCTATACAGCGCTGCAGGCGATCACGGGAAGGAAGCAAGGGATTGAGGCAGAAGGGAGGGAGGGATGATCAGTAGGTTACAAGAAAAACAGCGGGGCAGGGGATAGTACGGGGGTAGAGGTTAGCAAGAGTCTTGAAGCTACAAAGGGCTGAGGTATCAGAATTTGTTGAAGTAGTCGGTTGCTTGTCAAAAAGTCAATGAGAGAGTCTGGATGAAAGGCTGGGTCCATCAGCGAGAAGGGATGGTAGAGAGAGAGCAGCAGAGCGACGGAAGACGACGAGGAGCGTAAATTCTGCGTGCTCGTTGATTAAAGTGTGGCGTCCAACAGAATGTGGCCTGACTGATAATGGAACTTGGCAATTCTCACAGAGAGGAGCAGGTGGTGCCTCTCCATGAGATATCCATGAGTAAGTCAAGTATGGCCAATGCTGAAGACGGGAGAGAGTAGTCTCCCAAACTCGACACTGGTGATTAAGAAGACTGCCAGTAACTATACTCGGTTTATAGACTGAAGTTTGTTGCGAGCCATAGTAGACCAAAAGTTCGTTGCCAAAGGGTGTGAAGTTGGGAAGATTATTGCAGCAAAATAGTCCGTTAAATGGAAATACCTCACTACATGAAACTGGTTAGGTCATGTTACTGTGACCGCCGCCGCAGTGTCTGCTGTTCATTGCCCTGTACGTTCAACATGACAGGGACCCAACAAAAAACAATATTTTATGTTGGTAAAGATACGGCGTAGCCAAAGTTGGATACGGAGGATAAGGGGTGAGGTGTATCAAATTTCTGTTATAGCTGGTAAAGTACTAAGGGTATGAGACAACCACACAATGATGTACAAAGGCATAAGATGCACATACGGATAAGTGCTGTTAAGGATGGCATACAATTCACGCAGCACAAATACTAGCCGAAGATAGTAAATGCCTATGTACGACGCTGTCTGGAAACACTGCTGACGGCATCTACGCCGTCAGAAGACTTAGAGCCATCTGTGTACACAGCAATGCATGAGTTGAGAGTGAAAGTGGTCATGTAAAAAGAGAGCGGGGAAGCGACCGTAGACAGTTGGGCTTTCGAATGCAAGAGAGAGAAAGAACAGACTCGAACAGCTGGAACTTCCCAGGGGGTTAGGGAAAAGTGAGATGTACAATGTACATAGCAAGGTTGTATGAAGAGAAGACAGATAGGAATGAAGGCCGAAGAGAGAAGGACGGAAGTAAACAGGGGGACGAAACAAAAAAAGAATGTCTTACTAACATCAGTGACCATTCTAATAAATGGAAGGATTGCGGAGATCCATGAGAGCGCTACATAGTAGCGAAGGCAATGGGCAACCGGCGATCGGCTAAGGATGGAACGTTCGCCTCTGCATAGAGGCTATCCAACAGGGGGAAGGAGCGAAAAAGCACCAAGCATAAAACGTTAATCTTGGTGATGAATGAGGTTAAGGCTAGAGAGAGTAGCAGAGAGATTGCCCGCTGACTCCAGATCTGTTCACCTTAACTCAAGTTGCGATTAAGATACGGGTGGAATCGTGGGCGAGGAGGCGTTCGACGATCGTCCCATGAAAGATGAGCAAGGCGTTTTAAGAAGGTTCAGCAGGCTGTGACAAGTTGCTTCAGAGGGTAAGTGAGGTTTCCAGGAAACCTACGATCAAAGAGTAGGCCCAGAAACTTGCTGTATCACGTTCACGGGATCGGGACAGCAATAGAGGACAAAGGATGACGGAGATGACAGAGCGTTCTAGTGAACGTAATTTGGTGGGTTTTTGTGCTGGAAAATTTAAAACCAACGGTGGTGGCCACAATTGAGAACACCGAGACTGCATGCTGAGGCGAGAAATCTGTAAATTAGGTGACAGTCAGCGCCTGGCACAGGCAATAGTGAAGTCATCAACATAGGTTAGAACAATTATTTGATGGAAGGACTAGAGGCCAAATCATTATGCAAGGAGAAAAAGTGTTGTTGCTCAGAGAACACATCCCAGGGGGACACCTTCAGCTTGGATAAAGGTCGGGCGAGAGCACATTATTTAACCGACCCCGGGAATTTGCTCCTATGCCAGTGGAGGAAGTCCATTGTGGAATTGGGAAGTCCTTGGGGTTTGGAGGTTAGTGGGAGCAGGATGTGGAGGAAAAAGGGGGGAGTTGGTGGAGGAGGACAATGACACCACTAACCACTTGATGAGCTGCGCCGGAGGAGGGGCTAGAGGTAAATTGAGAAGTTGTCTACTTCAAAGATTACCCTTGACTGTTTCGACGTATAATTACGTCTAGAGCCAATGTTTCTGACGAATTTATACGCTAAATTCTAGCAGCTAGCTTCCAATCAAGCAGGAGAAAGCTGGTCGGCCCCATGTGAGAGAATGGGTCTCCATGGTTCAGTGGTGCACCATATAAAAAAAATCGGGGAGCAGTCGGTGCATTGTGGGAATGCCATTTCCCAGTTGTCCTTTTTCAGCATTGTTCTAGCTCGGGTAAGAAATATGTGATTCCCCAACAATCGGGACCTCTTCTCTTCCCAAGTGATGCTCTAACACTTGGACGTGTCAGTGAAGATTAAATTCATGATTTCTGGAGGAGTTTGAGACAAAATGCAATGGGGAGGAGGGGGGGAGGAGGGAGGAAGAGGAGAGGCGGAGGAGGAGGCGGCAGGAGGAGGATGGAGGAGGGAGGGAAGAGAGGAGGGGAAGGAGGAGGAGGAGGAGGAGGGAGGAGGAGAAGAGGAGGAGGAGGAGGAGGAAGAAGAAGATGTAAATATATTGTTCCCTTGAGCAAGAAAAAAAAAAAAAGTCCACCCATGACAGTGACAAGATAAGAGGGGAGATAACATCTGATAATAGCTGACTTTGATGAGCGTAAAGGAGGGTAAATATTACATGATCATCGCCCTCCCTTTGTTTTTGCTGGTACACAAACATTTCTGTCTGTCCTTATTTGTCTGTCTGTTTCAAGCTCCCTGTCTGACCATTCTAGCTCTCTGTCTAGAGAGAGCCACAAGACTGTGTCTCATTCCGTTTACTCAAATCTTCAAGCAGAGTATAGCACTTTGTATGGATTGCTTGGGTTATCTAGGTAATTTACACTATGTATTACTTGTATTTATGTGTACCTGTGAGCCAGAGTAGGCAGACAGATAGAAGAGAGACAGATTGTGAAGATATCAGATGAGGGGAGAAAAGATAATTAGATAGAATGAGGGAGGGAGCAGCATCCGACACCATTGTTTTGACAGGCGGTAGGGGTAGTGACTAATGGACACTATTGTCACTTTCGACAGCTGCCGGACTTCTGATCTCAAAACAATTATAGCCACACATCGCACACAAGACAAGGAGAAGGAGGAGCGGAGGAGAAGGAGGAGCGTGGAGGAGGCGGGAGGAGGAGGAGGAGGAGGAGGAGGAGGAGGAGGAGGAGGAGGAGGAGGAGGAGGAGGAGGAGGACTGGAGGAGGAGGAGGCGGAGGAGGAGTAGGAGGAGGAGGAGGAGGAGGAGGAGGAGGAGGAGGGGAGGAGGGGAGGAGGAGGGGAAGGAGGAGGCAGGAGGAAGAGGCAGGAGGAGGAGGGGAGGCAAGGTGGGGGAGGGAGAGGAGGGGAGAAGAGCAGCTAAGGAAGGAGGAGGAGGAGGCAGTGAGGAGGGAGAGGGGTGGAGGTGGGAGGAGGAGGAGGAGCGAGGAGGAGAAGCAGGAAGGGAGGAGGAGGGGAGGAGGAGGTAGAGAAAAAAAAGTGAAGGAATGGGAGGAGGAGGAGGAAGAGGCAGGGGGAGGAGGAAGGAGGGAGGAAAGGAACGGAGGGAGGGGGAGGACGAGCGGACGGGGAAAGGAGAGGAGGAGGAAGCGATGGAGGAGGAGGAGGAAGGAAGGAGGAGAGGGAGGAGAGAGAAGGAGGAGGATGAGGAATGGAGGAAGCGAGGGAAGGGAGGGAGGAAGAGGAGTCGAAGGAGGAATAGGACGGGGAGGAAGAGGGGAAGAGACAGGAGAGGAGGAGAGGGAGGAGGAGGTGGAGGAAGAGGACAGGAGAGGAGGAAGGAGGAGGCGGGAGGAGGGGAGGAGGAGGAGGAGGAGGAGGAGGAGAGGGAGAAGGAGAGAGGAGAGGCGGGTGAGGAGGAGGGGGGAGGGAGGAGTAGGAAGGAGGAGGAGGGAGAGGAGAGGATGGAGGAAGGAGAGGAGGAGGAGGAGAGGGAGGACGGAGGAAGGAGGAGGAGGGCGAGGAGGGAGGAGGCGGAAGGAGGAAAGAAAGGACAGGAGAGGAGGAGGAGGGAGAATGAGGAGGAAAGCGAGGAGAGAAGGAGGAGAGGAGGAAGGAGAGGAGAGGAAGGGAGAGGGAGGAGAGGAGGAGGGGGGAAGGCAGCAGAGGAGGAGGATGGAGGAGGAAGAGGAAGGAAAAGGAGGAGGCGGAGGAGGACGGAGGAGAGTAGGAGGAGGAGGAGGAAGGGGAGAGGGAGGAGGACAGGAGAGGAAGAGGAGGGGGGAGGAGGAGAGGAGAGAGGAGGAGGGGAAGGGAAGAGAGGGGGAGGAGGAAGGAGGAGGTGAAGCGAGAGCGAAGGGCGGAAGGAAGGAGCGACGAGGAGGAAGGAGAGAGGAGGGAGGAGGAGGAGAGAGGAGGAGCAGGGAGGAGGAGGAGGAGGAAGGGAGGAGGAGGAGGAAGGAGGGGAGGGAGGAGGAGAGGAGGGAATGAAGGAGAAGGAGAGGAGGAGGAAGGAGAGGAGGAGGAAGGAGGAGGAGGGACGGAGGAAGGGAGAGGGAGGGAGAGGAGGAAGGATGAAAGAGGAGGAGGGTAGGGAGGCGAGGAAGGAGGAGGGGTCGGGAGAGGAGAGCGGGAGGAGGAGGGGGAGGAGGAGGGGAGGAGGAGGAGGGAAGGAGGAGGTGCGGAAGGAGGAGGGAGAGGAGAGAAGTGGGAGGAGAGAGGGAGAGAGGAGGAGAGGAGGAGAGGAGGAAAGGAGGGCGGAGGAGGCAGGAGAAAGGAGGAGGGAGGAGAACGGAAGCGGAAGGAGCAGGAGAGAGGTAGAGGGAGGAGGAGGAGGAGGCAGGAGCAGGAGCAGGGGGGTGACCGGAGAGGAAGGAGGAGGAAGGAAAGGAGGAGGGAAGGAGCAAGGAGGGGAGGGAGGAGAGGACGGAGAGGGATAGGAAGGTGAAAGGAGGAGGAAAGGAGGAAGAGGAGAGGAGGAGGAGGGAAGGAGGAGGAGGCAGGAGGACAAGGAAGGAGAGGAGGGGAGGAGGAGGAGGGAAGAGGAGGAGAGGAGGAGAGGGGGGGAAGGAGGAGGGAGATGGAAGGAAGGTAGGAGCGGGAGGGGAAAGGAGAGGAGAGGAGAGGAGGCAGAGGAAGGAGAGGAGAGGGAGGAAGTAGGAAAGCGAGAGGAGGGAGGTGGAAAGGAGAATGAGAGGAATGGCAGGAGGAGGAGGAGGAGAGGAAAGGGGAAGGAAGAGGAGGAGAGCGGAGGAAGGAGGGAAGAGGAGGAAGAGGTGAAGGGGAGGATAGGAGGAGGAGGAGGAGAAGGAGGTAAAAGGAGGAGGAAGGAAGGAGGAGGAGGAGGAGGAGGTAGGAGGAAGGAGGAGGGTGAGGAGGAGGAGAGGAGGAAGGAGGAGGAGGAGGAGGAGGGAGGAGGAGGAGGAGGGAGGGGCGGTGAGGAGGACGGAGCGAGGAAGAGGAGGAGGAGAAGGAGGCGAAGGAGGAGGAGGAAGGAGGAGGAGGAAGGAAGAGGAAGGGAGGAGGGGAGGTGGAGGAGGAGGAGGAGCTCTGAAGGGAGAGGAGAAAGGGAGAGAGGAGGAGGAGAGGAGGAGGAGAGGAGGGAGGAAGGAGGAGGCAGGAGGAGAGGATGGAAGGAGGAGGAGGAAGAGGAGAGGGAGGGAGGAGGAGGAGAGGAAGGAGGAGGAGGAGGAGGAGGAGGAGGAGGAGGAGGAGGAGGAGGAGGAGAGGAGGAGGAGAGGAGGAGGAGGAGGAGGAGCAGAAACGAGGAGGAGGAGGAGAAGGAGGAAGAAGGAGGAGAAAGGGAAAAGGAGGAGAGGAGGATTAGGAGGTAGGAAATAGGAGGAGGAATAGGAGAGGAAAAGGAGGAGCGATAGGAGGAGAAGGAGGAGGTGGAAGGGAGAAGGAGGAGGAGGAGGAGAAGAGGAGAGGAAGGAGGAGGAGGAGAAGGAGGAGGAGGAGGAGAAGGAGGAGGAGGAGGAGGAGGAGAAGGAGGATGAGAAGGAGGAGGAGAGGTGGGAGGAGGATTGTTTGTTTTTGTTAAAAAGGTTTTGTAACAATTATTGATAATTAGTTTGTGTGCTTATTGTGTTGTATACAACGAGTGTATATATATACATTGCACCCTTTACTTTGGTCTCACTAGGCCAATAAGTTATGTGAAAAATAATAGTTGAAAAAAACAAAAAACCTTCAATTTACAAGTAAACTAGTTTACGGTTAGTGTGGAGCGGCAGTCGCCGCTGTTGCCATACGCGGCTCTCATTTTCTGCAACTTCAGGCTTTATATCTCGGGTATGTTACCGATTGGAAAAAAAATTTTTTTTTTGGACTAAAACGTCAGAAAAATAATCTTAAACATTTTAATAAGAAAAAATAATTTTTTTTTTTTTTGAATATTGGCGACATAAAATGACAGTTTCAGAGCAGGGCCTGAAAACCAGTCAAAGGGTTAAGGAAATGTGTGCAATATGGCTTAAATGCAAACCTTTTTTGAGGAAGTTCACCCTCACCACAGCTATTGCAAGCCATGATGTGTGACTATTACACTGAATATGTTGTGAAACCTTAGGAATGTCATAAAGGAACGGGAGGTACAGGCCTCTATGGACAGATATTGTTGTGTCGACAGGAGGTCCAGCGACTCTCTAGCTGACTGTTCCTTGTGGCATTAAAGAAGAAGGGAAGTAACCCGGAAAAGTACTTTCCACCTCAAGTCCTAATATGGGAAAGGAGGCAGGAAGCAGGTGATTCCCTTCTAAACATTAAGACCATCCACAGTCTCCCCTCCTCCCATCCCATCAATCTTCACCAGATCTTCAATAATGGTAAGTGTTCATGTAACTGTGCATGTCTTCTTCAGTTTGATGTGTATTAAAATTATATTTCAATGTGGTAAAAAGTTTTTTTTTTTTGTTCATACTTTGCGCGGTGAGGAATGGATTAATTTTGATTTCCCATTATTTCTTATGGCGGGAAAATTAATTCGGCTAATGTTTTAATTTCGCCTAACGTGAGCTCTCAGGAACGGATTAATAGCGTTACATAGCAAGGGGTACTGTATTATCATGTACCTCTCTCTCCTCGCTCCAATGAGTACATGTTCAAGACTTGCAGGCGTTCCCATCAGTTTAGGTGCTTTATTGGCTCAATGTAAGCCATAAACGATCTCTGTATTTGTTCCAGCTTCCGATATTTCTCCTGCCTGAACCGGGGCCGTCCAGCACTGACGCAATATTCTAATTTGAGGGCAGCACTAGCGCTTTGAAAAAGTGTCACCATCGGCCGTGTTTCCCTTGTTTTGAAAGTTTTCAATACCACCCAGTATCTTCCTGGCTGTTCGTGAATTTTGTCTTGTTATGGTCTTTAAAGAAAGGTCCGCTGACATAATTATTCCTGGTCTTCCTTACGTGTTCCTTAGTTCTATTTGGTGACTCTCTTGTATTTTGTATATAGTGCTCCTTTGAGTTCTTCGTTCTTTCCATACATAAGTAGCTGGAACTTATCACCATAACGTCATGGTTTCCACTGCCAATGGAAAACCCTGTTTATGTCTTCCTGTACTTTTTCAGTGTCCTCTTACCGTACTGACTTTCAATGTTATTTTAGTGTCATCTGCAAATGATACAAAAAGTGTGCCAGGTGTTTTTTGTCTATGTCTTGCTATGAGGATGAGGGAACAGCAGAGGTTCCAGGACAGTGCCTTGATGGCACTGACGCTTTTGCCCTCCACTGATGCTGGATCGGCCCTTTTCACTACTACTTTTTGGGTGTGTGTGTGTTTAGGAATCCGAAAATTCATATGCTACCATCCCGTTAATGCCCTTTTCCTTTATTTTGTGCCGCTATCACTCCTGATAGCATTTCTCAAACGCCTTTGCAAAAATCTGTGTAAATCACATGTGCGTTTTGGTCGTCTCCATTGCCTCCGTAATTCTGTCATAATGGTTTCAGCAGCGTGTGACAGACATGGATATGCCTGCTCTAAAACCCGGTATTAGCATCATATTTAACCCCTTCAGGGTCCAAGGCCAAATCTGAAGTGCTCCAGTTCCAAAAAATTTTGAAAAAAAAAAAAAAAATTTTTTTTACAGAATTAAAGAGCATATTTTTGTGAAGGTAATAAGAAAAAAAAAAAATTTTCTGATCATACTTACCGAGATACAGTCCCAAGAAGTTTGTCAAAATGATGTGGTGGGGGGCAACATCGAAAAATTTCCACATCGCGGATTACATTTTTTAGCGGTTTTTTAAATTTTTTTCTTTTCTTTTCCAATTTTTTTCTACCTATAACATTTGGGGCCTGAGGACCATACTGATATAATTAATTTTAAAAATCACTGTATTGAACACAAAAACCGACTAAAGTTATTATTATTGTTTACCCACTGTTGTTTATTAAATAAAATGCACAAATCTTGAAAAATACTAATGTTCTATCAAATATTTACATTTTACAATCATGGCCCATGGTTTTAGAACCTGCAGCTTGTGGAACTCCTTGAAACAAGGCACATGCACAGGGTCCCTTACATTCCTCACACATAAACCGGTGCTTTGCGTCTTTTTCCCGCGTTTTGTTTGTCCCTCAGACATGCATCTTTCTGAGAAAAAATTTCTTCTGATTTGAAGGAAGCTGTATTAGGAAATGATCCCTTCCCTCCTCAAAGCTTGGGATATCCTGAGAAATTCCGAGGACCTTGTTGTTAGAGGTTTTCTTCCCGGGTATTTCATTTGGTTGTTGACAACCGACAAACAAAATTCACCATACGATGGTCTGTTGCCGTTTTTATTTGGTACAATTTATGCATTGGCATAGAAAGGTTCATGAGGGGAAAAGAAAATTTTCAGTACCATTTTGAACTCTTTACGAACACAGTCAACAAACCAAATTGCATGTAAAAACCATTTGTAAACCCAAGAGCATTTTTTTGTGTTAATCAATCACTGCATGGTTTTCAATTTCGTTCATTAGTCACTCGATCAACTTTCCCATGTCTTGCATTTATTATGGTAAATGGTTGTCAACAATGTGAATCTTTTTTTGTCATGCCAGTAATGCCATGATGTCATTGGCAGTAAACCCGACTCATCCCACGAGACCTGCGTTGAGCCGGGGCATATTTTCGATTGAACGCACTGTGCCACACACACTGTCTTGTTCCTCCATAAATCACTGAGTAAGGGCTTGTGTCCCAGTTATCGGTATATAAGTATGCCCCTTCCCAAATTTAAGGTGCCATCATTTTTTCCACTACGTCACTTAGTCCCCAATAACTTTGGGTACTTTCAATTTTTTTATTTCCCCGTGTAACAAAATACCAACACCAGGCCACTGTCCAGTCCAGAGTACAAACGTTTTTTCCCAAAAGCGTTTCCTCTTGCTGGTAAAATACGCTTGAATGACGGGTTACCTTTGAACAAAATCAAAGACTCGTCAATTACAAGTTTTCTTGAATGGAAAAAAAGTATATGCTGAACTTTTGTTTGAGATCATAAAAACATTTCAAATTTGTTTTTCCCTGTCACTTCTGTCCCCGGGTTTTTTGTCAGAGAAGTGCAAAAATAGAAAGGTAAGTAAACCTGTTCACTAGATGATTTCCTGAAGCCGGGGTTAAAATCAGCGTTGTGGACCAGTATGCTTTTAATTATGCTTATAGAATGGGGGCAAAAGCTTTTTTGTTGCAAAAAGCAAATACATTTCTGCAACAGTCGTCTCTTTCCACCTGTGTATCTTGATGTGGTGTATAAAACGTATTTCCATGGTGTACTCAAAATACTATTACTTTTCCTGAAAATTTGTTTCCTCAATGGGGCAAAGAATAATTCAAAGAATTTTTTCATTCATTGGCCGGGGTTCCCAAGAGGACAAGTAGGTAGAATTCCACTTTGAGAGTCATCAAAGTGGTGAGGCGGGGGAACAAAATTGGGTTTTTGTGCCAATCCCACATACATTTTTCTGGTGGATACTGGACATCATAGGTGGTTGTGCGGGTGGGGTGGTGGGTTGGTGGCTCCGCTTTGTCCTTGAACTGAGATCAGCGCTGGGTCCCACCCTGGGCGGGATCACGCATGGCGGTGCCCTACCATCACCACTACCACATCAGAGCCTGTGGTCTATCCATCCAAGGTGCCAATCATCCTCACTATCACTACCCAAAACGGTGTAGGGCCCCCGGTATGTACTGGGTTACGTACTCTGGGTTATCCGGGGGGTACTCCCTCCCTGGGCACAGCTGGGTACATTTCCCGACGCTGCGGCGCGAACATACCGGCCTTTTATGGTGAAAAGATTTTCACTATCACTATCGAATGATTGTGGTGCAATAAAATAAATCCCCGTCCCCTATCATCATTACTGAAGTCAGAGGCCCGGCCACGGAAAATTTAGCTTTTCCCCTTTCTTGAGGAAAACTGACGTGAGTCACAAGGCCCCACACCCGAGGAGAAGGTTTGGGATCGTCAGGGTTTTTCTGCACTTTACGATATCCCGGTCATTCTTTTGGTCCCAACTGATCAAAGCCCTGAATTCGCTTCATTTCCATTTTTCCCTCAGTGTCAGAACTATCAGATGGAAGAGGGGAGTCCCAATTTTCGGGGTGGAGCTGACCTGCGACGAGGGATGGTGAACAAGGGGAACTGAGGGCATTTCCCCCAATGCTATGGGGTGCCTAGATCTTTTTTTATGGGCACACCCACCACGCAGACCCTTTCTCCATGTTGGCCCCATGGCGCTTTCGCGTAAAAAATTTTAGGGGCTAGAATTCTGGCGTAGATCTACGGTTTTGGACACTCAACTGAAGCCCTGATCTTCGGGACGGACCCTGAAGGGGTTAAAAATTTTTGTCCCGCCTCCCAAGAGCTGGAAATTCCCCTGGAACGGATTAATGGCTTTCAATTTTTTAAACGAGGAAAAATTTTTTTGATATATGAGCAAATTGGTTATGATTTGGGGGCTGGAATGGACTAAACTCTAAATTGAGGTTCCACTGTTATAGGGTTTTACCAACGCTCCTACCCGGGGGCGAAGATGGGTGGTGAAATTGCAAAAAAGGAGAAGGCTGGAGGCAGTGGAGTTTCTGTGTTGAGGGCACGTTGGTGTGAATATCATCAGGAATTTTTAGTTTGAAAATTAAGGGGGAGGTGCGGGTTACCAAAACTATTATCCCGAGGGCTGAGAAGGGGTTGTTTAAGTGGTTCGGACAAGTAGAGAGGATAGAACAAAAAAGAATGACTTCGAGATTAAATCTGTAGGGAGGGAAGGTGGGGTAGAGGTCGGGCCCACACCCCACCCTTTGGGGGAAAAACCCAAGGACTTGCTTTTTGGGCTTCCCATTATTTCTTTTTCCTTTTGGGGAAAAAACCTTTCCCCTGCTCCCCACTTTGTTGCTCATATTCCATCTCTTCGGCAAGTAAAAAAATAAACAAAATAGAATGACTTCGAGTATATAAACTGTAGTGGAGGGAAGGTGGGGTAGGGGGGCCTACACCTACACCTTCGGGTTAAACCAAGGACTTCTTTGGTCTTCCCCATTATTTCTATTTGCCTTGGGAACAAACCTTTCCTCTGCCTCTTTGCCTTTTTTGCTACATATTCCATCATCCGTTTATTTTTTCCTACCAGTTTCTGTCCCACTGAACCCCCGCAGGAAGTTCCCCATACCTGTGTGTCCCCCCCCTTTTTAGTTTGGCTTTTCCCATTCAATTCCCGTTACTTCTCCACTTGTTAAATTACTATATAATCAAAAAACAGGAAATCACGTGATCGCAGCTCCCAAAGGGGGGCCTCTGTAAGTGATGTCCTAATGTCGAATGCTCAGGGGGAACACAAGATCCAGTCTTTCGGCTTTTCCTCCCCCTCTCTTGGTATATCCCCCGACATGTTATGCATGAGGTTTTCAAGTACCACATCCACATCTTGGCCTCCATTTTTGGGCCCCCATGTGGCTCCCATTTTTTCCCCAGTCGATCTCCCTGGGGTTGATTCGCCCATTACCAGTAATTTTTGCTTGTTCGAGTGAGCTTTCTTGCCCACCTAGCCGTGTGTCCCCAAGCTCTGTTGTTTTCTTGTCCCCTCTTTGGCCCCCTGCGTTTGTGGTGGGTTTAATCAACTCCAATGATATTTTAAAGTTCCCCAGCTGAATTGTACTACTATGAGTCAATTTCCCCAATCACGCCCTTTGCTTCCTTTCCTAAAATCCCCATTTTTTTTTAATGAGCAGTGCAAACCCCTCCCCCCCCCCCCCCTACCCCTATTTTTCAGGATTTGATATCCTGGTGGGAAGATACGTCTGTTTTGGTCTAGCGAGTTTCTTTTCCCGTGCTGCTTAGATGTCTGGGGATTTCTCGTGATTTTTCAAGCCACCATCTATTTTTTAGTTATTCCATCGGGTTTTTGTGTCCAAACCTTACTTTTTATCACTGTGGGGCTGCGAGAATATTGGGGTTGGGGGGGGAGTGAGAGCCTTGTGGGGGCCTATGGGGAGCTGTGGTGTGGGTGGGGTTTGTGATGAGGGGGGGGGGGTCAGAAAAGCCATAATTAAACAAAAAAAAAGCGCTAAGCCCAAGGGCTATAAGCGCTGCAGGGTAGGGAAAAAGCAAGGGTATTGGGTGGCAGAAGGGGGGGAGGGAAAGATCGTTTGGTTACAGGAAAAAAGCAGGGCAGGGATGTACGGGGTAGAGGGTAGCAGGTTTTTAAGTACAAAGGGCTGAAGGATCGATTTGTGAAGTAGTCGGTTGTTGTCAAAAAGTCAATGAGAGAGTCTGGATGAAAATGGGTTCATCAGCGAGAAGGGAGGTGACAGAGAGCAGCAGAGCGAAGACGGAGGAGGTAAATTGGTGCCCTTGTAAAGTGGGCAGTCCAACAGAATGTGGCTGATGATAATGGAACTTTGGCAATTTCACAGGGGAGGAGCAGGGTGCCCCCTCCATGAGATATCCATGAGTAAGCGAGTATGGCCCTGCGAAGAAGGGGAGGAGTGTCTCCCCCAAACCCCGACACTGGTGATAAGAAGATGCCAGTAAAACTTACTCGGTTTAAAAGATTGGTTTTTTGCCCAGCATGTAGCCAACGTTGTTGCCAACGGGTGTGAAGTTGGGAAGATATTGCAGCAAATAGTCCCGTAAATGGAATACCTCTACATGAAATGGGGTCATGTTGCTGACCGGCAGCAGGTCTGCCTGTTCTTTGGCCACTG
>NC_069480.1:26952094-26979289 GCF_026875155.1 Cherax quadricarinatus | reverse complement strand
ACAAGGGAATTTTGGCACGTACTCTCAACTACTATAATTGTTTGTACAACTATGTATCACGTACAAATAAAAAACAAGTATGGTGCTTGTCTGAAAGTTGTGTTTACTGAGCATGGTGCACCATGCTCAGTATGGTGCTTGTCTGGAAGTTGTGTTTACTGAGCATGGTGCATCATGCTCAGTATGGTGCTTGTCTGGAAATTGTGTTTACTGAGCATGGTGCACCATGCTCAGTATGGTGCTTGTCTGGAAGTTGTGTTTACTGAGCATGGTGAACCATGCTCAGTATGGTGCTTGTCTGGAAGTTGTGTTTGCTGAGCATGGTGCATCATGCTCATTATGGTGCTTGTCTGGAAGTTGTGTTTATTGAGCATGGTGCACCATGCTCAGTATGGTGCTTGTCTGGAAGTTGTGTTTGCTGAGCGTGATGCACCATGCTCAGTATGGTGCTTGTCTGGAAGTTGTGTTTACTGAGCATGGTGCATCATGCTCAGTATGGTGCTTGTCTGGAAGTTGTGTTTGCTGAGCATGGTGCATCAGGAAGAGTATGGTGCTTGTCTGGAAGCTGTGTTTACTGAGCATGGTGCATCATGCTCAGTATGGTGCTTGTCTGGAAGTTGTGTTTGCTGAGCATGGTGCACAATGGTCAGTATGGTGCTTGTCTGAAAGTTGTGTTTGCTGAGCATGGTCCACCATGATCAGTATGGTGCTTGTCTGGAAGTTGTGTTTACTGAGCATGGTGCACCATGCTCAGTATGGTGCTTGTCTGGAAGTTGTGTTTACTGAGCATGGTGAACCATGCTCAGTATGGTGCTTGCCTGGAAGTTGTGTTTACTGAGCATGGTGAACCATGCTCAGTATGGTGCTTGTCTGGAAATTGTGTTTACTGAGCATGGTGCACCATGCTCAGTATGGTGCTTGCCTGGAAGTTGTGTTTGCTGAGCGTGGTGCACCATGCTCAGTATGGTGCTAGACCATCGGGCTACCGGGCCACCGGGCCACCAGGCCACCAGGCCACTGGGCCACCAGGCAACCAGACCACCGGGCCACCGGGCCACCAGGCCACAAGACCACCAGGCCACCAGACCACCAGGCCACCGGGCCACCAGACCAGGCCACCAGACCACCAGGCCACCGGGCCACCGGGCCACCAGGCCACGAAGCTTCGGGGCCACCAGGCCACCAAGCCAACAGACCACCAGGCGACCAGACCACCAGGCCACTGGGCCACTGGGCCACCAGGCCACCAAGCCTCTGGGCCACCAGACCACAGGGCCACCGGGCCACCAGGCCACCAGACCACCGGGCCACCAGGCAACCAGGCCACCAAGCCACTGGGCCGCCAGGATATTGGGCCACCAGGCCACCGGGCCACCAGGCCACCGGGCCACCGGGCCACCAGGACACCGGGCCACCAGGTCACCGGGCCACCAGGCCACCAGGCCACCTGGCCACCAGGCCACAAGGCCACCGGGCTACCAGGCCACCAGGCCACTGGGCCATCAGGCCACCGGGCCACCGGGCCACAAGGCCACCGGGCCACCAGGCCACCGGCCACCGGGCCACTGGGCCACCTGGGCACCAGGCCACCGGGCCACCAGGCTACCGGGCCACTGGGATACCAGGCCACCAGGCTACCAGGCCACCAGACCACCAGACCACCAGGCCACTGGGCCACCAGGCCAACTGGCCACCAGGCCACCGGGCCACCAAGCCACCGGGCCACCGGGCCACCAGGCTACAGGGCCACCAGACCACCAGGCTAATGGGCTACTGGGCCACCAGGCCACCGGGCCACCGGGCCACCAGGCCACCGGGCCACCGGGCCACGAGGCCACCGAACCACCGGGCCACCAGGCCACCGGCCACCAGGCCATCGGGCCACCTGGCCACCAGGCCACCGGGCCACCGGGCCACCAGGCCACCAGGCCACCAGGCCACCAGGTCACCGGACCACCATGCCACCAGGCCACCGGGCCACCAGGCCACCGGTCCATCGGGGCCACCGGGCCACCGGGCCACGAGGCCGCCGAACCACCGGGCCACCAGGCCACCGGCCACCAGGCCATCGGGCCACCTGGCCACCAGGCCACCGGGCCACCGGGTCACCAGGCCACCGGGCCACCAGGCCACCAGGTCACCGGGCCACCGTGCCACCAGGCCACCGGGCCACCAGGCCACCGGGCCATCGGGGCCACCGGGCCACCGGGCCACTGGGCCACCGGGCCATCAGGCCACAAGGCCACCGGGCCCCCAGGCCACCAGGCCACCATGCAACCAGGCTACCTGGCCACTGGGCCACCGTGCCACCAGGCCACCGGGCCACAAGGCCACCGGGCCATCGGGGCCACCGGGCCACCGGGCCACTGGGCCACCAGACTGCCAGACCACCAAGCCACTGGGACACCAAGCCACTAGGCCACCAGACCACCAGACCGCCAGGCCATCGGGCCACCAGGCCACCAGACCGCCAGGCCATTGGGCCACCAGGCCACCGGCCACCAGGCCATCGGGCCACCTGGCCACCAGGTCACCATGTGATGTAGTCCAGCTGGGCTTGTGAGGTCTCTGGGGAGACCTAATTTAACCAATTATATGGTCACACCTTCCCTTTGGGCAAACGTCTGTCAGCCACGCCCACGTCTGAGGTCTTTTGTTCTTGACCGCATCAGACCTAGGCGTCAGGTCGTACATGTGGTTGTGGAGGGTGCTTGGACCACCATAAAAGCCCAAGGAAGAGCTGAGTAGGGAGATTTGAGCGGAGCTGCTGCTGGGGTGCAGAGTTTTCCCGAGCAGAGATTCGAGCGGAGCTGCTGCTGGGGGGCAGAGCTCCTGAGCAAAAGGGTTCGAGCGAAGCTGCTGCTGGGGTGCAGGGCCGGGAGAAGGCTACTGAGTCCTGGAGGAGACTGTTGGAGGCATTGGGCAGAGTACTGGCTTGGCGCAATTTCTCGTGCTGTATAGGTCTTGGGACCTGTGGCTTTGTTCCTGTAGTGAACTGTCCTGTGTGCTTTTATTGTAAGTTATATTCATTTCGTCAAGTTGATTGTATTTCCCTGTCTCACTGCTTATGTACCATCCCCATTTATCTAAACCCCAATAATGTTCTCCTGTTCCCAAATATAATTATTGACAAAGACTTTAAAAATAAACTGTGTTTGAGTAGAATAGTAATATTCACTGTCCCCGTTATTTATTCTTTTTTCTTATATTTTATTATGTATATATGAGTGAAGAATGGGCGAGGTATATGTTAGTGAGTATGTAGAGTTAATGAGAGTGTCGTGGTGGTCAAACCCCGACCTCACATTACCTACCTACCTCCGCATACCTCACTCCTACCACCTCGCCAGTCCCCTACCTACTGACTCCCCCCCCCGCTTACCCCCATATTTATTCAATCATTACCCCCTACATGACAACCAGGCCACCGGGCCACCAGGCCACCGGGCCACCAGGCCACCGGGCCACCGCTGTGAATCAAGATAATAACTCACAACGACCAGTGATTCATTGCTAAATGTTTACTGAAGCATTTTGTCTTCCACCAGCCATTTTGTCTTCCACCAGTCATTTTGTCTTCAACTAGTCATTTTGTCTTCCACCAGTCATTTTGTCTTCCACCAGTCATTTTGTATTCCACCAGCCATTTTGTCTTCCACCAGCCATTTTGTCTTCCACCAGTCATTTTGTCTTCCACTCGTCATTTTGTCTTCCACCAGTCATTTTGTCTTCCACCAGTCATTTTGTCTTCCAACAGCCATTTTGTCTTCCACCAGTCATTTTGTCTTCCACCAGTCATTTTGTCTTCCACTAGTCATTTTGTCTTCCACCAGTCATTTTGTCTTCCACCAGCCATTTTCTCTTCCACCAGTCATTTTGTCTTCCACTAGTCATTTTGTCTTCCACCAGTCATTTTGTCTTCCAAAAGTCATTTTGTCTTCCACCAGTCATTTTGTCTTCCACCAGTCATTTTGTCTTCCACCAGCCATTTTGTCTTCCACCAGCCATTTTGATTTCCACCAGTCATTTTGTCTTCCACTAGTCATTTTGTCTTCCACCAGTCATTTTGTCTTCCACCAGTCATTTTGTCTTCCACCAGACATTTTGTCTTCCACGAGTCATTTTGTCTTCCACCAGCCATTTTGTCTTCCACCAGCCATTTTGTCTTCCACCAGTAATTTTGTCTTCCACTAGTCATTTTGTCTTCCACCAGTCATTTTGTCTTCCACCAGTCATTTTGTCTTCCACCAGCCACTTTGTCTTCCACCAGCCATTTTGTCTTCCACCAGCCATCTTGTCTTCCACCAGTCCAATATACAAAAACAGTTAGAAACAGAAATACAAATAGCTAGAGCTTCATTTAAGGAGGTTATTAATAGAATATTCAAGAGGTTGCTAGTAGAATTGCAGTAAATCAACCATTCAAATCATTATGAAGCTGTGTGTAGTCTGTGGTCAGTCAAACAAACGGGCTTCCACATGGATAAATTGTCATTTTTGTGGAAATTGGTGTCACGCCCCTTGTGCAGATATCCAAGAACTAGCTACAAGCAGTATTAAAACAGAGAAGTGTTTTTGGGTATGCCCAAATGAGGAAAATCTGTGGACTAAAATTACAAGGGTATTAAAAGAGGACAACATCAAAGCTGCTTTCATAGAAAACCTGGAAGCTTTCTACAACAGATGGGAACATAAAAAGTCTATGCTGAATGGTACTGCCCTTGATACTGGCCATGTAGTCACAAACTGTAAGGCTGGAGGTGATGTCCTGGTAGTCAGTAAATGTGGGGCTGATAGTGCTGTCCTGGGAGACAGTAATGGTGAAGCTGGAGGTGCTGTCCTGGGAGACAGAAATGGTGAAGCTGGAGGTGCTGTCCTGGGAGACAGTAATGGTGAAGCTGGAGATACTGTCCTGGGAGACAGTAATGGTGAAGCTGGAGATACTGTCCTGGGAGACAGTAATGGTGAAGCTGGAGATACTGTCCTGGGAGACAGTAATGGTGAAGCTGGAGGTGCTGTCCTGGGAGACAGTAATGGTGAAGCTGGAGATTTTGTCCAGGTAGTCGGGAATTATACGCAGGAAGGAATACATATAAATGACCTCATAGGGACAGGAGCCATAGTAGGGAAACAAGTGTAGTCAAAGATAAGATAAAACCAATATTGCAAACTAGAAATACCACAGGAAATAGCAAACAAGAGGACTCCAATAGCAATACTGAGGAAAAATTACCAAAAACAACTGGTGGGAGCTCCATTGTTGGTGCTAGGGATGATAGAAGTAAGACAGGGAAACATGCACCAACAGGAAAACAGTCACAGAAACCCAAGGCAAGCGAAACCAAGCCTGTGAACATACTATGCACTTGGTATCTGCTGGCATGGGAAATCTGGAAAAACAGATGGGACATGCAACTATGACCACCCTAGAAAATGCCATGCCCATATGACAACAGGAAAATGCAAACTCCCTTCCTGTAAGCTTTTTTCACCCTGAAATGTGTACCTCTTCAGTACAGGAAAGACTGTGCTATAACTTAAATTGCCAGGCATACCATCTAAAGGGGACAAAAAGATAACAATCATCCAGGCCATGGGAAAACCTGGGTACCCACAGCCACTCAAGAGGGAGAGGTTTTTTAGTGCCAGGAAGGAAAAAAAAACTGGCAGGAAATGGCAGAAATCGTACAAACCAAATCCAGTCATTCCTGGAGTGGAACCACAGTCGATGGCCTCCACTCCAAACCAACAGATACAGATACTAATGCCGGAAAAAAAATCCCCCCCCAGTACCAACAATACCACCAGTCCGATAACATTCTTCTTTGCAAATATACAGGGTCTAAAGCCAGCAACAAACAACAAAATACCTTTCATCCGTGGACTGCTTGCAGAGGCAAAGGCAATGTTCGCGGCTTTCACTGAGACCCACATAAAGGATCACTTGGACAACGAAATATGGATCCCAGGTTACAACCTATACAGATGTGACAGAGTGAACAGGCAAAAGGGGGGGGTTGGCCTGTACATTGCAGAGTCACTTGTTTGCACAGAACTGCTTAATGCCTCAAATGATGTAGTGGAAGTTTTAGCAGTAAAGGTCGAGAACCAAAACCTAGTCATTGTGGTAGTCTACAAGCCCTCCGGATGCAACATCCCAGCAATTCCAGGAACAGCTGTTAAAAATTGACCACTGTCTGGAAAATCTTCCAGCTCCTGCACCCAACATCTTGCTCCTGGGGGATTTCAACTTAAGGCACCTAAAATGGGGGAATATAACAAATGATATGTTGCAGTAATAACACCAGGAGGCAGCTCTGATGAAAACTCACACTCACACGAGCTTTTAAATCTCTGCACAAAATTCAATTTAAACCAGCAAATAATAGAGCCTACTAGACTGGAGAATACACTAGACCTCATCTTCACTAACAATGATGATCTGATAAAAAAATGTCACCATATCAAAAACAATATACTCAGATCACAACATAATTGAGGTTCAGACTGTATGCGTGGAGCCCCAGACCGACAAAATGAGACTAGTCAACGGGGGAGCATTCACCAAATTCAACTTCAATAACAAAAACATAAAGTGGGACCAAGTAAAACCAAGTCCTAACCGATAAAGCTGGGAAGATACACTAAGCAACACAGACCCCAACTTATGCCTAGAACAGATTAACTCGGGGGCACTCGATGTATGCACAAGGGTTATTCCTCTAAGAAAAAGGAGGAGTAGATGTAAAATAGAAAGAGACAGGCGCTCCCTTTACAGGCGACGGAAAGAATAACAGAACGGCTAAAAGAGGTCAATATAAACTGAAATGCGTAGGGAGACCCCTGGTCAGAGAAATAGCAAGCATCGAACTTAAAACTAAAAGAATCCTTTAGGAGTCAGGAAAACGCGGGAAGAACAAAAGCCATAAATGAAATCGAAAGAAACCCAAAGTAATTTTTTCTCCTATGCCAAATCAAAATCGAGAACAACGACCCCGTATTGGGCCCCCCACTTAAACAAGATGGGTCCTAAAACAGATGACAGCAAGGAAATGAGTGAGCACTCAAGTCCCAATATGACTCAGTTTTTTAGCAAGCCCTAACCGAAATGAGAGTCGAAGATCAAAAAGAATTTCTTATGAGAGAGCCACAAAAATTTGATTAACACAAGCCTATCCGATGTTATCCTGACGCCAAATGACTTCGAACAGGCGATAAATGACAGGGCCCATGCACTCTGCCCCAGGGCCAGACTCATGGAACTCTGTGTTCATAAAGGGAACTGCAAAAAGCCCCTATCACGAGCCTTTTCCATCCTATGGAGAGGAGCATGGACACGGGGGTCGCCCCTCATTACTAAAAACAACAGACATAGCCCCACTCCACAAAGGGGCAGTAAAGAAAATAGCAAAGAACTACGGGACCAATAGCACTAACATCCCGTATCATAAAAAATCTTTGAAAGGGTCCTAAGAAGCAAGATCACCACCCATCTAAAAACCCCATCAGTTACACAACCCAGGGCAACATGGGTTTAGAACAGGTCGCTCCTGTCTGTCTCAACTATTGGATCACTACGACAAGGTCCTAAAGGGCACTAGAAGACAAAAAGAATGCAGATGAAATATATACAGACTTTGAAAAACCCCTTCGACAAGTGTGACCATGGCGTAATAAGCGCACAAAATGCTGCTAAAGGAATAACAGGAAAAGTCGGTCGATGGATCTAAAATTTTTTCCTCACTAACAAACACAGAGAGTAGTCGTCAAAAAGAGTAAAGTCCGAGGCAGCTACGGTGAAAAGCTCTGTTCCACAAGGCACAGTACAAACTCCCCATCTTGTTCCTCATCCTCATATCCGACATAGACAAGGATGTCAGCCACACAGCACCGTGTCTTCCTTTGCAGATGACACCCGACTGCATGACATGTCTTCCATTGCAGACACTGCAAGGGTCCAGGCGGACACAACCAAATCTTTCATGGGCTGCGGAAAACAATATGAAGTTCAACGATGAGAAATTTCAATTACTCAGATATGGTAAACATGAGGAAATTAAATCTTCATCAGAGTACAAAACAAATTCTGGCCAAAATAGAGCGAAACACCAAAAGTCAAAGACCTGGGGGTGATTTTGTCGGAGGATCTCATCTTCAAGGACCATAACATTGTATCAATCGCATCTGCTAGAAAAATGACAGGATGGATAATGAAACCTTCAAAACTAGGGAGGCCAAGCCCATGATGACACTCTTCAGGTCACTTGTTCTATCTAGGCTGGAATATTGTTGCACTCTAACAGCACCTTTCAAGGCAGGTGAAATTGCCGACCTAGAAAATGTACAGAGAACTTGCACGGCGCGCATAACGGAGATAAAACACCTCAATTACTGGGAGCACTTGAGGTTTCTAAACCTGTATTCCCTGGAACGCAGGAGGGAGAGATACATGATTATATACACCTGGAAAATCCTAGAGGGACTGGGTACCGAACTTGCACACGAAAATCACTCACTACGAAAGCAAAAGACTTGGCAGACGATGCACCATCCCCCCAATGAAAAGCAGGGGTGTCACTAGCACGTTAAGAGACCATACAATAAGTGTCAGGGGCCCGAGACTGTTCAACTGCCTCCCAGCACACATAAGGGGGATTACCAACAGACCCCTGGCAGTCTTCAAGCAGGCACTGGACAAGCACCTAAAGTCAGTTCCTGATCAGCCGGGCTGTGGCTCGTACGTTGGTTTGCGTGCAGCCAGCAGCAACAGCCTGGTTGATCAGGGGCTGATCCACCAGGAGGCCTGGTCACAGACCGGGCCGCGGGGGCGTTGACCCCCGAAACTCTCTCCAGGTAAACTCCAGGTAAACTCCAGTCATTTTGTCTTCCACCAGTCATTTTGTCTTCCACCAGTCATTTTGTCTTCCACCATTTATTTTGTCTTCCACCAGCCATTTTGTCTTCCACCAGTCATTTTGTCTTCCACCAGTCATTTTTTCTTCCACCAGTCATTTTGTCTTCCACCAGTCATTTTGTCTTCCACCAGCCATTTTGTCTTCCACCAGTCATTTTGTCTTCCACCAGTCATTTTGTCTTCCACCAGTCATTTTGTCTTCCACCAGTCATTTTGTCTTCCACCAGCCATTTGTCTTTCACCAGCCATTTTGTCTTCCAACCAGCCATTTTGTCTTCCACTAGTCATTTTGTCTTCCACTAGTCATTTTGTCTTTCACTAGTCATTTTGTCTTCCACTAGTCATTTTGTCTTCCACCAGTCATTTTGTCTTCCACCAGTCATTTTGTCTTCCACCAGTCATTTTGACTTCCACTAGTCATTTTGTCTTCCACCAGTCATTTTGTCTTCCACTAGTCATTTTGTCTTCCACTAGTCATTTTGTCTTCCACCAGTCATTTTGTCTTCCACCAGCCATTTTGTCTTCCACCAGTCATTTTGTCTTCCACTAGTCATTTTGTCTTCCACCAGTCATTTTGTCTTCCACCAGTCATTTTGTCTTCCACCAGTCATTTTGTCTTCCACTAGTCATTTTGTCTTCCACCAGTCATTTTGTCTTCCACCAGTCATTTTGATTCCACTAGTCATTTTGTCTTCCACCAGTCATTTTGTCTTTCACTAGTCATTTTGTCTTTGTTACAAAAAACGCGATTCTAAAAGCTTAGAGATCTCCAGTGAATACTAGAAAGGACTGCCCTTCTAGCATCCAGCCTGTTACTGGGTTTTCGTAACAAGTAGTCAGTATCCTTGTCCAATTATCCATTAGAATTCAGTGTTATTCAATAGTGCTTCAGGATTACAACTGGTAGGCTACTGACTAGAGAAATTAAAATTTAATAAATTTATTAATCATTAAGTTGTCTAGAGGTATATTATCAAAGTAAATTAAATTAATCACAGTAATGAAAATGATATCAATCTCTCGAGTTCAATATTATTGTGCTGAAAGCACATATCACATTTATAATTCTTAAGTACCGTCTGCTACAAAAATTAACATTTAATAAGATATTACAAATATGTACAAGTGTGTATGTGTGTAAGTGCTCTAAGTAGTTCGCTATGTCTCACGACTCGACTAGACTTAAACGAGTGACTGACAAAGTCCTCTAATAAACTAACTTCTTGACAGACTGGCAACCAGAACAGTCTGCTTGAACAATGAAAAGAATGTTAAGCCCAATAGCCATATAACAAGCGACTGCGACACAATCAGGATCAAGGAGATAATATAACGACACTAACCTGGAGTTTACCTGGAGAGAGTTTCGGGGGTCAACGCCCCCGCGGCCCGGTCTGTGACCAGGCCTCCTGGTGGATCAGCGCCTGATCAACCAGGCTGTTGCTGCTGGCTGCACGCAAACCAACGTACGAGCCACAGCCCGGCTGATCAGGAACTGACTTTAGGTGCTTGTCCAGTGCCAGCTTGAAGACTGCCAGGGGTCTGTTGGTAATCCCCCTTATGTGTGCTGGGAGGCAGTTGAACAGTCTCGGGCCCCTGACACTTATTGTATGGTCTCTTAACGTGCTAGTGACACCCCTGCTTTTCATTGGGGGGATGGTGCATCGTCTGCCAAGTCTTTTGCTTTCGTAGTGAGTGATTTTCGTGTGCAAGTTCGGTACTAGTCCCTCTAGGATTTTCCAGGTGTATATAATCATGTATCTCTCCCTCCTGCGTTCCAGGGAATACAGGTTTAGAAACCTCAAGTGCTCCCAGTAATTGAGGTGTTTTATCTCCGTTATGCGCGCCGTGAAAGTTCTCTGTACATTTTCTAGGTCGGCAATTTCACCTGCCTTGAAAGGCGCTGTTAGAGTGCAGCAATATTCCAGCCTAGATAGAACAAGTGACCTGAAGAGTGTCATCATGGGCATGGCCTCCCTAGTTTTGAAGGTTCTCATTATCCTTCCTGTCATTTTTCTAGCAGATGCGATTGATACAATGTTATGGTCCTTGAAGGTGAGATCCTCCGACATAATCACTCCCAGGTCTTTGACGTTGGTGTTTCGCTCTATTTTGTGGCCAGAATTTGTTTTGTACTCTGATGAAGATTTAATTTCCTCATGTTTACCATATCTGAGTAATTGAAATTTCTCATCGTTGAACTTCATATTGTTTTCTGCAGCCCACTGAAAGATTTGGTTGATGTCCGCCTGGAGCCTTGCAGTGTCTGCAATGGAAGACACTGTCATGCAGATTCGGGTGTCATCTGCAAAGGAAGACACGGTGCTGTGGCTGACATCCTTGTCTATGTCGGATATGAGGATGAGGAACAAGATGGGAGCTAGTACTGTGCCTTGTGGAACAGAGCTTTTCACCGTAGCTGCCTCGGACTTTACTCTGTTGACGACTATTCTCTGTGTTCTGTTAGTGAGGAAATTATAGATCCATCGACCGACTTTTCCTGTTATTCCTTTAGCACGCATTTTGTGCGCTATTACGCCATGGTCACACTTGTCGAAGGCTTTTGCAAAGTCTGTATATATTACATCTGCATTCTTTTTGTCTTCTAGTGCATTTAGGACCTTGTCGTAGTGATCCAATAGTTGAGACAGACAGGAGCGACCTGTTCTAAACCCATGTTGCCCTGGGTTGTGTAACTGATGGGTTTCTAGATGGGTGGTGATCTTGCTTCTTAGGACCCTTTCAAAGATTTTTATGATATGGGATGTTAGTGCTATTGGTCTGTAGTTCTTTGCTGTTGCTTTACTGCCCCCTTTGTGGAGTGGGGCTATGTCTGTTGTTTTTAGTAACTGAGGGACGACCCCCGTGTCCATGCTCCCTCTCCATAGGATGGAAAAGGCTCGTGATAGGGGCTTCTTGCAGTTCTAGATGAACACAGAGTTCCATGAGTCTGGCCCTGGGGCAGAGTGCATGGGCATGTCATTTATCGCCTGTTCGTAGGGACCATCAGCAGATCCTCCACAAAAGTTACAAAACTCCCATACTACTGAATCTAAGTTCAGCATAGGAAAAACCCGACTGTGACAATACACAGAAACCAGCACAAAATTAGGTCAGAAGCTATAGCTAAGGACCTGAGATGTTCAGAGTGTCTAAGCGACACACAACCTCAGTACAACGTCGAAAATCACTAAGTCTATACAATGTTCTGTGAACAGAGTTCTACAGAACTAACAAGAATAATTAGACAGATAATCTGTCTAACCACCAAGCGAGTCTAGAGGAGACTGAATACTTCACGAGAGGTGAGGACACCCCCCCTCGATCACGTGATAGCCCCGTGGACAGCACAGCTCAGAAGCCGGCAGTATAACGAGCGACAAGCGATAATTACAGTAGTTTGACAATCAAGACTTGAACTGAGCACATATTATGTACATCCTAACAACATAAGTCAAATAAGAATATAAAGCAATATACTTACTATTTAGCTATTATCGCAAATATAAGCAATATAAAATTATATGAAAAGATAATATACATTATATATATACATAATAATCATTGTAACCCATTCAGGGGTTGCAACAGTCTTCCACTAGTCATTTTGTCTTCCACCAGTCATTTTGTCTTCCACCAGCCATTTTGTCTTCCACCAGTCATTTTGTCTTCCACTAGTCATTTTGTCTTCCACCAGCCATTTTGTCTTCCACCAGTCATTTTGTCTTCCACTAGTCATTTTGTCTTCCACCAGTCATTTTGTCTTCCACCAGTCATTTTGTCTTCCACTAGTCATTTTGTCTTCCACCAGTCATTTTGTCTTCCACTAGTCATTTCGTCTTCCACCAGTCATTTTGTCTTCCACTAGTCATTTTGTCTTCCACCAGTCATTTTGTCTTCCACCAGTCATTTTGTCTTCCACCAGTCATTTTGTCTTCCACCAGCCATTTTGTCTTCCACCAGTCATTTTGTCTTCCACCAGCCATTTTGTCTTCCACCAGCCATTTTGTCTACCACCAGTCATTTCGTCTTCCACCAGTCATTTTGTCTTCCACCAGTCATTTTGTCTTCCACCAGCCATTTTGTCTTTCACCAGTCATTTTGTCTTCCACCAGCCATTTTGTCTTCCACCAGTCATTTTGTCTTCCACCAGTCATTTTGTCTTCCACCAGCCATTTTGTCTTCTACCAGTCATTTTGTCTTCCACCAGTCATTTTGTCTTCCACCAGCCATTTTGTCTTTCACCAGTCATTTTGTCTTCCACCAGTCATTTTGTCTTCCACCAGCCATTTTGTCTTCCACCAGCCATTTTGTCTTCCACCAGTCATTTTGTCTTCCACTAGTCATTTTGTCTTCCACCAGTCATTTTGTCTTCCACTAGTGATTTTTTCTTCCACCAGTCATTTTGTCTTCCACTAGTCATTTGGTTTCCACCAGTCATTTTGTCTTCCACTAGTCATTTTGTCTTCCACCAGTCATTTTGTCTTCCACTAGTCATTTTGGCTTCCTCCAGTCATTTTGTCTTCAACTAGTCATTTTGTCTTCCAATAGTCATTTTGTCTTCCACCAGTCATTTTGTCTTCCACCAGCCATTTTGTCTTCCACCAGCCATTTTGTCTTCCACCAGCCATTTTGTCTTCCACCAGCTATTTTGTCTTCCACAAGCCATTTTGTCTTCCACCACCTATTTTGTCTTCCACGAGCCATTGTGTTCCACGAGCCATTTTACCGAGTTTAAAACAGAATTTCCCTCAAGTAGAATACGGCATATGAGCGGAGAAGCAGCTTGTAAACCGTAGGCAGGAGAGGTGCAGCAGTCGTTGGTGGTGTCACATTTGTCTAATGTGGAAGTAGGTCGTGCCCGAGGGTTAGGCAAGCGAAGAATTCACTGTATTAAGTATTAAGCGAAGAATACCCAAGTATTGAGGGACTGATCACCTCATTCTCCTCCTGTTCTTCAAGTTTATCCTTTGTAAGGACTAATGAAGCCACTGTGTGGCGAAACGTTTCCTCAATAGATTCCCAAGAGTTTGACATGTGTCTAATTTATCAACATGTCGGTTCTTTGAACCATTCATCTACAATCCTGTCAGACACTGCAACTTCTTGGGATCTTAATACTTGGGAATTCTTCGCTTGCCTAACCCTTGGGCACGACTTACTTCCACATTGGACAAATGTGACACCACCTACGACTGCTGCACCTCTCCTGCTTACGGTTTATAAGCTGCTTCTCCGCTCATATGCAGAATTTCCCTCAAAACTGAGATAACAAAACATGACAGGAACGACTGAGTGCACTATAACCCGCTATGTTACTGGACACAATGATATACATCCCCGTGGACTGGTGTGGGTGGCATCCTGAGTGTTAGTGGACTGGTGTGGGTGGCATCCTGGGTGTTAGTGGACTGGTGTGGGTGGCATCCTGGGTGTTAGTGGACTGGTGTGGGTGGCATCCTGGGTGTTAGTGGACTGGTGTGGGTCACATTCTGGGTGTTAGTGGACTGGTGTGGGTCACATTCTGGGTGTTAGTGGACTGGTGTGGGTCACATCCTTGGTGGTAATGGACTGGTGTGGGTCACATCCTTGGTGGTAATGGACTGGTGTGGGTCACATCCTTGATGGTAATGGACTGGTGTGGGTCACATCCTTGATGGTAATGGACAGTGTGGGTCACATCCTTGATGGTAATGGACTGGTGTGGGTCACATCCTTGATGGTAATGGAATAGTGTGGGTCACATCCTTGATGGTAATGGACTGGTGTGGGTCACATCCTTGATGGTAATGGACTGGTGAGGGTCACATCCTTGATGGTAATGGACTGGTGTGGGTCACATCCTTGATGGTAATGGACTGGTGTGGGTCACATCCTTGATGGTAATGGACTGGTGTGGGTGACATCCTTGATGGTAATGGACTGGTGTGGGTGACATCCTTGATGGTAATGGACTGGTGTGGGTGACATCCTTGATGGTAATGGACTGGTGTGGGTGACATCCTTGATGGTAATGGACTGGTGTGGGTCACATCCTTGATGGTAATGGACTGGTGTGGGTCACATCCTTGATGGTAATGGACTGGTGTGGGTCACATCCTTGATGGTAATGGACTGGTGTGGGTCACATCCTTGATGGTAATGGACTGGTGTGGGTCACATCCTTGATGGTAATGGACTGGTGTGGGTCACATCCTTGATGGTAATGGACTGGTGTGGGTCACATCCTTGATGGTAATGGACTGGTGTGGGTCACATTCTGGGTGTTAGTGGACTGGTGTGGGTCACATCCTTGATGGTAATGGAATGGTGTGGGTCACATCCTTGATGGTAATGGACTGGTGTGGGTCACATCCTTGATGGTAATGGACTGGTGTGGGTCACATTCTGGGTGTTAGTGGACTGGTGTGGGTCACATCCTTGATGGTAATGGAATGGTGTGGGTCACATCCTTGATGGTAATGGACTGGTGTGGGTCACATCCTTGATGGTAATGGACTGGTGTGGGTCACATTCTGGGTGTTAGTGGACTGGTGTGGGTCACATCCTTGATGGTAATGGAATGGTGTGGGTCACATCCTTGATGGTAATGGACTGGTGTGGGTCACATCCTTGATGGTAATGGACTGGTGTGGGTCACATCCTAGGTGGTAGTTGCTATCAACATAGTCAGTTGGTCCCTGGGTTATAGTGCTTTACGTAACAAAATAACAAACTTAGTACGTCTAGGTCTTCACTCGGAGAGGAAAAGGAATTTTCTTAGTTTCTGTTTAATTTATTAATAATCATAATAATCACTTAAATCCACCTTCTCATATTTTGCACTCTGAGTAGAATACTTTTACCCTCTCTCATTAAAACATCACAGTAGTAGGTCAAGTATTTACAAATGGCTCTGAGTGAAGTCACGAAATATTAGTATATGCACATGCACAGGCGTTGCTTAAAAACTCGAACACATTAATAGATTTCTTATGATAGGGTTCACTTTACAATAAGTCCTCTTACACTACAGAGGCTTGCTCACTTGGCTTCACTTTCTCTAAGAGCTTCTCAACCGCCTCCTCCAACCAAGATAAGTATTAGCAATAAGTTCCCGAAAATTCCTGGGATTTTCTAGGGAGGTGAATGGTGGTCTAGAGGTGGATACTTCCCTCGACTCTTCCTGGTGCAGGAGGAAGGTATGAACTGAAAGTGAGGCTTTACCAGCCCACTTTGACTCGGTCAGAGCAGGGGTTGATTATTATTATTATAATCAAAAAGAAGAGCTAAGCCACAAGGGCTATACAGCGCTGCAGGGTAGGGAAGGAAGCGAGGGTATTGGATGGCAGAAGGGAGGAGGGATAAAATCCACTAGGTTACAGAAAAACCAGAGGCAGGGATAGTACGAGGGTAGAGGGTACCCAAGAGATTGAAGTAAAAAAGGCCCTGAAGGATCAGAATTGTGAAGTAATTTCAGTGTTGCAAAAAAGTCAATGAGAGAGTTGGATGAAAGGTGGGTCCATCGCGAGAAGGAAAGGAAAAAAGAGAGCAGCGGAGCGAAGACGACGAAGAGGTAAAATTCTGCGTGCTCGTTGATAAATGGGCAGTCCAAAATTTGGGCCGATAAATGGAGTTGGCAATTCACAGAAGAGGAGCAGGGCCCTCCCCATGAAAATATCCAATGAGTAAGAACAGTATGGCCAAAGCGAAGACAGCAGAGAGTAGTCTCCCAACTAACACGGTGTTTAGAAGACGCAGTAAACCTATACTGTTTAATAGTTTGAAGTTTGTTGCTAAGATAGTAGAAAACGTTGTGCCAAGGGTGTGAAAGTGGGAAGAAAATTGCAGCAAATAGTCCGTAAATGGAATACCTCTACATGAACTTGTAAAATCATGTACTGTGACCGCGCAGTGTCTGCCTGTTCATTGCCCTGTACGTCAAATGACAGGGACCCAACAAAAAACAATATCTTTATGTGTAAAGATGCGGCGAGCCAAAGTTGGATACGGAGACTAAGGGGTGAGGTGTATCAAATTTCTGTATAGCCGTAACATATGGGAGTCTGAGACAACCACAAATGATGAAACAGGCATAGATGCAATACGGATAAGTGCTGTAAGGAGGCATACAATTCAGAAAGTAAAAATACTAGCCAAAGATAGTAAATGCCTTGTACGATGCTGCCCGGAAAACACTGCTGCGAATCCTATCCGTCGAAGAACTTAGAGCCATCTGTTATCGCAATGGCATGAGAATGAGTGAAAGTGGTCAAGAAAAATGAGCGGAAGTGAGTAGCCCGTGGGCTTCGACAAGGAAAAAGAAAGAAACAGACTCGAACAGCTGGAACTCCCAGGGGGATGGAAAATGAGATGCTACATGTAATAGAAAAGTGGTAATTGAAGAGAAGACAAGAGCGAATGAAGGCGAAGAGAGAAGGACGGAGTAAAACAGGTGCGGCAAAAACAAATAAGAATGTCTACTAATATCAGTGACCATTCTATAAATGGAAGGAAATTCCCAGAGATCATGAGAGCGTACGTAGTAGGAAGGCAAGGCATCACGGCGATCGGAATAAGGATGGAAACGTCGCTTTGCATAGAGGCTCTCGAAGGGGAAAGAGCAAAAAAGCACCAAGGCATAAACGTAATCCTGGTGATGACATGGGGTTAAGGTTAGAGAAGAAGAGCAGGAGATCCCGCTGAATAATCTAGTCATCAAAATTTCAAGTTTCGATAAAATAAGGGTGGAATGTAGGTGAAGGAGGGTTCGACGTTTACCCCATAAAGAGAGCAAGGGTTTTAGAAGGTTCACCGGCTGTGACAATTTGCCTTCAGAGAGGTAATGTGAGTTTCCAGGATAACCTACGATCAAAGAGAGGCCCAGAAACTGACGTTCGTTCAGGTTAAGGGGCCATAGAGGTACAAAGGATGATCGAGATGACAGAAGGTCTAGTGAAAGTAATTTGATGGGTTTTGTCGGGAAAAAATTTAAACCCCATGTGGGTGGCCAATTGGAAACACGGTCGACTGCATGTTGGTTTACCTGGAGTTTACCTGGAGGAGGTTCGGGGGTAAAACCCCCGGGGCCCCGGTCTGGACCAGGCCCCTGGTGGATCACTGATCAACCAGGCGTTGTGCTGGCTGCACGCAAACCAAACATACGACCCAAACAGCCCGGCTGATAGAACTGATTTGGTCCCTGTCCAGTGCCAGCTTGAAGACTGCAGGGGTTTTTGGAATCCCCTTATTGTGCTGGGATGGCATTGAACAGTCTCGGGCCCGACATTATGTATGACTCTTAACTGCTAGTGACACCCTGCTTTCATTGGGGGGATGGTGATCGTCTGCCAAGTCTTTTGCTTTCGTAGTGAGTGATTTTCGTGTGCAAGTTCGAACTAGCCCTCTGGATTTCCCAGTGTAATATCATGATCTTCCCTCCTGGTTCCAGGATACAGGTTTAAAACCCTCCAAGTGTCCAGTAATTGAGGTGTTTTATCTCCTTAACGCGCCGTGAAAGTTCTGTACTTTTTCTAGGTCGGCAATTCACGCCTGAAAGGTGCTGTAGAGTGCAGCAATATTCGCCTAGATAGAACAAGTGCCCTGAAAAGTGCATCATGGGCTTGGCCCCCCTAGTTTGAAGGTTCTCATTATCCATCCTGTCATTTTTCTAGCAGATGCGATTGAAAACAAGTTTGGTCTAAGGTGAGATCCCCCGACATAATCACTCCAGGTCTTTGACGTTGTGTTTCGCTCTATTTGGTGGCCGGGAATTTGTTTTGTACTATGATGAAGATTAATTCTCATGTTTACCATATCTGAGTAATTAAAAATTCTCATCGTTGAACTCATATTGTTTTCTGCAGCCACTGAAAATAATTGGTTGATGCCCGCCTGGAGCCTGCAGGTCTGCATGGAAGACACTGTCATGCAGATTCGGGTGTCATCTGAAAGGAAGACACGGTGCTTGGCTGACATCCTTGTCTATTCGGAATAAAGGAGTAAAAGAGGGAGCTAGTACTGTGCCTTGTGGAACAGAGTTTTCCCACCGTAGCTGCCTCGGACTTTACTCTGTTGACGACTAATTTCTGTGTTCTTGTTAGTGAGGAATTTCAGAATCCTTGACCGACTTTTCCTTTAAATTCCTTTAGCGCGCATTTTGGCCTATTACCCCATGGTCAACTTGTCGAAGGCTTTTGCAAAGTCTGTATATATTACATCGCATTCTTTTTGTCTTTAGGCATATTAGACCTTGTCGTAGTGATCCAATAGTGAGACAGACAGGAGCGCATGTCCTAGACCATGTTGCCCTGGGTTGTGTAACTGATGGGTTTCTGTGGGTGGGATCTTGCTTTTAGGCCCCTTTTTCAAAGATTTTTATAAAATATGGGATGTTAGTGCTATTGGTCTGTGTTTTTGCTGTTGCTTTACTGCCCCCTTTGTGGAGTGGGGCTATGTCTGTGTTTTTAAACTGGGACGCCCGTGTCATGCTCCTCTCCTAGGAGGGAAAAAAGGTTTGTGATTAGGGGCTTTTGAGTTTCTTGATGAACAAGAGGTTCCATGAGTTGGCCTGGGGCAGAGTGCATGGGCATGTCTTTTTATCCCCTGTTCGAAGTCATTTGGGTCAGGATAAACATCGGATAGGCTTGTGTTAATCAATTTTGGGCCTCTTTCATAAAAAATTCATTTTGTCTTCGACTCTCAGTTGGTTAGCGGTTGCCAAAACTGGTCTTTGGGGATTGGTAGCTCATCTTTCTTGCTGTCATCTGTGTAGGACCCATTTGTTTAGTAGGGGCCAATACTGGACGTGTTCTCGATTTTGATTTGGCTAGGAGAAGAATATTTTGGGGTTTTCTTTCGATTTCTTTATGGGTTTTAGTTCCTTCCGCGATTCCTGACTCCTAAAGGATTCTTTTAGCTTAAGTTCGAGCTTGCTATTCTCTGACCAGTGTTCCTGCGATTTCAGTTTATATTGACCTCTTTTGCCGCTCTGTTATTTTTTTCGTGCCTGTGAAGGGAGCGCCTGTCTCTTTCTTTTTTAAATCTATCTCCTTTTTCTTAGAGGAATAGTTTTTGGCATACATCGAGTGCCACCGAGTTATTCTTTTTCTGGCATAAGTTTGGGTCTGTGTTGCTTAGTAAAATCTTCCCAGCTTATATCGGTTAGGACTTGGTTTACTTGGTCCCACTTTATGTTTTTGTTATGAATTAAATTTGGTGAATGCTTCCTCTGATAGTCTCTTTGTTCGGTCTGGGGCTCCAGTACTTGTCTGAACCTCAATTATGTTGTGATCTGAGTATTTTTGTTTTTGTTGGGTGACATTTCTTATCGATCATAGGGGTTATGAAGATGAGTTTATGTATTCTCCAGTTAGTAGGCTCTATTATTGCTGGTTTAAATTGAATTTTGTGCAGAGATTTAAAGTCGTGTGAGTGTGGTTTTCATCAGAGCTGCCTTGGGTTTTTTACTGCAACAATTATTTGCTATATTCCTCCTTAAGTTGAAATCCCCAGGAGCAAGAGTTGGGTTGCAGGAGCTGGAAGATTTTCCAGCAGTGGTCAATTTTAACAGCTTTTCCCGGAATGCTGGGGATGGTGCATCGGAGGCTTGTTAGACTTACCAAATGACTAGGTTTTGGGTTTCGACCTTTATGCTAAAACTTCCACTACGTCATTTGAGGCATTAAGCATTTTCTGTGCAAAACATGTGACTCTGCATGTGACATTTCAGCGCCTGCAAAAGCAATAGCGAAAGTCATAAACATAGAGTGATGACCAAATATAGAGGGGGATAGGGGCCAAATCATTATTAGCAAGGAGAAAAAGTGTTGTGCCCATAACCATCCCTGTGGGACACCTCCGCTTGGATAAAGTGGGGGGGAAGCACATTATTAACCAGAACACGGAATGCCTGCGTTAAAAAGTTCTTAAGGAAGGATGGTAGATTGCTTCAAAGGTCTAAGGAGTGGGCTTGGGCTAAAATATTATACCTCCAAGTTTTGTCATATGCCTTCTCAAGGTCAAAAAAATGGCAATAAAATGAGTGGTTATTTGCAAAGGTATTACGAACATACGTATTTCCCAAACGTAGTAAGGGGTCTATGGTAGAACGTCCCTTTCGAAGCCATATTGACGAGTGGAGAGACTGTTGTGTGTCTCTAAATACCACACTAAACGTCTATTTACTAGGCATTCCATCACTTCGCAAACTGCACTGGTAAGAGCAATTGGGACGATAGTGGGAGGTTTCATGTCCTGTAGTGCCTGGTTTGCGGAAAGGGAGAACATGGCGGATTTCCACAGCTGTGGAAGAACTCCTTTTGACCAAATAAGATTGTAAAGGCGTAATAGGACTGCAAGGGCTGACTGATGAAAATGTTGTAGTTACGAATATGAATGTCGTCGGGCCCCGCTGCTGATGATCGGCAAGCTGAGAGTGTTGCCCCCTGTTCTTGAAGTGTAAAAGGCACATTATACTGTTCTTCTGAGAGAAGAAAAGTCCAAGGGTGCTAACTCTCTGGCAGACTTTGAGGGAAAGAAATGAGGGGCATAGATGGAGTCCCTGAGAAATACGGGGCCAGGATTGCCAATTCATTGGCAACATCTAGTGGGTTTGCTTTTATCAACACCGGCAACCGCAGAACAGGAGCCGGGTCAGGAGAATATTTACCACTCAGTTTTCGTACTTTTTTCCAGACTGCACTCATAGAGAAAGCAGAGGTGATGGTGGAGACAATCTCGCCAGCAAGTGCGTTTAGTGTCATGGATGGACACGGCGAGCGATTCGCACGCTTCTGCTTAAAATCAAGAAGTCTCTCTGTGGTTCTATTGTACCGGTAACCTGCCCCATGCAGTGCGTTTCAAACGTACTGCACGACACAAGCAGGAGACCACCAAGGAACGCATTTCTGAGAATGCCCGCCCGAAGTTTGGGTATAGAATGAGAAGCTGCGGTTAAAACAGAGGACGAGAAGAGGGTAAAAGCTCATCGATGGAGGACGAAGAAAGGAACCTCTCTAAAACGTTTTGGTGTGAGTAAAGGTTCCAATTTGCTGATCAAATTTCCAGCATGGGATGCGAAGAGGTGGTGAATATGAAGGGGAAGTAAAAACGATTGAGAAATGATCGTGTCATGCAAGTCTGGAAGAACAGACCAAGTGAAGTCTAAAAGCTGTGGAGGAAGAGCAGACTGAGAGATCGATGCAAGAGAGAGTGCGAGTCCGAGGATCAAAAAAATGTGTGAGTACCTGTATTTAAAACATGGAGGGGGGTGGGTGGCAAGAAAAGCCCTAACTGAATGCCGGGAATCACAGTGAGACCCCCCCCAGAGGAAATGGGTGGGCATTAAAATCACAAAGTAACAGAATCGGGGGCGGTTAATGACGAAACAAGAAAGGCAATATCCGAATAATAATGCCCGAAAAAAGGAGAGAGATAAGAACAGAGCATATACCACCTATGCAAGGGGGATACGGGGTGCTGTGTAATGCAGCGAAGTATGAACAAAAAGCTGATGGTATGAATATCAGTGCGTAGAAGAAGGGCACTTTCATTAAAGGTCCCATCAGGAAAGGTCTGAAGAATACAATAAGTTATAGCCTGAGATGGGAGAGATAACAGCAGAGTAATTTTGGTTCCTGTAAGCAAACCCAACAGGGGTAAACTGGGAGAGTAACATTGAAGTTCACCCCGATTACCCGAGGCTGCATATATTCCATGTAAAAAGGCCATTTATTGGCAATGATAAAGATACCTGAAATCCGCAGGTAAGGGTTCCTACGGACTAGAGAGGGTTTGAAAAGTCCACATGCGGAGGCAGTGGAAAACGTTCAAGCAGTGAAGGAACGGTGCGCTGTGAAGAAAAGGGGTTGCGCGATGGGAGTAGAGGGAGGGGAAGGAGCGGAGGGTGGATCAGTGTCCATTGATGGTTTGGTCTCTGCAATATATTCAGGATTGCTTCAAGTGTTTCAGAATTCAGAGACTCGTATGGGAGCAATATTGGAAATGGTAGGGGGGGGATGAGTAAAGATTGGAACTGTAATGGACTGTACCAAGGTAGGGGGGGGGAAAGGGTGGGAGGGAACTGGGAGAAGCGTGGAAAGGGGACAGAAGAGGCAGAAACCTGGGAGGTGGCAGAAGAGGAAGAAACTTGGGAGGAACAGGGGAGGAAGGTACAGTACAAGGAGAGGGTGAACCTCTACACTTGTAACAGAGCCCGTGAGAGGGGAGAAACCAGGTACAGAGACAGGGGAAGGGAAAATGAGAGGTGGAAGATGGGTAGGAGGTGTTAACGGACCTTTTTTTTGACTTTTGAGAAGTAGAGGAACGATTGGGAGGAGGTGTCATACGAAAATCTCGTCGCTACTGAGGCTTGTGAGAGAGAACACGAAGAAGCGAGTCAGACTGAGACGTTGAAGTAGGGGACATCTGAGCCGAGGACAGCAAAAGAATTAGCTACAGGAGTGACTATGGGAGAGCTAACCACAGAGGTGGGTTGCAGAAGATGGGATACCAGAAGTGGGGGGACGTTTTGAAACACGGGGAAAAAACACGAGGTAGTCTCCCTTGGAGGCGGAGATGAGAAACTGCCATGGCATAAGGGAGACCTTCTGCCTCTTTGAGGTAACGGATTTCCCGCCTCATTTAAGTGACTTGCAATGTCGAGAGTACAAAGGGTGAGCCTCATGACAATTAAGGGAAGAGGGAGGTCGATTGCAAGACGTTTTTAGAATGGTCATCGGCACCACAGACTGGGCATTTCGGCGATAGACTGCAAATTTTTTCGCTGGAAGGCCAAATCGCCAGCAATTTCTACACTGTTGCGGTGTAGGGATCACCTTTCGGACTTGTAACCGATGTCCTGCTATATAAACTGAGGATGGGGGTTCTCGGCTGTCAAAAGTTTAAATGAGCCACATTGTAGGGTTTTTTGTCTCCGCCCGCGGGCAGGAAGAACTAAGTGTCTACCTTGAGGATTGGGAGATCTTGGAGTTCCAGCTGTTCAAGAATGTCAGTGCCACATGTCTGGAAATTTTGTTGAACTATGGTATGGGCAGAATGACGGTACCACTACAAGAATTGAGGGAATGATGTTTTTCATGAGTGCAGGAACAGTATCGTATGGGAAAGACGAGGGCTCATGAGCCCGGGTAGCATTCTGTACGGTAATGATGCGCGTTTCCGCTCTTAAGAGCATGAAAGAAATATCTTTACCAACATGGCGTAGGAGTGCCTTGCCAAACGTGGTCGGAAAGAAGGCAGTAGAGGGAAATCGGTCGTAAAGTGAAGAATTTAGTCCCTTGTGCATTCTGAAACCGAGTGTGGGAAAAGGGAGTGAAGGAGTGTCGATCTTTTCTGAGAAGAACGAGAAGTGGAGAAGTATCATCAGAGGTAATTGTCGTTGGCATTTAGGCGTGGGACCAGAGTTGGTCAGACGTGGAATGGGCCGGCGATTCGAAAACTGCCGCACCATAGAGGGAGAGGCCGGAAGCATAGTCAGAGGAGAGCGAAGGTCAGATAAATCGAAGGAGTCAGTCGAGGCCCCAGTACCTGAAGCAGGTGAGGAAAAGCACTGGCAAAAAAGGTACAGAGGCATGAGGAGTGTCCGAAGAGTGGTCCAAAAGACAAGGTGGGGTCAGAACGGGGTGTGGTATCAAGAAGGGGCCCGGGGGTAGCAGGTTCATGGACTAGGGCTGCCATGGTTAGGTTACTTCTTTGTTTTTAAGAAAAAAAAAGAAAGAATAGAAAATGAAAATAAAAAAATGAATAAAAAAAGGAGAGACCGGGGAAGGATAGTTCCTAGGAGGAATGAAAGGGCCAGAAATCTCCTCCGCACCCCAAGAGGACCTCGCACCGCAAATAGCACAGATGCAGCATGGAACCCGTGCCATACCCTACCCATCATGCCAGTAAACTGGGATAGCAACCTCACATCTGCCGAGCTACCTCGGTGGACAAAGAGGGGGGCGGCCGGAAATCCGCCACAAAAGCATACCTCCCTTTTGGGCCCCCACCCCCGGAATCCGAAAGGTGGCTTCCAGAGATACACCCGTTTCCCGAGAGACACCCAAAGCCCCCCTCCGGGATACCGGAGAGGGATCAGGACATCCCCAGGCAATCCAGATTCCACGGCAAACTACGCCACCGCTAAGAACCTCAACGGAATGGGATGGACCCCAGTACCCTTTCCCCTACCTAGGAACTAGCGTGCCTGTGGGGGAAAAAATAAAAAAACCCAAAGGCCAAAAAAGAAGGGCAAAAGAGAGGGGTGGGGAGGAGGAGGAGGAAAGGAAAAGGGGGAGGATGGGATAGGGAATGGGGGATTGGGGGTAATTAGGTTCGGTATGAGGAAGAGCAGGGGTTGAGCAGCTCAAAACACCTACTGGTGCTTGACCAGGTCACCAGCAGTTTGTACTAATTATATAACCTACCTATATACAAAGCTAAGTAATACGACCAGATAATATTATAAAGTAGTGTAAATCCATTTTAGCTATTAATGGAATTATTCCTGAATATAATATTAAGCGAAATAGCAAAAGTAACATGCAAGAATATGCCATTGTGATAGTAACTAGTAAAAACAGTCTACTTAAACTGAACAAAAGGGTGTAACATGCTGCAACATGTCAGACGCTGCTGCAACATGTCAGACACTGCTCCAACATGTCAGACACTGCTGCAACATGTCAGACACTGCTCCAACATGTCAGACACTGCTCCAACATGTCAGACACTGCTCCAACATGTCAGACACTGCTGCAACATGTCAGACACTGCTGCAACATGTCAGACACTGCTGCACATGTCAGACACTGCTGCAACATGTACCAGACACTGCTGCAACATTCAGACACTGCTGCAACATGTCAGACAACGCTCCAACATGTCGACACTGCTCCAACATGTCAGACACTGCTCCAACATGTCAGACACTGCTCCAACATGTCAGACACTGCTGCAACATGTCAGACACTGCTGCAACATGTCAGACACTGCTCCAACATGTCAGACACTGCTCCAACATGTCAGACACTGCTGCAACATGTCAGACACTGCCCCAACATGTCAGACACTGCTCCAACATGTCAGACACTGCTGCAACATGTCAGACACTGCTGCAACATGTCAGACACTGCTGCAACATGTCAGACACTGCTGCAACATGTCAGACACTGCTGCAACATTGATCATTCTCTTCGGATCTTATACCAATTTACACATTTTTCCATCTTGAATATAAAATAAATTTTGTAAAAAATCTTCCCAGTGAATTTTTTTAAATTTGTGTATTTTTGGCAGGACAAAAATAATGTAGAGAGAAACACAATGTTGATTTTTGGTTTGATATTAAAATATAACATAACAGAATTATATATGTAATAATATTAATATTCATGACTCTAAGATAATTATAATTTGTAATTTGTGTGATAACTAAATGTTGATACAGCAGTTACCATGTACAGTTACCATGTACAGTTACCATGTACAGTTACCATGTACGTTACCATGTACAGTTACCAAGTACAGTTACCATGTACAGTTACCATGAAACAGTGATCATGTACAGTTACCATGTACAGTTACCATGTACAGTTACCATGTACAGTTACCATGTACAGTTACCATGTACAGTTACCATGTACAGTTACCATGTACAGTTACCATGTACAGTTACCATGTACAGTTACCATGTACAGTGATCATGTACAGTTACCATGTACAGTTACCATGTACAGTTACCATGTACAGTTACCATGTACAGTTGCCATGTACAGTTACCATGTACAGTTGCCATGTACAGTTACCATGTACAGTTGCCATGTACAGTTACCATGTACAGTTACCATTAACAGTTACCATGTACAGTGATCATGTACAGTTACCATGTACATTTTACCATGTACAGTTCCCAAATGTACAGTTACCATGTACAGTTACTATGTACAGTTACCATGTACAGTTACCATGTACAGTTACCATGTACAGTTACCATGTACAGTTACCATGTACAGTTACCATGTACAGTTACCATGTACAGTTACCATGTACAGTTACCATGTACAGTTACCATGTACAGTTACCATGTACAGTTACCATGTACATTACCATGTACAGTTACCATGTACAGTTACCATGTACAGTTACCATGTACAGTTACCATGTACAGTTACCATGTACAGTTACCATGTACAGTTACCAAGTACAGTTACCATGTACAGTTAAAATGTACAGTTACCATGTACAGTTACCATGTACAGTTACCATGTACAGTTACCATGTACAGTTGTCATGTACAG
>NC_069480.1:26914594-26944594 GCF_026875155.1 Cherax quadricarinatus | reverse complement strand
CAGTGCAACCAAATACTCTAAACCAAAACACCCATGCCACATCCAATGCCCCACCCCACTGCATTACAAACTCCACCCCCACAGCAACCATCCATAGTTCCTTATCAGGTCTCCCACTTCCCCAACTCCAATACACCTCCCAGACCACAACCCTTTGGGAAAAGAAGTTGAAGGTGTGGTATACAAATGCAGAGGAAAAACAAATAAGTATGAGGAGTGGCACAAAAGAATCAAGGAGACACCCCAGAATAATAGCACTCACAGAAACAAAACTCACCAGAATAAAAAACAGATTCAATCTTTCCATCCGGATATCAAATCCTCAGGAAAGACAGAGAGGAGGAAAGGGGGAGGAGGAGTTTGCACTGCTCATTAAAAACCAGTGGGTTTTGAGAAAATGGAAGGAATGGATGGCACGGGCTAAAGGGACTACTTAGTAGGAACAACCCAGTCTGAAGGATATAAGGTGATAATTGCAGTAATGTAAAAACCCACCACAGAACTGCAGGAGGCCAGAGAAGAATACGATAAAGGCAACAGAGCAATGGTCGACACACTAGCCGAGGTGGCCAGGAGAGCACACATGGGGGGAACAAATTTTACTAGCTATGGGTGATTTCAATCACAAGGAGTTTGACTGGGAAAACCTGGAGCCCCATGGGGGTCCCGAAACATGGAGAGCCAAGATGATGGATGTGGTACGGGAAAACCTCATGCATAAACATGTTAGAGACACTACCAGAGAGAGAGGAGAGGATGAACCAGCAAGACTGGATCTTGTATTCACCTTGAGTAGTTCTGACATCGGGGATATCATGTTTTGAAAGGCCCCGGGGAAAGCTAGTGATCAGTGGTTCTGTGCTTTGCTACATAGTTGAGCTCCAAGTGGAGAGAGCAGCAGGAATAGGGTGGAAAAAACCAAACTACAAAAGGGGGAACTACTCAGGCTTGAGGAACTTCTTTCAAGACATTCAGGGGAGAGGGAACTGAACAGGAAAACCAGTTTCAAGAAATGATGGACTTGTGGCAACAAAATGCAAGGAGGCAGAGGAGAGGTTTGTTCCCAAGGGGAAAAAGAATAATGGGAAGAACAGAATGAGTCCCTTGGTTTACCCAAAGGTGTAGGGAGGCAAAACTAGGTGTACTAGAGAATGGAAAAGGTACAGAAAACAGAGAACTCAGGAAAATAAAGAGATTACCGAAGAGCCAGAAACGAATATGCACAGATAAAAGGGAGGCTCAGCGGCAATACGAAAATGACATAGCATCGAAAGTCAAGACTGACCCGAAGCTGTTGTACAGCCACATCAGGAGGAAAAAAAACATCAAGGAAACCCGGTAATCAGACTGAGGAAGGGTGATGGGGAATTCACAAGAATGACCGGGAGGTAGTCAGGAGCTCAACACAAGATTTAAAAAAAGTATTTACAGTGGAAACCAGTAGGACTTTCCCGGAAATCAGAGCAGGGGGGTGCACCAGCAAGTGCTGGATGGGTACATATAACCAAGGAGGAGTGAAGAAGCTGCTATGCGAACTTGACACCTCAAAGGCGGTGGGACCAGACAACATCTCTCCGTGGGTCCTTAAAGAGGGAGCAGAGACATTGTGGTACTATTAATGAAGATCTTCAACACAAACATTTGTAACTGGGCAACTCCCCGAGGTATGGAAGATGGCAAATGTATCCCCAATTTTTAAAAAGGGAGACAGACATGAGGCACTAAACACAGACCTTATCACTAACGTGTATAGTATGCAAGGTCATGGAGAAGATCATCAGGGGAGAGTGGTGGAGCACCTGGAAAGAAACAAGTGTATAATTGACAACCAGCATGGTTTCAGGGAGTGAAAATCCTGTGTCCCCAAACCTATTAGAGTTTTATGCAAGGTGACAGAAGTAAGACAGGAGAGAGAGGGGTGGATCGACTGTATTTTTTTGGACTGCAAGAAGGCCTTCGACACAGTTCCTCACAAGAGGTTACTGCAAAAGCTAGAGGATCAGGCACACATAACAGGAAAGGCACTGCAATGGATAAGAGAATACCTTACAGGGAGGCAACAACGAGTCATGGTACGTGATGAGGTGTCAAAGTGGGAGCCTGTGACAAGCGGGGTTCCACAGGGGTCAGTCCTAGGACCTGTGCTGTTCTTGGTATATGTGAATGACATAACGGAAGGGATAGACTCAGAAGTGTCCTTGTTTGCGGACGATGTGAAGTTAATGAGAAGAATAAAATCGGATGAGGATCAGGCAGGACTACAAAGAGACCTGGACAGGCTACAAGCCTGGTCCAGCAACTAGCTCCTTGAGTTTAACCCCGCCAAATGCAAAGTCATGAAGATTGGGGAAGGGCAAAGAAGACCGCAGACACAATATAGTTTAGATGGCCAAAGTCTGCAAACCTCACTCAAGGAAAAAGATCTGGGGGTGAGTTTAACATCGAGCATATCTCCTGAGGCGCACATCAATCAGATAACTGCTGCAGCATACGGGCGCCTGGCAAACCTACGGAAAGCGTTCCGATACCTCAGAAAGGAGTCGTTCAAGACTCTGTATACCATTTACGTCAGGCCCATACTGGAGTATGCAGCACCAGTTTGGAATTCACACCTAGTCAAGCACGTCAAGAAATTAGAGAAAGTGCAAAGGTTTGCAACAAGACTAGTCCCAGAGCTACGGGGATTGTCCTACGAAGAAAGGTTGAGGGAAATCGGCCTGACGACACTGGAGGCCAGGAGGGTCAGGGGAGACATGATAACGACATATAAAATTCTGTGCGGAATAGACGAGGTGGACAAAGACGGGATGTTCCAGAGATGGGACACAGACACAAGAGGTCACAATTGGAAGTTGACGACTCAGATGAATCAAAGGGATGTTAGGAAGTATTTCTTCAGTCATAGAGTAGTCAAGCCGTGGAATAGCCTAGAAAGTGAAGTAGTGGAGGCGGGAACCATACATAGTTTTAAGGCGAGGTATGATAAAGCTCATGGAGCAGGGAGAGAGAGGACTTAGTAGCAATCAGTGAAGAGGCAGGGCTAGGAGCTATGACTCGACCCCTGCAACCACAAATAGGTGAGTACAAATAGGTGAGTACACACACACACACACACGCACAGCAGCAGAAATCAAGATAGAGAGATTAGAAGAGGAGCTGAGACATCTGAAACAGCACAGAGACAAAGATATTACAGAAGTAGCATCGGCAATGGCTACATTAAACACAGACAACAGGTCTGAAGGAAGCATGGAAACTAAACTGTATGCAGAGGTCCTGTCAAACCCACATGGGGCCAAAACAAAGGCAGGGAGCACACTAGGACAGAATGAGAGGTTCGAAGACATTGAAGGAACTAGGACATGTGCAAGGACATTACCAGATACCTGTGGGGGCCAGGAACAGGTGAGCAGGAAGGACAAACCAAGAAGCATAGGGGCCATAACTAGGGAAGGGACTGAAGGAAGGAACACTCCACGGGAAGAAACTAAAACACATCAGAGGATGCAATGGGAGTCACAGTGGGAAGTGGAAAGAGAGAGATCCGTGTTTGTCTATGGGCTAGACGAAGCTAAAGGGGAAACTTATGATGAAAGAAAGCAGGAGGAGAAAAAAGCGATTGAAGATATCATGAAGGTGATAGGCGAGGGGGACATGACCCAGGTGGCAAATTTTCGGAGAATTGGGTCGTTCACAAAGAAAAGGAATCGGCCTCTCAAAGTAATTTTCAAGGCAGAATCAACCCGAACCATGATCCTGCAGGAGAAAGCACGGCTGAGAGGCAAGCAGGAGTTCTGGTTTTGGTACCTCGATCGAGACAAAACACAGGACAAAAGGGAAGACGTTTGAAAGAGAGAGTTCAAAAACGAAAGGAAAATGGGAGGAAATGAAAAAGGAGAGCAGAATAACCAGGATCAAAGGGAAGGACAAGCACACCCCCCAGAAACACCTGCAGAAGAACTCCAGCCACGACCCCCCAAGGCAATTGAACAACCCAAAACCCAAACCCATCACACACCGATCCCTCTGTTTCCACCCCCGCACCACAGTTACAGTATTAGAACAGAAGTTGAAGGTTTGGTACACAAATGCAGATGGATTAACAAATAAACATGAGGAATGGCAAGAAAGAATCAATGAGAAGTCCCCAGACATAGCAGTTACAGAAACAAAACTCACGGAGACAATAACAGATGCAGTCTTCCCACCAGGATACCAGATCATGAGGAAAGATAGAAGGGGCAGGGGGGGAGGTGGGGTTGCTCTGCTCGTAAAAAACAGATGGAAGGCATAGATGAGACGGGAGAAAGAGACTACATAGCAGGTACACTTCAGTCTGGGGAACACAAAGTGGTCATTGCAGTGATGTATAATCCACCACAGAACTGCAGGAGGCCAAGAGAGGAAAATGAAGAGAGCAACAGAACAATGGTGGACACACTTGCTGAGGGCAAGAAAAAGCTCATTCCAGCAGAGCAAAGTTGCTAGTTATGGGGGATTTCAACCACAGGGATATTGACTGGGAAAACCTGGAGCCACATGGGGGTCCCGAAGCATGGAGAGCCAGGATGTTGGACGTGGTGCTGGAAAACCTCATGCACCGACATGTTAAGAACACTACCAGAGTGAGAGGGAGGATGAACCAGCAAGATTGGACCTTGTGTTCACCCTGGGCAGCTCAGACATTGAGGACATCAAGTATGAGAGTCCCCTAGGAGCTAGCGAAACCCCGTGGTTCTGTGCTTTGAATACATATAAGCTGCAAGTGGAGAGAATAACAGGATTTGAATGGGAAAAGCCTGACTATAAAAGAGGGACTACATAGGGTTGAAGAACTTCCTGCGGGAGTCCAGTGGGACAGAGAACTGGCAGGAAAGCCAGTAAATGAAATGATGGAATATGTAACAAAAAAATGGCAAGGAGGCAGTGGAAAAGTTTATTCCCAAGGGGAAAAGTAACAACGGGAAGACCAGAACGAGCCCCTGGTTTAACCGACGGGGTAAGGAGGCAAAAACAAAGTGCAATAGAGAATGGAAAAAGTACAGAAGGCAGAGAACACATGAAAATAGGGAGATCAGTCGCAGAGCCAGGAATGAGATGCACAGTAAGGAGGGGGGCCCAGCGACAGTAGAAAATGACATAGCATCGAGAATCAAGACTGACCCGAAACTGTTGTATAGCCACATCAGAGGAAGACAACAGTCAAAAACCAGGTGATCAGATTAAGGACAGAATGTGGAGAAAATCAAAAGAAATGATCAGGAGGTATGTGAGGAGCTAAAACAGGAATTTAAGGGAAAGTTTTTAGAGTAAGACAGGAAGGGCCGGGGGGAAGAAAGCCAGAAGGAACATAAAAGGGGGAATATACCAAAAGTGTTGGATGACATAGAACAACGGAGGAGGGGTAAAGAAGCTTTTAAAGTGCCCTTGCACCTCAAAGGGCAAGGGGACCGCAACTTTCCCCCCCATGGTCCTTGAAAAGGAGCAGAGAGCGGGCCCCTTTTAAACCAAAATCTTAAACATCCCTTGAAACGGGGCAACTACCTGACAAATGGAAGACAAAATTTTCCCCCCCCATATTTAAAAAAAGACCAGAAACGAGGCACTAAACACGACCGTGTCCTGACTGTATTGTGTGCAAAGTCTGGAGAAGTTTTCAGGAGGAGAGTGGTTAAACCTGGAAAGGAACAAGATTATAAAAAAAAACCAGCAGCTTCATGGAAGGGGCAAACCCTGTATCACAACCCGGGATTTTTTATGCAAGGTAACAGAAGTAAGACACAGAAGAGGGGGGGGTAGTTGCGTTTTTCTAGACTGAAGGGAAAGGGCCCTTGAAAACATTTCCCCCACAAGAGTTTTAGTGCAGAAGCGGGAGGTCAGGCGCATGAAAAGGGGGGGCATGCAATGGAAAAGGGGGAATACCTGCAGGGGCAGCAACGAGTCATTGTACGTGAAAAAGGTATCACGTGGGCGCTGTTACGGCGGGGGGCCCACAGGGGCAGTTTTTAGGGCCCGTGTATTTTTGATATTGTGAACACATATGGAAGGAAAAGACTTGAAGTGTCCCCCGTTTCAGATATGTGAAGTTGATGAGAAGAATTAAATCGGACGAGGATGAGGCAGGACTGCAAAGAGACCTGGACAGGCTGGACATGTGGTCCAGTAACTGGCTTCTCGAATTCAATCCAGCCAAATGCAAAGTCATGAAGATTGGGGAGGGGCAAAGAAGACCGCAGACAGAGTATAGGCTAGGTGGACAAAGACTAGAGACCTCACTCAGGGAGAAAGACCTTGGGGTGTCCATAACACCGAGCACATCACCGGAGGCACACATCAACCAAATAACTGCTGCATCATACGGGCGCCTGGCAAACCTGAGAATAGCGTTCTGATACCTTAATAAGGAATCGTTCAAGACACTGTACACTGTGTATGTTAGGCCCATACTAGAGTATGCAGCACCAGTCTGGAACCCACACCTGGTCAAGCACGTCAAGAAGTTAGAGAAAGTACAAAGGTTTGCAACAAGGCTAGTCCCAGAGCTCAAGGGAATGTCGTACGAGGAAAGGTTAAGGGAAATCGGACTGACGACACTGGAGGACAGAAGGGTCAGGGGAGACATGATAACGACATACAAGATACTGCGGGGAATAGACAAGGTGGATAGAGATAGGATGTTCCAGAGAGGGGACACAGGGACAAGGGGTCACAACTGGAAGCTGAAGACTCAGACGAGTCACAGGGACATTAGGAAGTATTTCTTCAGTCATAGAGTTGTCAGCAAGTGGAACAGCCTAGCAAGTGAAGTAGTGGAGGCAGGAACCATACATAGTTTTAAGAAGAGGTATGACAAAGCTCAGGAAGCAGAGAGAGAGAGGACCCAGTAGCGATCAGTGAAGAGGCGGGACCAGGAGCTGAGTCTCGACCCCTGCAACCACAATTAGGTGAATTAGGTGAGTACACATACTCATGGAGGAGTCACGTGGTTTGAGCTCGTGTTTTGGTGGTAATTTCTGACTGTGCCATAAGGAATAGAGTGTGGGATATAGGCGTGTGCACGCATAAGAGTGCATATCATCACTTAAGCCCCGAAAAAAGGAAATGTAACTGATCACAGAAAAGAAAACAAAGGAAATAGTGGCTGAGTGTTTAGTGGGGGCCGTTGGAAGGGTAAACGGTTGTGTCAGGCCTAAATAGTGTTGCCATAATAACGCAGACATTCGTCTCTCAACCCTTGAGTAGAGAGGACGTGTGCTGCTGCTACTCCCCCCCCTGGTGTTGAGTTGGGTGCAGAAATATTTTCACAACATGGCGCAGGTTTGTCGCCAGCGGGTTAATACAGTCTGTATTGAATTAACCAGTGGAGCTATTACGGGGCCGTCTAGGGAGTTACTTCTACCAGCAATAATTAGAGAAACCTACGGCGTAGCTACTGAAGAGATTTGTGGACTTGCCTTGAATGGCACGAAGAGGATATTTCTTAAATTCAATTCGGCAAGTAGTATGAGGCAGTGGTGAACAAGTTTCAGGAAGTGGCCATACCTGTGAATCATGCTGTCACGGTGAGGATGCATATGTATCAAAGTTACTTTCACTTGGGTGAAGATCAGGAATGTGCCATTCGGGGCCCAGATGCATCTGACATAAGGTTCGCTATGAGTAAATATGGGATGGTACACACGGTCACTGCAGGAAGGTGGTCAGCTGGTACGTATATGGGTTTCCCCTGAGGGTACATACTCTGCAAAGATGACGATACGACATCCAAATACCGTCGTATGGGGTGAGGGAAGATTTTCAGATATTTGTGACATATGCAGGGCAACGACGCACTTGTCGTTTGTGGGGGTCGTATGAACACCTGGCGTACAAAGTGGTAGAGGACGTGAAGACAACGACCTGCAACAACGAAGAAAAGTAGAGGAGGGGGAAGGTGTAGCAAGAACACCTTTTTCGACACTGCCTCCGCAGAGTGCGCATGGAGTGAGGAGGTTGAGAGGGCAGAGAAGATGGCAGGTGCTACGAGGGGGGGACTCCCCTTCCTTGGACGTGGTTCAGGCATGGGAGGAGATCATCGCGGAAGTGAATGATAGCAAGGAGAAAGCATGGATAAGGACGACGCTTGTGGATATTTTGGGCACGGGGCTTATCAGGAAGAAGGCACAGTCCTGGATCTTGAGATACTATGGAGGACGGAGGGGGGGAAGATAGTTCGTCCTAAGGTGTGTGACAAGGCTGTCTTGTCGGTGAATATGGTGGAGGGTGAGGTTCATCGTGGTGATGACTTGATGACGAGATGCAGGTCGGCGGTACGACGCGAAAGGGCACAGCAGCGCTTTATGTTTCAGATGAAGTGCTTATGCCTGCACAACTTTTCAGGGAAAGAAAACATGGGCGGATGTCACGCAGAGGGGTTTCAAAAGACACTCAAGGACAGGGATCGAGTAAGAGTGCAAAAAAAGGGGGGGAGGGATAAGAGTGCAATGAGGCGATCAGATGACAAAAAGGTTGTGTCAAGAGGGAAACCTTCTTTGTCGGTTTTAAGGGTGCTTACATTGAACATCAACGGTTTGAGGTGCAGAGAAAGTGTGAGTGGCTTAGGGAGTTTTTGGAGCGTCATGGTGTTGACGTTCTGTTCTTGCAGGAGCAAAATTATAGACATGGTTATGATTGAAGGTGGAGGGATATAAGGTGTATGTTGAACATGCAGTCAGATTGAAAGGCGGTGTGGCTATTTTGGGTAAAGGAAACTAGCCCGTTGGTTGTCAGGCATTGTGAAGGTGGGGGGAGGGAGTGTGATACGTGTGGATGGATTATGGGGTCCAGGTACAGATGACGTTGGTGTGTGTTGTAAGGCCCCGGCAGGGGTGACATACACGTTAAGAATAAATTTTGTGAGGGACGTGCTATTTTTACTACTTGCGTGGACTGCCAGGGGTAGCCGTGATAGGAGGTTAAATTGGAATTGTCTTGATAAGGCGTAAGGATGTGGGAACCGAGGGGGGCGGGGCATTGTATGGGAATTATTGGGGGGGAATTGTATCAGGGGTGGGTTGATCGATATCTGTGGGGGGGGGGGATAGAGCATACATTTATTAGGGTGGGTATGCTGCTAGGCTCGATCGTTTGTTACGTCCCCAGAAGGGTAGTAATACATAGGGTGAGGGTGTTGGATTGTATTTTCTGACATAGGGGTTTTATGGGGATTTGGGTTGGAAGGGTTGCCCGCAAAAGGGGTAGGATTATTGGAAGTTAAATGTAAAGTTGTTCATGAAGAAGAATACGACAGTCATTTAAACAGTTTTGGGAGGGGTTTGGGGCAGAAGCGCCTGGGAAGGGTGATCGGTTTAATGGGGGACTCGGTGGCGAAATCAGGTTTAGGATTTTATGTACGTAGTGGGGGTTATAATAGGTTAAAGTATGGTTTCAATCTTATCTTGAGGGCATTTGAGAGCTTGCTACGAACGTGGGATGGTGTTACCCGGTGGGAGATTGAGGAATAAGGAGACCCATTAGGATTGCAAAATGAAAATTTTGATGGGCACGCTTTTGGCGGGGTTGGAGGGGGTGTTATGGGTGATAGGCCATCAGCGTGTGTATTGAGAGGACAGCATAAGGGGAGAGTGGCGACGGAGATGATGGGATTAACTGTTCATGTGGGGATGGAGGGAAATAGGAAGGGGCAGGTATTGATGTCGACTGAAGGTATGAGTGGATATCTTGATGCATGGTTTAGGTCATATGCACAAAAATGTGGGTATAACGAGATGATGCTTTAGGGAAATGGGTGGTTGTGTGCAATGCGAGCTTGATGGAAAGAGATAGGGAGACTGGAAGGACAGATTACGGAAGGGGAAATTTGGCAAGTTATAGCAGGTGGCAAGTTTAGGTAAGGCAACCTGGTGTAGACGGGTTGCCTAATGATTTTTATGTTAAGAACTGGGAAGTATTTGAGGAAAATTTTAGTCAGATTGTTCAATGAAAATGAAGGAAGAGGGGCAATGGGTGAGCAGCAAAGACTGCTGTTGTTGTATTAGTGCCGAAGGGTGGGACAGACCACGGTAGAAGATTAGCGTGCAATACGCTTATGTGGGGTTTGATTATAAGTATTTGCAAGGGTATTAGGGAACAAAATTTCAAACAGGTTTTAGGTAAAGTAATTGATAGAGGACAATAGGGCATACCGGTAGATCAATGTATGAAGGCATGGAGTTATTAGGAGTTTTTTTAGAGCATAGGGGGGAGGGGGGAGGGGGGAGGGGGTGTTTCTGGCTCTGGATTGGAGAGCTGCTTATGATAGCGTAGAAAGGGATTGCATTATGGAGTTTTATGTGTTGGTTGGGTTTCGGGAGGGAAATTGTTTCTTGGGCAAAAACTTTTTATCTGGGTGCAGTTATGAGAAAACAGGTTAATGGACGACTAGGTGATAGCATACAGATGGGAAGGGGTTTGCGACAGGGATGCCCTCTATCGCAAAATTTTGTTTTTCATGTCTTCAGGAACCCTTTTATAGGGGAGTTAGGTGGAGTATAGCAAGAGCCCAGGGTTGGTTTTGCACTAGAAGGGGAAGCGAGTATAAATGGGTTACGTGGATGATATGGCTGTCTTGGTGAGGGATGTGAGGGATTTACGTAAGGAGGGAAAGGGTGATTAGACTTTTTGGTGAGGCTACTGGGATGAAAATTAATGTAGTAAAGTCCAAGTATTTTGGGTCTAGGGGATAGCGTACATTAAAGGTGAGACTGTTTTAGGGTGGGTGGCATGTGGTAGATCATTGTTGATATGTGGGACAGTGTACATGTGGGAAAGATAGGGGTGCACAAGAGGCAAATTCGAGGGCACCGTGGATGGAGTTTTGAAAAGATTGGAGGTTTGAGGGGAGAGCAATTAACGTTGCATCAAAGGGTTATAGTCACGAATGTCCTGTTGTATAGCAAGTTATGGCACGTGGTGGCAATATACCGTTACGGGCGGTGTGAGGTGCAAAGGTTGCAACGCGGTATTCAGATTTATTGGGGGTCGGGTTGTGACTGGCTAAGTAGAGGGTGGGGTTTTTGCTTCCCGTTAGCCCCGGGGGGCTGGGGCTTATACCTCTTGAGAAGCGTAAAGTTGAGTGTGTTTCTGAAAAGGGGGTTGGTGAGGGGGGAGGTGAAAGGGGGGGGGAGCCTTGAAAGACTGTGCATGGATATGCAAACGGTGGTGGAGGGGTAGGGATTAATTTTTGGGGAGGCTATTTTTGCGAGTTTTTTACTGAAGGTAAGGGATCCGAAACACCTTAAATTGAAGGGTTTTTGAGAGGGTGGGGGGTTGGTCTTGGTGGCGGCAGTTGAGGGGGCATACCCTATGTATGCATGGGGTTCTGTATGGGAAATGTCTTTAACAACTACGTGTAAAACCAAGTGTCAGGGAGGTTATGTTTAGTTTTTACATGGATCTTTCCGTCGGGGTTGTGTTATTTAATAGGAGATTAAGGGGGGGTGGGGAGTGCAAAGCGTGTGGATGTCCGGAAACTATTTTCCCCGCTGTGTACTTTTGTACTTGTTCAGAAGATGTGAGGGTCTGGCTAAGTAGGGTATTAGGTTAGTGGGTGGGGAAGGGTTACAGGTGATGCGGGTGTTAAGTTTAGGTAAAGGTGGGGGGAGTCACAGGTGGTGAATGCGGTTGCGTATTTTTGGTTACTGATTTTATTTATATATCTTGGGGAATGAGGGAGGTGGGAGCGAGGAAAGGATAAGAGTGTTAGGGCCACGATGTATAGAACCCAAAATGCCGCAATAGGGATCTTTATGGGGGGAAGATGGGAGACAGCATTTACTGAAGGTTTATCGTAGATTCAGGTTGAAGGATTTAAGAGATTTAAGTGTAAAGTAAGGGGTTGCGGTGGCTAGTTTTCTTGAGTATGGAAATGTGTATAGATGTTTGCGTGTGTGGGATTTTTTGGTAACATAATAAATAAGCTTCTTTTGTGATGTGAGTTTGGTCTGGGTAGTTGTGTAAGATATGTTATTCACATTGTTTTTAAGAAGGTATTGAATATAATATATGAGTAGGTTGTTTGCACTACATTATTGTGTATAATGTGTGAGAGGGTAACATCTTAACAGTATTTGTGTGTTTGATGGTTTGAGGTGACAAAATGGCATGATCTAAGTAAAGTCTGGATTCTCCTTTTGTCCTCAAAGGTTTATACAAAGATAGTACTGTGGTGTATGTGATGTGTAGGTTTTTTATGTATTCAACACATCTTGCTGTATGTTCCCTCTTCGTTACTTTGTTTCAATTGTCATTTCAATGTACTTTGTATAAACATTAAACAACGGTATTGTTCTTTGCCATATGAAGTGTTTTTTTAGTTCAAGTTATGTTCTAGGTTTTGTATGTTAAGATGTACTTATAGAAATTTTCAGCACCCTGATATTTGGGTTTTTCATGGCTAGTTCTTGACGTAAGTTTTGGCTGTATGGTATACAGATATATCTAGCCAGTTTATAGACGCATTTCCTTTTGTGTCTGAGATTGTTTATACGGGTTTATTGTAACTGTAATGAGTCGGTTTTGAGATCTAAGCTTTTTTCTTTGTATGTTTACTTGTAAATTTTGGTATATGTAAAGCTGTAATGTTAGGGATAAGTAATGTAGATGTTCTAGCAGGATTATGATGTTAGGCTTTGGTTTATTGATTAATGAGAAGGCTGGAAGTAATTGTTACATTTTCCCCATATATTCTTTCAATTGTAATGAGCCTTTGTCATATGTCATGTTATATTTAAAATTTACATGAAAGTTAGGTTTTGAGTCATTGAATGTTTATATATGTCAGTTCATGACCCTGTTACTGTGTTTATTTGTAGCTATGTTCTTGCCAGTAAGTTATTGTTGTATGTTTATACAGCTATAAACTTGCGAGTATATAGGTGCAATCCATTTGTGTTAGTTTATTTTGTGTTGGGTTTCTTATGTCAATGGCCGAACCTTCAGGATTGAGATCCATACTGTTTCCTTTTATTTTTATTTTCATGTATACTGTATTGGTTTAAATAAAAAAAAAAAAAATAAGCAGCGGGGAAATTTGAAGAATAAGTGCGACTCAAGACCGGGGAGAAAAGGATATGTAAAATTGTGTCGAAAATACAGTGGGGAGTGAAAAAATTGAAAGCTAGAACTATGGCATACAGGAGGTTTGGGGGGGAAAAATCTGAAAGCCAAACTTTTAAACTCGGGGCCCCGGAAGCCCCAAAACGGTTCTCCACGCCACCGCAAGTTTTAAATATTTTGAGTTGGGGGGGCAATAGTAATTTATGGGTTGGGGGTCCTTCTCCCGGCTTCTTTTAAAATAAGAAACATTTACTGGATAAATAGAATTTAGACTGTATTAAAGCAAAAGACATCACCCCCATGCTGGCTGTAGACATCATGCGGAGGGATCCCCAAAAAACCTCCAGGGTGCCTTTGAGCGCAGGACTTGGCCCTCAGACGCGCCCTGGGTGCATCGATGCCATTGCTGATCAAACCCCCTGCGGGAAAAGGAAAATTTTTGTCGCTTTGCGTTGATCCTAAAAACCCCCCTTCCGGCGCCACCCCACAGTGACCCCATGGGAGCAGCCAGAAGTCCATTTTGCCGCCGCTGTCAGACAGCCAGCCCACAAATTTTCTAACCCCTCCCCACTGCACCGCCCGGAAAAAAATATTGCCACAGAAAAACAGTCGGTCTCATACAAAAAAGCAGCCATCGACTTCCGGGCCCCCGGGCAAAACTTGCCACACACACCACCTCCCCCACCTGCAAAGGCGTAGTGACTTGTTTCAACTGGGGAAAACACGGGCACTACCATCGGAGTTTTAAAACCTAAGTCCACACAAGGTAACCGCCCGCCCCCACCCCTCAGTATAAAAGTAACTGCACCGTCCCCATGCCATCTCGCGAGGGAGTCTGTAGTATCACAACATTCCATCATACCCCCAAGATGTAACAACTGCAAAAATTGTCGCTGAGTGGAGCAAGCAGTCGTCGTGCAATGCCGGCTAGTAGAACCCATCCACTAGTTCGGGGAAGAGGGATCCGAGAAACCGGGAAAAGAATGTAACCCCTGTTGGGACTGTATTCCGCCCTTCCACAATGCTTCGCCGCCCTGGGCGTGATACGTTCCCGACAGTGAGGAAACAGAGTGTTTTGACGTTGTTGCGGAACTCGTCCCGTATTTTCCGGGTCGACCCTTTTTCAAAAAGCGCGAGCCTCAACAGCTTTGACCCGGGATTTTCTCGGCCTGTATGCCTTCATTTTGGGTAGCAACCCGTGTGGACCGTCGTCGAGTCCATGTCCCCTAACCGCCCCCAGTTTTCCTAGATACAGGTTCGGGGGGTTAACATCGCCCCCTCCCTTTTTTTTTCCAAGCATTGGCCTTCAGCGGCCATGTGACAAGCCGTCTGTCTTCGGGACCTTGAGGGGTTCGTACAACGTTAGAATTGCGGTCCAGGGTCACAACTGTCCGCAAAATTTCTTATCGTAGAAGTATTTTTTCCCCTGGTGACCTTTTTTAAAAAAGGGTTAAAAACCATGGAACCCTTTAGGATCCGTTAGATCCAGCTGAGTGGAAACGATTCAATGGAGGGGATTGCCCTTCTGGGGCATGTGCTTTAGGATCCACTATGTGCTACTTGCCAGGAAATGCACCCGGGAATCATTGGAAACCGGGTGGTTTCCATAGCACATTTCCCCCCCGGGGTGGTCTCGTTTGATCGATTATAGTAGAGCTCTTTCCCCCGTCCCCCGGCCATGGGCGCTTGTTCCAGTGAAATCCAGTCTGGGGAAAACCCCAGTCAAACCCTTTCCTTAACTCTGACAGTTGTAGAGAAAGCATTTGTCAAGCTGCAGTTTCCCTTTCACAGGCACGGGCGGGACTCGTGTCATGGAATCACGAGCAGAGTTCGCTTGTACAAAGTATATCACTTTGTCAGCTAACTCGCTCACTCCTATTACAGTGTACTGGCAGAGCTTTTGAAGGAGTCCTGTGTGGTTGACAACCACACGTGCCGATAAAGGGGCCTCTTCCTTGAACCATCCTTGCACACGTGAAAACGTGGTAAGTTCAAGCCCTTTTTTGTCAACAGCACAGTCAAAATTTTCCCCCCCGGGGAAAAACCTCATTTGAAAACCCTTTGTCAGATTCCCTTCCCGGTGAATGGGGGTGAAGCCCCAACTACTTCCTGGAGTGCAATTCTCCTGGCGAGTTGTGCTGACCTTCCAAAACACCCCCCAGGCGGGAAGATGATCTAGCTTTGACGACTACCTGAAGAGGCCCCAGAACTTCCCAGGTTTCAATCTGAGTTCGGCATCACGTAATGGGAGTCGAGGGGTTTTGACCCAATGATCTCTCACCGTATTCCATTGCAAAGGTACTAAACCCTTTTATGACCTGCGTATGCCTCCCCAAAGCGCAAAGTTTTTTCCCCCGAAGAACTTTCAAGGATGCCCTGAGGAGTTTTTGAGGAGTCCATTCCCCGGGGAATGCTTCCCTTATTCTGGCCCCCCAAGAAAGAGGAAACCCTGGGGCCCTGTTATCGATTACAGGAAACTGAATGCTGAACACCCCAACCGCATTCCTTTGCCCAGTTTCTAAAGACCTTTGCAGAACATCGGAAATAAAAGTTTTTTTTAAACTCTTGATCTTCTTCAAGGGTTCTGGCGATCCCCCCTCGTTGATGAGAGCAAAATTTTGACAGTTTTCCCCTCTCGCCAACGGTCTTACCTTCAGGAGGAGCCCTTCGGCTTGCAGGAAGCCCAAATCATGTTCATCGTTTGATTACGAAAATTTTTTCCGTACCCCCCTAGGTGGCAGCTCATGGTCTACCTAGATGTTTCCATAGTTCATGTCATAAGAGCCCCACACATCCGAAAAAACTTGACAGGAAAAGGGGACAGGCTGCTCGGGCAAACCTTTAAGGTAAAGTCTCCAAAATGCTTTCCTCCGAAGGAAAAAAAATTTCGGGGTCCGTAGTGACTCAGAAGGGCATAAAGCGGACAGTCAAAAATCTCGGCCGTGCGAAATTCCCCAGCCCCCACGGGGGCGGATAAAATCCGGTCCTTCATGGGCCGGCGGGTTTCTACCGCCCCTTTTTATACAGGTTTTCACCTTGCTGCACCCCGAAGCTTACTCAAGAAGGATCCCCCCTTTTGAGTGGATTGTATCAGGAACAGCTTTGGTCCTCTAAAACTTTTAACACAGCCCCAACCCTTTAGATTCCTGTTTCACCAAGGAAATTACTTGAGATGATGCCGGAAAAACTGGCATCGTCCCTTTTTGTCCAGGAATCAAATAGTAAGCAACGCCTTTTCCTATGCTAGCCATGCCTTTACAAAAGGGGAAAAGAAAAATTATTCGGACGGGCTAGAAGCTTTAGCCTTGTATGGGCCTTGAGCTTTTTCGGGTATATCTAACATTACCCTATCAAGATTTAAATACATCTCCTTCATTGGCCTTTTTGTGAATAAAAAACCCTCAAAAAAAGCATCCGGGTGGTCGCTCCTTCTGACTAAACCCTGAAATTTGCATGCCCCCGGAAGCAATATGTTGAGCTGATGCCCTGTCGGGGGCATATAGCATTCTGATGTCGGCAACTGTTCTCGTTGAGGATTCGAGAGAGCCCAACGAAGGACCCTGTGGGGTCTCCAGTCCTTCGTTTTTCCTGACCAAGGGGGGTGTTGACTTACGGGTCAATTTCCCCGTTCCACTGAAGGATTTGGTGGTAAACCCCAAGGAGTACTGTGCTGTTTGAAAAGCTGGTGGACCCCGGCAAACCAAAAACCCAATGGTATCCCGGATTTAAAAGTCCCCAGCTACTCTTAGGTTGATTCGTGATGTCCCAGGTGTATGCACCCCGGGAAAGGGACCGCAGTAAAAAAACAGGCATAAAGAAATTTTCGGGCCTAAGATGGCAGCGGACTTTCCCAAAGCAGTACCCCAGTGTGTTGTTTGCCTACAGCACAAGGGGACCATTTTCGGGCCAACCCCATTTTTTAAAGTATCCCATTACAAAGGAGCCCGGGAAGGGAATTCTGTCGACCTGTTGACGAACTCTCGACCTCGGGGAAGGGAAAAAAGCACCTGCTTGTAAAGTTAGGTAACTACCCATTCCTAAAAACCGCCGAAACGGTCGCTAGTGTTTCCGTGACATGTTGTTCTTCGTCATACTTGCCCAGTTTCCTTCTGTCAGACATGGGTCTGAGTTTATAAATGGCATAAGCAGGATCTTTGCTCCCGATTTCACTTCACCAAGTGCCAATTCTCCAAAACCCCCGCGAGTAATGGTCTTGGACGACAAACGCAAAGTCCCCGGGGGTGCTCAGGTAACCGTTTAACCAAATTGTACTACATGGGATGATATCCCAATGTTTCAATGTAATTAAAATTCCTCCCTAACCCTCGATCGGTGAGCACCTCATTTTATTTGTATGGCTATGACAACGCTTACCATTGAAATTCGTTTGCTCCACCTCAAATACTTTGATATGATAACCCCAGAGTAGTAAAGATGCGGGGGGAAAAGCAGCTTGTCTTTTGCGGGTACGAGAGAACCCATGAAATCTGATAGGTTCACTTTTGAGCGAAAAGCCCCCCCCAAGGGAAAACAAAATGGAACCAGTTCAAAGTTAGTTGCTCATCCCACACAGACCCAGGTAGCACAAACTTGTCCCCCAAAATTTTTGGGGCCCCCCCCGTGCCTCCCACAGCTCCCGGGGAATAATTTTAGGGGAGGGAGATTGCAAAGGGGAACTACAAAAAAGCCCACCTTGACACTGAAGTTGTGGGGCCATGTGCAGGCCCAAGCGAGCTGGAGTTCTGTGCTTCAACGCCCCAATCGACCAATGCTAGGACAACCCGTAACCCCTTCCCCCCCCTATTACGTTACTGGGGACGGCCCCTAAGCTCAACTTAGGCCTGCGACCCCGGGGCAAACATCATTTTTGTGACATTGATGTCCTACTGATTGTCTGACTCCTACGCTGTTATGTAATTGTTTGCTTGCAGAAATGGGTATAAAAGACACACATTGTATAGCTAGTTGATAATGGAGTAGGGTGGACAACATCTTTAAATTTTGTAAATACTTTTTGAAGGGGACCCAAGGGATGAATTCCAGGTTTTAAATATTATTTTAGAGTGCACCAGGTTTTTTTAACAAAAGAAAAAAAAAGCCTGTATTACGGTCAGGGGGAGTGTGCCCCCCTGATCACATGTCACACCTTTGGAAAGCACTGTCAGTCATTGTTTGCGTGTGAGGGGTCAACAATGTTAAAACGAGTGGTCAACTGATGTTCAGCCCTGCGGACAAACCCGTATAAGAAGATTTTGTTCCCGTGCTGACTCTCCCGACTCTCTCCTAATGAAACGTGTGGGCAAACCAGATTTTTTCCCCCGGATGGGAGAGTTTTTTTTTTTTTTTTTTCCTTTGCATTTTTTTGTCCTTTTTGATTTAAAGTGGTGAAAGCCCGTCCCCCTCTGGGTAACTGTGAAGTAATTTCTTATACCTACGAGCCCACCAGATTGTGCGTCGGGCGACGTAGGTCGTGGCGAGCAAATGTAGACAGCCTGATTGTCAAACACACAGCCTGCCCTTTTGTTCTGACTATTCACATTCCCCGGATTTTTGTGCTGCCTCGTAGGGTCACCCCGGTCTGGGAGGCTGAGCCCATTCGGCCCCCACTCCTAGGCCGACCGACTTGATAGGCACAAGTGCTCCCCCCTCCACGGACTGGCTTGCGGTCACTCCCCACACGCCCATTGTGTAATCACTCCTTCCAATTAAAAAACCAAAAATTTCCTGGCCGTATCTTGTACTACGCTACTTCCAGGCACTAAACTGCTGTTCAGCGGAAGAAAAAAATAACATTTCCCGTTTTGTACCCCTTACAAGACCTCCTTCCTGTTTTTGTACACCTAAAACCCAAACCTCCCTTTCCCGTTGTGTACAAAACCAGACCCTCACTTTTTCCCGTTGTGTGCACCTAACACAGACCTCACTTCCCGTTTTGGGGCACCCAACAAGACCCCACTTCCGTTTGTGTCACCTAACACAGACCCCCACTTCTGTTTGTACACCTAAAAAACAGCCCTCACTTCCTGTTTTGTACACCTAACACAGACCCCCTTCCTGTTTTAACACCCAACACAGACCATCACTTCCGTTTTTCACCTATCCAGACCCCCACTTCCTGTTGTGTACACCTAACAAAGACCCTCACTTCCTGTTGTGTACACCTAGCACAGACCCTCACTTCCTGTTGTGTACACCTAACACAGACCTCACTTCCGTTGTGTACACCTAACACAGACCCTCACTTCCTGTTGTGTACACCAAAACACAGACCATCCACTTCCTGTTTTTTAAACCCACCTAACACAGACCGTCACTTCCTTTTTGTGTAAAAAACCTAAACAAAGACCCCACTTCCGGGTTGTGTACACCTAACACAAGACCCCACTTCCTGTTGTGTACACTAACACAGACCCTCACCCCCTGTTTGTGTGCACAACACAGACCCTCACTTCCTGTTGTGTACACCTAACAAAGACCCTCACTTCCTGTTGTGTACACCTAGCACAGACCCCACTTCCTGTTGTGTTACACCTAACACAGACCTCACTTCCTTTTTGTGTACACCTAACACAGACCATCACTTCCTGTTGTGTACACCTAACACAGACCCTCACTTCCTTTTTGTGTACACTAACACAGACCCTCACTCCTGTTTGTGTACCACCTAACACAGACCATCACTTCCTGTTGTGTACACCTAAAAACAGACCTCATTTCCCTGTTGTGTACACCTAACACAGACCATCACTTCCTGTTGTTTACACCTAACACAGACCCTCACTTCCTGTGTGTACACCAACACGACCCTCACTTCTTGTTGTGTACACCTAACAAAAGACCCTCACTTCCTGTTGTGTGCACCTAACACAGACCCTCACTTCCTGTTGTGTACACCTAACACAGACCCTCACTTCTTGTTGTGTACACCTAACACAGACCCTCACTTCCTTTTTGTGTACACCTAACACAGACCCTTACTTCTTGTTGTTACACCTAACACAGACCCTCACTTCCTGTGTGTACACCTAACACAGACCCTCACTTCCCTGTTGTGAAACACCTAACACAGACCCAACTTCCTGTTGTGTACCCCTAACACAGACCTCACTTCTTGTTGTGTAACCTAACACAGACCCTCACTTCCTGTTGTGTACACCTAACACAGACCCTCACTTCCTGTTGTGTACACCTAACACAGACCCTCACTTCCTGTTGTGTACACCTACACACAGACCCTCACTTCCTGTTGTGTACACCTAACACAGACCCTCACTTCCTGTTGTGTACACCTAACACAGACCCTCACTTCCTGTTGTGTACGCCTAACACAGACCCTCACTTCCTGTTGTGTACGCCTAACACAGACCGTCACTGCACAGCTGAACAATACTATGAATAACTCAATTCTCTACCTATACACCGAGTAAACTTAATCACCCGAAACTCTTATTCTCTAAGAATTGCAAAACTTAACGAAGGAAAGAGAGGAGAGACAAATTCTGTGTTCTCAGGGCTGGACCAGGGAGCAGATACCTTGATTCTTGAATATGTTAACCTGACATGAGGTGGGATCACCTGACTCAACCCGCGTAAGCTAGAGCTTAAACCAATTAACAGTATTTGACATGATTTCCTATCATCAGGTTTGTTCTCATAATAAAATCGTTATAGAATTCTTATAATGATAAAATAATAATAAAATAATAATATAATAATAATAATAATAATAAAATAATGATAATAATAATTGTAGTACCATGGAAAAAGTAGTGACTGATAATAATATAAACCTGAAAATCTTCATTTTAGCTATTAATGAAGATCTTTGCGATATAATATTAAGTGAGAATCACTTTCTCTAAGCGTATCTAAACAATACTTTGTAACCTTTTCCAGGGCATAACAGTGTATGTAAACTCATTTATGTATGGTTGGGGGTGGAGTGTGGAGGAGTGAGGGAAGAGGAAGTGGGAGCGAGAAATATGTATGGTTGGGGGTGGAGTGTGGAGGAGTGAGGGAAGAGGAAGTGGGAGTGGGAAATATGTATGGTTGGGGTGGAGCGTGGAGGAGTGAGGGAAGAGGAAGTGGGAGCGGGAAATATGCATGGTTGGGTGTGGAGTGTGGAGGAGTGAGGGAAGAGGAAGTGGGAGCAGGAAATATGTATGGTTGGGGTGGAGTGTGGAGGAGTGAGGGAAGAGGAAGTGGGAGTGGGAAATATGTATGGTTAGGGTGGAGCATGGAGGAGTGAGGGAAGAGGAAGTGGGAGCGAGAAATATGTATGGTTGGGGGTGGAGTGTGGAGGAGTGAGGGAAGAGGAAGTGGGAGCAAGAAATATGTATAGTTGGGGGTGGAGTGTGGAGGAGTGAGGGAAGAGGAAGTGGGAGCGAGAAATATCACTTCCACGGACACAGTAGTAAAATCATCAGTAAAATACAACAGACAACAGCCAGTGGGCAGCCAGGGTAGTTGGCTGTAATACAGCTGTCACAGGTAGCAAGCTCATTGTGCTATGTAAATATTTTCTTCCATGCACTAAGTGTAATGTGCTGTGAAAAATTAACCAGCTTATTGTAACTTCATTTATGACACAGTAATTAAAATGTGAAACAAATTTACTGTCATAAAGAAATAAATACAGTGGTCCCCCGCTTTTCGTAGTTCCTGGCAATCGTAAAATTCGCCAATCATAGGGGTATTTTCGTATAAACATGGACTCGCTTTTCATAGGTTGACTCGCGAGTCGTAGTTCGTCCGGGAAGCGTACCCATGGCGTGAGCCAGGGCGGCAGCCAGTCTGGCATTGTTTACCAGTGAGCGAAGGTCCCCTCATGTGCTCCAGCAAAATATTTCATAATATTCCATTTATTTTAGTGCTTGCAAGTACTAAATAAGCTACCATGGCTCCAAAGAAAGCTCTAGTGCAAGCCTGTGGTAAAGAAGGTGAGAAATCCGATTGAATTTAAGAAAACCATCATTGAACAATATGAAAGTGGTACAAGTGTGGCCAAACTGTCCAGGATGTATAAGAAACCCTACACAACCTTATGTTCCATAGTGGCCAAGAAAAATGAAATAAAGGATGCTGTTGTTACAAGGGAGTAACTATGCTGACAAAAAATGAGATCCCCAGTACTGGAAGAGTTGAGAGTTATTATTGGTGTGGATAAATGAGAAAACAATTAGCAGGAGATACTCTTATGACTTCGTTTATTTGTGAAAAGGCTAGGCACTTGCGTGAAGATTTGGTAAAGAAATTGTCTGCAAATAGTGGTGAAGTGAGTGAATTTAGGCAGCAAAGGTGGTTTGAGAGATTTAAAAAACCGTACTGGCATACACAGTGTGGTAAGGCATGGTGAGGCTGCCAGTTCGGACCACAAGGTGGCTGAAAAATATGTGCATGAATTCCAGGAGTACATAGAGGCTGAAGGACTGAAACCTGAACAAGTGTTCAGTTGTGACGAAACAGGCTCTTTTGGAAGAAAATGCCAAAGAGGACCTTATTACACAAGAGGAAAAGGCAATGCCAGGACACAAGCCTGTGAAAGACAGGCTGACGCTAATGTTCTGTGCTAATGCTAGTGGGGATTTCAAAGTGAAGCCATAACTAGTGTACCATTCTGAAAATCCCAGAGTGTTCAGGAAAAACAATGTTATGAAGAGTAAATTGTGTGTTTTGGAAATCTAATAGTAAGGCATGGGTCACGAGGGAAATTTTCGTCGAGTGGTTCAATGAAGTGTTTGGCCCTAGTGTGAAGGAGTATCTCCTGGAAAAGAAATTGGATCTCAAGTGCCTGCTAGTAATGGACAATGCACTGCTCATCCTCCAAATTGGATGACTAATTTTCGAGGAGTTTGGGTTCATCACAGTAAAGTTCTTGCCCCCGAATACCACTCCTCTCCTCCAATCCATGGACCAGCAGGTTATTGCAAACTTTAAAAAACTCTACACAAAAGCAATGTTTCACAAGTGCTTGACTGTGACCACAGACACTCACTTGACCCTAAGGGAATTTTGGAGAGAACACTTCAGCATCCTTCACTGCATAACCCTTATAGGTATGGCTTGGGAGGGAGTGACTACCAGGACTTTGAACTCTGCCTGGAGAAAATTGTGGCCAGATTGTGTCGACAAGAGGGATTTTGAAGAATTTGGGACTGACCCTAATGAGCCTATGTCTGTTGTAAAATCAATTATGGCACTGGGGGGTTCCATGGGGTTGGATGTGAGTTTGGAGGATGTGGAAGAATTGGTGGAAGACCACAATGAAGAGCTCACCACTGAGGAGCTACAAGAGCTTCAGCAGGAAGAGCAACACATCGCAGCTCAGAATCTTGCTGCAGAGGAGGAGGAAGAGAGATGGAGAAGGTGCTTTTTTCAGAAATTAAAGAGTTTTTTACTTTGGGGTAAGGGAAAGCTTTATGGAGAAACATCACCTTAAAAAGGTTGTTTTCAAGCCCGGTTGGCGATGTACAGTGACAAAATTTGGGCCATTTTAGGGAAGTGTTAAAGGACGCTTTTAAAAAAAGCTCTCTTCCCCAGTTATTTTGTGAGAAGCTCCGTGATCTCAAGGTGGTCCTAGTGGATTAAGAAAAAAAAAGAAAGAAGCAACCCCGAAAAGTAAAAGGTACCCGAGGGGTTTTTTGGAGGGGATTCCCCTTCCAAAAAAAAAACAACCCCTCTCTTCCTCCTCCCGTTCCCCCCCATAAGAAGAAATTTCCCTAAAGGTAAGGTTTTGCTGTTAATTTTTCATTCACTTTTTTCCCCTTGATTGTTTTTTTTATACATGTTTTTCATGTTTAAATTTTTTTTTTTAATTTTCTGGGTGTCAGGAAGGATTAATTGTTTTACATTATTTTTATGGGAAAATTGATTCGTAAAAGTAAATTTGTTTTAGTAAGGCCAGGAAGGATTTTACAAACAAAGAGGGACCACTGTATATGAGTTTTTAACCCTTTCTTGCATTTTTTAAATATAGGTAATTAAAGAAATTTTTTTTTAATTAAAAAAATATGATTAATTTTACAATGAGTTGTAATATGAGGGCAATACAATAGATAAAAATATTCTTCAGGGGAAAGGTTTTTTCCAAAGGGGGTGGCCTTATTACTTGCTTAAAAGTGTTAGGGTTTAATGACCTTCTGCGGGGCTTATGCCCAACCCTTTGAAAAGGAACTTTTATCATGACATAAAATATGTAAATATTTTTGAAAGTTATGACGAAGAATAGGTGTAAATCTGTTTTTATTTACAGCTAGAAAAAATGGGACGTTTTGGGTTTTTATGGAACACGAGAAGTTTGTTTGGTTCCCTTTCCCTGTGTTACTTAAATCCACATGGGAAAACCAAGAAATATTTGTAATTCTTTATTTGGCGAAAAATTTGATTACCAGCCTAACTTAACTCGCTAAATTTATTTAATGTAAAAAAACTTAGTTACATTTGTATCCCTTGGGAAGAAAAGAAAAATTAAGTAATTGATTGTGGTTTTTCCCCCTGGATGAGAAAGATAAATATTGAAGAAACTTGTTTGTGCACTTCCGGGGAACTGTGCTTCCCCCTTTCCCTTGGGATCAAAACATGATGCCCCCCGTACCCCCAGACACTGTTTTTGGGTTGGTGTTTTCCCCACTAAAAAATAAGATTATGATCAAAGCGGAAAAAACTCCCCGACTGAGAGTAAAAAAAAACAGTAGGATCTTGGATGGACTAAAAGGTTACCGGGGTAACCCCGTTGTGTTTACCACGAAAACTGATGCGGCCAATTTTTCCCCACCAGCGAAAAAATCTTGAAAAAAAAAAGTCGTGAGCATTAAAATTAAATTTAAATCACCCCCTTTTTTTACAGTGTTTCAATGATTTAATTTAAATTTATGGAATTATATCCCTCATACAGGGCCCCAGTTATGTCGGTTTTCCAGTTGTCTCCAATTTTGTAAAATTTTTTTGGGTTTTAGGTGCGTTCGTTTGCGTGTGCGTTGTGAGAGATTCTTTGCGTGTGTGTGTGTTGTGTGTGTTGTGTGTGTGTGTACCCATATTTGAGGTTGCGGGGTCGAGTCGTGTGTGTGTTGTGTGTGTGTGTGTGTGTGTGTGTTTTTAATAAATTTTGGGGTTTGCGGGGTCGTGTCACGCTCTGGCCCGCCTTTCACAGGTTTCTACTAAGTCCTTCTCTCCCTGCTCCATGAGCTTTTTTCATCCCTCGTCTTAAAGCTATGTTGGTTCCAACCTGCACTAATCATTGCTAGACTGTTCCCCGGCCCGAAAATATATAACTGAAAAAATATTCCAACATCCCCTTTTACTATTGGTCTTCAACTTCAATTTGTTTGGGGGCGTGTTTTGGAAATTTAAAAATTTTTTGTCCACCTAGCAATTCCCCTCAGTATTTTTATGTGTTTATGTCTCCCAAGCTCTGCCTCTAGTGTGTAGGCCCAAATTTCCCCCCAACCTTTTTCCAGAACATTTCCCCCTTTCCTCTGGAATAGTTTTTTCAAACCTTTGCATTTCTTAATTTCCTTTCGTGCTTGACCCGGTGTGGGTTCCAAAGTGGTGCTGATACTCCTGTTTGGGACTGAGTCACAGTGTACAGTGCTTGAAAAGATTAGTTACTGAGGTATCGGAAAAGTACTTTGCCCGGTGCCCCTGTGCTGCAGCAGTTACCTGGTTGATGTGCGCAGCAGTTACCTGGTTTTATGTGCGCAGCAGTTTCTGGTGTTGTGCACGCAGTTATTGGTTGATGTGCTGCAGCGTTATTGGTTTGTGCTGCAGCGTTATCGGTTGATGTGCTACAGCAGTTCCCGGGGTTTAGTGTGCAGCAGTTTCCCGGTTGATGTGCTGCAGCAGTTACCTGGTTTTTGGCTACGAGTTACCTGGTTGAGTGCTGCGCTTCCTGGTTTTTTTGGCTGCAGATTATCTGGTTGATGTGCTGAGCAGTTACTGGTTGATGTGCTGAGCAGTTACCCGGTTTTTGTGTACAGCGTTCCTGGGTTTAGTGCTGCAGCAGTTACTGGTTGTTGTGCTGCGCAGTTATTGGTTGATGTGCTGCAGCGTTTTGGTTGATGTTGCAGCGTTACCGGTTGATGTGTGCAGCAAATTACCTGGTTTATGTGCTGCAGCAGTTACCCGGTTGATGTGCTGCAGCAGTTACTGGTTTTTTGTGTACAGCAGTTTTGGTTGTTGGCTGGCAGTTACTGGGGTTGATGTGCTGCACATTTTTGGTTGATGTGTGCAGCGTTACTGGTTGTTTGTACGCATTTAAACTGGTTGATGTGCTGCAGCACTTATCTGGTTGATGTGCTGCAGCACTTATTGGTTGATGTGCTGCAGCAGTTTTGGTTGATGTGCGGGCAGCAGTTATCTGGTTGTTGTGCAAACAGCAGTTACCTGGTTGATGTGCTGCAGCACTTATCTGGTTGATGTGCTGCAGCACTTATCTGGTTGATGTGCTGCAGCAGTTATTGGTTGATGGGGCTGCAGCACTTATTGGTTGATGTGTACAGCAGTTCCCTGGTTGATGTGTTTGCAGCAGTTACCTGGTTGATGTGCTGCGCAGTTCCTGGTTGATGTGCTGCAGCAGTTATCTGGTTGATGTGCTGCAGCAGTTACCTGGTTGATGTGCTTGCAGCAGTTATCTGGTTGATGTGCTGCAGCGTTACCTGGTTGATGTGCTGCAGCAGTTACCTGGTTGATGTGCTGCAGCAGTTACCTGGTTGATGTGCTGCAGCAGTTATCTGGTTGATGTGCTGCAGCGTTACTGGTTGATGTGCTGCAGCGTTATCTGGTTGATGTGCTGCAGCAGTTACTGGTTGATGTGCTGCAGCAGTTATTGGGTGATGTGAGCCTCAGGAGATGTGCTCGGTATTTAGCCACTTGTCATTATTATAATCATCATTATCCAACTTCACTCTTGTCATCAACAACATTCATTACTCTTCTCTAACTCTGCTTCAACTTTCCATAATTTCCTCCTCCCACTTTTGGTGACAGTTTTACATTCGTTACATCAACACTGTTTTCTTTACTTTCTATCAATCACTTCACAATCTTCATTGCATCAATCATCATTCTTTACCAAATGAGAATTTAGTTTCTGTTTCTCCTCTCTAAGAGCTTAGAACATCCTTCACAAAACTAACTTTGCTTCTAGAACTCTACAATGCTCCCTACAGCTTTTGTGTATTCACATGCTCTTGCGCTACCATCACAGGGAGGATATGGGGAGCACAATAACTAGTCACTACCGTCCACAGGGTGGATATGGGGTGCACAATAAACTAGTCACTACCGTCCACAGGGTGGTATATGGGGAGCACAATAAACTAGCTACTACCTTCCACAGGGTGGATATGGGGAGCACAATAAACTAGCCACTACCTTCCACAGGGTGGATATGGGGAGCACAATAAACTAGCTACTACGTCCACAGGGTACATATAGGGAGCACAATAAACTAGCCACTACCATCCACAGGATGGATATGGGGAGCACAATAAACTAGCCACTACCGTCCACAGGGTGGATATGGGGAGCACAATAAACTAGCCACTACCGTCACAGGGTGGATATGGGGAGCACAATAAACTAGCCACTACCATCCACAGGGTGGATATGGGGAGCACAATAAACTAGCCACTACCGTCCACAGGGTGGATATGGGGAGCACTATAAACTAGTCACTACCGTCCACAGGGTGGATATGGGGAGCACAATAAACTAGCCACTACCGTCCACAGGGTGGATATGGGGAGCACATAAACTAGCCACTACCGTCCACAGGGTGGATATGGGGGAGCACAATAAACTAGCCACTACCGTCCAACAGGGTGGATATGGGGAGCACAATAAACTAGCCACTACCGTCCACAGGGTGGATATGGGGAGCACAATATAAACTAGCTACGTCGGTGGTAAAATCTAAAAGTAAATTAGGAATCTCCCTAGAGCTTATTACACAAATCATTGTTGTCAACGCTCACAACACTTACTTGAAATTCCTTGAGAAAATCCCACATATCCACCCAACCTGCCTTAACCACAGTGATTTTCGCTCATCATGAGGCGAACATGGGTTCGAGTCCTTGGTGGTCGCAGTGTTATTGATCAATACCAGTTGTACGTGGTTACAATATATATATATATATATATATATATATATATATTATATTATTATATATATATATATATTATATATATTTATATATATATATATTACATATATATATTAAGAAAGTCACTACAACGGTATATATAAGTAAGTTTAAAATTAGAAAGGAAGCAGAAGAATGACAGTAAACAAGAGATGTCAACAGAAAAACTGACAATAAACAATCTGCATTTTCAGTTTTTTCATTGAAATTAAAACCTACAAGTGGTAGAGTGAGAAACTAAACCTAACAAGTGGTAGAGTGAGAAACTAAACCTAACAAGTGGTACAGTGAGAAACTAAACCTAACAAGTGGTACAGTGAGAAACTAAACCGTTTAATAATCTCTTTTATAAACCTGGAGATCATAATAAGTTAATTAGAAGAAAAGTAACAGGAAGAATTAAAAGTAACAGGAAGAATTAAAAGTAACAGGAAGAAATTAAAAGTAACAGGAAGAATTAAAAGTAACAGGAAGAATTAAAAGTAACAGGAAGAATTAAAGTAACTAGGAAGAATTAAAAGTAACGGGAAGAATTAAAGTAACAGGAAGAATTATAAAAGTAACAGGAAAAATTAAAAGTAACGGGAAGAATAAAAAGTAACAGGAAGAATTAAAGTAACAGGAAAAATTAAAAGTAACAGGAAAATTAAAAGTAACAGGAAGAATTAAAAGTAACAGGAAGAATTAAAAGTAACAGGAAGAATTAAAAGTAACAGGAACAATTAAAAGTAACAGGAAGAATTAAAAGTAACAGGAAGAATTAAAAGTAACAGGAAGAATTAAAAGTAACAGGAAAGAATTAAAAGTAACAGGAAGAATTAAAGTAACAGGAAGAATTAAAGTAACAGGAAGAATTAAAAGTAACAGGAAGAATTAAAAGTAACAGGAAGAATTAAAGTAACAGGAAGAATTAAAAGTAACAGGAAGAATTAAAAGTAACAGGAAGAATTAAAAGTAACAGGAAGAATTAAAAGTAACAGGAAGAATTAAAAGTAACGGAAGAATTAAAGTAAACAGGAAGAATTAAAAGTAACAGGAAGAATTAAAAGTAACAGGAAGAATTAAAAGAAACAGGAAGAATTAAAAGTTACAGGAAGAATTAAAAGTAACAGGAAGAATTAAAAGTAACAGGAACAATTAAGAAAAGAGATTTTTGTTAATCTAACAACTAGCATCATCTGCTAGTGTTGTTATTTTTGTTAATCTAACAACTAGCATCAACTGCTAGTGTTTCTACTTAGTAAAACTATTAATAACTAAGTCAACACAGGGAAGTAACAAACATGTTACTACATGTTCTTTAATAACAAGTTCTGTTTCTTGCCGAATATCACGAAGAATGTTGTTCATAGTCAACCAATGTCAACTTTCCTGTGTATCTCTTGATAATCTTGTAAACTTCCCAGGAGACGCTGTAAACTTCCCAGGAGAAGCTGTAAACTTCTCAGGAGGCGCTGTAAACTTCCAGGAGGCGCTGTAAACTTCCCAGGAGGCGCTGTAAACTTCCCAGGAGGCGCTGTAAACTTCCCAGGAGGCGGTGTAAACTTCCCAGGAGGCGCTGTAAACTTCCCAGGAGGCGCTGTAAACTTCCCAGGAGGCGCTGTAAACTTCCCAGGAGGCGCTGTAAACTTCTCAGGAGGCGCTGTAAACTTCCCAGGAGGCGCTGTAAACTTCCCAGGAGAAGCTGTAAAACTTTCAGGGGCGCTGTAAAAATTCCCAGGAGAAGCTGTAAATTCCCAGGAGGCGCTGAAATTCCCAGGGG
>NC_069480.1:26798676-26914094 GCF_026875155.1 Cherax quadricarinatus | reverse complement strand
GTACACCGGTCACTGCAGGAAAGGTGGTGTGGTAGTATAGGGGGTACCTGGGGGAATATTGCAAAGAGACGAACGAATCTATACCGTCGTATGTGGTGATGGAAGATTTCAGATATTTGTGACATATGCAGGGCAACGACGCACTTGTCGTTTGTGCGGGTCGTATGAACACCTGGCAGTACAATGTGGTAGAGGACGTGAAGACAACGACCTGCAACAACGAAGAAAAGTAGAGGAGAGGAGAGTGTAGCAAGAACAGCCTTTTTCGACACTGCCTCCGCAGAGTGCGTCATGGAGTGAGGAGGTTGAGAGGGCAGAGAAGATGGCAGGTGCTACGAGTGGGGGGGACTCCCCTTCCTTGGACGTGGTTCAGGCATTGGAGGAGATCATCGCGGAAGTGAATGATAGCAAGGAGAAAGCATGGATAAGGACGACGCTTGTGGATATTTTGGGCACGGGGCCTTATCAGGAAGAAGGCACAGTCCTGGATCTTGAGACTACTATGGAGGACGGAGGGGCGAAGATAGTTCGTCCTAAGGTGTGTGACAAGGCTGTCTTGTCGGTGAATATGGTGGAGGGTGAGGTTCATCGTGGTGATGAGCTTGATGACGAGATGCAGGTCGGCGGTACGACGCGAAAGGGCACAGCAGCGCTTTATGATTCAGATGAAGTGCTTATGCCTGCACAACGTTCAGGGAAGAAAACATGGGCGGATGTCACGCAGAGGGGTTCAAAAGACACTCAAGGACAGGGATCGAGTAAGAGTGCACAAAAAGGGGGGGAGGGATAAGAGTGCAATGAGGCGATCAGATGACAAAAAGGTTGTGTCAAGAGGGAAACCTTCTTTGTCGGTTTTAAGTGCTTGACATTGAACATCAACGGTTTGAGGTCGCAGAGAAAGTGTGAGTGGCTTAGGGAGTTTTTGGAGCGTCATGGTGTTGACGTTCTGTTCTTGCAGGAGCATAATTATAGACATGGTTATGAGTTGAAGGTGGAGGGATATAAGGTGTATGTTGAACATGCAGTCAGATTGAAAGGCGGTGTGGCTATATTGGTAAAGGAAACTAGCCCGTTGGTTGTCAGGCATTGTGAAGGGGGGGGAGGGGAGTGTGATACGTGTGGATGGATTATGGGGTCAGGTACAGATGACGTTGGTGTGTGTGTATGGCCCGGCAGAGGGTGACATACACGTTAAGAATAAATTTGTGAGGGACGTGCTAGTTTACTACTTGCGTGGACTGCCAGGGGTAGCCGTGATAGGAGGTGATTGGAACTGTCTGATAAGGCGTAAGGATGTGGAACCGAGGGGGGCGGGGCATTGTAGGGAATATTGGGAGAATTGTTATCAGGGGTGGGTTTGATCGATATCTGTGGGGGGGGGGAGGTAGAAGCATACATTTATTAGGCGTGGGTATGCTGCTAGGCTCGATCGTTTGTACGTCCCCAGAAGGGTAGTAATACATTAGGGTGAGGGTGTTGGATGTGGTATTTTCTGATCATAGGGGTGTTATGGTGGATTTGGGTTGGAAGGGTTGCCGCGAAGGGGTAGGAGTTATTGGAAGTTAAATGTAAAGTTGTTGCATGAAGAAGAATACAGACAGTCATTTAAACAGTTTTGGGAGGGGTTGGAGGCAGAAGCGCCTGGGAAGGGTTTGAATCTGGTTAGTGGTGGGACTCGGTGGCGAAATCAGGTTTTAAAGGATTTTATGTACGTAGTTGGGGGGATATAATAGGTTAAAGTATGGGTTTCAATTTATCTTGAGGGGCATTTGAGAGCTTGTACGAACGTGGGATGGTTTGTTACCCGGTGGGAGAATTTGGGAGGGAATAAGGAGAGCATTAGGGATTTGAAAAATTTGAAAGATTTGATGGTGCACGCGGGTTTTGGCGGGGTTGGAGGGGGTTTGTTATGGGGTGATGGGCCCAAATCAGCGTGTGTATTGAGAGGACGGGCATAAGAGGAGAGTGGCGACGGAGATGATGGGATTAACTGTTCATGTGGGGATGGGAGGGTATAAGGGAAGGGCAGGTTTTGATGTCGACTGAAGGTATGAGTGGATATCTTGATGCATGGTTTAGGTCATATGCACAAAAAGTGGTATAACGAGATGATGCTTTAAGGGAAAGGGTGGTTGTGTGCAATGCGAGTTGATGGTAGAGATAGGGAGACTGGAAGGACAGATTACGGAAGGGGAAAATTTGGCAAGTTTAGCAGGTGGCAAGTTTAGGTAAGGACCTGGGGTAGACGGGTTGCCTAATGATTTTTATGTTAGAACTGGGAAGTAGTGAGGAGAAATTTTTGTCAGATTGTTCAATGTAATGAGGAAGATGGGGCAATGGGTTAGCAGCAAAGGACTGCTGTTGTTGTATTAGTGCCCAAGGGTGGACGGACCAGGTAGGTTCATTTAAAATATCGTTAGGTGCGGTGATTAAAAGTTATTTGCGGGGGGTTTTTGGGGAAAACAGATAAAACAGGTTTTGGAAAGTAATTGATAGGGGGAAACAATATGGCATCCGGGTAGATAAATTTATGAAGGGCAGGGAGTTATTGGGTGTTTTTAGAGCATAGGGGGGGGGGGGGGGGGGGGGGGGGGGGGGGTTGTTCGGGGTTGGTTTGGAGAGCTCCCTTTTGATAGGTGGGAAAAGGGAGGCATTATGGAGTTTTATGTTTTGGGTTTGGGTTTTTCCGGGGGGGGAAATTTTTTCCCTTTGGGCCCAAAAACTTTGTTTTGGGTTGAGTTATGAGTTTTACAGGTTAATGGGAGGGGACTAGGTGATGGGCTTACAGTGGGAAAAGGGGTTTTGCGAAGGGATCCCCTTTTATCGAAAAATTTTTTTTGGAGGGTTTCGGGGAACCCTTTTTTAGGGCGTTAGGTGGGTTTGCAAGAGGAGGGTTTTTTTTGGGCACTAGAAGGGGGGGAAAGTATAAGGGGGTTTTTTGTGGTTTGATAGGGCTGTTTTGGGTTTGGGGGTTGTGAGGGTTTTTCGAAAGGGTTTGGGAAGGGTGTTAGACTTTTTTGGGAGGTCCTGGGAAAAAATTTAAATGTAGAAAGCCCAAGTATTTGGGATTTTGGGGGATAGGTACTAATGGTGAGATTTTGAGGGTGGGGTGGCATGTGGTGGGATCAGTTGTTGAAAATTGTGGGCAGTGTACTTTTGGAATGATAGGGTTGAAAAAGAGGAAAAAATTCGGGGAGTGCACGTGGATGGAGTTTTAAAAAGATTGGGGGGTTTGGGGGGCGGGAGCAATTAACTTTTGCATAAAAAGGGGTTTAATGGGTCACAAAGGGGCCCTGTTGTATAGCAAGTTATGGCACGTGGTGGTTTTTATATGTTACGCGGTGTGAGGTTTCAAGGTTGCAACTGGGGGTTTTTTTAAATTTTATGGGGTCGGGTTGTGACTGGCTAAGTTGAGGGGTGTGTTGCTTCCGTTAGCCCGGGGGGGGGGGCTTATACCCCTTGAGAAAAGGGATGTTGGGTGTGTTTTTTGGGAAAAAAGGGGGGGGGGGGGGGGGAGGGGGGCGGGTGGGGGGGCCCTTTAAAAACTGTGATGGATATGCAACGGTGGTGGAGGGGTAGGGATTTAATTTTGGGGAGGCTTGTTGCGGGGTTTTACTTTAAGGGGAAGGGGTCCGAAACAAAATTAAATTGAAAGGGTTTTGAGGGGTGGGGGGGTTGGTCTGTGGTGGCGGCGTTGAGGGGGGGGATTTCCCTATGTATGCATGGGGGTTTTTGTATGGAAATGTCTTTAAAAAAACTACGTGTAAAACCAAATGTTTAGGGGGGTTTTTGTTTAGGTTTTTAATGGGATCTTGCCGTCCCGGGGGGTTTTGTTATTTAATGGAGATTTAAAGGGGGGGTGGGGGGTGCAAAGGTGTGGATGTCCCGGAAACTAAAATTTACGTTGTAAATTTTGTACTTGTTTAAAAAGATGTAGGGTCTGGCTAAGTAGGGGGGAGTTAGGTTTTGGGGGGGGAAGGGTTACAGGGTGATGCGGGTGGGTTAAAATTTTGGTATAGGTGGGGGGGATTTAGGGAAAGGGGGTGATTTCGGTTGGTTTTTTGGTTATGATTTTATTTTTTAAAATCAGGGGCAAAGAGGGAGGTGGGAGTCGAGGAAAAGGGAAAAAGAGTGTTTGGGGCCCCCGATGTATAGAAAAAAGTGGGCCCCAATAGGGATCTTTAGGGGGGAAGAGGGGACAGCATTTATGAAGGTTATCGTAGATTGGGTTTTTGAAGGATTTAAGAGTTTAAAGTGAAAAGTGGGGGGTTGCGGGGGGCGTTTTTTGAGTATGGAATGTGTATAGATGTTAGGTGTGTGGTTGTTTGGAACATAAAAAATAGTTCTTTTGTGATGTAGGGTTTGGTTGGTAGTTGTGTAAGATATGTTATTACATTTTTTTTAAGAAGGATTGAATATAAATAGGTAGTGTTGTTTGCATCATTTTGTGTGTATAATGGTGAGAGGGACATCTTAAGATTTGTGTTTTTTGATGGTTTTGAGTGAAAAAATGGCATGATCTAAGTATGTCGGTTCCCCTTTTGTCCTAAAGGTGTTATACAAAGATGTACTTGGGTATGTGATGGTAGGTTTATATGTATTAAAACCATGTTGCTGTATTTTCCCCCTTTTGGGTTTTTTTTTTAAATTGTCATTTCAAGACTTTGTTGCTTAAAACAACGGTTTGTTTTTGCATATGAAGTGTTTTTTATTTAAGTTATTTCTGGGTTTTTGTATTTTAAAGATGTATTTTTAGACTTTCAGCACCTGATAGGGTTCTTATGGCATGTTTTGACGAAATTTTTGGCTTTTGGGTTTAAGTAATTAGCGTTTATAGACGATTCCTTTTGTGTTGAGTTTGTTGTATAGGGTTTATTGAATGAATGAGTCGGTTTTAGATTAGCTTTTTTCTTTGTTGTTTATTTGTTTTTGGTTAGTAAAGCTGTAATTTTAGGGATAAGTATGTAGATGTTTAGCAGGTTATGTGTTGGGCTTTGGTTTTTGATTAAGGAAGGCTGGAAGTAATTGTTACATTTTTAATATTTTTTTAAATTTGTAATGAGCTTTGTTATGTAGTTTTTTTTAAAAATTTTAAAAAATTTGGTTTTTGAGTATTGATGTTTTAATGTCAGTTCATGATGTTTGTGTTTATTTGTAGCTTGTTCTTCCCGTAAGTTATTTGTTGTATGTTTACAGTATATCTTGGGTATATGGGTGCAATATTTGTGTTAGTTTATTTTGTGTGGGTTTCTTATGTCAATGGCCGAAAATTAGGATTTAGATCCTTTTTGTTTCCTTTTATTTTATTTTCATGTATACTGTTTGGTTTTTAAAAAAAAAAAAAAAAAATGCGGGGGGTATTTTAAGAATAAATGCGATCAAGACCGGGAGTAAAAGGGTATGTATAGTGTGTCAGTTAAACTTGGGGTGAGTGAAAAAATTGAAAAGCTGAGACTATAGTGATAAGGAGGTTAGTGGGGAAAAAACTGGAAGCATCAAACTTTTTAACATTGGGACGGGAAGACCGCAAGTTACTCCACTGCCAGCCCCAAATAATATTCACCCAGTTTGGTTGCATGGGGGTCAATGTACCGTTTAGCGGAATTGGGGGGGCATCTTAGCTATAGAATTAGAATAAGCAAATTTTGGTTATAATAGAATTTTTGACTGTATTAAAAACTAAAAATCATCCCCCTCTGGCGTAGCATCATGCGGAGGGTCCCAACTAAACCCCCAGGGTGCCATTGATGCGTAGGATTTGGCCCCCTGACGAGTTGGGTGCATACGTCCCTTGACGTGTCAAACCCCCTGCTGGCAAGGGAAGGTTTGTCGCTTTGCGGGGTTTATCCTATACCCCTCCTTCCCGGCGCATCCCCAAAGGGCCCATGGGGCACCAGGAAATACTTTTGCCGCCGCTGTCAGAAGCCCCCCACAAATTTTAACCCCCGTCCATGACACCGCCGAGTAAAATATTGACACAGTAACACGTCGGTCTATACAAAAAAGCAGCCATCGATTCCGGACAAGGAAACGTTTCCGCCAACCCCCCTCAAAAATCATGAAAGCGGGATGATTGTTTAAAATGTGGGAAAAAGGGCACTACGACGGAGTGTTACAAACTAAATCCACAAAAATAACGTACCGTCCCGTCGTATCAAAATAATGTCACCGCCCCCCTGCTAGTCTGCGAGGGAGTTGTATGTATCACAACACTTCCCGTCTTTCCTCCAAGGGTAAAAGTGCGAAAATATGCTGTAGCGAGTGGAGAAGCGTCGCGGCAATGCATGCAAAAGAAGCCATCCACTAGTTGGGGGGGAAAGGGGGGCATCGAGAAAACAGCGAAAGAATAGTAACCCCGTTTGGGGCTGATCCCCCCTGTCCAAATGGTTCGCCACCCGGGCAGTGATACGTTTGCGACGTGAGGAAAAAGAGGGCTTGACGTTGTTTCCCAGACTCGTACCGTACCTTCCAGGTCGAGCCTTGTCAACAAGCGTCGAGCCTCAAGCAGCTGTGACTCCGGGGATTTCGTCGGCCTGTCATGCCTTCACGTTTGGTAACAACCGTGTGGAACGTCGTCCAGTAGGCCCACTGTCCCCATAAGCCTGTCCAGCTTTTCCTAGATACAGGTTCGGTGGGTTAACATCGTCCGCTCCACTTTTTTCCAAGACATTGGCCTTCATGCGGCCATGTTGACAGAGCCGTCTGTCATTCAGACCTTGAGAGGTCGTACAACGTTAGAATTTGCGGTCCAGGGTCACAAGCTGTCCGCAAAATTCTTAGTCGTAGATAGTATTGTTTTCCCTGGTGACCTGCTCATAGGGTTCAAAACCATGGCAGACCTTAGGATCCGCTTAGATCCAGCTGAGTGGAAAGCAGAATTCAATGGAGTGGATGTGCCCTTCTGGGGCATGTGCTTAGGATCCACTATGTGCTACTCTGTCTCAGAATATGCACAGTCCTGGAATCATTGGAAACCGGTGGTTTCCATAGCACATTCTCCCCGGGGTCGGTCTCTTGTTCTGATCGACTTCATAGTAGAGCTCGTTGCCCGTCACCTCCTGGCCATCGGCGCTTAGTTACCAGTGAAATCCAGTCTGGGGACGCCCAGTCTAACCTTCACTCTAACTCTGACACTGTTGTAGAGAACAGCAGTTGTCAAGCTGCAGTATCCCTGTCAGCAGGCTACTGTCTGACTCGTGTCATGGAATCAGCGAGCAGAGTTACTGCTTGTACAAAGTATGACGTCACTTTGTCAGCTAACTCGCTCACTCCTATTACAGTGTACATGAGCAGAGCTTTTGAAGGAGTCCATGTGCTGGTTGACAACCACACGTGCCGAGTCAAGGGCCTCTTCCTTGAACCATCCTTGCACACAGTGCAACGTGGTAAGTTGCAAGTCCTTGTTGTCAACATGCACAGTCGAGAATTTCCCCTGCGGAAGAATACCTCACTTGCAAACCTTGTCAGATTCCCTCTCCCGGTGAGAGTGGAGGGTGAAGCCCCAACTGACTTCCTCGTGAGTGCAATTCTCCCAGGCGAGTCTGCTGCTGACTCTTCCAACACCCGGCCAGTGCAGGAAGATGATCTAGCTTTGACAGACTATCCTGAAGAGGTCCCAGAACTTCTCCAGGTTCTCAATCATGCACGTTCTGCAGTCACGCTAGATGGTGAGTCGATGGGTTTGACCCCACTGATCTCTCACCGTATTCCACTTGACAAAGGTACTAAACCCATTTATGTACCTGCGTATCGCCTGCCACATGCGCAAAGAGTTTTCGCCGAAGAACTCATTACACGGATGCTCCGTGATGGAGTTATTGAGGAGTCCACTTCCCCGTGGAATGCTTCCCTTATTCTGGTCCCCAAGAAAGATGGAACCTGGCGCCCTGTTATCGATTACAGGAAACTGAATGCATGTACGATCCCAGACCGCATTCCGTTGCCAGTTCTGAACGACCTGTTGCAGAACATCGGCAATAATAAGGTCTTTTCAACTCTTGATCTTCTTCAAGGGTTCTGGCAGATCCCCCTCGTTGATGAGAGCAAAGAGTTGACAGCTTTCTCTACGCCAACTGGTCATTACCAGTTCAGGAGGATGCCCTTCGGCTTGCACGGAAGCCCAATCATGTTCAGTCGTTTGATTACGACAATTTTCCGTACCCTCCTAGGTGGCACGCTCATGGTCTACCTAGATGATCTCATAGTCATGTCATAAGATGTCCCGACACATCTCGAGAAACTTGACAGGGTATTGGACAGGCTAGCTCAGGCAAACCTTAAGGTAAAGCTCTCCAAATGTCATTTCCTCCAGAAGGAAATAAAATTTTCTGGGTCACGTAGTGACTCAGAATGGCATAAAGACGGACGAGTCTAAAATCTCGGCCGTGCAGAAATTCCCCAGACCCACGACGGCGGATGCAGTCCGGTCCTTCATAGGCCTGGCGGGTTTCTACCGCACCTTTATCACAGGTTTCTCCACCATTGCTGCACCCCTGACACGCTTACTCAAGAAGGATGCCCCTTTTGAGTGGATGTGTGATCAGGAACAAGCTTTTGTCACTCTTAAGAACAAGTTAACATCAGCCCCAACCCTTAGATTCCCTGATTTCACCAAGGCAATTACCTTGACGACTGATGCCAGCAAAGCTGGCATCGGTGCAGTCTTGTCACAGGAATCTAATAGTAAGCAACAGCCTATTGCCTATGCTAGCCATGTCCTTACTAAAGCGGAAGACAATTATTCAGTGACAGAGCTAGAAGCTTTAGCCATTGTATGGGCCTTGAGTCATTTTCGGGATATCATCTAACATTATCCTATCAAGATTTACACATATCATCTACCTTCATTGGCCCTTTTTGTGAATAAGAACCTCTCAGGAAAGCATGCTCGGTGGTCGCTCACGTTCAGTGACTACAACCCTGAAATTTGCTATGTCCCAGGTAAGCAATATGTTGTAGCTGATGCCCTGTCGAGGCATATAGCATTCATGAGTGTCGGCAACTCGTTCTCTGTTGAGGATCTCGAGAGAGCCCAACGACAGGACCCTGTGTGGTCTCCAGTCCTTCGTTTCCTGACCAAGGAGGGTGTTGACTTACAGGTCAAGTCTCCCGTTCCACTGAAGGATTTGGTGGTCAACCAAGGAGTACTGTGCTGTGTTGCACAGCTGGTGGACCCCGGCAGAACCATATACCAACTGGTGATACCGGAGTCTATGATACCAGCTACTCTTAGGTTGATTCGTGATGTCCCAGGTGTAGTGCACCCCGGGAAGGACCGCAGTATCAAACAGGCATGAATGAAATATTTCTGGCCTAAGATGGCAGCGGACATTGCCAAGCATGTACACCAGTGTGTTGTTTGCCTACAGCACAAGGGTACCATTACAGGTCCTAACCCCATTCTAAAGTATCCCATTACAAAGGAGCCCAGGGAGAGAACTTCTGTCGACCTGTTGACGAACTTCTCGACCGGAGAAGGGAAATAAGCACTGCTTGTAATGTTAGATAACTACCCATTCTGATAAAACCGCCGAAACGGTCGCTAGTGCTTTCCGTGAGCATGTTGTTCTTCGTCATACTTGCCCATGTGTCCTTCTGTCAGACAATGGGTCTGAGTTTATAAATGGCATAATGCAGGATCTTTGCTCCAGATTTCACATTCACCAAGTGCCAATGGCTCCACACCACCCTGCGAGTAATGGTCTTGCTGAACGTACAAATCGCAAAGTCCTGGAGGTGCTCAGGGTAACCGTTAACCCAAGTTGTACTACATGGGATGAGGCTATCCCAGATGTTCAATGTACATTAAATTCCTCCCTCAACACCTCGATCGGTGAGACACCTCATTTTACTTTGTATGGCTATGACAAGCGCTTACCATATGAAATTCTGTTTGCTCCACCTCAACCTACTTATGATACTGATAACCCCAGAGTAGTAAAGATGCGGAGAATGCAGCTTGTCTTTCAGCGGGTACGAGAGAACCTTATGAAAGCTACTGATAGGTTCACGTCTGAGCGCAATGCCCGCGCCAAGGAAAGCAAAGTGGAACCAGGTTGCAAAGTTATGTTGCTCATCCCAGCACAGACCCCAGGTATGCACAAACTTGTCCCAAAATTTGTGGGTCCTTACCGTGTCCTCCGACAGCTCCGTGGCAATAAGTTCGAGGTGAGGGAGATTGCTATGGGAACTATCAAGGAAGCCCACCTTGATCACATGAAGTATGTGGACCATGTGCAGGCCGAAGCAGAGCTGGAGTCGTGTGCGTTGCAACGCCACAATCAGACCAATGCTAGGGACAACCCGTCAACCCCTTCCCCCACTATTACTGTTACTGAAGACGGCCCAGTAAGGCTCAATACTTATGGCCTGCGACCCAGGACAACAGTACATTTCTGTGACATTGATGTACCTACTGACTTGTCTGACTCCTACGCTAGTTATGCTAATTGTTTGCTTGCAGAAATGGGTATAAAAGCACACACATTGTATAGCTAGTTGATAATGGAGTCAGGGTGGACAACATCATGTAATTATGTAAATACTTTTAGAAGGGTACCCAGAGTGTAATGAATTCCATGGATATAGTATTATTGTACGTATGTGCACCAGTGTTTTTATAACAAAAGAAAAAAAAAGCCTGTATTACGGTCAGGGCAGTGCTGCCCTCTGAGTCACATGTCACACCTTAGGAAATGCTACTGTCAGTCATTGTTTGCAGATGTGAGGGTGCAACAATGTCGTAGACGAGTGGTCAACTGATGTTCAGCCCTGCGGACAACCTGTATATAGAAGATTTTAGTTCCAGTGCTGACATCTCCAGACTCTCTCCTAAATGAAACAGTGTGGGCAAACCAGATTTCTCTTCCCCTGGATGGGAGAGTTTTTTTTTTTTTTTGCCTGTTGCATTTTTATGTCCATTTTTGATTTACAAGTGAGTGAAAGCCAGTCCCTCTCTGGGGTAGCTAGTGTAAGTAATTTCTTTATACCTACGAGCCCACCAGTATTGTCGCGTCGGGACGACGCTAGGTGCGTGGCCGAGCAAATGTAGACAGCCTGCATTGTCAGAACACACAGCCTAGCCATCTGTTCTGACTAGTTCACATTCCACGGCATTTAAGTGCTGCTCTCTGTAGGGTCACCCAGGTCAGTGGGAGGCTGAGCCCATTCGGCCTCACTCCTAGGCCGACCGACTTGATAGGCACAAGTGCTCCCCCTCCACGGACTGGCTTGCGGTCACTCCCTCACACAGCCCATTGTGTAATCACTCCTATCCAATTAAAGCCAAACTAGTCCATGGCCGTATCATTGCTACCTACGCTATCTTCACAGGCACTAAACTGCTGTTCAGCAGGAAGAACAGAAATAACACTTCCTGTTGTGTACACCTAACACAGACCCTCACTTCCTGTTGTGTACACCTAACACAGACCCTCACTTCCTGTTGTGTACACCTAACACAGACCCTCACTTCCTGTTGTGGGGCACCTAACACAGACCCCCACTTCCTGTTGTGTGCACCTAACACGACCCTCATTCCTGTTTGTGTACACCTAACACGACCCTCACTTCCTGTTGTGTACACCTAACACAGACCCTCACTTCCTGTTGTGTACACCTAACACAGACCCTCACTTCCTGTTGTATACACCTAACACAGACCATCACTTCCTGTTGTATACACCTATCACAGACCCTCACTTCCTGTTGTGTAAACCTAACACAGACCCTCACTTCCTGTTGAGTACACCTAACACAGACCCTCACTTCCTGTTGTGTTTCACCTAACACAGACCTCACTTCCTGTTGTGTACACCTAACACAGACCTCACTTCCTGTTGTGTACACCTAACACAGACCCTCACTTCCTGTTGTGTACACCTAACACAGACCCTCACTTCCTGTTGTGTACATGTAACACAGACCCTCACTTCCTGTTGTGTATACCTAACACAGACGCTCACTTCCTGTTGTGTACACCTAAAACAGACCCTCACTTCCTGTTGTGTACACCTAACACAGACCATCACTTCCTGTTGTGTACACCTAACACAGACTCTCACTTCCTGCTGTGTACACCTGACACAGATCCTCACTTCCTGTTGTGTACACCTAACACAGACCGTCACTTCCTGTTGTGTACACCTAACAAAGACCCTCACTTCCTGTTGTGTACACCTAACACAGACCCTCACTTCCTGTTGTGTACACGTAACACAGACCCTCACTCCCTGTTGTGTGCACCTAACACAGACCCTCACTTCCTGTTGTGTACACATAACAAAGACCCTCACTTCCTGTTGTGTACACCTAGCACAGACCCTCACTTCCTGTTGTGTACAACCTAACACAGACCCTCACTTCCTGTTGTGTTACACCTAACACAGACCATCACTTCCTGTTGTGTACACCTAACACAGACCCTCACTTCCTGTTGTGTACACCTAACACAGACCCTCACTTCCTGTTGTGTACACCTAACACAGACCATCACTTCCTGTTGTGTACACCTAACACAGACCCTCACTTCCTGTTGTGTACACCTAACACAGACCATCACTTCCTGTTGTTTACACCTAACACAGACCGTCACTTCCTGTTGTGTACACCTAACAAAGACCCTCACTTCCTGTTGTGTACACCTAACACAGACCCTCACTTCCTGTTGTGTACACGTAACACAGACCCTCACTCCCTGTTGTGTGCACCTAACACAGACCCTCACTTCCTGTTGTGTACACCTAACAAAGACCCTCACTTCCTGTTGTGTACACCTAGCACAGACCCTCACTTCCTGTTGTGTACACCTAACACAGACCCTCACTTCCTGTTGTGTACACCTAACACAGACCATCACTTCCTGTTGTGTACACCTAACACAGACCCTCACTTCCTGTTGTGTACACCTAACACAGACCCTCACTTCCTGTTGTGTACACCTAACACAGACCATCACTTCCTGTTGTGTACACCTAACACAGACCCTCACTTCCTGTTGTGTACACCTAACACAGACCCTCACTTCCTGTTGTGTACATGTAACACAGACCCTCACTTCCTGTTGTGTATACCTAACACAGACGCTCACTTCCTGTTGTGTACACCTAAAACAGACCCTCACTTCCTGTTGTGTACACCTAACACAGACCATCACTTCCTGTTGTGTACACCTAACACAGACTCTCACTTCCTGCTGTGTACACCTGACACAGATCCTCACTTCCTGTTGTGTACACCTAACACAGACCGTCACTTCCTGTTGTGTACACCTAACAAAGACCCTCACTTCCTGTTGTGTACACCTAACACAGACCCTCACTTCCTGTTGTGTACACGTAACACAGACCCTCAACTCCCTGTTGTGTGCACTAACACAGACCCTCACTTCCCGTTGTGTACACCTAACAAAGACCTCACTTCCTGTTGTGTACACCTAGCACAGACCCTCACTTCCTGTTGTGTACACCTAACACAGACCCTCACTTCCTGTTGTGTACACCTAACACAGACCCTCACTTCCTGTTGTGTACACCTAACACAGACCATCACTTCCTGTTGTTTACACCTAACACAGACCGTCACTTCTGTTGTGTACACCTAACAAAGACCCTCACTTCCTGTTGTGTTACACCTAACACAGACCCTCACTTCCTGTTGTGTACACGTAACACAGACCCTCACTCCCTGTTGTGTGCACCTAACACAGACCCTCACTTCCTGTTGTGTACACCTAACAAAGACCCTCACTTCCTGTTGTGTACACCTAGCACAGACCCTCACTTCCTGTTGTGTACACCTAACACAGACCCTCACTTCCTGTTGTGTACACCTAACACAGACCATCACTTCTGTTGTGTACACCTAACACAGACCCTCACTTCCTGTTGTGTACACCTAACACAGACCCTCACTTCCTGTTGTGTACACCTAACACAGACCATCACTTCCTGTTGTGTACACCTAACACAGACCCTCACTTCCTGTTGTGTACACCTAACACAGACCATCACTTCCTGTTGTTTACACCTAACACAGACCCTCACTTCCTGTTGTGTACACCTAACACAGACCCTCACTTCTTGTTGTGTACACCTAACACAGACCCTCACTTCCTGTTGTGTGCACCTAACACAGACCCTCACTTCCTGTTGTGTACACCTAACACAGACCCTCACTTCTTGTTGTGTACACCTAACACAGACCCTCACTTCCTGTTGTGTACACCTAACACAGACCCTTACTTCTTGTTGTGTACACCTAACACAGACCCTCACTTCCTGTTGTGTACACCTAACACAGACCCTCACTTCCTGTTGTGTACACCTAACACAGACCCTCACTTCCTGTTGTGTACACCTAACACAGACCCTCACTTCTTGTTGTGTACACCTAACACAGACCCTCATTCCTGTTGTGTACACCTAACACAGACCCTCACTTCCTGTTGTGTACACCTAACACAGACCCTCACTTCCTGTTGTGTACACCTAACACAGACCCTCACTTCCTGTTGTGTACACCTAACACAGACCCTCACTTTCCTGTTGTGTACACCTAACACAGACCCTCACTTCTTGTTGTGTACACCTAACACAGACCCTCACTTCCTGTTGTGTACACCTAACACAGACCCTCACTTCCTGTTGTGTACACCTAACACAGACCCTCACTTCCTGTTGTGTACACCTAACACAGACCCTCACTTCCTGTTGTGTACACCTAACACAGACCCTCACTTCCTGTTGTGTACACCTAACACAGACCCTCACTTCCTGTTGTGTACGCCTAACACAGACCCCCACTTCCCGTTGTGTACGCCTAACACAAGACCGTCACTGCACAGCTGAACAATAACTATGAATAACTCAATTCTTACCTATACACCGAGTAAACTTAATCACCCGAAACTCTTATTCTCTAAGAATTGCAAAACTTAACGAAGGAAAGAGAGGAGAGACAAATTCTGTGTTCTCAGGGCTGGACCAGGGAGCAGATACTTGATTCTTGTAATATGTTAACCTGACATGAGGTGGGATCACCTGACTCAAACCCGCGTAAGCTAGAGCTTAAACCAATTAACAGTATTTGACATGATTTCCTATCATCAGGTTTGTTCTCATAATAAAATCGTTATAGAATTCTTATAATGATAATAATAATAATAATAATAATAATAATAATAATAATAATAATAATAATAATAATGATAATAATAATTGTAGTACCATGGAAAAAGTAGTGACTGATAATAATATAAACCTGAAAATCTTCATTTTAGCTATTAATGAAGATCTTTGCGATATAATATTAAGTGAGAATCACTTTCTCTAAGCGTATCTAAACAATACATTGTAACCTTTTTCCAGGGCATAACAGTGTATGTAAACTCATTTATGTATGGTTGGGGGTGGAGTGTGGGAGGAGTGAGGGAAGAGGAAGTGGGAGCGAGAAATATGTATGGTTTGGGGGTGGAGTGTGGGGGAAAGTGAGGGAAGAGGAAGTGGGAGTGGGAAATATGTATGGTTGGGGTGGAGCGTGGAGGATGTGGGGAAGAGGAAGTGGGAGCGGGAAATTGGGCATGGTTGGGTGTGGAGTGTGGAGGAGTGAGGGAAGAGGAAGTGGGAGCAGGAAATATGTATGGTTGGGGTGGAGTGTGGAGGAGTGAGGGAAGAGGAAGTGGGGAGTGGGAAATATGTTGGTTAAGGGGGAGCATGGAGGAGTGAGGGAAGGGGAAGTGGAGGCGAAATATGTATGGTTGGGGGTGGAGTGTGGAGGAGTGAGGAAGAGGAAGTGGGAGCAAGAAATATGTATAGTTGGGGGTGGAGTGTGGAGGAGTGAGGGAAGAGGAAGTGGGAGCGAGAATATCACTTCACGGACACAGTAGTAAAATCATCAGTAAAATACAACAGACAACAGCCAGTGGGCAGCAGGGTAGTTGGCTGTAATACAGCTGTAAAAGGTGCAAGCTCATTGGCTATGTAAATATTTTCTTCCCTGCATAAGTGTAATGTGCTGTGAAAAATTACCAGCTTATTGTAACTTCATTTTTGACACAGTAATTAAAATGGGGAAACAAATTTATGTCATAAAGAATAATACAGTGGTCCCCCGCTTTTCGTAGTTCCTGGAATCGTAAAATTCGCCAATCATAGGGGTATTTTCGTATAAACATGGACTCGCTTTTCTAGGTTGACTCGCGGTCGTAGTTCGTCGGGAACGGTACCCCTGGCGTTTAGCCAGGGCGGCAGCCAGTCTGGCATTGTTTACCAGTGGAGCGAAGGTCCCTCATGTGCTCCGCAAAATATTCATAATATTCATTTATTTTAGTGCTTGACAGTACTAAATAAGCTACCATGGCTCCAAAGAAAGCCTAGTGCCAAGCCTGTGGTAAAGAAGGTGAGAAATCCGATTGAATTTTTGAAACCATCTTTTAACAATATGAAGTGGTACAAGTGTGGCCAAACTGTCCAGGATGTATAAAAAACCCTACACACCCCTTATGTTCCATAGTGGCCAAGAAAAATGAAATAAAGGATGCTGTTGTTACAAGGGGAGTAATATGCTGAAAAATGAGATCACCAGTACTGGAAGAGGTTAGAAGTTATTATTGGTGTGGATAAAAGAGAAACAATTAGCAGGAGATATCTTATGACTTCGTTTATTTGTGAAAAGGCTAGGCACTTGCGTGAAAAATTTGGTAAAGGGAAAAAAATTTCAAAAAAGGGTGGGAAATGAGTGAAATTTAAAGGGGCCGGGAAAGGCTGGTTGAGAGATTTTTAAGAAAACCCAAATTTGGGATACACAGTGTGGTAAGGCATGGTTTAGGCTGCCAGTTCGGACCACAAGGGGGGCTGAAAAATTTTGTCATGAATTCCCCGGAGTCATAAAGGTGAAGGACTGAAACCCCGAACAAGTGTTTGTTTTTGAAAGAAACAGGCCTTTTTGGAAAAAAAATTTCCCCAAAAAGGGGCCTTCAATTTCACAAAGGAAAAAAGGGAATGCCCCAAAACAAAAAAGCCCGTGAAAGCCCGGCTGGGCTAATGTTTTTTGTGCTAAATTTCTGTGGGGAATTTCCAAAATAAAACCCCTAAAAATAGTGTAAACCCCTGAAAAAACCCCCGAGTGTTCAGGAAAAACCCTGTTTTTGAAGAGTAAATTGGGGTGTTTTGGAAAAAAATGAAAGGGAGGGTCACGAGGGAAAATTTTTTGTTTGGGGGGTTAAAAGAATGTTTTGGGCCCCAGTGTGAAGGGGGTTCTCCTGGGGAAAAAAAAATTTAAAACTCCAAATTCTAAATAATGGACAAAGCAATGCTATCCTCCAAACTTGGAAAGACCTAATTTTCCCAGGAGTTTGGGTTAAACCAGTAAAAATTTTTTGCCCCCGAAAAAACCACTCCTCTCCTCCAAATTCCCCTGGGAAAGGTTATTGCAAACTTTAAAAAACTTAAAAAAAAAGCAATGTTTCCCAAATTTTTGAAATTTACCAAGCCCCTCCTTTTACCCCAAGGGAAATTTTTGGAGAGAACATTCAACCCTCCTTCACCCGCATAACCCTTATAGGTATGGGCTTGGGGGGGAGTTTGGGGGGGGGGCTACCAGGACTTTGAACTCTGCCTGGGAAAATTTTTGGCCCGATTGTTCGAAAGAAAGGGGTTTTTTAAAAATTTGGGGCTGACCCCCAAGACCCCATGTCTGTTGGGAAAATCAAAATTTTGCATGGGGGGTTTCCCTGGGGGGGGGGGATGTGGGGTTTGGAGGATTTAAAAATTGGGGGGAAGAAACCCCAAAGAGAGCCCCACTGAGGAGCTACAAGAGTTCCCAAGGGGAAAAGCAAACATCGCGCTCAGAATCTGCTTGGGGGAGGGGGAAGAGAGATGGGAAAAAGGTTTCCTTTTAGGGAAAATTTTTGAGATTTTTTTTTTAATCCCGTGGGGGAAGATGGGAAAACTTTTTGGAAAACATAACCCCAAAAAAGGGTTTTTTGGAAAGCCAGGTTGGCAGCAAGTACAGTGACAAAGTCTTGGGCCATTTTAGGGAAGTGTTAAAGAGACGCTAAAAACAGAGCTCTCTCTCCACAGTTATTTTGTGAGACAAGACTCCAGTGACTCTCAAGGTGGTCCTAGTGGCATTAAGAAACAGAGAAGAGAAGCAACCCCAGAAAAGTAAATGGTACCTGAGGTGTTGATGGAAGGGGATTCCCTTCCAAACTATAAATCAATCCACTCTCTCTCCTCCTCCAGTCTCCCATACACTAAGAAGAATCTCCAATAAAGGTAAGTGTTATGCTGTTAATGTTTCATTCATCTTTTCCCATTGTATTGTTTATGTACTACATGTATATTTCATGTTAAAATTTTTTTTTTAATACTTCTGGGTGTCAGGAACGGATTAATTGTATTTACATTATTTCTTATGTGGAAAATTGATTCGTAAATCGTAAATTTCGTTTATAGTAACGGCTCCAGGAACGGATTAATTACAAACAAAGAGGGACCACTGTATATGAGATTTTAAGCCTTTCTTGCAATATTTAAAATATAGGTAATCTAAGAGAACTTTTTTTTAATTAAAAAATATGACTTAATTTACAATGAGTTGTAATATGAGGGACAATACAATAGATGAAATATTCTTCAGAGGAAGAGTTTTCCTAAGGCTGGCCTTATTACATTGACTTAAGAAGTTGTTATGGTTAATGACCTTCTGCTGGCTTACTGCCCAACCCTTTGAAAAGGAACTTTTATCATGACATAAAATATGTAAATATATTTGAAAGTTATGACAGTAAGAATGAGATGTAAATCTGTCTTTATTTACAGCTAGAAAAATCAGACGTATTGTGTTTTATGGAACACGAGAAGCTTCGTCTGGTCTGCCTTCCTGTGTTACTCTAAATCCCACACTAGGAAAACCAAGAAATATTTGCTAATTCTTTATTTGGCGCCAAAATTGATTAACCAGCCTAACTTAACCTCGCTAAATTTATTTAATGTAAAATAACTTAGTTACATTTGTATGCCTTGGGAAGCAAAGTAATTAAGTAATTGTATTGTGGTGTTTCCCACTGGATGAGAAAGATAAATATTGAAGACACCTTGTTTGTGCACTTCCAGGAACTGTAGCTTAATCCCTTTCCTTGGATCAAACATGACTGCCTCTGTATCCCCAGACACTGTGTCATCTATGGGTTGGTGATTTCCCACGTAATAATAATGATTACTGATCAAAGCGGAGAAACTCACCAGACTGAGAGTAAGAAACAACAGTAGGATCTTGGACTGGACTGGAAGGTTACCAGGTAACACCAGTCTGTGTTTACCACAGCAACTGATGCGGCCAATTTCTTCTCCACCAGCCGTAAAAATCTTGAAAAAAAAAGTCGTAGCATGCATTAAATATTGAATTAATCACCTCCATTTACAGTGCTTCAATGATTTAATTTAAAAAGTCTTATGGCATTACTATACCTCATACACGGCCAGTTATGTCGGTTTTCCAGTATGTCTCCAATGTTGTAAATTATTTATGGAATAGTGTGCGTTCGCTTGCGTGTGCGTGTGAGAGATTCTTTGCGTGTGTGTGTGTGTGTGTGTGTGTGTGTGTGTGTGTACCCACCTAGTTGAGGTTGCGGGGGTCGAGTCCGTGTGTGTGTGTGTGTGTGTGTGTGTGTGTGTGTGTGTACTAAACTATTTGTGGTTGCAGGGGTCGTGTCACAGCTCCTGGCCCTGCCTCTTCACAGGTTTCTACTAAGTCCTCTCTCTCCCTGCTCCATGAGCTTTATCATACCTCGTCTTAAAGCTATGTATGGTTCCAACCTGCACTACATCACTTGCTAGACTGTTCCACGGCCTGACAACTATATAACTGAAGAAATACTTCCTAACATCCCTTTGACTCATCTGAGTCTTCAACTTCCAATTGTGACTCCTTGATGCTGTGTCTCTGGAACTTCATATCTTTGTCCACCTAGACAATTCCTCTCAGTATTTTATATGTCGTTATCATGTCTCCCCTAACGCTCCTGTCCTCTAGTGTCGTCAGGCCAATTTCCCTCAACCTTTCTTCGCAGAACATTCCCCTTACCTCTGGAACTAGTCTTGTTGCAAACCTTTGCACTTTCTCTAATTTCTTGACGTGCTTGACCAGGTGTGGGTTCCAAAGTGGTGCTGCATACTCCTGTATGGGACTGACGTACACAGTGTACAGTGTCTTGAACGATTAGTTACTGAGGTATCGGAATGTACATTTGCCAGGTGCCCGTGTGCTGCAGCAGTTACCTGGTTGATGTGCTGCAGCAGTTACCTGGTTGATGTGCTGCAGCAGTTACCTGGTTGTTGTGCTACAGCAGTTATCTGGTTGATGTGCTGCAGCAGTTATCTGGTTGTTGTGCTGCAGCAGTTATCTGGTTGATGTGCTACAGCAGTTACCTGGTTGATGTGCTGCAGCAGTTACCTGGTTGATGTGCTGCAGCAGTTACCTGGTTGTTGTGCTACAGCAGTTACCTGGTTGATGTGCTGCAGCAGTTACCTGGTTGTTGTGCTGCAGCAGTTATCTGGTTGATGTGCTGCAGCAGTTACCTGGTTGATGTGCTGCAGCAGTTACCTGGTTGTTGTGCTACAGCAGTTACCTGGTTGATGTGCTGCAGCAGTTACCTGGTTGTTGTGCTGCAGCAGTTATCTGGTTGATGTGCTGCAGCAGTTATCTGGTTGATGTGCTGCAGCAGTTACCTGGTTGATGTGCTGCAGCAGTTACCTGGTTGATGTGCTGCAGCAGTTACCTGGTTGATGTGCTGCAGCAGTTACCTGGTTGTTGTGCTACAGCAGTTACCTGGTTGTTGTGCTGCAGCAGTTACCTGGTTGATGTGCTGCAGCAGTTATCTGGTTGATGTGCTGCAGCAGTTATCTGGTTGTTGTGCTACAGCAGTTACCTGGTTGATGTGCTGCAGCACTTATCTGGTTGATGTGCTGCAGCACTTATCTGGTTGATGTGCTGCAGCAGTTATCTGGTTGATGTGCTGCAGCAGTTATCTGGTTGTTGTGCTACAGCAGTTACCTGGTTGATGTGCTGCAGCACTTATCTGGTTGATGTGCTGCAGCACTTATCTGGTTGATGTGCTGCAGCAGTTATCTGGTTGATGTGCTGCAGCACTTATCTGGTTGATGTGCTACAGCAGTTACCTGGTTGATGTGCTGCAGCAGTTACCTGGTTGATGTGCTGCAGCAGTTACCTGGTTGATGTGCTGCAGCAGTTATCTGGTTGATGTGCTGCAGCAGTTACCTGGTTGATGTGCTGCAGCAGTTATCTGGTTGATGTGCTGCAGCAGTTACCTGGTTGATGTGCTGCAGCAGTTACCTGGTTGATGTGCTGCAGCAGTTACCTGGTTGATGTGCTGCAGCAGTTATCTGGTTGATGTGCTGCAGCAGTTACCTGGTTGATGTGCTGCAGCAGTTATCTGGTTGATGTGCTGCAGCAGTTACCTGGTTGATGTGCTGCAGCAGTTATCTGGGTGATGTGAGCCTCAGGAGATGTGCTCGGTATTTAGCCACTTGTCATTATTATAATCATCATTATCCACAACTTCACTCTTGTCATCAACAACATTCATTACTCTTCTCTAACTCTGCTTCAACTTTCCATAATTTCCTCCTCCCACTTTTGGTGACAGTTTTACATTCGTTACATCAACACTGTTTTCTTTACTTTCTATCAATCACTTCACAATCTTCATTGCATCAATCATCATTCTTTACCAAATGAGAATTTAGTTTCTGTTTCTCCTCTCTAAGAGCTAGAACATCCTTCACAAAACCTAACTTTGCTTCTAGAACTCTACAATGCTCCCTACAGCTTTTGTGTATCACATGCTCTTGCGCTACCATCCACAGGGAGGATATGGGGAGCACAATAAACTAGTCACTACCGTCCACAGGGTGGATATGGGGAGCACAATAAACTAGTCACTACCGTCCACAGGGTGGATATGGGGAGCACAATAAACTAGCTACTACCTTCCACAGGGTGGATATGGGGAGCACAATAAACTAGCCACTACCTTCCACAGGGTGGATATGGGGAGCACAATAAACTAGCTACTACCGTCCACAGGGTACATATAGGGAGCACAATAAACTAGCCACTACCATCCACAGGATGGATATGGGGAGCACAATAAACTAGCCACTACCGTCCACAGGGTGGATATGGGGAGCACAATAAACTAGCCACTACCGTCCACAGGGTGGATATGGGGAGCACAATAAACTAGCCACTACCATCCACAGGGTGGATATGGGGAGCACAATAAACTAGCCACTACCGTCCACAGGGTGGATATGGGGAGCACTATAAACTAGTCACTACCGTCCACAGGGTGGATATGGGGAGCACAATAAACTAGCCACTACCGTCCACAGGGTGGATATGGGGAGCACAATAAACTAGCCACTACCGTCCACAGGGTGGATATGGGGAGCACAATAAACTAGCCACTACCGTCCACAGGGGTGGATATGGGGAGCACAATAAACTAGCCACTACCGTCCACAGGGTGGATATGGGGAGCACAATAAACTAGCTACGTCGGTGGTAAAATCTAAAAGTAAATCTAGGAATCTCCCTAGAGCTTATTACACAAATCATTGTTGTCAACGCTCACAACACTTACTTGAAATTCCTTGAGAAAATCCCACATATCCACCCCAACCTGCCTTAACCACAGTGATTTTCGCTCATCATGAGGCGAACATGGGTTCGAGTCCTTGGCTGGTCGCAGTGTTATTGATCAATACCAGTTGTACGTGGTTACAATATATATATATATATATATATATATTATATATATATATATATATATATATATATATATATATATATATATATATATTATATATATATATACATATATATATTAAGAAAGTCACTACAACGGTATATATAAGTAAGTTAAAATTAGAAAGGAAGCAGAAGAATGACAGTAAACAAGAGATGTCAACAGAAAAACTGACAATAAACAATCTGCATTTTCAGTTTTTTCATTGAAATTAAAACCTAACAAGTGGTAGAGTGAGAAACTAAACCTAACAAGTGGTAGAGTGAGAAACTAAACCTAACAAGTGGTACAGTGAGAAACTAAACCTAACAAGTGGTACAGTGAGAAACTAAACCGTTTAATAATCTCTTTTATAAACCTGGAGATCAATAATAAAGTTAATTAGAAGAAAAGTAACAGGAAGAATTAAAAGTAACAGGAAGAATTAAAAGTAACAGGAAGAATTAAAAGTAACAGGAAGAATTAAAAGTAACAGGAAGAATTAAAAGTAACAGGAAGAATTAAAGTAACAGGAAGAATTAAAAGTAACGGGAAGAATTAAAAGTAACAGGAAGAATTAAAGTAACAGGAAAAATTAAAAGTAACGGGAAGAATAAAAAGTAACAGGAAGAATTAAAAGTAACAGGAAAATTAAAAGTAACAGGAAAATTAAAAGTAACAGGAAGAATTAAAAGTAACAGGAAGAATTAAAAGTAACAGGAAGAATTAAAAGTAACAGGAACAATTAAAAGTAACAGGAAGAATTAAAAGTAACAGGAAGAATTAAAAGTAACAGGAAGAATTAAAAGTAACAGGAAGAATTAAAAGTAACAGGAAGAATTAAAAGTAACAGGAAGAATTAAAAGTAACAGGAAGAATTAAAAGTAACAGGAAGAATTAAAAGTAACAGGAAGAATTAAAAGTAACAGGAAGAATTAAAAGTAACAGGAAGAATTAAAAGTAACAGGAAGAATTAAAAGTAACAGGAAGAATTAAAGTAACAGGAAGAATTAAAAGTAACAGGAAGAATTAAAAGTAACAGGAAGAATTAAAAGTAACAGGAAGAATTAAAACGTAACAGGAAGAATTAAAAGAAACAGGAAGAATTAAAAGTTACAGGAAGAATTAAAAGTAACAGGAAGAATTAAAGTAACAGGAACAATTAAGAAAAGAGATTTTTGTTTAATCTAACACTAGCATCATCTGCTAGTGTTGTTTATTTTTGTTAATCTAACAACTAGCATCAACTGCTAGTGTTTCTACTTAGTTTAAAAATATTAATAACTAAGTCAACACAGGGAAGTAACAAAACATGTTACTACATGTTCTTTAATAACAAGTTCTGTTTCTTGCCGAATATCACGAAGAATGTTGTTCATAGTCAAACCAATGTCAACTTTCCTGTGTATCTCTTGATAATCTTGTAAACTTCCCAGGAGGACGCTGTAAACTTCCAGGAGAAGCTGTTAAAAATTCTCAGGAGGCGCTGTAAACTTCCCAGGAGGCGCTGTAAACTTCCCAGGAGGCGCTGTAAACTTCCCAGGAGGCGCTGTAAACTTCCCAGGAGGCGGTGTAAACTTCCCAGGAGGCGCTGTAAACTTCCCAGGAGACGCTGTAAACTTCCCAGGAGGCGCTGTAAACTTCCCAGGAGAAGCTGTAAAACTTCTCAGGGGGGCGCTGTAAACTTCCCAGGAGGCGCTGTAAACTTCCCAGGAGAAGCTGTAAACTTCTCAGGAGGCGCTGTAAACTTCCCAGGAGAAGCTGTAAACTTCCCAGGAGGCGCTGTAAACTTCCCAGGAGGCGCTGTAAACTTCCCAGGAGGCGGTGTAAACTTCCCAGGAGGCGCTGTAAACTTCCCAGGAGACGCTGTAAACTTCCCAGGAGGCGCTGTAAACTTCCCAGGAGGAGCTGTAAACTTCCCAGGAGGCGCTGTAAACTTCCCAGGAGGCGCTGTAAACTTCCCAGGAGGTGCTGTAAACTTCCCAGGAGGCGCTGTAAACTTCCCAGGAGGCGCTGTAAACTTCCCAGGAGGCGCTGTAAACTTCCCAGGAGAAGCTGTAAACTTCTCAGGAGGCGCTGTAAACTTCCCAGGAGAAGCTGTAAACTTCAGGAGGCGCTGTAAACCTTCCCAGGGGAGGCGCATGTAAACTTCCCAGGAGGCGGTTGTAAACTTCCCAGGAGGCGCTGTAAACTTCCCAGGAGACGCCTGTAAACTTCCCAGGAGGCGCTTCGTTTAAACTTCCAGGAGAAGCTGTAACTTCCCACGGTGTCGCAGCGTAAACTTCCCAGGAGGGGCGCTGTAAACTTCACAGGAGGTGCTGTATAAACTTCCCAGGAGGCGCTGTAAACTCCCAGGAGGCGCTGTTAAACTTCCCAGGAGGCGCTGTAAAATTAAATGGGGCGCTGCTAAAATTCCCAGGAGGCGCTTTTGTAAACTTCCCAGAGAGGCCGCTGTAACTTCCCAGGAGGTGCTGTAATAAACTTCCAAGGTGGCGCCTAATAAAATTCCCAGGAGGCGCTTGTACAACTTCCCAGGAGGGCCGCTGTAAACTTCCCAGGTGGCGCTGTAAACTTCCCAGGAGGCGCTGGTAAACTTCCCAGGAGGCGCCTTGTGTAATCTTCCCAGGAGGCGCTGTGTTAACTTCCCAATGGAGGCGCTTGTTTTTAAACTTCCCAGGAGGCGCTGTAAACTTCCCAGGAGGAGACGGTAAACTTCCCGGAAGGTGCTGATAATTCTCAGGAAGTGCTGATAAACTTCCCCAGGAGGCGCTGTAAACTTCACAGGACCGGTGCCGTAAACTTCCCAGCGAGGCGCTGTATTAACTTCCCAGGAGGACGCTGTAAACTTCCCAGGAGGTGCGTAAACTTCTCAGGAGGGGCGTTTGGTGTAAACTTCCCAGGAGGCGGTGTAAAATTCCCAGGAGGCGCTCGTAAACTTCCAGGAGGCGCTTGGAAAACCTTCCCAGGAGGCGCTGTAAAATTCCCAGAGGCGCTGTAAAACTTCCGGGAGGCGCTTCGTAAACTTCCAAGGTGGAGCTGTAGTAATCTTCCAGGAGGAGCTGTAAACTTCACAGGTGGCGTGTAAAATTCCAGGAGGCGCTGTAACTTACTCAGGAGGCGCTGTACAACTTCTCAGGAGGCGCTGTAAAACTTCCCAGGAGCGCGCTGTCAAAATTATCAGGAGGCGCTGTAAACATTCCCAGGAGGCGCTCTCTGTAAACTTCCAGGAGGCGCTGGTGTAAACTTCTCAGGAGGCGCTGTAAACTTCCTAGGAGGCGCTGTAAACTTCCAAGGAGGGCTGTAAACTTCCCAGGATGGCGCTGTAAACATCACAGGGGGAGGCGCTGTTAAACTTCCAGGAGGCGCCCTGATAAACTTCTCAGGTGGTGCCTGTTAACTTCACAGGGAGGCGCTTGTAAACTTCTCAGGCAAGGCGCTGGTTAAATTCTCAGGGGCGCTGTAAACCTTCCCAGGAGGCGGTAGTAAATTCTCGCGAGGCGCTGTAAAATTCTCGGTGGCGCTTGGTAAACTTCCCAGGTGGGCGCTGTAAACTTCACAGGAGGCGCTTTGTAAAGCTTCCCAGGAGGCGCGTAAAAACTTCTCAGGAGGCGCTGTAATACTTCACAGGAGGCGCTGTAAACCTTCAGGAGGAGATGGCGCTGTAAACTTCCCAGGAGGCGCTGTATAACTTCCCAGGAGGGAGGTGTTTTGCTGTTATAGTAAACTTCTCTGGAGCGAAGTAAAGTCCAGGAGGCGCTGTAAACTTATCAGGAGGCGCTCTGTAAACTTCCAAGGAGGCGCTGTAAACTTCCCAGAGTAGGCGGTTGGTAAACTTTTCAGGAGGCGCTGTAAACTTCCCAGGAGAGGCGCTGTTTATGTAAACTTCTCACGGAGGCGCTGGAAACTTCCAGGAGGCGCTGTATACTTCCCAGGAGGCGCTGCTAAAACTTCTCAGGAGGCGCTGGGTGTTAACTTCTCGGGGAGGCGCTGTAAACTTCTCAGGAGGCGCTGGTGTAAACTTCCCAGAGCGCGCTTGTAAACTTCTCAGGTGGCGCCTGTAAACTTCTCTCAGGTAGGCCGCTGTTAACTTCCCAGGAGGCGCTGTAAACTTCTCAGGAGGAGCTGGTTAACTTCCCTGGAGGCGCTGGTAATACTTCCCAGGAGGCGCTGTAAACTTCCAGGAGGCGCTGAAAAACTTACCAGGAGGCGCAGCTAGTAAACTCCCAGGAGGCCTGGGTAACACTTACAAGGGGAGGCGCTGTAAACGTCCAGGAGGCGCTGTTAAATTCCCAGGAGACGCTGTTATACTTCCAAGGAGGCCGCCTGGTGAATACTTCACAGGAAGCGCTGTAAACTTCCCAGGAGGCCGCTGTATATTTCTCCCAGGAGGCGCTGTAAACTTCCAGGAGGCGCCTCGTAAACTTCCCAGGAAGCGCTGTAAACTTCTCAGGAGGCGCTGCTAAACTTCCCAGGATGGCGACTGTAAACTTCCTGGAGGTGCCTGCTAAAACATTCCCAGGAGGAGCTGTTTACTTCCCAGGAGGCGTTTGGTAAACTTCCCAGGAGGCGCTGTAAAATTCCCAGGAGGCTCTGTTAACTTCCCTGGGTCGTGCAAACTTCCCAGGAGGAGCTAGTAAACTTCCCAGGAGGCGCTGGTAAATTCCAGAATGAGCTGTAAATTCCTAGGAGGGCGCTGTAAACTCCCAGGCCCACAGGCGCTTGTTGTCAAACTTCCACAGGAGGCGTTGTAAAATTCCCAGGAGGCGGTGTTAACACTTCTCAGGAGGGCTGTAAACTTCCCAGTGAGGCGCTGTTGTAATCTTCACAGGAAGGCGCTTGTAAAAACTTCTCAGGAGGCGCTCTGTAAACTTACCAGCGAGGCAGCTGTAAACTTCCAGGAGGCGCTGTAACACTTCCCAGGGAGGCGCTGCCAAACTTCCCAGGAGGCGCTGAAAACTTCCTTGCAGCGCTGTAAACTTCCAGCAGGCTATGTAAACCTTCCAGGACGGCGCTGCAAACTTCCAGGAGGGCTGTAAACTTCCAAGGGGAGGCGCTCGCCTAGGTATTAAACTTCCCAGAAGTAAGCGCTGGTAAACTTCATTGGAGGCGCTGTATACTTCCCAGGAGGCGCTGTATACTTCCAGGAGGCGGTGTCCCCGTAAACTTCCCTGGAGGCGGTGGGTGGTCAAACTCTTATCAAGAGGCGCTGTAGTAACTTCCCAGGAGGCGCTGTAAACTTCTCAGGAGGCGCCTGTATAACTTTCTCAGAGAGGCGCTGTAAACTTCCCAGGAGGCGCTGTGTAAACTTATCTGGAGGCGCTGTAAAATTACCAGGAGGCGGTGTTGTATATTCCCAGGGGGAGGCGCTGGTAAACTTCCAAGGAGGCCGCTGTAAACTTCCCTGGAGGAGCTGTTTAACTTCCCAGGAGGCGCTGTAAACTTCTCAGGAGGCAGCTGTTAATTTCCCAGGAGGCACTGTAAATTCTCAGGAGGAGCTGTAAATTCTCTGGAGGCGCTGTAAACTTCAAAGGAGCACTGTAAACTTACCAGTATGGCGATGCTAAACTTCTCAGGTGGCGCTGTAAAACTTCAAAGGAGGCGCTGTTACCTTCCCAGGAGGCGCTTTTAAACTTCCCTGGAGGCCACTGTAAACTTCCGGAGGCGCTGTTTAACTTCCCAGAAGGCGCTGTAAACTTCGACAGGAGGCGCTGTAAACTTCACAGGAAGCGCTGTAAACGTCATTGGGGGGAGGCCGCCGTAAATTACCAGAAGGCGCTGTAATCTTCCCAGGTTGGCGCTTGTTATACTTACCAGAAGGAGCTGTAAACTTCAGGAGGCGCTTGTAAACTTCCCAGGAGGCGATGTTGTAAACTTCCCTGGAAGGCGCTGTAAAACTCTCAGGAGGCGATGATTAAACTTCCAGGAGGCGCTTTGTAAACTTCCCAGGGTCGGCGCTGGTTAACTTCCCAGGGGCGCTGTGTAAACTTACCAGGAGGAGACTGGTAAACTTCCAAGGAGGCGTTGTGGCCCTAAACTTCCAGGAGGCGCTGTATACATACCAGGAGGCGACTGTAAAATTCCCACGAGGCGCTGTAGTTAAACTTCCAAGGCAGCGCTGTAAATTCCCAGGTGGCGCTGTTTACTTACCAGGGGGCGCTTGTTTAAAAACTTCCCTGGTGGCGCTGCTGTAAACTTTCCCAGCAGGCTCTGTAAATATTCCAGGAGGGCGCTGCAAACTTACCAGGAGGAGCTGTAAAATTCCCAGGAGGCGCTGGGTTTATACTTCCCAGAAAGCGCCTGATAAACTTCCTTGGAGGCGCTGTAAACTTCCAGGAGGCGCTGTAAACTTCACAGGGAGGCGGTCGTAAACTTCCCAGTAGGCGCTGAAATTCTCAGGAGGGCGCTGGTAAACTTACCAGGAGGCGCTGTGTAAAATTCCCACGAGGCGCTGTAAAACTTCCCAGGAGGCGCTGTTAACTTCACTGGAGGCGCTGTAAATTATCAGGAGGCGCCCTGTAAACTTATCAGGAGGGCGCTGTATACTTCTCAGGAGGCGCTGTAAACTTCTATGGAGGCGCTGTAATCTTCACAGGAGGCGCTGTGTAAACTTCTCAGGAGGCACTGTAACTTCTCAGGAGGCGCTGTAAATTCTAGGAGGCGCTGTAAACTTCTCAGGAGGCGCTGTAAACTTCCCAGGAAAGAGCTGTAAATTCTCAGGAGGCGCTGCCTAAAGTTCCCAGGAGGCGCTGTAAATTCCAGGTCTAGGCGCCTGTAAACTTCTCAGGAGGCGCTGCTAAAACTTCCCAGGAGGTGCTGCTAAATTCCCAGGGAGGCCCCGGCCTGTGTAAACTTCAAGAAGGCGGTGTTAACTTCCCAGGAGGCGCTGTAAATTCTCAGGAGGCGCTGGTAAACTTTCAAGGTGGCGCTGGTATATTTTCTAAGGAAGGCGCTTGTTGACTTCCCAGGAGGCCCTATAAAACTTACAGGAGGCGCTGTAAAATTCTCAGGAGGCGCTGTACGAAGACTCCCAGGAGCGCTGGTTTAAACCTTCTCAGGTGGCAGATGGTAAACTTCGCTGGAGGCGCCTGTAGAATTCCCAGGAGGCGCTATAGACTTTCCAGGGATGGCGCTTGGTAAACTGTCTCAGGAGGGCTGTTTAAAATTCTCAGGACTGGCGCTGTAAACTTCTCAGGAGGTGCTCGTTAAACTTCCAAGGAGGCGCTGTAATTCCTGGTGGCACTGCCTAAACTTCTAAGGAGGCGCTGTAAAACTACCAGGAAGCGCTGTGTAAAATTCTCATGTGGCGCTGGTAAAAACTTCCCAGGAGGCGCTGTAAAACTTCTCAGGAGGCGACTGCTAAACTTCACCTGGTAGGTGCTGATAAAATTTCCAGGAGGCGCTGTAAACTTTCCTGGTGGCGGTTTGTAAATTACCCTGGAGGCGCCTCGTTAACATTCTCAGGAGGCGCTGTAAATTTCCCAGGTGGCAGCTGTAAATTCCCAGGAGGCGCTTGTAAACTTCTCAGCGAGGCGCTGGTAACACTTCCCAGGAGGTGATGTAAACTTCCCAGGAGGCGCTTGTAAATAACTTCCCAGGAGGCTTGTGTAACTTCCCAGGAGGCGCTTGCTAAAAATTTCTCAGGAGGCGCTGAAACTTACAAGGAGGCGCTGTAACACTTCCCAGGAGGCGGTTTGCTTGTAAAATTCCAGGAGGCGGTGTAACTTCTCATGAGGCGCTGTAAACTTCTCATGGGCCGCTGTGTATTAAACTTCCCAGGAATCGCTGTTATCATTCCCCATGAAGCGCTGTTTACTTCTCTGGCAGGCGCTGTTAACTATCTCAGGAGGCGCCTAGTAACTTCCCAGGAGGCGCTGGTAAACTTCCCATGAGGCGCTGTGTTAAACTTCCCAATGAGGCGCTGGAAACTTCCCAGGTGGTGCTTGTAAAAATACCATGAGGCGCTTGTAAACTTCCCAGGAGGCGCTGTAAACTTCCCTGGAGGTGCTGTTAACTTACATGAGGCGCTTAAAAGCTTCACAGGAGGCGATGTAAATTCCCAGGAGGCGGAGCATGTAAACTTCACAGGAGACGCTGTAAACTTATCAGGAGGCGCATGTAAAGTTATCAGGAGGCGGTGTAAAATTCCCAGAAGGCGCTGTAAATTTCCCATGGAGGCGCCTGTAAATTCCCAGGAGGCGGTGTTGTAAACTTTCACAGGAGGCGCTGTAAACTTCCCAGGAGGCGCTGTATAAATTCCCAGGAGGTGTCGTTAACTTCCCAGGACGACGCCCTGTAAACTTCCTAGGAGGCGCTGTATACTACCTGGAGGCGCTTGTAAACTCCCTGGGGCGGTTGGTAAACTTCCCAGGAGGCGCTGTAAGCTTCCCAGAGGCGCTGTAAGGCTTCCCAGGAGGCGCTGTATACTTCCCAGGAGGCGCTGTAAAACTTCCCAGGAGGCGCTGTAAACTTCCCACGGAGGGCGCTGTAAACTTTAGGAGGCGCCCCCCTGGTAAACTCACTGCGAGGCGCTGGGTAGACTTCCCAGGTGGGCTGTAAACTTCCAGGAGGCGGTTTTAACTTCCCAGGGAGGCGGTTGTAAACCTTCCCAGAGAGGCGCCTGTGTAAACTTCACCTGGAGGATGCGATGTAAAACTTCCAGGGAGACGACTGGTAAAGTTATCAGGAGGCCAGCTGTAAACTTCCAACGAGCGCTTGAGTAAACTTCCCAGGAGGGGGACGCGGTAAACATACCAGGATGGAGTTTAAACATTCCAAGGAGGCGCTGTTAACTTCCCAGGGAGGCGGTGTGTAAACTTCCCTGGGGCGACTGTAAAAATTTCCAGGAAGGCGGTTCCGGTAGTAAAATTCCCAGGAGGCGCCCTGTAACTTTCCAAGGAGGCGGTTTGGAAACTTCCCCAGGAGGCGCTGTAAAATTACCAGAGGCGACTGTGTAAACTTCCAGAAGGCGCTGTAAACTTTTCCCAGGAAGCGCTGGTAAACTTCCAAGGAGGAGCTGGGTAAACTTCCCTGGAGGCGGTGGTAAACTTCCCAGGAGGCGCGTAAACTTCCCAGGAGGCGGTGTAAACTTCCCAGGAGCGCGCTGTAAACTTCCCAGGAGGACGGTGTGTAACTTACAGGTGCGAGCTGTAAACTTCCCAGGAGGCGGTGCTATACTTCCCAGGAGGCGCTGTATAAATTCCCAGAAGGCGCTGTTATACTTCCCAGAAGGCGCTGTAAACTTCCCAGGAGGCGCTCTGTAAATTCCAGGAGGCACTGTAAACTTCCCTGGAAGGCGGTGTAAACTTCCCAGGGGGAGGAGCCTGGTAACTTCCCAGGAGGCGTTTGTTGTAAAACTTCCCTGGAGGCGCTGTAAACTTCCAGGGAGGCCGGTGTTGTAAAAATTCCCAGGAGGCGACTGTAAAACTTCCCTGGAGGAGGTGTAAACTTCCCAGGAGGCGCTGTAAACTTCCCAAGGAGCGTGTAAACTTCCTGGAGGCGCTACTGGTAAACCTTCACAGATGGAGCTGTTTAAACTTCACAGGGAGGCGCTGGGGTAAATTCCTGGATGCGCTGCTAATCCTTCCCAGGAGACGCTTGATAAAGTTATAGGGAGGCGGTGGGCTAAACTTCACAGGAGGCGCTGTTTCCTTCCCAGGAGGCGCTGTGTAGACCCCCCCCCTCAAACTTCCTTGGGAGGCGCCTTGTAAACTTCCCAGGTGCGCTGTGCTGCTTATAAACTTCCCAGGTGGGGTTGTAAACTTCCCAGGAGGCGCTGTTAAACTTCTCAGGAGGCGGTTGTAAACTTCCCAAGGAGGCCCGCTGTAAACTGACCCAGGATGCCGCTGTAAACTTCCCCAGGAGGCGCTGTAACTTCCCTGGATGCCGCTGGTTAAATTCAGGAGGCGGTTGTAAACTTCCCCAGGAGGCGCTGTATACTTCCCAGGAGGCGCTGTAAACTCCAGGAGGCGCTGTAAACTTCCCAGAGGCCCCCCGTGCTGTAAAACTTCCCAGGAGGCGCTGTAAACTTTACCAGGAGGCGCTGTAAACTTCCAGGAGGCGCTGTAAACTTCCCAGGTGGTGCTGTAAACTTACCAGCGAGGCGGTTGTGTAAATTCCCAGGTGGCGCTTTGTAAAATTCCACAGGAGGCGCTGGTAAACTTCCCAGGAGGCGCTGTAAACTTCCCAGGAGGCGCTGTAAAGTAAACTTACCAGGAGGCGCTGTTATACTTCCCAGGGAGGCGCTGTAACACTTCACAGGAGGCGCTTGCTAAACTTTCCAGGAGGCGCGCTTGTAAACTTCACAGGAGACGCTGTAAAGTTTTCAGGAGGCGCTGTAAAACTTCCCAGGAGGCGGTTGATAAATTCCCAGGAGGCGCTTATGTATAATACTTCCCAGGAGGCGGTGTTAAACTTCCCAGGGAGGCCCATGCGCCCTGTAAACTTCCCAGGAGGCGCATTGTAAACTTCCAAGGTGGCGCTGTAAACTTCCAGGAGGAGCTGTAAACTTACCTCCCTGGAGGCGCTGGTAAACCTTCCCAGGGAGGCGGTGTTAAATTCCCAGGAGGGCGCTGTAAACTTCCAGGAAGGCGCTGTATATTTACCAGGAGGCGCTGTAATCTTCCCAGGAGGCGCTGTAAACTTTCCAGGAGGCGCTTGTAAACTTCCCAGGGAGGAAGCTGTCAAGTTTTCAGGGGCGCTTGGTCTCTAAACTTCCCAGGACGGCGCTGTTAAACTTCCCTGGAGGCGCTGTAAACTTCCCAGGAGGCGGTGTAAATTCCCAGGAGGCGCTGGTAAACTTCACAGGAGGCGGTTGGTTAACTTCCCAGGAGGCGTGTATAACTTCCCAGGAGGCGATGTAAACTTCCCAGGATGGCGCTGTTAAACTTCCCAGGAGGCGCTGTAAACTTCCAGTGAGGCGGTGTTTGTTGTCAAACTTCACAGGCAGGCGCTGTGAAACTTCCCAGGAGGCGCTGTTAAACTTCCCGGAGCGCGTGTTGTGCTTTGTTGTTTGGTAGTAAACTTCCCAGAGGCGCTGTATACTTCCCAGGAGGCGCTGTAATACTTCCCAGGGGGAGGCGCTGTAAACTTCCCAGGAGGCGCCCTGTAAACTTCCAAGGAGGCGGTGGTTTGGTTATTTCCGTAAACTTCCGAGGAGGCGCTGTAAACTTCCCAGGAGGCGCTGTAAACTTCCCAGGAGGCGCTGTATCACTTCCCAGGAGGCTGTGTGTAATAGTTACAAACCAGAAAACCCAGTTTACTTGCTGCCTGGTGTGTACAATGTTAGTGAACCCTGGATGAACACCATTTCTCTCGTTGGGCCACTGCCTTGATTCCTTCCTCTCCTCTCCTTCCCATTCATTTCCAGTTATTTACATCCCTTCATCATCCTTCTTCCTTACCATCCTCCGACAGCTTTGGTAACTTATATCCTTAAACCTAAATCCTACTTCTCTCGTTTTTCGTCTGGTTATCATAACAATGGTGGAAACTACTGGACAGTGAGTGGTAGTTGAGAGGAGGAAACTCACCGTGTCTGTGACACTACTATAAGATGTTTATGTTTCAATAAACTCTGGATAGGTATCGTCTGGTTCTCTTACGCGTCACTGTCATACATAGCGGTTTTACTTAATACTACTGGATGTTGACGCTAGGCGCACTCACCTCACACAATCTGGCTCAGGAGATAGAACAATTACACGGTTACGGCTGGTAAACTCCCCCAAACTTTGGACGTGTTTCCTTAAGACACCGGACTGTATCTGTTCACCATCAGTATTATGGGTTACCTGCGGTTGTTTGTGGATCTGGTGTGGCGTGGCCTTCCTGGGTGTTTCGTGGACTGGTGTGGGTCACATCCTGGGTTGTTCGTGGACTGGTGTGGTAACATCCTGGGTGGTAGTGGGACTGGTGTGGGTGGCTTCTGGGGTGTTAGTGGACTTGTTTGTGGGTGGGCATCCTGGGTTGTTTGTGGACTGGAGTGTGGGTGGCTCCTGGGTGTTAGTGGACTGGAGGTGGGTGGCATACTGGGTGTTTGGTGGAATGTGGGGGTGTTGGGATCAATACTGGGTGTAAGATGGACTGTGGGATGGCAACTCTGGGTAGTTATGTGGAATGGTGTGAGGTGGCATCTGAGGGTGTCAGTGGTTCTAGGTGTGCCGGTGGCTTCCTGGGTGTTAGTGGAATGGTGTGGGGGGCTTCTGAGGTTGTTAGTGGACTGGTGTGTGAGACTCACATAATGGTGTAAGTGGACTTGGTGTTTTGTGGTCAACATCCCCTGGTGTGAAGTCGGACCTGGTGTGGGTGGCATCTGGGGTGTGTATGTGGACTGGTCGTGGAAAGTCACTTAGGGTGTTAGGTGGACTGGTGTGCGGTCACATCCTGGGTGTTTAGTGGGACTGGTGTGGGTCACTTCCTGGGTGTTAGGGACTGGTAGTGGCGTCACCATACCTGGGTGTTTGTGACTGTTGATGGAGTCACATCCTGGTGTGTAAGTGGTACTGTGCTGTGGAGTCACATCCTGGGTTTGTTTTATGTGGCGAAATGGTGTGGGGTCACACCGACACCTGGGATGATTAGTGGACTGGTGTGGAGGTCACATCATGGGTGTTTGAGATGGACTGGTGTGGGATCAATCTGGTGTGTTAGTGCGACTCTGGTGTGGGGTGAGCCACATCCTGGGGGTGTCAGTGGAACTGGTGTGTAACGGTGCGTCATCCTGGGATGTTAGTGGACTGGGTGTGGGTCACATCCTGACTAGTGTTGTGGACTGGTGTGGGTCAATCCTGCGTAACGTTAAGTGGACTGAGGTGTGTGGTCACATTCCTGGGTGTTAGTGGACTGGGATGGTGGGTCACATCCTGGAGTGTCAGTTGGGACTGGTGTGGGTGGCATCCTGGGTAGTTTAGTGGACTGGTGTGGGTCACATCCTGAGTGTTAGTGGACTGGTGTGGGTCCATCTATGTGGTGTTTGGTGGACTGTTGTGGGTACACATCCTCCTGGCGGTCGTTAGTGGTACTGGTGTGGGATCACATCCTGCGACAATAACTGACTCATTTGCGGGAACATGTCCACTCAGTCATAACAAAGGGCGTTCTATATGCTAGCATGTCATTGATGTTACAGTCTATGGTCTGATTCTACCTTGTACATGTACTTGTATACCTTGTACTTGTACTTGCTATACCTTGTAATGCTTACTTGTATACCTTGCTAAATGTAACACTACATTGCTATACTTGTACATGTCTTGTTTACCATTGTTACGCTTGTAACACTTGTAATACCTGTGTCTACAATGTACTTGTATAACCTTGTAATATCATGTGATACCTTGTTTACCTGCTGCTATGTACATGTTCTTGTATACTTCTGTATTTCATGATACCTTTGATTCACTTGCTACAATGTACTTGTATACCTTGTACATGTACTTGTATACCTTGTACTTGTAATTGACTATACCTTGTACATGTATTGATACCTTGACATGTTTTGTCTATACCTCTGTACACTTGTTCCTTGTATACTTCTGTACATGTACTTGTTTGTATCTTGTACATGTTACTTGCTATACCTTGCTACATGTACTTGGCTATAACTTGTAACATGTACTTTGTATAGTCCGTTGTACATGTACTATGTATACTATTTGCTGTTACATGGAATGTTGTGATACAGAAGTTATCTGGTTGATGTGCTGCAGCAAGTTATCTGGTTGTTGTGCCTGCAGCAGTTTATATGGTTGATGTGCATACAGCAGTTACCTGGTTGATTTGCTGCAGCAGGTACCTGGTTGATGTGCTGCCCTGCAGTTACCTGTTGTTGTGCTACAGCAGTTTACTGGTCTGATGTGATGCAGAAGTTACCCTGGTTGTTGTGACTGCAGCAGTATCTGGTTGTTGTGCTGCACGCAGTTTAACCTGTGTTGATGTGATGCAGCCAGTTACCTGGTTGTTGTGCCTACAGACAGTTACATGGTTGATGTGACTGCAGCAGTTAACTGGTTGTTGTGCTGCCCGCAGTTATCTGGTTGATGTGCTGATGCAGTTATTGAGTTGATGTGCCTGCAGCAGTTTACCGGGTTGATGTGCTGCAGCAGTTACCTGGTTGATGTGCTGACAGCGTAGCAGTTACCTGGTGAATGTGGCTGCAGCAGTTTCCTGGTTGTTGTGCTACAGCAGTTACCTGGTTGTTGCTGCCTGCAGCAGTTACATGGTTGTTGTGTGCAGCTGTTATCTGGTTGATGTGCTGCAGCAGTTAATCTGGTTGTTGTGCTACGCAGTTACTGGTTGATGCGCTGAAGAACTTTTCTGGTTGATGTGATGCAGCTCTTATCTGGTTGATGTGCTGCAGCAGTTATCATGGTTGATGTGCTGCCAGAGCAGTTATTGTGTTGTTGGATACAGCAGTTACTTGGTTGATGTGTGCAGCCACTTATTGGTTGATGTGCAGCCCAGAACTTATTGGTTGATGTGCTGCCAGCATTTATATCGGATTTATGTGCTGCAGACACATTATCTGGTTGATGTGCTACAGCAGTTACTGGTTGATGTGTATATGCAGCAGCTGTTACCTGGTTGATATGTGCTGCCAGCAGTAGTTACCTGGTTGGATTGTGCTGCAGCAGTTTATCGATGATGTGACTGCAGCAGTTACTGGTTGATGTGCTGCAGCTGTTATCTGGTTGATGTGCTGCAGCAGTTACTGGTTGATGTGCCTGCAGCAGTTACCTGGTTGAATGTGCGCAGCAGTTACTGGTGATGTGCTGACAGAAGTTATATGGTTGATGTGCTGCAGCAGTTATGGTGGATGTGCTTGACAGCGTTATCTGGTTGAGTGTGCTGCCAGCAGTTACATGGTTGATGTGCTGCAGATGTGATCTGGGGTGATGTGAAAAAAGCCTCAGGAGATGTGGCTCGGTATTTAGCCACTTGTCATTATTATAATCATCATTATCCAAACTTTAACTCTTGTTCATCAACATAACATTATTACTCTTCTCTATCTATGCTTCAACTTTCCATAATTTCCTCCTTCACCACTTTTGGTGACAGTTTTAATTCGTTAAATCAACACTCTGTTTTCTTTATTTCTATCAATAACTTCACAAGCTTAATTGCATCTATCATCATTCTTACATATGAGAATTTAGTTTCTGTTTCTCCTCTCTAAGTGCTTAGAACATCCTTCACAAAACCTAACTTTGCTTACTAGAACTCTTACAAATGCTCCCTCAGCTTTTGTGTTTCACATGCTCTTGCGCTACCATTAAACAGGGAGGGATATGCGGGAGTACACATTAATCTTGTCACTACCGTCCTCTGGGGGGATATTGGGGAAGCACACATAAATGTCACTACCGTCCCACAGGGTGGATTATGGGGAGAACAATTAACTAGCTACCTTACTTCCACTGGGTGGATATGGGGAGCACAATAAACTTGGCCACTACCCTTCCTACAGGGTGGATATGGGGAGCACAATAAACTTGTACTACCGTCCAAAGGGTACATTTAGGGAGCACAATAAACTAGACACTACCTTCCAAAGGATGGATATGGGGAAGCAAAATAATCTAGGCACAACTACCGTCCAAAGGGTGGATATGGGGAGCACAATAAACTAGCCAATTACCAGTAACAGGGTGGATATGGGGAGCCACAGAGCCAAAAAATACTAAGCCCACTAACAATCCACAGGGTGGATATGGGGAGTCACAATAAAATAGCACATACCGTCAACAGGGTGGTATGGGGAGCAAACTATATAAACTAGTCACTACCGTCAACCAGGGTGGATATGGGGAGACCACAATAAACTAGCCACTTACCGTACACAGGTGGATATGGGGAGCACTATAAACTAGCCACTACCGTCCACAGGGTGGATATGGGGGTGCCACTATAAACTAGCCACTAACGTCAACTGGGTGGATATGGCGGAGCTAAATAAATAGCCACTACCGTCCACAGGGTGGATTGGGGGAGAACTATAAACTAGCTAAGTCGGTGGTAAAATCTAAAAGTAAATCTAGGAATCTCCATCGAGCTTATTACACAAATCTTTGTTGTCAACGCTCACAACATTACTTGAAAATTCCTGAGAAAATCCAACTTATCGCCAACCCAATACTGCCCTTAACCACAGTGATTTTCGCACTCATAATGAGGCGAAACATGGGGTTCGAGGTCAACTTGGCTCGGTCGCAGTGTTATTGATCAATACCAGTTTGTACGTGGTTACAATATATATATACTATATATACTATATATATATATAATATATACCTTTATTTATATATATATATATATTATTATTTATATTTTTTATAACCACAAATATTTTTACAGATATATATTAAGAAAGTCCTTAACAACGGTATATATAGTAAGTTTAAAATTAGGAAAGGAAGCAGAAGATAGATGACAGTTTTAAACAAGAGATGTAACGAAAATCTACTTGACAATAATCAATCTGCATTTTCAGGTCTTTTTCATTGAAATTAAAAACTACAAGTGGTTTAGAGTGAGAAACTAAACCTAACAAGTGGTAGAGTGAGAAACTAAAACCTAACAAGGAGGCTTACGTGAAGAAAACTAAACCTAACAAGAGGTACAGTGAGAAACTAAACCGTTTAATAATCTCTTTTATAAACCAACTGGAGACAATAAATAAAGTTTATTAGAAGAAAAGAACAGGAAGAAGGGAATTAAAAGTAACAGGAAGAATTAAAAAGTACAAGGAAGATTAATTATAAAGTATACAGGAAGAATTTAAAGTAAACTGGAATGAATTAAAAAGTAACAAGGAAGAATTAAAGTAACAGGAACGAATTAAATAGTAACGGAAGTAATTAAAAAGTAATCAGGATGACATTAAAAAACTAAAAGTAACAGGAAAAAATTAAAAGTAACGGGAAGAATAAAAAGTTAACGGAAGAATTAAAAGTAACAGGAAAATTAAAAGTAACAGGTAAATTAAAAGTAACTGGATATGAATTTAAAGTAACAGGATGAAAGATTTAAAAGTAACAGGAAGAATTAAAAGTAACAGGATCAATTAAAAGTAACAGGAAGATTAAAAGTAACAGGAAGAATTATAACAGTAACAGGAAGAAATTAAAATAAGTAACAGGAAAGAATTAAAAGTAACAGAAGAATTAAAGTAACAGGAAGAATTAAATGTAACAGGAAGATTGAAAAGTAACAGGAAAGAATTAAAAGTAACAGGAAGATTTAAAGTAACAGAGAAGAATTAAAGTAACAGGAAGAATTAAAAGAACAGGAAGAAGCAGAATTAAAATTAACAGAAGAATTAATAAGTATCAGGAGAATTAAAAGTAACTGGCATGAATTAAAGAAACAGGAAGAATTAAAAGTTAACAGGAAAGAATTAAAAGTAACAGGATAGAATTAAAAGAAACAGGAAGAATTATAAAGTTACAGAAGAATTAAAAGTAAACAGGAAGTTTGAAATGTACAGGAACAATTTCAAGAAAAGAGATTTTTGTATTAATCTAACGACTCTAGCCTTCATCTGCTTGTGTCTGTTATTTTTGTTAATCTTAACAATAGCTTCAACTGCTAGTGTTTCTACTTAGTACAAACTATTTATAACTAAGTCAACACAGGGAAGTAACAAAACATGTTACTACAAGTTGTTTCTTTAAGTATACAAGTTCTGTTTCTTGCGAATTATCACGAAGATGTTGCTTCATAGTCAAACCAATGTCAACTTTCCTGTGCTATACTCTTGATAATCTTTGTAAACTTCCCAGGAGTCGCATGTAAACTTCAAGACCGTGAAGCTGTAAAATTACTCAAGGAGGCGCTGCGTCTTACACTTCCCAGGAGAAGCTGATAAAATTCCCAGGAGGCGCTGAAACTTCCCAGGGAGGCGATGTAAACTTCCCAGGAGGCGGTGTAAACCTTCCAAGGAGGCCGACTTAAACCTTTACCAGGAGACGCTGTAAACTTCCCAGGAGGCGCTGATATACTTCCCAGGAGAAGCTGTATAACACTTCTAAGGGAGGCGCTGTAAACTTACCAGGAGGCGCTGTTGTAAACTTCCCAGCGAGAAGCTGCTAATCTTATCAGGTGGCGCGTAAACTTCCAAGGAGAAGCTGTACAACTTTCCCAGGAAGGCGCTGGATAATTCCCTGGAGGCGCTGTAAACTTCCCAGGAGGCGGTGTAAATTCCCAGGAGGAGCTGTAAACTTCCCGGAGACGCTGTATAACGTCCCAGGAGGCGCTTGTAACTTCCTGGAGGAGCTGTGTAAAATCTCCCAGGTGGCGCTGGTAAAAATTCCCTGCGAGGCGCACGTATATTCCCAGGAGGTGCTGTAAACTTCCCCGGAGGCGCTGCTTATACTTCCCAGGAGGCGTCTGTTCTTTTAAACTTCCCAGGAGGGTCGCTTGTATAAACTTCCAGGAGAAGCTGTAAACTTCTCAGGAGGCGCTGTAAACTTCCCAGGAGAAGCTGTAAACTTCAGGAGGCGCTGTAAACCTTCCCAGGGGAGGCGCATGTAAACTTCCCAGGAGGCGGTTGTAAACTTCCCAGGAGGCGCTGTAAACTTCCCAGGAGACGCCTGTAAACTTCCCAGGAGGCGCTTCGTTTAAACTTCCAGGAGAAGCTGTAACTTCCCACGGTGTCGCAGCGTAAACTTCCCAGGAGGGGCGCTGTAAACTTCACAGGAGGTGCTGTATAAACTTCCCAGGAGGCGCTGTAAACTCCCAGGAGGCGCTGTTAAACTTCCCAGGAGGCGCTGTAAAATTAAATGGGGCGCTGCTAAAATTCCCAGGAGGCGCTTTTGTAAACTTCCCAGAGAGGCCGCTGTAACTTCCCAGGAGGTGCTGTAATAAACTTCCAAGGTGGCGCCTAATAAAATTCCCAGGAGGCGCTTGTACAACTTCCCAGGAGGGCCGCTGTAAACTTCCCAGGTGGCGCTGTAAACTTCCCAGGAGGCGCTGGTAAACTTCCCAGGAGGCGCCTTGTGTAATCTTCCCAGGAGGCGCTGTGTTAACTTCCCAATGGAGGCGCTTGTTTTTAAACTTCCCAGGAGGCGCTGTAAACTTCCCAGGAGGAGACGGTAAACTTCCCGGAAGGTGCTGATAATTCTCAGGAAGTGCTGATAAACTTCCCCAGGAGGCGCTGTAAACTTCACAGGACCGGTGCCGTAAACTTCCCAGCGAGGCGCTGTATTAACTTCCCAGGAGGACGCTGTAAACTTCCCAGGAGGTGCGTAAACTTCTCAGGAGGGGCGTTTGGTGTAAACTTCCCAGGAGGCGGTGTAAAATTCCCAGGAGGCGCTCGTAAACTTCCAGGAGGCGCTTGGAAAACCTTCCCAGGAGGCGCTGTAAAATTCCCAGAGGCGCTGTAAAACTTCCGGGAGGCGCTTCGTAAACTTCCAAGGTGGAGCTGTAGTAATCTTCCAGGAGGAGCTGTAAACTTCACAGGTGGCGTGTAAAATTCCAGGAGGCGCTGTAACTTACTCAGGAGGCGCTGTACAACTTCTCAGGAGGCGCTGTAAAACTTCCCAGGAGCGCGCTGTCAAAATTATCAGGAGGCGCTGTAAACATTCCCAGGAGGCGCTCTCTGTAAACTTCCAGGAGGCGCTGGTGTAAACTTCTCAGGAGGCGCTGTAAACTTCCTAGGAGGCGCTGTAAACTTCCAAGGAGGGCTGTAAACTTCCCAGGATGGCGCTGTAAACATCACAGGGGGAGGCGCTGTTAAACTTCCAGGAGGCGCCCTGATAAACTTCTCAGGTGGTGCCTGTTAACTTCACAGGGAGGCGCTTGTAAACTTCTCAGGCAAGGCGCTGGTTAAATTCTCAGGGGCGCTGTAAACCTTCCCAGGAGGCGGTAGTAAATTCTCGCGAGGCGCTGTAAAATTCTCGGTGGCGCTTGGTAAACTTCCCAGGTGGGCGCTGTAAACTTCACAGGAGGCGCTTTGTAAAGCTTCCCAGGAGGCGCGTAAAAACTTCTCAGGAGGCGCTGTAATACTTCACAGGAGGCGCTGTAAACCTTCAGGAGGAGATGGCGCTGTAAACTTCCCAGGAGGCGCTGTATAACTTCCCAGGAGGGAGGTGTTTTGCTGTTATAGTAAACTTCTCTGGAGCGAAGTAAAGTCCAGGAGGCGCTGTAAACTTATCAGGAGGCGCTCTGTAAACTTCCAAGGAGGCGCTGTAAACTTCCCAGAGTAGGCGGTTGGTAAACTTTTCAGGAGGCGCTGTAAACTTCCCAGGAGAGGCGCTGTTTATGTAAACTTCTCACGGAGGCGCTGGAAACTTCCAGGAGGCGCTGTATACTTCCCAGGAGGCGCTGCTAAAACTTCTCAGGAGGCGCTGGGTGTTAACTTCTCGGGGAGGCGCTGTAAACTTCTCAGGAGGCGCTGGTGTAAACTTCCCAGAGCGCGCTTGTAAACTTCTCAGGTGGCGCCTGTAAACTTCTCTCAGGTAGGCCGCTGTTAACTTCCCAGGAGGCGCTGTAAACTTCTCAGGAGGAGCTGGTTAACTTCCCTGGAGGCGCTGGTAATACTTCCCAGGAGGCGCTGTAAACTTCCAGGAGGCGCTGAAAAACTTACCAGGAGGCGCAGCTAGTAAACTCCCAGGAGGCCTGGGTAACACTTACAAGGGGAGGCGCTGTAAACGTCCAGGAGGCGCTGTTAAATTCCCAGGAGACGCTGTTATACTTCCAAGGAGGCCGCCTGGTGAATACTTCACAGGAAGCGCTGTAAACTTCCCAGGAGGCCGCTGTATATTTCTCCCAGGAGGCGCTGTAAACTTCCAGGAGGCGCCTCGTAAACTTCCCAGGAAGCGCTGTAAACTTCTCAGGAGGCGCTGCTAAACTTCCCAGGATGGCGACTGTAAACTTCCTGGAGGTGCCTGCTAAAACATTCCCAGGAGGAGCTGTTTACTTCCCAGGAGGCGTTTGGTAAACTTCCCAGGAGGCGCTGTAAAATTCCCAGGAGGCTCTGTTAACTTCCCTGGGTCGTGCAAACTTCCCAGGAGGAGCTAGTAAACTTCCCAGGAGGCGCTGGTAAATTCCAGAATGAGCTGTAAATTCCTAGGAGGGCGCTGTAAACTCCCAGGCCCACAGGCGCTTGTTGTCAAACTTCCACAGGAGGCGTTGTAAAATTCCCAGGAGGCGGTGTTAACACTTCTCAGGAGGGCTGTAAACTTCCCAGTGAGGCGCTGTTGTAATCTTCACAGGAAGGCGCTTGTAAAAACTTCTCAGGAGGCGCTCTGTAAACTTACCAGCGAGGCAGCTGTAAACTTCCAGGAGGCGCTGTAACACTTCCCAGGGAGGCGCTGCCAAACTTCCCAGGAGGCGCTGAAAACTTCCTTGCAGCGCTGTAAACTTCCAGCAGGCTATGTAAACCTTCCAGGACGGCGCTGCAAACTTCCAGGAGGGCTGTAAACTTCCAAGGGGAGGCGCTCGCCTAGGTATTAAACTTCCCAGAAGTAAGCGCTGGTAAACTTCATTGGAGGCGCTGTATACTTCCCAGGAGGCGCTGTATACTTCCAGGAGGCGGTGTCCCCGTAAACTTCCCTGGAGGCGGTGGGTGGTCAAACTCTTATCAAGAGGCGCTGTAGTAACTTCCCAGGAGGCGCTGTAAACTTCTCAGGAGGCGCCTGTATAACTTTCTCAGAGAGGCGCTGTAAACTTCCCAGGAGGCGCTGTGTAAACTTATCTGGAGGCGCTGTAAAATTACCAGGAGGCGGTGTTGTATATTCCCAGGGGGAGGCGCTGGTAAACTTCCAAGGAGGCCGCTGTAAACTTCCCTGGAGGAGCTGTTTAACTTCCCAGGAGGCGCTGTAAACTTCTCAGGAGGCAGCTGTTAATTTCCCAGGAGGCACTGTAAATTCTCAGGAGGAGCTGTAAATTCTCTGGAGGCGCTGTAAACTTCAAAGGAGCACTGTAAACTTACCAGTATGGCGATGCTAAACTTCTCAGGTGGCGCTGTAAAACTTCAAAGGAGGCGCTGTTACCTTCCCAGGAGGCGCTTTTAAACTTCCCTGGAGGCCACTGTAAACTTCCGGAGGCGCTGTTTAACTTCCCAGAAGGCGCTGTAAACTTCGACAGGAGGCGCTGTAAACTTCACAGGAAGCGCTGTAAACGTCATTGGGGGGAGGCCGCCGTAAATTACCAGAAGGCGCTGTAATCTTCCCAGGTTGGCGCTTGTTATACTTACCAGAAGGAGCTGTAAACTTCAGGAGGCGCTTGTAAACTTCCCAGGAGGCGATGTTGTAAACTTCCCTGGAAGGCGCTGTAAAACTCTCAGGAGGCGATGATTAAACTTCCAGGAGGCGCTTTGTAAACTTCCCAGGGTCGGCGCTGGTTAACTTCCCAGGGGCGCTGTGTAAACTTACCAGGAGGAGACTGGTAAACTTCCAAGGAGGCGTTGTGGCCCTAAACTTCCAGGAGGCGCTGTATACATACCAGGAGGCGACTGTAAAATTCCCACGAGGCGCTGTAGTTAAACTTCCAAGGCAGCGCTGTAAATTCCCAGGTGGCGCTGTTTACTTACCAGGGGGCGCTTGTTTAAAAACTTCCCTGGTGGCGCTGCTGTAAACTTTCCCAGCAGGCTCTGTAAATATTCCAGGAGGGCGCTGCAAACTTACCAGGAGGAGCTGTAAAATTCCCAGGAGGCGCTGGGTTTATACTTCCCAGAAAGCGCCTGATAAACTTCCTTGGAGGCGCTGTAAACTTCCAGGAGGCGCTGTAAACTTCACAGGGAGGCGGTCGTAAACTTCCCAGTAGGCGCTGAAATTCTCAGGAGGGCGCTGGTAAACTTACCAGGAGGCGCTGTGTAAAATTCCCACGAGGCGCTGTAAAACTTCCCAGGAGGCGCTGTTAACTTCACTGGAGGCGCTGTAAATTATCAGGAGGCGCCCTGTAAACTTATCAGGAGGGCGCTGTATACTTCTCAGGAGGCGCTGTAAACTTCTATGGAGGCGCTGTAATCTTCACAGGAGGCGCTGTGTAAACTTCTCAGGAGGCACTGTAACTTCTCAGGAGGCGCTGTAAATTCTAGGAGGCGCTGTAAACTTCTCAGGAGGCGCTGTAAACTTCCCAGGAAAGAGCTGTAAATTCTCAGGAGGCGCTGCCTAAAGTTCCCAGGAGGCGCTGTAAATTCCAGGTCTAGGCGCCTGTAAACTTCTCAGGAGGCGCTGCTAAAACTTCCCAGGAGGTGCTGCTAAATTCCCAGGGAGGCCCCGGCCTGTGTAAACTTCAAGAAGGCGGTGTTAACTTCCCAGGAGGCGCTGTAAATTCTCAGGAGGCGCTGGTAAACTTTCAAGGTGGCGCTGGTATATTTTCTAAGGAAGGCGCTTGTTGACTTCCCAGGAGGCCCTATAAAACTTACAGGAGGCGCTGTAAAATTCTCAGGAGGCGCTGTACGAAGACTCCCAGGAGCGCTGGTTTAAACCTTCTCAGGTGGCAGATGGTAAACTTCGCTGGAGGCGCCTGTAGAATTCCCAGGAGGCGCTATAGACTTTCCAGGGATGGCGCTTGGTAAACTGTCTCAGGAGGGCTGTTTAAAATTCTCAGGACTGGCGCTGTAAACTTCTCAGGAGGTGCTCGTTAAACTTCCAAGGAGGCGCTGTAATTCCTGGTGGCACTGCCTAAACTTCTAAGGAGGCGCTGTAAAACTACCAGGAAGCGCTGTGTAAAATTCTCATGTGGCGCTGGTAAAAACTTCCCAGGAGGCGCTGTAAAACTTCTCAGGAGGCGACTGCTAAACTTCACCTGGTAGGTGCTGATAAAATTTCCAGGAGGCGCTGTAAACTTTCCTGGTGGCGGTTTGTAAATTACCCTGGAGGCGCCTCGTTAACATTCTCAGGAGGCGCTGTAAATTTCCCAGGTGGCAGCTGTAAATTCCCAGGAGGCGCTTGTAAACTTCTCAGCGAGGCGCTGGTAACACTTCCCAGGAGGTGATGTAAACTTCCCAGGAGGCGCTTGTAAATAACTTCCCAGGAGGCTTGTGTAACTTCCCAGGAGGCGCTTGCTAAAAATTTCTCAGGAGGCGCTGAAACTTACAAGGAGGCGCTGTAACACTTCCCAGGAGGCGGTTTGCTTGTAAAATTCCAGGAGGCGGTGTAACTTCTCATGAGGCGCTGTAAACTTCTCATGGGCCGCTGTGTATTAAACTTCCCAGGAATCGCTGTTATCATTCCCCATGAAGCGCTGTTTACTTCTCTGGCAGGCGCTGTTAACTATCTCAGGAGGCGCCTAGTAACTTCCCAGGAGGCGCTGGTAAACTTCCCATGAGGCGCTGTGTTAAACTTCCCAATGAGGCGCTGGAAACTTCCCAGGTGGTGCTTGTAAAAATACCATGAGGCGCTTGTAAACTTCCCAGGAGGCGCTGTAAACTTCCCTGGAGGTGCTGTTAACTTACATGAGGCGCTTAAAAGCTTCACAGGAGGCGATGTAAATTCCCAGGAGGCGGAGCATGTAAACTTCACAGGAGACGCTGTAAACTTATCAGGAGGCGCATGTAAAGTTATCAGGAGGCGGTGTAAAATTCCCAGAAGGCGCTGTAAATTTCCCATGGAGGCGCCTGTAAATTCCCAGGAGGCGGTGTTGTAAACTTTCACAGGAGGCGCTGTAAACTTCCCAGGAGGCGCTGTATAAATTCCCAGGAGGTGTCGTTAACTTCCCAGGACGACGCCCTGTAAACTTCCTAGGAGGCGCTGTATACTACCTGGAGGCGCTTGTAAACTCCCTGGGGCGGTTGGTAAACTTCCCAGGAGGCGCTGTAAGCTTCCCAGAGGCGCTGTAAGGCTTCCCAGGAGGCGCTGTATACTTCCCAGGAGGCGCTGTAAAACTTCCCAGGAGGCGCTGTAAACTTCCCACGGAGGGCGCTGTAAACTTTAGGAGGCGCCCCCCTGGTAAACTCACTGCGAGGCGCTGGGTAGACTTCCCAGGTGGGCTGTAAACTTCCAGGAGGCGGTTTTAACTTCCCAGGGAGGCGGTTGTAAACCTTCCCAGAGAGGCGCCTGTGTAAACTTCACCTGGAGGATGCGATGTAAAACTTCCAGGGAGACGACTGGTAAAGTTATCAGGAGGCCAGCTGTAAACTTCCAACGAGCGCTTGAGTAAACTTCCCAGGAGGGGGACGCGGTAAACATACCAGGATGGAGTTTAAACATTCCAAGGAGGCGCTGTTAACTTCCCAGGGAGGCGGTGTGTAAACTTCCCTGGGGCGACTGTAAAAATTTCCAGGAAGGCGGTTCCGGTAGTAAAATTCCCAGGAGGCGCCCTGTAACTTTCCAAGGAGGCGGTTTGGAAACTTCCCCAGGAGGCGCTGTAAAATTACCAGAGGCGACTGTGTAAACTTCCAGAAGGCGCTGTAAACTTTTCCCAGGAAGCGCTGGTAAACTTCCAAGGAGGAGCTGGGTAAACTTCCCTGGAGGCGGTGGTAAACTTCCCAGGAGGCGCGTAAACTTCCCAGGAGGCGGTGTAAACTTCCCAGGAGCGCGCTGTAAACTTCCCAGGAGGACGGTGTGTAACTTACAGGTGCGAGCTGTAAACTTCCCAGGAGGCGGTGCTATACTTCCCAGGAGGCGCTGTATAAATTCCCAGAAGGCGCTGTTATACTTCCCAGAAGGCGCTGTAAACTTCCCAGGAGGCGCTCTGTAAATTCCAGGAGGCACTGTAAACTTCCCTGGAAGGCGGTGTAAACTTCCCAGGGGGAGGAGCCTGGTAACTTCCCAGGAGGCGTTTGTTGTAAAACTTCCCTGGAGGCGCTGTAAACTTCCAGGGAGGCCGGTGTTGTAAAAATTCCCAGGAGGCGACTGTAAAACTTCCCTGGAGGAGGTGTAAACTTCCCAGGAGGCGCTGTAAACTTCCCAAGGAGCGTGTAAACTTCCTGGAGGCGCTACTGGTAAACCTTCACAGATGGAGCTGTTTAAACTTCACAGGGAGGCGCTGGGGTAAATTCCTGGATGCGCTGCTAATCCTTCCCAGGAGACGCTTGATAAAGTTATAGGGAGGCGGTGGGCTAAACTTCACAGGAGGCGCTGTTTCCTTCCCAGGAGGCGCTGTGTAGACCCCCCCCCTCAAACTTCCTTGGGAGGCGCCTTGTAAACTTCCCAGGTGCGCTGTGCTGCTTATAAACTTCCCAGGTGGGGTTGTAAACTTCCCAGGAGGCGCTGTTAAACTTCTCAGGAGGCGGTTGTAAACTTCCCAAGGAGGCCCGCTGTAAACTGACCCAGGATGCCGCTGTAAACTTCCCCAGGAGGCGCTGTAACTTCCCTGGATGCCGCTGGTTAAATTCAGGAGGCGGTTGTAAACTTCCCCAGGAGGCGCTGTATACTTCCCAGGAGGCGCTGTAAACTCCAGGAGGCGCTGTAAACTTCCCAGAGGCCCCCCGTGCTGTAAAACTTCCCAGGAGGCGCTGTAAACTTTACCAGGAGGCGCTGTAAACTTCCAGGAGGCGCTGTAAACTTCCCAGGTGGTGCTGTAAACTTACCAGCGAGGCGGTTGTGTAAATTCCCAGGTGGCGCTTTGTAAAATTCCACAGGAGGCGCTGGTAAACTTCCCAGGAGGCGCTGTAAACTTCCCAGGAGGCGCTGTAAAGTAAACTTACCAGGAGGCGCTGTTATACTTCCCAGGGAGGCGCTGTAACACTTCACAGGAGGCGCTTGCTAAACTTTCCAGGAGGCGCGCTTGTAAACTTCACAGGAGACGCTGTAAAGTTTTCAGGAGGCGCTGTAAAACTTCCCAGGAGGCGGTTGATAAATTCCCAGGAGGCGCTTATGTATAATACTTCCCAGGAGGCGGTGTTAAACTTCCCAGGGAGGCCCATGCGCCCTGTAAACTTCCCAGGAGGCGCATTGTAAACTTCCAAGGTGGCGCTGTAAACTTCCAGGAGGAGCTGTAAACTTACCTCCCTGGAGGCGCTGGTAAACCTTCCCAGGGAGGCGGTGTTAAATTCCCAGGAGGGCGCTGTAAACTTCCAGGAAGGCGCTGTATATTTACCAGGAGGCGCTGTAATCTTCCCAGGAGGCGCTGTAAACTTTCCAGGAGGCGCTTGTAAACTTCCCAGGGAGGAAGCTGTCAAGTTTTCAGGGGCGCTTGGTCTCTAAACTTCCCAGGACGGCGCTGTTAAACTTCCCTGGAGGCGCTGTAAACTTCCCAGGAGGCGGTGTAAATTCCCAGGAGGCGCTGGTAAACTTCACAGGAGGCGGTTGGTTAACTTCCCAGGAGGCGTGTATAACTTCCCAGGAGGCGATGTAAACTTCCCAGGATGGCGCTGTTAAACTTCCCAGGAGGCGCTGTAAACTTCCAGTGAGGCGGTGTTTGTTGTCAAACTTCACAGGCAGGCGCTGTGAAACTTCCCAGGAGGCGCTGTTAAACTTCCCGGAGCGCGTGTTGTGCTTTGTTGTTTGGTAGTAAACTTCCCAGAGGCGCTGTATACTTCCCAGGAGGCGCTGTAATACTTCCCAGGGGGAGGCGCTGTAAACTTCCCAGGAGGCGCCCTGTAAACTTCCAAGGAGGCGGTGGTTTGGTTATTTCCGTAAACTTCCGAGGAGGCGCTGTAAACTTCCCAGGAGGCGCTGTAAACTTCCCAGGAGGCGCTGTATCACTTCCCAGGAGGCTGTGTGTAATAGTTACAAACCAGAAAACCCAGTTTACTTGCTGCCTGGTGTGTACAATGTTAGTGAACCCTGGATGAACACCATTTCTCTCGTTGGGCCACTGCCTTGATTCCTTCCTCTCCTCTCCTTCCCATTCATTTCCAGTTATTTACATCCCTTCATCATCCTTCTTCCTTACCATCCTCCGACAGCTTTGGTAACTTATATCCTTAAACCTAAATCCTACTTCTCTCGTTTTTCGTCTGGTTATCATAACAATGGTGGAAACTACTGGACAGTGAGTGGTAGTTGAGAGGAGGAAACTCACCGTGTCTGTGACACTACTATAAGATGTTTATGTTTCAATAAACTCTGGATAGGTATCGTCTGGTTCTCTTACGCGTCACTGTCATACATAGCGGTTTTACTTAATACTACTGGATGTTGACGCTAGGCGCACTCACCTCACACAATCTGGCTCAGGAGATAGAACAATTACACGGTTACGGCTGGTAAACTCCCCCAAACTTTGGACGTGTTTCCTTAAGACACCGGACTGTATCTGTTCACCATCAGTATTATGGGTTACCTGCGGTTGTTTGTGGATCTGGTGTGGCGTGGCCTTCCTGGGTGTTTCGTGGACTGGTGTGGGTCACATCCTGGGTTGTTCGTGGACTGGTGTGGTAACATCCTGGGTGGTAGTGGGACTGGTGTGGGTGGCTTCTGGGGTGTTAGTGGACTTGTTTGTGGGTGGGCATCCTGGGTTGTTTGTGGACTGGAGTGTGGGTGGCTCCTGGGTGTTAGTGGACTGGAGGTGGGTGGCATACTGGGTGTTTGGTGGAATGTGGGGGTGTTGGGATCAATACTGGGTGTAAGATGGACTGTGGGATGGCAACTCTGGGTAGTTATGTGGAATGGTGTGAGGTGGCATCTGAGGGTGTCAGTGGTTCTAGGTGTGCCGGTGGCTTCCTGGGTGTTAGTGGAATGGTGTGGGGGGCTTCTGAGGTTGTTAGTGGACTGGTGTGTGAGACTCACATAATGGTGTAAGTGGACTTGGTGTTTTGTGGTCAACATCCCCTGGTGTGAAGTCGGACCTGGTGTGGGTGGCATCTGGGGTGTGTATGTGGACTGGTCGTGGAAAGTCACTTAGGGTGTTAGGTGGACTGGTGTGCGGTCACATCCTGGGTGTTTAGTGGGACTGGTGTGGGTCACTTCCTGGGTGTTAGGGACTGGTAGTGGCGTCACCATACCTGGGTGTTTGTGACTGTTGATGGAGTCACATCCTGGTGTGTAAGTGGTACTGTGCTGTGGAGTCACATCCTGGGTTTGTTTTATGTGGCGAAATGGTGTGGGGTCACACCGACACCTGGGATGATTAGTGGACTGGTGTGGAGGTCACATCATGGGTGTTTGAGATGGACTGGTGTGGGATCAATCTGGTGTGTTAGTGCGACTCTGGTGTGGGGTGAGCCACATCCTGGGGGTGTCAGTGGAACTGGTGTGTAACGGTGCGTCATCCTGGGATGTTAGTGGACTGGGTGTGGGTCACATCCTGACTAGTGTTGTGGACTGGTGTGGGTCAATCCTGCGTAACGTTAAGTGGACTGAGGTGTGTGGTCACATTCCTGGGTGTTAGTGGACTGGGATGGTGGGTCACATCCTGGAGTGTCAGTTGGGACTGGTGTGGGTGGCATCCTGGGTAGTTTAGTGGACTGGTGTGGGTCACATCCTGAGTGTTAGTGGACTGGTGTGGGTCCATCTATGTGGTGTTTGGTGGACTGTTGTGGGTACACATCCTCCTGGCGGTCGTTAGTGGTACTGGTGTGGGATCACATCCTGCGACAATAACTGACTCATTTGCGGGAACATGTCCACTCAGTCATAACAAAGGGCGTTCTATATGCTAGCATGTCATTGATGTTACAGTCTATGGTCTGATTCTACCTTGTACATGTACTTGTATACCTTGTACTTGTACTTGCTATACCTTGTAATGCTTACTTGTATACCTTGCTAAATGTAACACTACATTGCTATACTTGTACATGTCTTGTTTACCATTGTTACGCTTGTAACACTTGTAATACCTGTGTCTACAATGTACTTGTATAACCTTGTAATATCATGTGATACCTTGTTTACCTGCTGCTATGTACATGTTCTTGTATACTTCTGTATTTCATGATACCTTTGATTCACTTGCTACAATGTACTTGTATACCTTGTACATGTACTTGTATACCTTGTACTTGTAATTGACTATACCTTGTACATGTATTGATACCTTGACATGTTTTGTCTATACCTCTGTACACTTGTTCCTTGTATACTTCTGTACATGTACTTGTTTGTATCTTGTACATGTTACTTGCTATACCTTGCTACATGTACTTGGCTATAACTTGTAACATGTACTTTGTATAGTCCGTTGTACATGTACTATGTAAAACCCGATTAATAAAAACAAAAACCCGTAACACTTTAACATGTTCAAAAACACAGTATACTGAAATGTTACAAACACACAGTAACACTAACATTTTACAAAACACAAAGCACTTAACATGGTACAAACACACAGTAAACACGTAACATGTTACAAAACACCTAACATAACATGTTACACAAACAGTAAAAACTGTAAAAAAGGGTACAAAACAACAGTAAAACTGTAAATGTTACAAAAACCCACAGTAACCTAACATTTTTCAAAAACACAATGCACTGTAACATGGTACAAAAACACAGTAAAACTGTAAATGTTACAAACCACGTAACACTAACATTTTCAAAAACACAATAGATGTAAATGGGACAAAAACAGTAAAACCCGTAACATGTTACAAAACACACGTAACCTAACATGTTACCCACCGTAAAATTAAATGGTACCCAAAAAACAGTAAAACTGTAAAATTTAAAACACACAGTAACACTAACATGTTACAAAAAACAGTAACACTGTAAAATGTTACAAACACACAGTTATGTAACATTTACAAACACCGTAAAACCCAACATGTTACAAAAACCCAATTAACACTGTAAAAGTTACAAACACACATAACTCTTTAAAAAGTTACAAACCAAAAAGTAACATAAATGTTTCAAACCACAGTGACACGTAAATTTACAAAAACACAGTAAAACCTTTTTAAAATGTTTTCAAACCACAGTAACCTAACATGTTACAAACATAATTCACTGAACATGTTACAAACACACGTAACTCTTTAACATGTTAAAAACAACAGAAAAACTGCTGTTTCAAAAAACACAGTAAAACTGTAAAAAGTTACAAAAACCCCAATAACACTAACAGTTCAAACCATAGTAAAAATGTTAAAAATGTTTTAAAACATAACACGAACATTTACAAAAAACACGTAAACTTAACATGTTACAAACACCATAAAACTGTAACATGTTTCAAACAGCAAAAACACTGTAACTGTTACAAAAACCAATAACACTGTAACATGTTACAAAATACAGTAACACTGTAACTGTTCCAAAAACACAAAACACTGTCATGTTACAAACATATGTAACACTGTAACATGTTACAAACACACAATAACACTGTAAAATGTTACAACAACAATAACCTGTAACATGTTACAAACTACAGTTAACACCCGTTATGTTAAAAACACACAATAACATTTAAATGTTCAAAACCAATAACACTGTCTGTTACAAAAATACAGTAAAATGTAAAATGTTACAAAAAACACAAAAAATTAAATGTTAAAACATCGTAACCTGTAAGATTCATGTTTGTTTGATGTATTTAGCAAAGTCAAATGTGGTAATAACAGTGTATTTTAATAACGTGTATTTTTAAAAACAGTGTATTTTTTTAATAGTTATTTTAAAATTTTTCTGAGCAAATTAAGTAAATGATGGAGAACATTATTTCCCGGAAAGATAAATAACTTTGAATTTTTTTTATGTTAAACACCCATTCCAGCACTTAACCCAAATGTCTTGTACTCATACGTCCCGCATCACCCCTTAACATATGTCCTGAACACTCTTCCTGGTACCTAGCACTTAACCAAAGGGTTTTTTTTCCCCTACAGTCTGTCAACCCCTTAACAATTACATGAACCTTTCTTCTGGTAACCACACTTAACAAGTGTCTTGTTACTACAATCGTCCTAGCATCAACCACTTAACATTGTCACATGAACATTTCTTTGGGACCTAGCACTTAACCAAAGTGTCTTGTTTCTACATACGTCTAGATCAAACCCCTTAAATTATGTACTGAACACTCTTTCCTGGTACCCAGCATTAACCAAGTGTTTTGTTTTTCACTACAGTCCCGCATCAACCATTAAAAATGTCCTGAACACTCTTTTCCTGGTCCTAGCACTTAACCGTGTTTTTTTTGTTATACACTAAGTCCAGCTCAAAAAAATTAACATATGTCACATGAAATTTCCCTGGTACCCAGCACTTAAAAAAAGTGTTTTTTACAAAAATACGTCCCAGCATCAAACCCCTTAATTGTCACTGAACCTCTTCTCCTGGTACCTGCCTTAACCATGTGTCTTTTTACTACCTACGTCCCAGCATAACCACTTAACATTGTCACTTTAAACACTTTCTCCTGGTACCTTGCATTAACCCGTGTCTTGTTTTTACATTTCGCCTAGCATCAACCCTTAAAATTGCACATGAACACCCTTTTCCTGGTCCTGATTAAAAAGTGTTTGTTTTCTACACTACAGCCTAGCATAAAAAACTTAACATATGTACTGAAACACTTTCTTCTGGTACCTAGCATTACCCAAGTGTTTGTTACTACATACGTCCTAGCATCAACCATTAATATTTCACATGAAAAACTCCTTTGGTACTAGCACTTAACCAAGTGTTTGTTATCCCTACAGTCCCCAGCTCAACCACTTAACTATGTCACATGAACACTTCTTCTGGTACCCGCACTTAACCCAAAGGGCTTGTTACTTACACGTCATTGCATAACCCCTTAAATAGTCCAAAAAACCTCTTCTCCTGGTACCCAGCACTTAACCAGTGTCTTGTTCTCATACAGTCTAGCATCAACCCCTTAAATTTTGTCACATGAACACTCTTCCTGGTACCCAGCATTAACCAAGTGTCTTGTTACTACACTAAAATCTGCATAACCCCTTAAATGTCACAGAAACTTTCTCCCCGGTACCCGCACTTAACCCTGTGTCTTGTTACTACCTACAGCTGATCAACCACTTAACATATGTCACATGAAAAACTTTCCCGGTACCAGCATTTACCAAGGTTTGTTTTTTTACACTACAGCCTAGCTCAACCCTTAACATAGTACATGAACACTCTTTCCTGGGACCCAGCACTTAAAACCCAAATGTTTTTTAATCATACAGTCCTAGCTTAACCATTAACTTGTACATGAAAACTTTCTTCTGGTACCCGCATTAACCAAAAGGGCTTGTTACTCACTACGTCCTAGTCAACCCTTAACTATGTCACATGAACACTCTTCTTTTGGGACTAGCACTTAACCAAATGTCTTGTTACTACCTCGCCGCATCAACCACTTAACATATGTCCCCTGAACACTTTCTTTTGGTACCTAGCACTTAACCAAGTGTTTTGTTACTACTCAGTCATGTAACCACTTAAACATATGTCACTGAACACCTTTCCTGGTACCGCACTTAACCAAGTGTTTGTTCTACCCTACGTCCCGCATAACCCCTTAAAAATTTGTCCATGAAAACTCTTCTCTGGTACCTAGCACTTAACCAAGTGTTTGTTACTAACTACAGTCCTAGCATCAAAAACCCTTAATGTACATGAAAACTCTTCCCTGGTACCCAGACTTAACCAAGTGTTTGTTTCTACATACAGCCCAGCTCAACCCCTTAACAAAATGTCACATGAAAACCCCTTCTCCTTGTCCTGACTTAACCAAGTTTTGTTACTACACTAAAGTCCTAGCATCAACCACTTAACATGTCACGAAAAAATCTTCTCTGGTCAGCACTTAACCAAGTGTTTGTTACCATACAGTCTGCATCAACCCTTAAAATTTTGTCACATGAACACTCTTTCCCGGTACCTAGCACTTAACCCGTGTCTTGTTCACACTACAGTCCCAGCATTTAACCCTTAAATTTTCACATGAAAATTTCTCCTGGTCCCGCACTTAACCCAAATGTTTTTTACTACATCAGTCCCCAGCATCAAAAACCTTAACATATGTCACATGAACACTCTTCTTGGTACCTGCACTTAACCATGTGTCTTGTTATCATACGTCCTAGCATCAACCCTTAACATGTCAATGAACCCACTCTTTCCTGGTACCCAGCACTTAAAAGTGTCTTGTTTTACAACAGTCCCAGATAACCATTAACATTTGTAATGAACCCCTTTCCCGGTCCCAGACTTAACCAAAATGTTTTCTACACTACGTCCTAGATTTAACACTTAACATATGTCAATGACACTTTTCTCCTGGTACCTAGCATTAAACCAAAGGTCTTGTTACTTTCACTGCCCAGCATCAACCCCTTAAAATGTCACATGAAAACCCCTTCTCCTGGTACCTAGAATTAACCATGTGTTTGTTAACTAACTACGTCTAGCATCAAACCCCTTAACATATGTCACATGAACACTCTTCCCTGGTACCCGCACTTAACCTGTGTTTGTTACTCACTACAGTCCTAGCATCAAACCCCTTAACATATGTCACTTTAAAACTCTTCCCTGGACCCGACTTTAACCAAATGTCTTTTTACTACCTACATCCTGCATCAACCACTTAACTTTTTTCACATGAACTTTCTCCTGGCACCCAGCACTTAACAAAGTGTCTTGTTATACAAATACAGTCCTAGCTCAACCACTTAACATATGTCCATGAACATTTCTCTGGACCTAGAAAATTAACCCAAATGTCTTTTTACTAACTACAGTCCTAGCATAAAAACTTAACTATGTAATGAACCTTTTTCTCCCGGCCTAGCACTTAACCAAGTGTTTGTTATACACTCAGTTAGCATCAAACCCCTTAAAAATATGTCACTGAACCCTCTTCTCCGGGACCTAGCCTTAACCAGTGTCTTTATACACTCAGTCCTAGATCAACCACTTAAATATGTCACATGAAAAACCTTCTCCCGGTACCCTGCATTAAAAAAGTGCTTTTTACAAAATACGTCCTAGCATCAACCACTTAAAATGTCACAGAACATCTTCTCCTGGTACCTAGCACTTAAAACCCAATGTCTTGTACTACACTAAGTCTAGCATCAACCCCCTTAATATAGTCACTGAAAATTTTCCCCGGTCTAGCATTAAAACCAATTTTCAAATTCACTACTTCCCGTATCTAGAACTTCCTTATCTTACAATTTCTACACTCGACTCCCGGCACTTAGACTTTCCATGTGTCCAAAAAGTCCTCCCTGGGAGTAAAATGTCAGAGGATTCACTTTCAAAAATAAAATCTGTGAGAAAATGATAAGTTGGTAACGAGAACTTCGAAAATTGGGTGCCTGTTTGTGTGACCCCTTTTTTAAATTTTTTGTTCTCTCTAGGCCCCAATTATGTTGACATTAATGCCTAAAAGGGAGGTAAAATTCAGATCTAGAGAATGTAGGGAGTCTTCACTGTAGTTTGTTCAATGAAGCACCATAATTACTGGGAAGTTTGAAGTTTTACATGTCTCTTTCGAATGCAAGAGAGAAAAATACACCATAATCTACAATGGAAAATCAAAATGGACTGGTCCCAAACTGCAGAGAGAAATCCTCACAAAGCAAAAAGATCGGCAGACGGTTTAAATGACCACCAAAGAAAAGCAGGGACAGGGGCCAAGACTGTTAACAACTTCCCACCATGATAAGGGGGACTACCAATAGACCCCCGGGTGTATTCAAAAAGGGGGGCTGGACAGACCCTAAAGCAGGCTCGATCAGCGGGCTGTGGTTTGTCGTTAATAATAAAAAATTTTTTTTAACTTCCCGTAAGTACAAGGGAAAGGGGAAAGTAAAGAATACAATCACGTAAAGATTACAAAATACAGTACAAGGGGTGAAGTACATGTCAAGGTATTCAAGTACACGTCAATGACATTTGCTCATAGAATTTACCTTTTTTAACATTAAAAATGTTAAGTAACAATGGAAATAAATGGTATCAAATACCGTCACAGTGGAAATATAAAACACATATGCAGTATATGTGATCCTTTATTGACAACGTTTCACCCACACAGTGGGCTTTTTCAAGTCACACACAGATCCGTGTGTGACTTGAAAAAGCCCACTGTGTGGGTGAAACGTTGCCAATAAAGGATCACATTATACTGCATATGTGTTTATATTTCCATGTTAAGTAACAGATGTTAGGCATGGAGTGTTAGCGTGGCAAATGGCTATGTGCTACCTACTAAGAATGACAGAATATGACAGCGCTGGTTAGGCAGCCCATCATTTTAACCACAAGTTTGGCAATGGTGTAAAAGCAATTGAATAGGTGATTATTAATAGAGCCTTAAACAGTTGAAATATGACTTAGTTATATCAGCCGTGCGCAGTGACTGCCCGGCTGTGTGAAGTGGCTGCCCGGCTGTGAGCAGTGACTACCCGGCTGTGACCAGTGGCTGCAGGCACTGTATATACGAAAGTGTGACATAATTATTAGAAGTACGGAAGGGTGAGTGCTAGGTGCAGGGAGAAAGTGTGTTAAACGTGAAACATGGATTTGTGTAGGTGTTGGGAGCAGAGTGTGATGACGTGAAACAGATTAAGTACTAGATGCGGGAAAAAGGTAAATACATGTATTAATATGGGCCGTGTCATAATGAGTGTATTGTTGATTACATGTTGTACAAGACTGAATCTGAGGGAAAACCATACCTATGTGAATAAAGAATAAATATCTGTTACTATGCAGCAACAGGAAAAGATTGTAAATTAATTGGTAAACATACCCTGTCGTCTGCAGAGAACCAGTTAATAGAGTCAGTAAAAGATCTCATATAGGCTACCTCTTGCTTGTTTATGGTTCTGATGGTAAAGCCCATTTGGTAGGCATTTGGTCCACAACAAACACAGCAGTCACTAAGGCTTTTCACTTTTGCTTGTAACACCACCTCTTTCTGGGAATTCTTGATCTTGAACACACTACCTGCAATGAGGCACAAGTTGACATGAAAGGTTCACAATGACCTGAAACAGAGTAAGACAGAGGGACGGAGTTCAGCTGGGTTACACACACTTTATTCTTCTGAAGGAATGTAACATACTAATAGTTCTGATTTCTTCCTAGCAGAGGCCCAGGTTAGTCTAGAAGCTAGAGTATCGGGCTATCAACTTACGGACCACGGTTCGAGCCCATCGTCAGCTCTGGTGGCCTGGTAGTTAAAGCTCCCGCATCACACGTCGAGGGCCTGGGTTCGATTCCCAGCCAGGGTAGAAACATTGGGCGTGTTTCTTTCCACCTGTTGTCTAGGTTCCTCATCAGTAAAATGGGTACCTGGGTGTTAGTGGACTGGTGTGGGTCACATCCCGGGTGTTAGTGGACTGGTGTGGGTCACATCCTGGGACAAAACTGACCTAATTTGTGGGAAATGCTCAGCATAACAAGTGACTTTCTATATAGTAGTATGTCATTGATGTCAGCTATGGTCTGTATACCTTGTACATGTACTGGTATACCTTGTACATGTACTGATATACATTGTACATGTAATGGTATACCTTCTACATGTACTGATATACCTTGTACATGTGCTGGTATACCTTGTACATGTACTGACATACCTTTTACATGTACTGGTATAGCTTGTACATGTACTGGTATACCTTGTACATGTACTGGTATAGCTTGTACATGTGCTGGTATACCCTGTACATGTACTGACATACCTTTTACATGTACTGGTATACCTTGTGCATGTACTGGTATACCTTGTACATGTACTGGTATACCTTGTACATATACTGATATACCTTGTACATGTACTGGTATACCTTGTACATGTACTGGTATACCTTGTACACGTACTGATATACCTTGTACATGTGCTGGCATACCTTGTACATGTACTGGCATACCTTGTACATGTACTGGTATACCTTGCACATGTGCTGGTATACCTTGTACATGTACTGGTATACCTTGTACATTATGGTTACCTTTCCATGTGCTGGTTACCTTGTACATGTGCTGTATACCTTGAATTACTACATACTTTTCCCCGTACGATATACCCTTTTACATGATGGTATACCTTTTACATGTACAGGGATACCTGTAATGACTGTTTTTCCTTTTCTGTGTGGCATATCTTTTTCATGTACGGCTACCCTTTTTCATGTATGGGGTACCTTGTTGTGCGGTATACATTTTACTGTACTGGTTTAACTTGTAATTTTACTGGTATCCTTGCACATTGCTGGAACCTTGTCACTACTAAATTTTCCCCTTTTCCCTGTATTGAAATTTCCTTGTACATGTACCCGGGAAATTTTTTGTATATGTACTGGTTACCTTGTAATTTATGGATAATTTACATGTACTGTTACCCTTACATGTATTGGTATACCTTGTAAAGTACTGGGTTTCTTTTAATGTATGGTTACCCTTTTAATGTACTGGTATCCTTTACAGTACTGGATATGTACATGTCTGGTGCACCTTGTACTGTTGGGATACCCTTTTAATGTTGCTATAATTTTACATGTAATGGGATCCTTTTACATGTACTGGAAAACCCAGTACATGTATGGTATACCTTGTACATGTCGATTACCTTGTACATGTGCTAGTATACCTTGCCCGTCTGGGTTTCCTTGTACACGTATGGTATACCCTTTTACACGACTGGTATACCCTTGTACATGTACCGGGACAACTTTGTAATTACTGGTATACCTTTTCGTACTGGGATACCTTTTAATGTTGGTATACCTTTCCCAAAAAGATGGTAAACCTTTTTCATGACTGGTATACCTTGACACGTATGGTAACTTGTACATGTACTGGATACCTTGTCATGACTGGTAACCTTTTACATGTCGGTGTACCTTGTACATGTACTGGTATCCCTTTTAAATGTATGGTATAACTTTTCATTTTGGGTACCTTGTACATGTATGGGATAAACTTGTACTTTTTCTGATATACCTTGTACAGTATTTGGTTACCTTGTACATGTGCTGGATCCTTGTAAAGTAATGGTAACCTTGTAATGTCCCGGGTTACCTTTTAAGTAGGTTACCTTTTACATGTACTGGGATACCTTTTACATGTTTTGTTTAAACCCGTCATGTACTGGTATACCTTTAACGTACGGAAAACCCTTTTAATGACGGAATCCTTTTACATGTACTGGTATACCCTTTGGGCATGTGCTGGATAACTTGTACATGTCTGGATACCTTGTAATGTATGGTATACCTTTTACAGCAATGGGATACCCTTTTACATGTATGGTAAACTTGAAATTATGGACACCTTGTACATGTACCCGGCTACCCTTTTAATGTACGATACACCTGTACATGTCTGGGAACCTTTTTACTGTACTGGGATACCTTTTAAGTGCGGCATACCTTGTAATGTACTGGCATACCTTTACATGTGCTGGTATACCCTTTCACATGTGCTGGTATACCTTTTACATTTTGGTATACCTTGTAAGATTGGGAAAAATTGCCATGTGCGGTTTTCCCTTTTACACCCCACTGATATGCTTGTACTGTACTGATATACCTTTTTGCCTGTACGGTTTACCTTGTATATGTACTGGTAACCTTTTACATTTATGGTTAACTTGTACATTTACTGATATACGTTTTTACTGTACTCGTTTAAACCCTTTTAAAGTACTGGGATACCTTGTACATGTACTGGTATACCTTGTACATGTACTGGTTACCCTTTTAATGTACTGGGATCCGTACATGTACTGGTGCACCTTGTAATGTATTGGGATCCCTTTTACATGTTTTTGCTATCATTGTAATTACGGTATACCCTTTTACAGTATGGTATCCCTTTCATGTATTGGTATACCTTGTACATGTATGATATTTTCCCTTTTAATTGTAGTAACCTTGCACCGTACTGGTATACCTTGTACACTACGGTATACCCTTTCAAGTATGGTATACCGTTACTTTTAGGTACACTTTTTAGATGTACTGGTATATTGTACAGTATGGTTACCCTTTTACATTACTGGAACCTTGACAGTACTGGTTACCTTGAATGTACTGGAAAAATTGTACATGTAATGGTATACCTTGTCATGTGTAGAACCTTGAATGTACTGTTTTTCCCTTTTACTGTATTTTCCTTTTACATTTTTCGTTCCTTGTACTGTCTGGTATACCTTGTACATGTCGATTTACCCTTTTACATGTATGGTATAAAATTTTACGTTGGTATAAAATTGTCATGTCTGGGATTTCCTTGTAAAAGTGTGGTTCTTTATAAATGTATGTATACCTTGTACTGTAGGTAACCTTGTCTGTACGGTATACCTTTTTAAAGTCTTGACCTTGTCTGGGGCTGGTATATTGCATGTTGGTTACCTTGTCATGTAAGTATACCTTTTAATGTACTGGTATCCTTGTACTTTTACTGATAACTTTTACATGTCTGGGAACCTTGTCAGCATGGTAACCTTTTTAATGTAGGTTTACCTTTACATGTCTGGTTCCTTATACATGTATGGTATCCCTTTTAATGTACAAGGTATACCGGTACGTAAAAGGTTTTTCGTACATGTATAAGGTTTTCCCCGCACTGAAAGGGGTTCCGTACTGTCAAAGGTTCCATGCATGTACGGTTTTTAAAGGAAGTCAAGGGTTACCGTCTGTAAAGGTATATCAGTACTGTATGGGGAAACCTTGTAAAAGTATGGGTTACTTCACCGTATGGTATCCTTTTACATGTATGGTTCCTTTTTACAGTCTGGTATACCTTTTCTGTGCTAGTATTTTCCCTTGTACTGACTGTTTTCCTTGTTTCGTGTGGTTAAACCTTTTTTTGTTGGGGATACCTTTTTCTTTTCTGGGTTTTTTTGTAAGTCTGGTTTAAATTTACAGGGATGGTAAGTCCCGTACTGGTTCTTTGGTAATGTATGGGGATAAAATTGTCATGGTGGTTTCCTTGTCATGTACTAGTTTTTTTGTCTGTCGGGTTTCCTTTTACATGTATGATAAACCTTGTCTGTGTGGGATACCTTGTACAAGTACTGGTCCTTTGTTGTCGGCTACCCTTTTCATTGCGGATTCCTTGTCTGATGGTTCCTTGTCATGTTGGTTTAACCTTTCAATGTGTGGTTTAAACCTGTCCGTAAAGATATACCTTTACATGTATGATTACCTTTTACTGTCGGTTCCTTGTTTGTCTGGTTACCGTACATTTACTGGTATAACTTGTACATTCTGATATACCCGTACTTTTACTGGTTTTACCTTTAAAAGGGTATTTTAATTACTTTTACCATACATTAAAACCCACATTACTTAACCGACATTTTCTTCACACATTTCTTTTAAATTTCATTTTCCATACATTTTCTTTCTTATTTCCCATTACTTAACCCTTTCAATTTAACCTTTTACATTACATTCCCCCACTTCCCCCCCCCCCCCCCCCCCCCCACATTATCCCTTTTTATTATATTGTCAGTACTGGTATCCTTGTCATGCCGGTTTCCTTTGACAAATAACTGGTTTAAAAATTGTTTTCATGTACTTGTATCCTTGCAACGTACTTTTGGTATACCTTGTTTTCTGAAAATGGTATACCTTGTAAAAGTACTGGTATACCTTGACTGTTGGTTAAAACCCCTTTTCGTCGGATAATTTGTACATGTACTGGATCCTTTTACATGTACTGGTATCCTTGTACCATGTATGGTTACCCGTACATGTACGGTTTTTACCTTTTAACGTACTGGGTTTTCCCTTTTACAGTACTGGAATGCCCTTTTACAGTACTGGGATCCCTTTGGCATGTGCTGGATAATTGACTGTATGGGATACCTTGTACATGTATGGTATTCTTTAAATGCCCTGGGATCCTTTTAAATGTAAAAAGGGGAAACTTGTACATTACTGGTACACCCCGACATGTACTGGTATACCTTGTACATGTCTGAATACCTTGTCATGTATGGTATACCTTGTACAGTACTGGTAACCTTGTACTGTGCTGATTTTCCTTGTAAGTACTGGATCCTTGTAATTGCTGTATCCCTTTCACATGTGCTGGGATACCTTGTACATGTATGGTCACCTTGTCAGTACTGGGATACCTTTCCTGTGTGGTATACCTTGTACACCTATGTATAAACCCTTTTACATGTAGATATCCTTGGGATGTACCGGTATACCTTTTATATGTCTGGTATACCTTGTCATTTTCTGGTAAACTTTTCATTATGATATCGTTGTACTGTACTGGGGAACCTTGTAAATTACTGGGATACCTTTTAATGTATGGTTACCTTGTAATGTACTGGTATACCCCTTTACATGTAGGTATACCTTTTACATGTACTGGTGCACCTTTTACTGTATTTGGATTCTTGTCAGTCGATACTTGTACGTACTGGTTACCTTTACATGTTGGTTTTACCCATACATGTATTGGTATAAAATTGTCATGTACTGAATTTTCCTTGTAATGTGCTAGAAACCTTGCACACGCAATGGGATACCTTGTCAGTAGGGATACCTTGTAAAGACTGGGATACCTTTTACATGTACTGGTCACTTTTTAGTGTACTGGTTACCTTGTACTGTACTGATACCCTTTTAATGATGGTAACCTTGCACACGTACTGGTATACCTTGTACATGTTCTGGGATCCCTTTTAATGTTGGTATACCCTTTTACATGTTTCTGGATACCTTTTAATGTACTGGTATCCTTGTACTTGATGGTAACCTTGTACATGTACGCTATACTTGTACATGTACTGGTATACCTTGTAATGTTGTATCCCTTTTACATTACTGGTATACCTTTACTGTATGGTATCCTTGTACATGTACTGGATACCTTGTACTGTACTGGGATCCTTGGCATGTGGGTATACCTTGTACAGTACGGTATACCTTTTAATGTATGGTATACCTTGTACATGCATGGTTTACCTTGTAATGTATGGTATCCCTTTTACATGTACTGGTCACCCCGACTGTATGGTATACCTTGTTAAAGTACTGGTTTTTTCTTGTAATGTGTTGGTATACCTTGTACATGTCTGGTATACCTTGTAATGTAGGTATACTTTTTCATGTATGATATACCTTTTAATGTACTGGTATCCCGTACAAGTACTGGTTCCTTGTATTGTATGGTTACCTCGTACAAGTATGGTTACCTTGTACTTACTGTATACCTTGTAATGTACGGTACCTCGTACAAGTACTGGTAACCTTTCATGTACTGGTTATACCTCGTACAAGTACTGGTATCCCTTTTAATGTATGGTTATACCTTGTAATGTGTTGGTATACCTTTACATGTCCCCGGTTACCTTGTACATGTACTGGTATACCTTTACATGTACTGATATACCCTTTTCATGTACTGGTATACCCCGTACAAGTATGGTAACCTCGTACAAGTATGGTTTACCTTGTACAAGTACTGGTTACCTGTACAAGTACTGGTATACCTCGTACAAGTACTGGTTTACTCGTTTCAAGTATGGTATACTCGTCAAGTATGGTTACCTCGTACAAGTATGGTTACCTTTTACATGTACTGGTGTAAAATAAAAAAAAAAACATTGAGTAGTTTATTACAAATTAATTTGAGTTAACAGATTTATGCCCCGGGATCATATCCATCTGTGGACGGAGAAAAAGAGATATCCATCTGTGGACGGTAGCACAAGAGTTATCCCCTCCTGTGGGGCGGTAGACAGGGTATATCCATCCCGTGGCGGTAGCACAAAGTATATCCATCCCGTGGGCGGTAGCACAGGGGGTATATCTATCCGTGGACGGTAGCAAAGAGTTTCTATCCTGTGGCGGTTTGCCAAGATATATCCTCCTGTGGGCGGTAGCCGGAGTATTTACCTGTGGACGGTTTTGACAAAGAGTATATCCTCCTGTGGACGGTCCAAAAAGAGTTATCCATCCTGTGGGGTAAAAAGAGTATATCCCTCCTTGGACGGTAGACAGGAGCATATCCCTCCTTGGAGGTAAACACAGGGCAATCCATCCTGTGGACGGTAGCACGGAGCATATCCATCCTGTGGACGGGAGACAAGAGTATATCCATCTGTGGCGGTTGCACAAGAGTTTTTCCCTCCTGTGGACGGGTTTTGACAGGGGCTATCCTCCTCTGGACGGTTTTAAAAAGGGGCAATCCATCCTGTGGGCGGTAGCACAGGAGCATATCCCTCCTGTGGACGGGTTTGACAAAGGGATATCATTGTGGGACGGTTTTGCACAAGAGTTATCCTCCCCGTGGCGGTAGCACAGGAGTATTCCTCCTGTGGACGGTAGCACAAGAGTATATCCATCCTGTGGACGGTTGACGGAGATTCTATCCTGTGGACGGAGCACAAGAGTATACTATCCTGTGGGCGGTAGCACAAGGTATATCCCTCCCGTGGACGGTAGCACAGGAGTAATCTTCCTGTGGACGGTGACAAGATATATCCATCCCGTGGACGGTGCACAAAAAGATTCTATCGGTGGAGGTAGCACAAGGTTATCCATCCTGTGGACGGTTTTGCCAGGGGGTATATCTATCTGTGGCGGTAGCACAAGAGTAATCCATCCTGTGGGCGGTAGCACAAAGTATATCCTTCCCGTGGACGGTACAAAGAGTATATCCATCCTGTGGGCGGTAGCACAAGAGTTTCCATCCTGTGGACGGTGCACAGGGTATCCCTCCCCTGGGCGGTGCCAGGGCATATCCACCCGGGACGGTTAGCACAGGGGCTACCTTGTGGACGGTAGACAAGAGTTTCCACCTGTGGACGGTAGCAAAGAGTTAAACCCTCCTGTGGCGGGAGCACAGGAGTTATCCATCCTGTGGACGGTAGAAAGAGTATTTTCATCCCGTGGGACGGTAGCAAGGAGTATAAAACTATCCCGTGGACGGTAGCCAAGGTATATCTTTTTTCCCGTGGAGGTAGCACAAGGTATTCCATCCCGTGGAGGTACACGGAGTATACTATCCGTGGCTTTTGCACAAGAGTTATCCCTTGTGGCGGTAGCACAAGAGTATATCTTCCTGTGGACGGTAGACAAGAGTATTCCATCCTGTGGACGGGGAGACAAGAGTTATCCATCCTGTGGACGGTAGCACAAGAGTAATATCCATCCCGTGGACGGTAGCAAGGAGCAATCCATCCTCTGGACGGTGACAGGGGGCTATCCATCTGTGGAGGTTTTGCACGGAGCATATCCATCTGTGGACGGTAGCACAAGGTATTTTCCATCCTGTGGAGGTAGCACAAGAGTATATCCATCCGTGGACGGGTTTTTCACAGGGATATCCTCTGTGGACGGTAGCACAAGAGTTATTTTTCCTGGGGACGGGTAGCACAGGAGTATTCTATCCTGTGGACGGTAGCCAAGAGTATTTATTGTGGCGGTAGCACAAGAGTATATCCATCTTGGACGGTTTTTCCCAGGGTTATCACCGGGGCGGTAGACAAGAGTTTATCCATCCTGTGGACGGTGCCAAGAGTATATCTTCCTGTGGCGGTAGCACAAAAGTATATCCATCCCGTGGACGGTAGCACAGGAGTATATCATCCTGTGGACGGTTTAGCCAAGAGTATTACCATCCCGTGGACGGTAGGGACAAGAGTATATCCATTTCCCGTGGACGGTAGCCAAGAGTTATCCATTTTTGTGGAGGTTAGACAAGAGTATATCCTCCTGTGGACGGGGACAGGGGCAATCCATCCCCGGACGGTAGCACAGGACATTCCCTCCTGTGGACGGTAGACAGGAGATATCCATTGGGCGGTAGCCCCAAAAGATATCCATCCTGGGGGTAGAAAGAGGTATATCCTCCTGTGGACGGTTTTGCAAGGAGTATATCCATTGTGGACGGTGCACAAGAGTTATCCATCCCGTGGACGGTAGCAAGGAGTATATCTATCCTGTGGACGGTACACAAGAGTTTATTTCCTGTGGACGGTACACAAAGAGTATATCCATCCTGTGGACGGTAGCACAGGGTATATCTATCCTGTGGGGCGGTAGCAAAGAGTATATCCTCTTGGACGGTAGCAAAAGGTATATCTATCCTGTGGACGGTTTTGGGACAAGAGTTTTATCCTCCTGTGGACGGTTTGCACAAGAGTATATCCTCCTGTGGACGGTGCACAAGAGTAATCCTCCCCGTGGCGGTTTTTCCCGGGCATATCCCTCCCCTGGACGGTTTTTGCACAGGAGCATATCCCCCCCCGTGGACGGTTTTGCACGGAGCAATCCTCTTTGGGCGGTTTGCACAAAAGTATATCCATCCTGTGGCGGTAGGAAAAAAGAGTATATCCATCCTGTGGAGGTAGCACGGGTATATCCCTCCTGTGGACGGTAGCACAAGAGTTATCCATCGTGGAGGTAGCACAGGAGATATCTTCCGTGGCGGTTTTGCACAAGAGTAATCTATCCCGTGGACGGTAGCACAAGAGTTATTTCCCTCCTGTGGCGGTTTTCACGGAGTATTCTTTATCCTGTGGACGGTAGCACAAGAGTATATCCCTTTGTGGAGGTTTGAAAAAGAGTATTTCTATCTTTTTGGACGGTTGCACAAGAGTATACCTCTGTGGACGGTTTGAAAAAGGTATAAACCTTTTTGTGGACGGTAGCACAAAAGTAATCCTCCCGTGGAGGTAGCAAGGGGGATATCTATTGTGGCGGTTGCACAAGAGTAAAATCTACTGTGGACGGTAGCACAAGAGTTATTTCCCCCTGTGGGCGGTTTTGCACAGGAGTATATTATTGTGGGACGGTTGCCAAGGATATTATCCTGTGGACGGTAGCAAAGAGTATTCTATCTGTGGGCGGTAGCACAAGGTATTCTATCCGTGGACGGTAGCCAAAAGTATATCCATCCTGTGGACGGTAGACAAGGGGTATATTATTGTGGACGGTAGCCAAGAGTAACCATCTGGGACGGTAGCACAAGAGTATATTATCCTTGGACTGTAGACAAGGTTTTCCCTCTGTGGACGGTAGCAAGGAGCTATCCCCTCCGTGGACGGTAGCACAGGAGCATATCCATCCTGTGGACGGGGGCACAAGAGTATATCCATCCCGTGGACGGTTTTTAAAAACAAGGTTTCCATCCTGTGGACGGTTTTTGCACAGGAGTTTAAACCATCTGTGGGCGGTAGCACAGGAGTATTCCATCCTGGGACGGTAGACAAGAGTAATTTTTCTGTGGACGGTAGCACAAAAGTATATCCATCCCGTGGGCGGTAGACAGAGTTATCCCCTCTGTGGACGGTACACAAGAGTATATCCATCTGTGGACGGTTTTGCACAAGAGTTTTCCATCCGTGGACGGTTTGCACAAGGATATCCTCTGTGGACGGTAGCACAAGAGTATATCCTCCTGTGGACGGTTTGCAAAGGTATATCCACCTGTGGACGTAGCCAAGGTATATCTTCCTGTGGACGGTAGCACAAAAGTTATCCATCCTGTGGACGGTGCACAAGAGTATTCCATCCCGTGGACGGGTTTTCACAAGAGTTATCCTCCTGTGGGGCGGTAGCACAGGGGATATTTTCCTGTGGACGGTAGCCAAGGTATATCTATCCTGTGGACGGTAGCACAAAGATTTTATCCTCCTGTGGACGGTAGACGGGTATATTTTTCCCGTGGACGGTAGCACAAGAGTATATTTCCCTCTGTGGGGCGGTTTTTGCACAAGAGTATATCTTCCTGTGGACGGTACACAAGGTATATCCATCCTGGGACGGTAGCACAAGGTATACCATCCTGTGGACAGTAGCACAAGAGTATATCCATCCTGTGGCGGTACACAGGAGTATATTTTCCTGTGGACGGTAGACAAGAGTATATCTATCTGTGGACGGTGGGACAAAAGTTTTCCATCCGGGGGGGGCGGTTTTTAAGGGGGTTATCTTCCCGTGGACGGTAGCCACAAGGTTTTTCTATCCTGTGGGGGGGAACCCGTGGGCTAAAAGAGTATTTATCCTGTGGGGACGGTTTTTGGGGTGCAAAAGGATATCTATTGTGGACGGTAGCACAAGAGTATATCCATCCTGGGGGGGGGGGACAGGGGTTTTTGCCCCAAGAGTATATCATTTCCCGTGGACGGTGAAAAGGAGATATCCATTTTTTGTGGACGGGTTTGCACAAAGGGGAAATTTCGGTTTACCTTGGGGGCGGTAGCCAAGAGTTATCCCCTCCTGTGGGCGGTAGCACAGGAGTTTTTTCCATCCCGTGGGGGAAATTTTTTGCACAGGAGATATCCATCCTGTGGGTGCCGGTTAACACCTGGGAGGTTTTCCAAATTTACCTGTGGACGGTAGCACAAAAAGTATTTTCCCTCCCTTGGGGGCCGGTTTATTTTGGGGGGACAAAGGTATATCCATTCCTGTGGACGGGAGACAAGGTATTCCATTTTGTGGACGGTAGCCCCAAATGTATATCCTCCTGTTGGACGGTTTTGCACAAAGGGGGTTATCCATCCTGTGGGGGAGGGAAACCGGGGTAAGCACAAGAGTATATCCATTTCCCGTGGACGGTAGAAAAAGGTATATTTCCCTCCTGTGGACGGGTTTTGCACAAGAGTATACCCTCCGTGGGGGCCGGGTTCTTTTGTACTTAAAAACAAGAGTATATTTTTACCTGTGGCGGTAGACAAGAGTTATCCTCCTGTGGGGTTCCGGAGTTAACACCGTGGAGGTTTTAAAAATTAAACCTTTTGGGCGGTAGACAAGATTTTAATCTCCTGTGGACGGGGAAACACAAGGTATATCCATCCCGTGGCGGTTTGCACAAGAGATAAATTTCCCTCCTGTGGACGGGGATAGCCCCAAGGGGGTATATCCCCCCCCTGTGGACGGGTTTGCACAGGAGTTTTTTATCCTGTGGACGGTAGCACAAAAAAATATATCTATCCTGTGGGGGCCGGGGACCCCGGGGGGGCCCCAGGAGTATATCTTCCTGTGGACGGTTTTTTCAAAAGAGTATATCTTCCTGGGGGGCGGTTTTTGAAAGGGGGTTATCATCTGTGGGGGGGGTGGGAACCGGGGGGGTAAGGCACAAGGTATATCCATCCTTGGGGGGGTAGCCCCCAAAAAAGGGATTCATTTTCCCTTGGACCCGGGAGCACAGGAGTATATCCCTTTCCTGTGGGACGGGAGCACAAGAGTTACTTCCTTTTTGGGGGGGGCCCGGGACGGTTAGCACAAGGTAATTCCATCCCGGGCGGTAGAAAGGACACCTTTGGGGTTTTCCTATTCCCCTTTGGACGGTAAAAGGGCAACCCCTTAGGACAAAGGGAGTATATCCATCCTTGGGGGGGGTTGCACAAGGGGTATATCTATCTGTGGACGGTTTAGCACAAGAATTTTTATCCATTTCCTGGGGGGGGGGGTTTCCTTTTAGGGACCAAAAGTATATCCTCCTGTGGCGGTTAAGCACAGGGGGTTTATCCATTTTTGTGGCGGTTTTTTAAAGGGGATACCTTGTGGCGGTAGCACAGGGCATTTTCTCCTTTTTGGACTTTTTGCACAGGAGATTCCATCTGTGGACGGTTTTAAAGGGAAACCCCCAAAGGGGTTTTAACAAATTCCCCCTGTGGACGGTTTTGCACAGGGGTTATCCTCCTTGGGGGCGGGGGCACAGGAGATATCCATCCTGAGGACGGTTTTGCACAAAAGTTTGTAAATTTCCCTTAGGGGGGGGAACCCGTATAGCACAAGAGTATTCCATCCCGTGGCGGTAGCACAGGGGTATTCATCCTGGGGGGGGGGTTTTTTCCGTGGCTAGCACAAGAGTTAAAATTTTTTTCCCATTTCTTCGGGCGGTAGCACAAAAAAGGGAGGGAGGGAAAAAAATCTATCTGTTTGGGGGCGGTAGCACAAGAGTATATTTTTTGTGGGGGGACGGTTTTCCGGGGGAGAAAATTTTTCCTCCTGGGACGGTAGCACAAAATTTTTCATCAAAAAAGTATATTTTTTTTCCAAAAATTTTTTCCTGTGGACGGTTTCGGGTTTTTCTTTTTGGGGGAACAAAAATTTTTTTGGAGGGGGGGTATATCCATCCTGTGGACGGTTTTTGCACAAGGGGATATCCATCCTGTGGACGGTTAGCACAGAGTTTTTCCATCCCGTGGACGGTTTTTCACAAGAGATATCCCTCCTTTTGGGGGAAAGGTTTATCCTTTAAGCCCCCGGAAGGGGATATCCCCTGGGACGGTTTAAAACACAGGAGCTATCCATCCTGTGGGGCGGTAGCCCCCGGAGCTTTTCCCCTCCCGGGACGGTAGCACAGGAGCTATCCCCTGGGGGGAGGGGAAACCGGGCTAGCAAGGGGAATCCATCCTTGGGGGCGGTAGCACAAAAGAGTATATCCCTTTTTGTGGACGGTAGCCCCCAAGAGTATATCATCCTGTGGGGGGGAAGGTTTATCCATTTGGGGGTGAAAGGATAATTTTATCCCTGTGGGCCCGGGAGCACAAGGAGTTTTTCTATCCCCGTGGACGGGTTTTGCACAAGGGGTATATTTCCTTGGGGGTGACGGTTTTTCTTTTAGCACAAGGTATTCCATCCTGTGGCGGTAGCACAAGGAAAGGGGGGTTAAAAATTTCCATCCTGTGGACGGTTTGCACAAGATATATCTATCCTGTGGGGTTTTGACGGTAACCCCCCAAAAGGGACGGTATATCCATCCTGTTTTGGGCGGTTTTGCCAAGGGGGTAATCCATCCTGTGGGGGGGAGCCACAGGGGTTATCCATCCTGTGGACGGTTGCACAGGAGGATATATTCCCTTTAATTTTTTGGGGGGGGGACGGTTTTTGACAAGAGTATTCTATCCCTTTTGGGGCGGTTTGCACAAGAGTATATCCATCCTGTGGGGGGCGGTAGCACGGGGTATATCCATCCTTTTTGGACCCCCCCCTTTTTTTTAGAAGGAGTAATCCTTTTCCCGTGGACGGTAAAACACAGGAGGATATCCATCCGTGGACGGTAGCACAAAGGGAAATATCCATCCTGTGGACGGTTTTGCACAGGAGATATCATCCTGTGGGGGCGGGAGCACAGAGTATCCATCCTGGGACGGTTTTCACAGGAGATACCCTCCTGGGGGGGGGGAGGTATTTTTGGGGACGGGGAAGGGGAATATCCATCCTGGGACGGTGCACAGGAGCTTATCCTCCTGGGACGGTTTTGCAAAAGGGGGCTATCCATCCTGTGGGCGGTAGCCTGGGGGGAGGGTTTTTAATCCACCGTGGGGACCGGTTTCACAGGGGCAATCTTTCACCCTCCGGGGGACGGTTTTTAAACCCGGGGGACGGGCCCAAATATTCCTCCTGTGGGACGGTTCCAATTACTACCACACCAAGAGTATATCCTTTTCCGTGGCGGTAGCCAAGGTATATCTATCTGTGGCGGTTTTCACAAGGGGTTATTATCCTTTGGACGGTAGCACAAGAGTATATCATCCTGTGGCGGTTTTTTGCACAAGAGTAATTTCCATCCTGTGGGGCGGTAGCACAAAAAGTATTTCCTTCCTTGGACGGTAGCCAAGATATATCCTTCCTTTGGGGGGGAAAAAAGGTTTTCCCCCGGGAGGGTTTTGCCAATTACTATTTTGGGACGGGTTTACAAGGGGGTATATTATCCTGGGAGGGCCGGTTACTACCGGGGGAGAAACCAAAAAACTTTGGGACGGTTTTGCACAAGGTTTATCATCCTTGGGGCGGTAGCACAAGAGTTTTTTTTATCCTGTGGACGGTGCACAAAGGTATATCCATCCGTGGGGGTGCCGGTAAATTTTTACCACAAGGTATTAAAAATCCTGTGGACGGTAGACGGGGGGAATTTCCCTTTCCCGTGGACGGAAAGCCCCAAGGGGTATCCATCCTGTGGCGGTAGCACAAAGAGTTATCCCTCCTGTGGGGGGGTAGCACAGAGTTATCCATCCCCGGGGGGTGGGGTTTCCCCCCGGGGGGGTTGAAAGATTTCCATTGGGGGGGGGGGGGGACGGGTTTGCACAAGGTTTTCCATCCTTTTTGGACGGTTGAATAACCCCACAGAAGGGGTTTTTTATTTTTTTCCCAAATTTCCCTTGGACGGGTAGCACGAGTATATCCATCCTGGGGGGAAAAAGGGTTTTTTTAGGTTTTGACAGAGATATCCATCCTGGGGGTGACGGTATAACACGGGGATAGCCAAAAAATTTCCATCCTGTGGAGGTTTGCCGGGCCACCGGGAGGGCCTTTTATCCATCCCTGTGGAGGTTTTGCACAAGTTTTCATCCTGTGGGGGGGACGGTATTTTTTGCTAGCACAAGGGGGATATCCTCCTTGGGGGGGACGGTAACCCGGGGCCCACAGGGGGAAACCTCCTTGGGGGGACGGTTATCACCTTAGGAGCAAAAAATCCATCCTGGGGGACGGTTTTGGGCCAAGGGGATATCCCCTCCTGTGGGGGGGGGGGGTGACGGTTATTTTTTAAGCACAAGAGTAATCACCTTTTGGACGGTGCAAAAGCCCCCCGGGGGGGATGGGAAAAATTTCCTCCTGGGACGGAGCACAAGAGTATAAACTATCCTGTGGACGGTTTTGCACAAGAGTATATTTATCCTGTGGGGGGCGGTTTTTGCACGGGGGATATCCATCCTGTGGACGGTAGCACAAAAGTATAAACTTCCGTGGGGTTTCAAAGATATATCCATCCTGTGGGGGCGGTAGCCAAGGTTTTCTTACCTGTGGGGCGGTTGGGACCCCCAAAGGGGATATCTTTTCCCGGGACGGTGCACAAGAGGATATCCATCCTTTTGGACGTTTGGCACAAGATTTTCCATCCTGTGGACGGTAGCCAGAGTATATCCCTCCTGTGGGGAACCGGTAATTTTGGGACGGTTGGGTATAACCCCCTCTGTGGGGGGTCCGAGAACAGGGGAGGGGAAAAAAATCATCCTTTTGGGGCGGTAGCCAAGAGTATATTTATCCCGGGGGGAAAGGGGTTAGCACAAGGTTTTATCCATCCTGTGGACGGTTTTTGCCCAAGGGTTATCATCCTGTGGGCGGGTAAAAAATACCCCGGGGGAGAAATTTATTTTCCTGTGGACGGTTTTTGCACAAGAGTATATCATCCCGTGGACGGTGCACAAGATATATCCTCCTGGGGGAACAGGGTTAACCATCAAGGGGATACCATCTTTTTGGACGGTAGCCAAAAAAGGGAGGTTTAACCAAGGTATTTCCCGTGGACGGAGCACAAGGTATATCCATCCTGTGGGGCGGTAGCCCCAAAAAAGTAATCCATCCCCCTTGGGGGGGTAAAACAAGAGCATATCCATCCTGTGGACGGTAGCACAGGAGTATATCCATCCTGTGGACGGTAGCACAGGAGCATATCCATCATGTGGACTGTAGAAACAGAGAGCATTATCCATCCTTTGGACGTAGCACAGGAGCATAATCCATCCTGTGGACGTAGGCACAGGACATATTCATCCTATGGACCGTACTTCAGGATCATATCCATCCTGTGGACGTAGAGGACAGGGGTATATCCATCCTATGAACTTTAGCACAGGAGCATATCCATCTTGTGGATGGTAGCACAAGAGCATATCCATCCTGTGGACGGTAGCACAGGAGCATATCCAACCTGTGGACGGTAGCACAGAAGTATATCCATATTGTGCACGGTAGCACAGGAGTATATCCATCCTGTGTACGGTAGCACAGGAGCATATCCATCCTGTGGAGGGTAGCACAGGAGTATATCCATCGTGTGGACGGTAGCACAGGAGCATATCCATCCTGGACGGTAGCACAGGAGTATATCCATCCTGTGGACGGTAGCACAGGAGCATATCCATCCTGTGGACGGTAGCACAGGAGCATATCCATCCTGTGGACGGTAGCACAAGAGCATATCCAACCCTGGGGGGTTGGGGGGGGGGACTGTAGCAAAAGGGTCATATCCATCCGTGGACGGGTACACATTCGAATATCCATCCTGTGACGTTAGCCACAGGAGCATATCCATTCTGTGGACGGTAGCACAGGAGCATATCCATCCTGTGGACGGTAGCACAAGAGCATATCCATCCTGTGGACGGTAGCACAAGAGCATATCCATCCTGTGGACGGTAGCACAGGAGCATATCCATCCTATGGACGGTAGCACAGGAGCATATCCATCCTGTGGACGGTAGCACAAGAGCATATCCATCCTGTGGACGGTACACAGGACATAAACCGTCCCTTGGAACGGTAGCACAAGAGCATATTCATCCTGTGGACGGTAGCACAAGAGCATATCCATCCTGTGTACGGTATCACAAGAGTATATACCATCCTGTGGTAAGGTAGCAAAAATCTATACATCCTGTGGCGGTAGCACAAGAGCTATCTATCCATGTGGACCGGTAGCACAGTAGCATATCCATCTGTGGACTGTAGCTCAAGAGCATATCCATCCTGTGGACGGTAGCACAAGGAGCATATTATTCCATCCATTTGGACTGTGCACAGGAGCATATCCATGCTATGGACGGTAGCAAAAGAGCATATCCATCATGTGGACGGTAGCACAGTAGCATGCCCATCCTGTGGACGGTAGGACAGGAGAATATCCATGCTGTGGAACGGGTAGCAACAGGAGCATATCCCATCCTGTGGACCGTACATCAGGAGCATATCCATCTATGGACGGTAAGCACAGAAGCCAATATCATTCTGTGGATGGTAGCACAAGAGGCAAATTACCATCCTGTGGACGTAGCACAAGAGTATATCCATCCTGTGGACGGTAGCACAAGAGCATATCCATCCTGTGGACGGTAGCACAAGAGTATATCCATTCTGTAGACGGTAGCACAAGAGTATATCCATCCTGTAGACAGTAGCACAAGAGTAATATCCTTCCTGTGGACGGTAGCACACAAAGAGTATATCCCTCCTGGGAGGAACGGTAGCACAAGAGTATATCCATTCGTAGAGGTATCACAAGAAGTAAATCCATCCTGTAGACAGTAGCACAAGAGTATATCCATACTGTGGATGGTAGCACAATAGTATATCCATCCTGTGGACGGTAGCACGAGAGCATATGGATACACAAAAGGCCTAGGAACTAGGCCCCAAAGGGTTAACAGGAATACACATGGATTTATATCTACATATCTATAGTTCACTTATCTGTTACAAGCAAATTTAGGAAATTTGCTTAGTATATCTGGTATCTTATTTTCATTAATAAGATATCTTGACATGTCACATAGGTTATTATACTGTCTGTCTCTGTATTCCTCAATAAGTGGACAATTAAGCACATAGTGTTCAAGACAGTGACCATATGCCTGATCACATAATTTACATTTAGTTTGACCATCATCTGTGTGTCATCCCAAACTGCCAGAATTACTTGTAACCAAGCCTAAGCCAGGCCACTACAACATCAGTCAGTACTTGTAACCAACCCTAAGACAGGCCACTACAACATCAGTCAGTACTTGTAACCAAGCCTAAGCCTGGCCACTACAACATCAGTCAGTACTTGTAACCAACCCTAAGACAGGCCACTACAACATCAGTCAGTACTTGTAACCAAGCCTAAGCCTGGCCACTACAACATCAGTCAGTACTTCTAACCAAGCCTAAGTCTGGCCACTTCAACATCAGTCAGTACTTGTAATCAAGCCTAAGCCTGGCCACTACAACATCAGTCACTACTTCTAACCAAGCCTAAGTCTGGCCACTTCAACATCAGTCAGTACTTGTAATCAAGCCTAAGCCTGGCCACTACAACATCAGTCAGTACTTCTAACCAAGCCTAAGACAGGCCACTACAACATCAGTCAGTACTTGTAACCAAGCCTAAGCCTGGCCACTACAACATCAGTCAGTACTTGTAACCAAACCAAAGCCAGGCCACTACAACTTCAGTCAGTACTTGTAACCAAGCCTAAGCCAGGTCACTACAACATCAGTCATTACTTGTAACCAAGCCTAAGCCAGGCCACTACAACATCAGTCAGTACTTGTAACCAAGCCTAAGCCAGGCCACTACAACATCAGTCAGTACTTGTAACCAAGCCTAAGCCAGGCCACTACAGCATTATTATTATTATTATTATTTTTATTATTATTATTATTATTATTATTATTATTATTATTATTATTATTATTATTATTATTAGTAGTAGTAGTAGTAGTAGTAGTAGTAGTAGTATTGTTATTACTATTATTGTTTAATTTGCGTGTTTGGTGAGCAGGTGACTGCTGGCAATCTCTCCTTTCTTTCCTGGCTAGTCTGGTGCTCACCTCTCCCTTCTTTCTTTCCTTGCTAGTATGGTGCTCGCCTCTCCCATCTTTCTTTCCTGGCTAGTCTGGTGCTCGCCTCTCCCTTCTTTCTTTCCTTGCTAGTCTGGCACTCGCCTCTCCCTTCTTTCTTTCCTGGCTAGTCTAGCACTCGCCTCTCCCTTCTTTCTTTCCTGGCCAGTCTGGTACTCCCCTCTCCCTTCTTTCTTTCCTGGCTAGTCTGGTGCTCGCCTTTCCCTTCTTTCGTTCCTGATTAGTCTGGCACTCGCCTCTCCCTTCTTTCTTTCCTTTCTAGTCTGGTGCTCGCCTCTCCCTTCTTTCTTTCCTAGCTAGTCTGGTACTCGCCTCTCCCTTCTTTCTTTCCTGGCTAGTCTGGTGCTCGCCTCTCCCTTCTTTCTTTCCTGGCTAGTCTGGTGCTCACCTCTCCCTTCTTTCTTTCCTGGCTAATCTGGAACTCGCCTCTCCCTTCTTTCTTTCCTGGCTAGTCTGGTGCTCGCCTATCCCTTCTTTCTTTCCTGGCTAGTCTGGTACTCGCCTCTCTCTTCTTTCTTTCCTGGCTAATCTGGTGCTCGCCTCTTCTTTCTTTCTTGGCTAGTCTGGCACTCGCCTCTCCCTTCTTTCTTTCCTGGCTAGTCTGGCACTCGCCTCTCCCTTCTTTCTTTCCTGGCTAGTCTGGCACTCGCCTCTCTCTTCTTTCTTTCCTGGCTAATCTGGTGCTCGCCTCTTCTTTCTTTCCTGGCTAGTCTGGCACTCGCCTCTCCCTTCTTTCTTTCCTGGCTAGTCTGGCACTCGCCTCTCCCTTCTTTCTTTCCTGGCTAGTCTGGTGCTCGCCTCTCCCTTCTTTCTTTCCTGACTAGTCTAGCACTCGCCTCTCCCTTCTTTCTTTCCTGGCTAGTCTGGTGCTCGCCTCTCCCTTCTTTCGTTCTTGGCTAGTCTGGTGCTCGCCTCTCCCTTCTTTCTTTCCTGGCTAGTCTGGTGCTCACCTCTCCCTTCTTTCTTTCCTGGCTAGTCTGGAACTCGCCTCTCCCTTCTTTCTTTCCTGGCTAGTCTGGTGCTCGCCTCTCCCTTCTTTCTTTCCTGGCTAGTCTCGTGCTCGCCTTCCCCTTCTTTCTTTCCTGGCTAGTCCAGTATTTGCCTCTCCCTTCTTTCTTTCCTGGCTAGTCTGGTACTCGCCTCTCCCTTCTTTCTTTCCTGGCTAATCTGGTGATCGCCTCTCCTTTCTTTCCTGGCTAGTCTGGCACTCGCCTCTCCCTTCTTTCTTTCCTGGCTAGTCTGGCACTCGCCTCTCCCTTCTTTCTTTCCTGGCTAGTCTGGTGCTCGCCTCTCCCTTCTTTATTTCCTGGCTAGTCTAGCACTCGCCTCTCCCTTCTTTCTTTCCTGGCTAGTCTCGTGCTCGCCTCTCCCTTCTTTCGTTCCTGGCTAGTCTGGTGCTCGCCTTTCCCTTCTTTCATTCCTGGCTAGTCTAGAGTGCTCGCCTCCCCCTTCTTTCTTTCCTGGCTAGTCTGGTGTTCGCCCATCCCTTCTTTCTTTCCTGGCTAGGCTGGTGCTCGCCTCTCCATTTCTTTCTTTCCTGGCTAGTCTGGCAATCGCCTCTCCCTTCTTTCATTCCTGGCTAGTCTGGTGCTCGCCTCTCCCTTCTTTCTTTGCTGGCTAGTCTGGCGCTCGCCTCTCCCTTCTTTCTTTCCTGGCTAGTCTGGTGCTCGCCTCTCCCTTCTTTCTTTCCTGGCTAGTCTTGTGCTCGCCTCTCCCTTCTTTCTTTCCTGGCCAGTCTGGTGCTCGCCTCTCCCTTCTTTCTTTCCTGGCTAGTCTAGCACTCTCATCTCCCTTCTTTCTTTCCTGGCTAGTCTTGTGCTCGCCTCTCCCTTCTTTCTTTCCTGGCCAGTCTGGTGCTCGCCTCTCCATTCTTTCATTCCTGGCTAGTCTAGAGTGCTCGCCTCTCACTTCTTTCTTTCCTGGCTTGTCTGGTGCTCGCCTTTCCCTTCTTTCTTTACTGGCTAGGCTGGTGTTCGCCTCTCCCATCTTTCTTTCCTTGCTAGTCTGTACTCCCTTCTCCATTCTTTCTTTCCTGGCTAGTCTGGCACTCGCCTCTCCCTTCTTTCTTTCCTGGCTAGTCTGGCACTCGCCTCTCCCTTCTTTCATTCCTTGCTAGTCTGGTACTCCCTTCTCCCTTCTTTCTTTCCTGGCTAGTCTGGCACTCGCCTCTGCCTTCTTTCTTTCCTGGCTAGTCTGGTGCTCGCCTCTCCCTTCTTTCTTTCCTGGCTAGTCTGGTGCTCGCCTCTCCCTTCTTTCTTTCCTGGCTAGTCTGGTGCTCGCCTCTCCCTTCTTTCTTTCCTGGCTAATCTGGTGCTCGCCTCTCCCTTCTTTTTTTCCTTGCTAGTCTGGTGCTCGCCACTCCCTTCTTTCTTTCCTGGCTAGTCTGGTGCTCGCCTCTCCTTCTTTCATTCCTGGCTAGTCTGGTGCTTTCCTTTCCCTTCTTTCTTTCTTGGCTAGTCTGGTGCTCGCCTATCCCTTCTTTCTTTCCTGGCTAGTCTGGTGCTCGCCTCTCCCTTCTTTCTTTCCTTGCTAGTCTGGGGCTGGCCTCTCCCTTCTTTCTTTCCTGGCTAGTCTGGTGCTCGCCTCTCCCTTCTTTCTTTCCTGGCTAGTCTGGTGCTCGCTCTCCCTTCTTTTTTTCCTGGCTAGTCTGATGCTCGCCTCTCCCTTCTTTCCTGGCTAGTCTGGTGCTCGCCACTCCCTTCTTTTTTTCCTGGCTAGTCTGGTGCTCGCCTCTCCCTTCTTTCTTTCCTGGCTAGTCTGGTGCTCGCATCTCCTTCTTTCATTCCTGGCTAGTCTGGTGCTCGCCTTTCCCTTCTTTCTTTCCTGGCTAGTCTGGTGCTCGCCTCTCCCTTCTTTCTTTCCTGGCTAGTCTGGTGCTCGCCTCTCCCTTCTTTCTTTCCTTGCTAGTCTGGGGCTGGCCTCTCCCTTCTTTCTTTCCTGGCTAGTCTGGTGCTCGCCTCTCCCTTCTTTCTTTCCTGGCTAGGGCTAGTCTTGTGCTTGCCTCTCCATTCTTTATTTCCTGGCTAGTCTGGTGCTCGCCACTCCCTTCTTTCTTTCCTGGCTAGTCTGGTGCTCACCTCTCCCTTCTTTCTTTCCTGGCTAGTCTGGTGCTCGCCTCTCCTTCTTTCATTCCTGGCTAGTCTGGTGTTCGCCTTTCCCTTCTTTCTTTCCTGGCTAGTCTGGTGCTCGCCTCTCCCTTCTTTCTTTCCTGGCTAGTCTTGTGCTCGCCTCTCCCTTCTTTCATTCCTGGCTAGTCTGGTGCTCGCTTCTCCCTTCTTTCTTTCCTGGCTAGTGTGGTGCTCGCCTCTTCCTTCTTTCTTTCCTGGCTAGTCTGATGCTCGCATCTCCCTTCTTTTCTAGCTAGTCTGGTGCTCGCCTCTCCCTTCTTTCTTTGCTGGCTAGTCTGGTGCTCGCCTCTCCCTTCTTTCCTTCCTGGCTAGTCTGGTGCTCGCCTCTCCCTTCTTTCTTTCCTGGCTAGTCTGGTGCTCGCCTCTCCCTTCTTTCTTTCCTGGCTTGTCTGGTACTCGCCTCTCCCTTCTTTCTTTCCTGGCTAGTGTGGCACTCGCCTCTCCCTTCTTTCATTCCTTGCTAGTCTGGTACTCCCTTCTCCCTTCTTTCTTTCCTGGCTAGTGTGGCAATCGCCTCTTCCTTCTTTCTTTCCTGGCTAGTCTGATGCTCGCATCTCCCTTCTTTTCTAGCTAGTCTGGTGCTCGCTTCTCCCTTCTTTGTTTCCTGGCTAGTCTGGTGCTCGCCTCTCCCTTCTTTCTTTCCTGGCTAGTCTGGTGCTCGCCTCTCCCTTCTTTCTTTGCTGGCTAGTCTGGTGCTCGCCTCTCCCTTCTTTCTTTCCTGGCTAGTCTGGTGCTCGCCTCTCCCTTCTTTCTTTCCTGGCTAGTCTGGTGCTCGCCTCTCCCTTCTTTCTTTCCTGGCTAGTCTGGTACTCGCCTCTCCCTTCTTTCTTTCCTGGCTAGTGTGGCACTCGCCTCTCCCTTCTTTCATTCCTTGCTAGTCTGGTACTCCCTTCTCCCTTCTTTCTTTCCTGGCTAGTCTGGTGCTCGCCTCTCCCTTATTTCTTTCCTGGCTAGTATGGCACTCGCCTCTCCCTTCTTTCTTTCCTGGCTAGTCTGGTGCTCGCGTCTCCCTTCTTTCTTTCCTGGCTAGTCTTGTGCTCGCCTCTCCCTTCTTTCTTTCCTGGCTAGTCTGGTGCTCGCCTCTCCCTTCTTTCTTTCCTGGCTAGTCTGATGCTCGCCTCTCCCTTCTTTCTTTCCCGGCTAGTCTGATGCTCGCCTCTCCCTTCTTTCTTTCCTGGCTAGTCTGGTGCTCGCCTCTCCCTTCTTTCATTCCTGGCTAGTCTGGTGCTCGCCTCTCCCTTCTTTCTTTCCTGGCTAGTCTGGTGCTCGCCTCTCCCTTCTTTCTTTCCTTGCTAGTCTGGTGCTCGCCTCTCCCTTCTTTCTTTCCTGGCTAGTCTGGTGCTCGCCTCTCCCTTCTTTCTTTTCTGGCTAGTCTGGTGCATGTCTCTCCATTCTTTATTTCTTGGCTAGTCTGGTGCTCGCCTCTCCCTTCTTTCTTTCCTGGCTAGTCTGGTGCTCGCCTCTCCCTTCTTTCTTTCCTGGCTAGTCTGGTGCTCGCCTCTCCCTTCTTTCTTTCCTGGCTAGTCTTGTGCTCGCCTCTCCCTTCTTTCTTACCTGGCTAGTCTGGTTCTCGCCTCTCTCTTCTTTCTTTCCTGGCTAGTCTGGTGCTCGTCTCTCCCTTCTTTCTTTCCTGGCTAGTCTGGTGCTCGCCTGTCTCTTCTTTCTTTCCTGGCTAGGTTGGTGCTCGCCTCTCCCTTCTTTCTTTCCTGGCTAGTCTGGTGCTCGGCTCTCCCTTCTTTCTTTCCTGGCTAGTCTGGTGCTCGCCTCTCCCTTCTTTCTTTCCTGGCTAGTCTGGTGCTCGGCTCTCCCTTCTTTCTTTCCTGGCTAGTCTGGTGCTCGCCTCTCCCTTCTTTCTTTCCTGGCTAGTCTGGTGCTCGTCTCTCCCTTCTTTCTTTCCTGGCTAGTCTGGTGCTCGCCTGTCTCTTCTTTCTTTCCTGGCTAGGTTGGTGCTCGCCTCTCCCTTCTTTCTTTCCTGGCTAGTCTGGTGCTCGCCTCTACCTTCTTTCTTTCCTGGCTAGTCTGGTGCTCGCCTCTACCTTCTTTCTTTCCTGGCTAGTCTGGTGCTCGTCTCTACCTTCTTTCTTTCCTGGCTAGTCTGGTGCTCGCCTGTCTCTTCTTTCTTTCCTGGCTAGGTTGGTGCTCGCCTCTCCCTTCTTTCTTTCCTGGCTAGTCTGGTGCTCGCCTCTCCCTTCTTTCTTTCCTGGCTAGTCTGGTGCTCGTCTCTCCCTTCTTTCTTTCCTGGCTAGTCTGGTGCTCGCCTGTCTCTTCTTTCTTTCCTGGCTAGGTTGGTGCTCGCCTCTCCCTTCTTTCTTTCCTGGCTAGTCTGGTGCTCGCGTCCCCCTTCTTTCTTTCCTGACTAGTCTGGTGCTCGTCTCTACCTTCTTTCTTTCATGGCTAGTCTGGTGCTCGCTTCTCCCTTCTTTCTTTCTTGGTTAGTCTGGTGCTCGCCTCTCCCTTCTTTGTTTCTTGGCTAGTCTGGTGCTCGCCTCTCCCTTCTTTCTTTCCTGGCTAGTCTGGTGCTCGTCTCTACCTTCTTTCTTTCCTGGCTAGTCTGGTGCTCGCCTCTCCCTTCTTTCTTTCCTGGCTAGTCTGGTGCTCGCCTCTCCCTTCTTTCTTTCCTGGCTAGTCTGGTGCTCGCCTCTCCCTTCTTTCTTTCCTGGCTAGTCTGGTGCTCGCCTCTCCCTTCTTTCTTTCCTGGCTAGTCTGGTGCTCGCCTCTCCCTTCTTTGTTTCTTGGCTAGTCTGGTGCTCGCCTCTCCCTTCTTTCTTTCCTGGCTAGTCTGGTGCTCGCCTCTCCCTTCTTTCTTTCTTGGTTAGTCTGGTGCTCGCCTCTCCCTTCTTTCTTTCCTGGCTAGTCTGGTGCTCGCCTCTCCCTTCTTTCTTTCCTGGCTAGTCTGGTGCTCGTCTCTACCTTCTTTCTTTCCTGGCTAGTCTGGTGCTCGCCTCTCCCTTCTTTCTTTCCTGGCTAGTCTGGTGCTCGCCTGTCTCTTCTTTCTTTCCTGGCTAGGTTGGTGCTCGCCTCTCCCTTCTTTCTTTCCTGGCTAGTCTGGTGCTCGCGTCCCCCTTCTTTCTTTCCTGACTAGTCTGGTGCTCGTCTCTACCTTCTTTCTTTCATGGCTAGTCTGGTGCTCGCTTTCTCCCTTCTTTCTTTCTTGGTTAGTCTGGTGCTCGCCTCTCCCTTCTTTGTTTCTTGGCTAGTCTGGTGCTCGCCTCTCCCTTCTTTCTTTTCCTGGCTAGTCTGGTGCTCGTCTCTACCTTCTTTCTTTCCCGGCTAGTCTGGTGCTCGCCTCTCCCTTCTTTCTTTCCTGGCTAGTCTGGTGCTCGCCTCTCCCTTCTTTCTTTCCTGGCTAGTCTGGTGCTCGCCTCTCCCTTCTTTCTTTCCTGGCTAGTCTGGTGCTCGCCTCTCCCTTCTTTCTTTCCTGGGTAGTCTGGTGCTCGCCTCTCCCTTCTTTGTTTCTTGGCTAGTCTGGTGCTCGCCTCTCCCTTCTTTCTTTCCTGGCTAGTCTGGTGCTCGCCTCTCCCTTCTTTCTTTCTTGGTTAGTCTGGTGCTCGCCTCTCCCTTCTTTCTTTCCTGGCTAGTCTGGTGCTCGCCTCTCCCTTCTTTCTTTCCTGGCTAGTCTGGTGCTCGTCTCTACCTTCTTTCTTTCCTGGCTAGTCTGGTGCTCGCCTCTCCTTCTTTCTTTCCTGGCTAGTCTGGTGCTCGCCTCTCCCTTCTTTCTTTCCTGGCTAGTCTGGTGCTCGCCTCTCCCTTCTTTCTTACCTGGCTAGTCTGGTTCTCGCCTCTCTCTTCTTTCTTTCCTGGCTAGTCTGGTGCTCGTCTCTCCCTTCTTTCTTTCCTGGCTAGTCTGGTGCTCGCCTCTCCCTTCTTTCTTTCCTGGCTAGTCTGGTGCTCGCCTCTCCCTTCTTTCTTTCCTGGCTAGTCTGGTGCTCGGCTCTCCCTTCTTTCTTTCATGGCTAGTCTGGTGCTCGCCTCTTGCTTCTTTCTTTCCTGGCTAGTCTGGTTCTCGCCTCTCCCTTCTTTCTTTCCTGGCTAGTCTGGTGCTCGCCTCTCCCTTCTTTCTTTCCTGGCTAGTCTGGTGCTCGCGTCCCCCTTCTTTCTTTCCTGGCTAGTCTGGTGCTCGTCTCTACCTTCTTTCTTTCATGGCTAGTCTGGTGCTCGCTTCTCCCTTCTTTCTTTCTTGGTTAGTCTGGTGCTCGCCTCTCCCTTCTTTGTTTCCTGGCTAGTCTGGTGCTCGCCTCTCCCTTCTTTCTTTCCTGGCTAGTCTGGTGCTCGCCTCTCCCTTCTTTCTTTCCTGGCTAGTCTGGTGCTCGTCTCTACCTTCTTTCTTTCCTGGCTAGTCTGGTGCTCGCCTCTCCCTTCTTTCTTTCCTGGCTAGTCTTGTGCTCGTCTCTACCTTCTTTCTTTCATGGCTAGTCTGATGCTCGCTTGTCCCTTCTTTCTTTCCTGGCTAGTATGGCACTCGCCTCTCCCTTCTTTCTTTCCTGGCTAGTATGGCACTCGCCTCTACCTTCTTTCTTTCCTGGCTAGTATGGCACTCGCCTCTACCTTCTTTCTTTCCTGGCTAGTATGGTGCTCGCCTCTCCCTTCTTTATTTCCTGGCTAGTCTGGTGCTACTGAACACATCTGTCTGAGGTGTGATGATTTTTCACGTTCCGTTTCCTTCACTGAATTATACCTTGGAAGCTTTTGCATTTACAATGCAAACGGGCTTGAGCAACAACGTTCCGTCCAGTCGTTGTTGCTACGACTGGTTGATCGCTCGTTTGCAAGTGTTGCAAATGAGCGGGAGAACCATAAGGCTCTCTCCTGCGATGATTCAACTCTACTAGCACTTGATATTTTAACATCTATTTCTGAACCTGTATATTGTAACTCTACTGACAATACTTTAACGCTCACTATTAATGGTCTCACATCTTCGCTACTGATAATTAAGTCACTTACTTTAGTGAAACAATAAATTCGCCACTTTCACAGAAAAAACAGCAAATACCAGTTTGTACTTGTGTTTGAGATAAATCCTCTCACCTTCACCAGGGGCCACGAAGAACAGGAAAGAGAAAAGAACACTCAAAGTATCGATGGGAGAAGTATGTCCCTCTCCACAAAAAAATAATAACCCTATGTCTTACCTCTAGATGGATAAACAATGAGTTCCTGGATGTTCAGCAGGGGTTCTGCACCCGGGGGACAGAAAGTCTGGGAGTCTTGGATGGGTAACGTTGGTAGTAACCACGGGGCAGTGTATGTGAGGGCCCCAGGGGTTTCCTGTGACGGATTAGTTGTGTAATTATCTCTCAGTGGTGGTGTGAAGGCCGGTTCTGAGCTGCTGTGAACTATGGCGGTGCTGCTACCTGACATTGCTTCACTGTACGACGGTGGTGGTGAAGAAGATATAATGGTGTTGTCTGGGTTGACATTCATGGCTGTAGGTAAAGCAGTAAGATGTTGAATTATTATAAAATTCATAGGGCCCGGGAAAGCGCTAAACCTATAGGGGACAGGAAAACAGCGCCTGTGTAATGGAAAGTAATCATATTTCATTGAAGGGAAAGTATTGCTGCAGAGAGAGTTTTTTATCACAACTAAGTTCGCTATAGTTTGTGTTTGCTAATACGTCATGTTGCTTCATTTGCAGCAACCCATTATCAGATATAACTTTGATATGCCTTTGATGAGTTTCCAGAGTTGTTCTACTCCCAGAGTCTTGGTCCAGGCTCATCTGGTGCGTGTCTGGTCAACCAGGCTGTTGCTGCTGGTGGCCCACTGACCAACATATTCATCACAGCCTGGTTGAATAGTCTGGACGTTGATACACTATTCTGGTTTGGCAAATATCCAGGAGAGCAAAACGTTGGTACCGTCCTGGAACCTAACCTCCAGACTATGTCGATTCTTTGTACTTTCTACTGGTCAGCCACAGTACATATTTGAACCTTCCCTCCTATACCATGACCTGCCACTTTCCCTCCTATACCATGACCTGCCACTTTCCCTCCTATACCATGACCTGCCACTTTCCCTCCTATACCATGACCTGCCACTTTCCCTCCTATACCATGACCTGCCACTTTCCCTCCTATACCATGAAATGCCACTTTCCCTCCTATACCATGACCTGCCACTTTCCCTCCTATACCATGACCTGCCACTTTCCCTCCTATACCATGACCTGCCACTTTCCCTCCTATACCATGACCTGCCACTTTCCCTCCTATACCATGACCTGCCACTTTCCCTCCTATACCATGACTTGCCACTTTCCCTCCTATACCATGACCTGCCACTTTCCCTCCTATACCATGACCTGCCACTTTCCCTCCTATACCATGACCTGCCACTTTTCCTCCTATACCATGACTTGCCACTTTCCCTCCTATACCATGACCTGCCACTTTCCCTCCTATACCAAGACGTGCCACTTTCCCTCCTATACCATGACCTGCCACTTTCCCTCCTATACCATGACCTGCCACTTTCCCTCCTATACCATGACCTGCCACTTTCCCTCCTATACCATGACCTGCCACTTTCCCTCCTATACCATGACCTGCCACTTTCCCTCCTATACCATGACCTGCCACTTTCCCTCCTATACCATGACCTGCCACTTTTCCTCCTATACCATGACCTGCCACTTTTCCTCCTATACCATGACCTGCCACTTTTCCTCCTAAACCATGACCTGCCACTTTTCCTCCTAAACCATGACCTGCCACTTTTCCTCCTATACCATGAACTGCCACTTTCCCTCCTATACCATGACCTGCCACTTTTCCTCCTATACCATGACCTGCCACTTTCCCTCCTATACCATGACCTGCCACTTTTCCTCCTAAACCATGACCTGCCACTTTTCCTCCTATACCATGACCTGCCACTTTCCCTCCTATACCATGACCTGCCACTTTTCCTCCTATACCATGACCTGCCACTTTCCCTCCTATACCATGACCTGCCACTTTTCCTCCTATACCATGACCTGCCACTTTCCCTCCTATACCATGACCTGCCACTTTTCCTACCTATACCATGACCTGCCACTTTCCCACCTATACATGACCTGCCACTTTTCCTCCTATACCATGACCTGCCACTTTTTCTCCTATACCATGACCTGCCACTTTTCCTACCTATACCATGACCTGCCACTTTCCCACCTATACAATGACCTGCCACTTTTCCTCCTATACCATGACTTGCCACTTTTCCTCCTATACCATGACCTGCCACTTTCCCTCCTATCCCATGACCTGCCACTTTTCCTCCTATACCATGACCTGCCACTTTCCTTCCTATACCATGACCTGCCACTTTCCCTCCTATACCATGACCTGCCACTTTTCCTCCTATACCATGACCTGCCACTTTTCCTCCTATACCATGAACTACCACTTTCCTTCCTATACCATGACCTGCCACTTTCCCTCCTATACCATGACCTGCCACTTTTCCGCCCATACCATGACCTGCCACTTTTCCTCCTATACCATGACCTGCCACTTTTCCTCCTATACCATGACTTGCCACTTTTCTTCCTATACTATGACCTGCCACTTTCTCTCCTATACCATGACCTGCCACTTTTCCTCCTATACCATGACCTGCCACTTTCCCTCCTATACCATGACCTGCCACTTTCCCTCCTATACCATGACCTGCCACTTTCCCTACTATACCATGACCTGCCACTTTCCTTCCTATACCATGACCTGCCACTTTCCCTCCTATACCATGACCTGCCACTTTTCCTCCTATACCATGACCTGCCACTTTCCCTCCTATACCATGACCTGCCACTTTCCCGCCTATACCATGACCTGCCACTTTCCCTCCTATACCATGACCTGCCACTTTCCCTCCTATACCATGACCTGCCACTCTCCCTCCTATACCATGACCTGCCACTTTCCTTCCTATAACATGACCTGCCACTTTTCCTTCTATACCATGACTTGCCACATTCCTGCCTGTACCATGACCTGCCACTTTCCCGCCTATACCATGACCTGCCACTTTCCCTCCTATACCATAAATTGCCACTTTCCCTCCTATACCATGACTTACCACTTTCCCTCCTATACCATGATCTGCCACTTTCCCTCCTATTCCATAACCTGCCACTTTCTCTCCTATACCATGACCTGCCACTTTCCCTCCTATACCATAACCTGCCACTTTCTCTCCTATACCATGACCTGCCACTTTTCCTCCTATACCATGACCTGCCACTTTTCCTCCTATACCATGACCTGCCACTTTCCCTCCTATACCATGACCTGCCACTTTCCCTCCTATACCATGACCTGCCACTCTCCCTCCTATACCATGACCTGCCACTTTCCTTCCTATAACATGACCTGCCACTTTTCCTTCTATACCATGACCTGCCACTTTCCCGCCTATTCCATGACCTGCCACTTTCCTGCCTATACCATGACCTGCCACTTTCCCGCCTATACCATGACCTGCCACTTTCCCTCCTATACCATGACCTGCCACTTTCCCTCCTATACCATGACCTGCCACTTTCCCTCCTATACCATGACCTGCCACTTTCCCTCCTATACCATGACCTGCCACTTTCCCTCCTATACCATGACCTGCCACTTTCCCTCCTATACCATGACCTGCCACTTTCCCTCCTATACCATGACCTGCCACTTTCCCTCCTATACCATGACCTGCCACTTTCCCTCCTATACCATGACCTGCCACTTTCCCTCCTATACCATGACCTGCCACTTTCCCTCCTATACCATGACCTGCCACTTTCCCTCCTATACCATGACCTGCCACTTTCCCTCCTATACCATGACCTGCCACTCTCCCTCCTATACCATGACCTGCCACTTTCCTTCCTATAACATGACCTGCCACTTTTCCTTCTTTACCATGACTTGCCACATTCCTGCCTGTACCATGACCTGCCACTTTCCCGCCTATACCATGACCTGCCACTTTCCCTCCTATACCATAAATTGCCACTTTCCCTCCTATACCATGACTTACCACTTTCCCTCCTATACCATGATCTGCCACTTTCCCTCCTATTCCATAACCTGCCACTTTCTCTCCTATACCATGACCTGCCACTTTCCCTCCTATACCATAACCTGCCACTTTCTCTCCTATACCATGACCTGCCACTTTTCCTCCTATACCATGACCTGCCACTTTTCCTCCTATACCATGACCTGCCACTTTCCCTCCTATACCATGACCTGCCACTTTCCCTCCTATACCATGACCTGCCACTCTCCCTCCTATACCATGACCTGCCACTTTCCTTCCTATAACATGACCTGCCACTTTTCCTTCTATACCATGACCTGCCACTTTCCCGCCTATTCCATGACCTGCCACTTTCCTGCCTATACCATGACCTGCCACTTTCCCGCCTATACCATGACCTGCCACTTTCCCTCCTATACCATGACCTGCCACTTTCCCTCCTATACCATGACCTGCCACTTTCCTGCCTATACCATGACCTGCCACTTTATTACAGTCTAAATGAACAACGTGTTTATTATGATCCACTGCCTCAAATACTGTGTTAAAGAACGTCAACAAATTTGCCAGACAGGAATACACTCTAGTGGAACTGTGTCGAGACTCAGTCAAATTATACTCATTAACGTGGCTTCATATAAATCTTCTATATTTGATTTTTTTAAATTGGAGTTATTAAGGTGTTTCCATGATATACTGAAACTGAGTGAACTGTGATCGTGTACCCCAAAAATGTCATTGACTTAAGATTATTAATTAGTGATTCCTGGATAACAAGAGCCGAGACAATCAGGTTCTTGCCTCTAGTTGGTTCTGTCACAAACTGTTATTAAAAAAATTTCTAGATTCAAGATTTCCTGTCAAATTGTTTCAGTCAATTTGGCTAAAGTTAAAATCTCCCATTAACCCAACTTTTCATCCCATAGAAGTTTACAGTGTTTTTTATCAAGGTTTGGAGTCTGTGAAGCACACCCAAGAAACTGTAGTCAGAGTCAGTGTCTGTTTCTTACACTTTTATATTCTGTCTAATGCACAGTTTAAATTTAATGGAGTTAATCACTCGGTGCCCTATACTGTCTCTCTTTGTTGACCAGTTCCATTGATTTTATTAGTAACTCTATGATAAACAATGTCTTATAAACATTTCCCTGGGGTATCCTGGCTATTTTAGCCACTTTGACTCCTTGTGTTGTAACCTATTTGTTTCACATACCCACCTATTCCTCTATCTTCCATCACTTTAAAGTGCTAGGCAGCTGAGCAGCGGCTCCCTCGACAAAGATGGCTAACACTACCACTCCTGCCCCAGAGAGATGTACCCCATCCCTTGCATACATACCATGTTTGTCACAGAAATTGCTTCAGTTGTCAGTGAATGTGATTGTAAGGTCTTTGTAGCACCTGTCTAACCAGTATTTAACACCAGTTGCTCTAGATATCCATTCATTGTCCACTTCTCTTCCAGGCAAAATGTTACATATGATTGGGACCCTGGAGACCAAATTACATCTATATCTGTCTTGTACATAACTAGCAGATCTGTTTACATCTCTTTCAAATATCACTTACACAAGCACTGAGGCAGATAACAGGCTTGTTCATATCACCTGACATGATATTATCTGACCTACTATGTTACCAACACCATCTCCAGGGACAAACATCTTGTATCTAACCTTCCTGTCTCTACTACGGAAGTCATGGTTCCTGTATGTTACCTGTGAGTCTCCCGCCACAAACATATACCTACATTTATTACCAGAGGAATTAGTGGTGTCTTCATCCTCACTGACATTGAAGTACATTCTTGCTGGAGAAAAAAATAAACTTATTTGCTACCTTTAAATCTGCTCTTTTAACCTTCCACACATTTATGTTTCTTTACTGCAAACTACTTTCCACTTGTTATGGCTGGCAACCTGTTTGTCACTGCTGCCAACCTGTTTGTCACTGCTGCCAACCTGTTTGTCACTGCTGCCAACCTGTTTGTCACTGCTGCCAACCTGTTTGTCACTGCTGCCAACCTGTTTGTCACTGCTGCCAACCTGTTTGTCACTGCTGCCAACCTGTTTGTCACTGCTGCCAACCTGTTTGTCACTGCTGCCAACCTGTTTGTCACTGCTGCCAACCTGTTTGTCACTGCTGCCAACCTGTTTGTCACTGCTGCCAACCTTTTGTCACTGCTGCCAACCTGTTTGTCACTGCTGCCAACCTGTTTGTCACTGCTGCCAACCTGTTTGTCACTGCTGCCAACCTGTTTGTCACTGCTGCCAACCTGTTTGTCACTGCTGCCAACCTGTTTGTCACTGCTGCTAACCTGTTTGTCACTGCTGCCAACCTGTTAGTCACTGCTGCCAACCTGTTTGTCACTGCTGCCAACCTGTTTGTCATTGCTGCCAACCTGTTTGTCACTGCTGCCAACCTGTTTGTCACTGCTGCCAACCTGTTTGTCACTGCTGCCAACCTGTTAGTCACTGCTGCCAACCTGTTTCTCACTGCTGCCAACCTGTTTCTCACTGCTGCCAACCTGTTTCTCACTGCTGCCAACCTGTTTCTCACTGCTGCCAACCTGTTTGTCACTGCTGCCAACCTGTTTGTCACTGCTGCCAACCTGTTTGTCACTGCTGCCAACCTGTTAGTCACTGCTGCCAACCTGTTTCTCACTGCTGCCAACCTGTTTCTCACTGCTGCCAACCTGTTTCTCACTGCTGCCAACCTGTTTGTCACTGCTGCCAACCTGTTTGTCACTGCTGCCAACCTGTTTCTTACTGCTGCCAACCTGTTTCTCACTGCTGCCAACCTGTTTCTCACTGCTGCCAACCTGTTTCTCACTGCTGCCAACCTGTTTCTCACTGCTGCCAATCTGTTTCTCACTGCTGCCAATCTGTTTCTCACTGCTGCCAACCTGTTTCTCACTGCTGCCAATCTGTTTCTCACTGCTGCCAATCTGTTTCTCACTGCTGCCAACCTGTTTCTCACTGCTGCCAACCTGTTTCTTACTGCTGCCAACCTGTTTCTCACTGCTGCCAACCTGTTTCTCACTGCTGCCAACCTGTTTCTCACTGCTGCCAACATGTTTCCCTTTACTAACTACAACCACCTCATATTCATTGCCACACAACTAGACTGACATAACTGACTCACACCACACAACCAGACTGACCTAACTGACTACCACCACACAACCAGACTGACATAACTGACTACCACACAACTAGACTGACATAACTGACTCACACCACACAACCAGACTGAAATAACTGACTACCACCACACAACCAGACTGACATAACTGACTACCACCACACAACCAGACTGATCTCACTGACTACCACCACACAACCAGACTGACCTATGCAGCATATGGGAATCTTTATTCAGGAAACGTTTCGCCACACAGTGGCTTCATCAGTCCAATACAAAGAGGAAGGCGTAAGGAGAGGAGGAGAATGAGGTAATCAGTCCCTCAACCTGGAGTCGATGTGTTCAGTCCATCAATCTTGTAGAATCAATCTACAAGATTGATGGACTGAACACATCGATTCCAGGTTGAGGGACTGATTACCTCATACTCCTCCTCTCCTTACGCCTTCCTCTTTGTATTGGACTGATGAAGCCACTGTGTGGCGAAACGTTTCCTGAATAAAGATTCCCATATGCTGCATAAGTGTCTCAATCTTCAACTTGTCGGTTTTTCAAACCATTCATCACAGACTGACCTAACTGACTACCACCACACAACGAGACTGACATAACTGACTCCCACACAACGAGACTGACATAACTGACTCCCACACAACGAGACTGACCTAACTGACTCACACCACACAACCAGACTGACCTAACTGACTTCCACCACACAACCAGACTGACCTAACTGACTCACACACTACTTAACACAAGAATGCTTCTAATTAAGGTTCATTATCATTTAGGGTTTGAATCTGATCGGAAGATATATTCTCCAGTTATTATATAGGAAACGATAAGTTTAATAAAACTGGCAAAATATTTTTACTCTAAGTGTCAGCATAGTTTCTGATCCCTGTGTTATATAGCATAGCATATAGTATCATCCATGTGCTTTAGATAGGAGATCCCTTTTAGGCCTGTGACTTTGTGTGACATCACAGGATGCGCATGTGTACGTTCGTACCTCTGCCTCGGTCTCAGTCGGCGTTAGACATCCAGGCTAGGACAGGCAGAGGCTGGGCTCCATTTCTCATCATCACAGTCTGACAATACATCGTTACCATCCAACAAGTGTGTCTACCTTCAACCCCCGATATCTCCATTTAAGAACCCCTACGATAAATGGTGCCAGCGGTGTGGGCGTAAAATTGATAATTGCGCCGATGTATGGAGATGTCTTTCGACCAGCAAGACCGCCATTTCGTGTTGCCAGTAGGCCGACCTAGCCAAGCCAGCTACCTCAAGTCAGCTACTCTCTCAAGCTCCTACCAGCTTCTACACCATTCACTGGTCAGTCTCTTTGTATTAGTGTTTGTCTGCTTATTTGCATCACTCCCGAGGGGTTGACCCGAGTTTGCAAAATAAGCCAACTATGGAAAATCTTATAGGAGTGATTACTTGTACATACCTCAACATTACATGCATACGAGTAATCTCCTTGGGAGACAACAACGATATTGTCTACCGTAGTCACCCATGTAGACATGTGAGAAAACTTAACCACCTCTGGTCACTGCAGGTGGCCCCTCGACCCTCACAATCTTATCCATATCTATCCGAGACAAGTATAAATTGGATAGCACCCTCAAGTACGGCGCTACTAATTAATTGTGGACTGTATAGATTATATTAGTGTAACTGAATGAAGGGGGGGGGTAGGTTACACATGGATATATCCATCAAAGAAAAACATTTGTATATAATCCCACCACTTACCACATATTTTGTGGGGGTTACTTGATGTAGCTGGATCACCCATAACCTATCCAATTACAACATACCTAACTGGCCATTATCAGTCTGCTATAACTAGAAGGGTTACTTAACTGTGGGTGATTGATACTCCTTATTTCCTCCATTCACCATCTCATTTCGATGTCCTGCTACACCGACACGGTTCTTATTCCAGCAGGACGAGGTATCCATTGGTTTGTCCCGGTTTAGAAGTCGTTGTGACTCAATGAACTTCACTTTCCTCGTGATGGGAACAACGTGGTCTAGCGTGTTCACTCGGAGCAAGGCGACTCTTAACTTAGCGTTATTATCATTAATTACATTACAATTCACAAGACGATTTAATGTCTCATAATTATTATACACATTAGAGGTCACTCCATTAAGATCTGAGACCGATGAGTGATGATTAAACCAAGGGTAATTTTCCCTGGGACACAGTCCATGGTGACGCGCCAGTCACCCGGTCCTACCCTTATTCACTCATTTTACCACTCTATTATGGTGGTCCCGTAAATCACGTTCCCTCACTCTCCACCAGGAACAGTTACGACACTTCCTATTATGAAATGAGGCCTATATTAATCCTTAGGCCGCCATGAACGCCAATTTCCTGGTTCCATGCTTTCCCAGCCTCCTCACTACATTCAAAACACTCCCGCCTCTCCCATGCCTCGAGTCGACCTCTACCCCCGCACATCCGCGCATGCGCAAAGGGAACTCTTGGTTCTGTCCTATTGTCAAATACATTTTTGACTCATATCGACACATTAAACACCTATTAGGCACTATAGCTTCGGAAAATTAAAATATTTTCCACACTGTGGCCGGGCGGAGGTCGTTGCTAGAAGACTTACATAATGTGGAGTACAATTTTCCTATCTTCACTGGCCACCTGGCTTGGGAACTCCAACATTGGTATTTACATAATCACCCATTAATTCCTTCCACCTGTTAACTCCTCAGGTAGGGCTCCATCCAAAGCACACTCAAGCCTTCATGCTTCTGGTATTAACAATTTCTTTCTTATTGTAAGGTGTGACACTAAGTCTATGCTCTCGGGGTTAATTTGTTGGGCATACTGGAATTATGAGACTTTAACAATAACAAGTCTCTCTCAGTATCCCAAGTCAGCCCCAGCACCTTACTGCATATAGGCACTTCAACTCCATGGCCATCCATATTTATTGATCCCTCAAAATGGACTAATTACTGTTCCATTCTCTCAGGTGCATAAGCCTATGCTCCCTGGGTTAATTAATTGGGCATACTGGAATTATGAGACTTTAACAATAACAAGTCTCTCTCAGTGTCCCAAGTCAGTCCTAGCACATTACTGCATTATTTCATTAACCCCTTCACATATCCTCATCAGTTCCTCTTCAGTTGACGTCACACCCGGAAATTGTCCACATAAGATTATTTACCCAATTACTTCGCTCAGTGGACCACCTGTGCACTTAAGGTGTGCATTTATCGTCGCCTGAAGTAAGAACAATTTATTATTTAACTGTTTATTAATTATATCATTATAAGCAGCCAACAATTTTGGTGTCTTGCTCAGTTGGCAGAGCTGGGCCCGTTAACTGTCCATACGCCATCCTATAATTAGTAGACAATTCTGGATGGTTGAGCTTCCACGGAAGTCGCATCCAGTAATGTCCAGATTCAAATTTAACATCCTTCAGGTATTGTTCCTGAGTAATGGAATCATTTGGACTTTCCTCATTTATATTAATCCCTATGCTGTCCAGCTCCCACAAATTAGACTGGTTCAACATCAGAAGAATACTTGTACTGGGTTGACCTTTTATGAGTAAGACACCGTGACTGTATTCACTACTTCTAGTCATTATTACTAGGCGGTAGTCTGCCATATATTACATGGCCCGTACCAGGGTTGAGGAGAGTGACGCCGCATGCTTTTGGATTTATGCCCTTTATCCTGAATTATTACATCCAACGCCGGCAAGGCTACCTCAGCTAGGCCATCATTATTGCCATTAGCTGCAACCTTTACATCAGTCACTGTAGTGTCAGGGTTATTAACATTATCATTATTGTCACCATTATTATAAGAATCACATACAACCCTGCACATAACTGTATGGTGCCTTCCCTTGTTGCATTGATAGCAACTGTTCAATTTGGTATGACAATCCTTTACATTATGATTGTCTAGACATCTGATAAATCTGTCAAGTTCTTTCATTCTTTCCACTTTAATCTCCCATGAATTACAGGCATTACAATTTTTAGTGAAATGAGTACCCTGGCAGAAGAGGCAGTCTCTCTTTTCCTTGCCTGACCTCTTATTAACTGGGTTACCCTTAATGAGGTACTTATTCCTCTTACCTTGATGTGAGGAACCACTATTAATGATTCCTGACTTGACATGTGTCTATTTAACTCTTAACTATGATTATTACCACTGGGGTTATTTTTCCCTTTTGAGACTTGACAGATACTTCAGAGTCATTATGTGTTATATCCTTAGAACTGTTTGGCTGACTGGTCTGCAATTGAACAATTAATTCCTGCCGACCTAGTCTGATTTCCTCCAGACCGTACTCTGGAGGTTTTGGCAAACCCACAATTTGCATTAATAGGTTGATCAATTGCTTGGCTTACACCCTTTAATTTATTCAAAACCTTACTTTTACAAGACAGTTTTTCTTCCACTTCGTAATGTTGATTAATTAAAACATTCATTTCCATTCCATCTGCACAATTCTCCATCAGATCTCTTTCACAGTCTTTAAACTACAATTTGTACCAATCAAATCTACTCTCTAAAACAACTAAATATAACTTTAATTCATTAGGGTTCATGGTTCTTTGATTCATTAAATCAAATGCCTTCATCACATGGCCTTTAATAGCTTGTAATGATGCTTTCATTACTCTAAAATTCACGGACTTGTCAGCCACATTAACTCCATCAGATCCAGTCATGGTTAGAGAATTATTAATCACTGATTATACAACTTAAGTAGGCGCCTTATAAGAGTAATTCTTGCACTTTACTCTTGTATAAATCCTAGCCACACATGTGCTAGCAATTAATTGGGCTAATTATCATCCACCACACGATCGATTAAACTTGTGTACCCCATACCCACTTCCTTCAATCAGTCACTTAATTATTAAGTAATTAATTCAATTATTTTTTTTCACTGATTGCATCCAGTTTGAAGGACCAGCGGGCAGATATGAAAAATTTTATAGGAGTGATTACTTGTACATACCTCAACATTACATGCATACGAGTAATCTCCTTGGGAGACAACAATGATATTGTCTACCGTAGTCACCCATGTAGACATGTGAGAAAACTTAACCACCTCTGGTCACTGCAGGTGGCCCCTCGACCCTCACAATCTTATCCATATCTATCCGAGACCAGTATAAATTGGGTAGCACCCTTAAGTACGGCGCTACTAATTAATTGTGGACTGTATAGATTATATTAGTGTAACTGAATGAAGGGGGGGGGGCAGGTTACACATGGATATATCCATCAAAGAAAAACATTTGTATATAATCCCACCACTTACCACATATTCTGTAGGGGTTACTTGATGTAGCTGGATCAACCATAACCTATCCAATTACAACATACCTAACTGGCCAGTATCAGTCTGCTATAACTAGAAGGGTTACTTAACTGTGGGTGATTGATACTCCTTATTTCCTCCATTCACCATCTCATTTCGATGTCCTGCTACACCGACATGGTTCTCATTCCAGCAGGACGAGGTATCCGTTGGTTTGTCCCGGTTTAGAAGTCGTGACTCAATGAACTTCACTCTTCCTCGTGATGGGAACAACGTGGTCTAGCGTGTTCACTCGGAGCAAGGAGACTTATTTCACTTCACGCATTCTCTTAACTTAGCGTTATTATCATTAATTACATTACAATTCACAAGACGATTTAATGTCTCATAATTATTATACACATTAGAGATCACTCCATTAAGATCTAAGACTGATGAGTGATGATTAAACCAAGGGTAATTTTCCCTGGGACACAGTCCATGGTGACGCGCCAGTCACCCGGTCCTACCCTTATTCACTCATTTTACCACTCTATTACGGTGGTCCCGTAAATCACATTCCCTCACTCTCCACCAGGAACAGTTACGACACTTTCTATTATGAAATGAGGCCTATATTAATCCTTAGGCCGCCGTGAACGCCAATTTCCTGGTTCCATGCTTTCCCAGCCTCCTCACTACATTCAAAACACTCCCGCCTCTCCCATGCCCCGAGTCAACCTCTACCCCCGCACATCTGTGCATGTGCAAAGGGAACTCTTGGTTCTATCCTATTGTCAAATACATTTTTGACTCATATCGACACATTAAACACCTATTAGGCACTATAGCTTCGGAAAATTAAAATATTTTCCACACCAGCTTCCAGTCTGTGGTGAGGGAGCCCAGCCGAGCCTAGTCTACTCCATCCAGTTCCTTTGCCTGCCAAGCCAGCTTCCACCTCTGCTATGCTCATCGTGTGAAGTTATCAAGCTATTCTGTGTGAAGGGTTAAGATAAGCCAGCTAGCAACTAACCCAGGTGTCTTACCCCAGTACTCAAGCAAGCCACATGAGTAGCCTTCATTGCTTGTGATTCAAGCTCCAAGCAATTCTGAGTGCTCTTTTTCATCCTTGTGGTGTTGTGGTATTTCGTGGGTGTATTTTAAGCTAGCCAGCTTAGAATATCTTCACGGCAGTGTGGCTGTCCTCAGTGAGGCTTACGCCTTTCAACCCATAGGCCCAACCACCCACTCACCACGTGTCTCACCATTGCCCGGTCTTAGCCCTGTTTACCCACTCACCCAACCTCTGCCAGTGTTTTGGTAAACTACTAAGGGTTGTAGCACCATATTGTAAGGACCACATAGGGGGTCAAGAGCTAGAGTGTGTTTTGCGCCACCATTGAAAGCCTCCTGTGTGAAGTCTATCGTCGATTTAAGCGCAATTCTATGATCACGTGTGCAGAGGAAAGCAGCAAGACAACATAAACAATCCTCCAACCTTCCACCATCTACCTCATTCTTCACCAAGTCGTCACAGCGATAATAATATTTTTTTTCCATAGAGACATTTTCGGGTGTTGAGACATTTCTTTTGTGTTTCCAGTGATTTTCCTCTTAGTGACATTCAGTGACTCTTGATCAGACTCAGTGTTTGTTTGCAATAATATTTTTATCTCCTTAATTCATTGTTAATTTTCGAGCATTATCTTATGTCTGTTGTGTTGTGTCTTTTTATACACTCGAAGTAAGTACCTAGTGTTTTTCCTTGTTGTGTGTGCAACATATGAGCAGTATAGAACTTGTGTTTACACTTCAGAATCACCTAGTGCTCTCAGTGATTCAGTGGAGTAATTCAGTAATTTATTTAACTGTGTTCTGCATCACAACTCAGTGTTGTCTCAGTTATATATAATTTGTTAAGTTGAGTATTTTTCTTGTGTGAGTTCCTTTGCTTACTGTGTGACCTGTCAATTTTTAATTACTTATGCAGAATAGTTAAGCATTTTCTTCCCGTTTAAGCTTACTGTGTCATTCTTTCTATTTTTTTTTTTTTTGCCTTATGCCCTTCAGGAAGTTCACTGAAAAGATGTCCCAGTCACTTTTGAACGTTCACTTAGTGTATCATGCCAGTCAAAGTCAATATGAATTAGTCCACAGTACCAATATTTCCTTACTGACTGAAAGACAATACCTAGCCCTTGAGCAATGTGTTTGTTCTCACAGCTTGTATCTGTGATTTGTTAAAGTGCTGCAAAATGTGAAGTTCAGATTAAGTTCCTATAGATCCGTGAATTACTTATTAACGTAGCTGAGCGGTCAGGCACTAGTAACTCTGTCACTCCATCTGTGTTCCACCTACAAACCCTTTAGACTTGCAGGATAGTGTTCCATTGCCTCAAGTGTCTGGGACACTGAGACTGCCTGAGTGCAAAAGCCTATCCCTGCAATGTCTGCTAGTTCGAGTAGTAGTTTCTCCACAGGGGATGCCTTGTCAGAAAACGATTACTTGAAACTAGTAATGCCATCTCTTGTTGATGTGACATGCTGTCTGCAGAAAGACGTCTCTGTTACAGCTAGTGCTCTCGCTAGAGTGTCTGTTGTTGTTCCTAATGTTCCAGATGGTGATCCTATGCTAGTTGACAGTAATCAGTGCATTGTAAGAAGTTATTTCTCGAGTAACTTTCACGTGTCGCTAACGTTTGTAAGTGTAGTTTCTTTATAGCTGATACCTCGTGTCACTGTGTGTGACTCAGATTGAATATCAGCATTGTTGACTGTGTTCATTTATTTTCCACTGTACTTGATGTCCTGAGAGCCACTATCAACCCCAATAGTGAAACTTGGGATGAAGTCATACCAGATGTCCAATGTGCCATAAATTCTACTTACAATGCTTCCATAGGCGATACTCCACATTATGCATTGTATGGTGTAGACAAGCGTTTACCCTATGAGTTGTTATATTCCACTCTGAAACCTAATTACAACCCTGATGATTTCATAAGAACATAAGAAAGGAGGAACACTGCAGCAGGCCTGTTGGCCCATACTAGGCAGGTCCTTTACAATTCATCCCACTAACAAACATTTGACCAACCCAATTTTCAATGCCACCCTAGAAACGTAGCAACTCGTACCAGCATGGCTCAGAGTGTTTTTAGAAGAATCCGTGAAACACTTCATAAATCAACAGCAGAATTTACTAGAATAACTAAAAGCCGTGCTAAGCCAGCAAAAGTAAAAGTAGGTTCAAGAGTAATGCTGACAAATTTCAACAAAACATCCGAAATGCCTAAGCTCGATCAAAAGTTTGTCGGAACTTATTGAGTTGTAGAACATATCTCTGGTAATAAGTATAAGGTTAGAGAAATTAGTACTGGTAAGTACAAAGAATCGCATTTAGATCATATGAAATTAGTATGCGATGTTGATGATATTGCTACCCAGACTAATGTGACAGATGCTGAAAATCCTCTTGACTCTGTACCCTCTACCTCAGATACTCAGTTAGATAATCAACCTGAATGTCGTTACTCCTTGCATACTCGACAAGTAATGAGAAACCCACAAGTATCTTTTGTAGATACTCGTTCAAATCTCCCTCAGCCAAGGCATGTGTTAGCCATTGCAGAGGAATTCGATCCTCCCAGAGATGATAACCATTCTGCATATGTAAACCTCACCCTCGCAGAATTGGGTTTAAATGTACATAGTCTGTATAACTAGATGTCTGAGATGAAGTAAATTGTCAACTGTTTGTTATTATCTGATTAGTTTTTTCAGAATTTTTTTTTTTCGTATTCACGTTCCCTCCGTATTCTGAGAATTTGACAGTAATAGTCTGAGTGCACCAGATGCCTTTGCTGTTAATTTCACCTTGTATATATATATATTTATTCTTCCTCAGAATCCATAGAGTGCATGAATACAGGTCGATCAATCAATTCCATCCATATTGTATAATGATTTGTTCTTATAGTGTGTAATGTATTACGTTAAAAACCATTACGTTAAAACTCATTTTGTTAACATCCATTATGATACCATCCATTAGTTCTAAGTTATATATGAATTTGTTATTGTATAGAATCAGCCCAGAACCACCTGCCTGTTCAGCCTATAGATAGTAGTGTATGTCGAGACGACATACGTAACATGACCGAGCTGTCAGCATAGTTGCTGATCCCTGTGTTATATAGCATAGCATATAGCATCATCCATGTGCTTTAGATAGGAGATCCCTTTTAGGCCTGTGACTTTGTGTGACATCACAGGATGCGCATGTGTACGTTCGTACCTCTGCCTCGGTCTCAGTCGGCGTTAGACATCCAGGCTAGGACAGGCAGAGGCTGGGCTCCATTTCTCATCATCACAGTCTGACAATATATCGTTATCATCCAACAAGTGTGTCTACCTTCAACCCCCGATATCTCCATTTAAGAACCCCTACGATATAAGTTACAAGTCTTATTTAAAGTTTAATTGATTTAATATCCAATATTGGTAGTATTATGACATTGATCAGAATAGTCAGGTAATAATTACAATGATCCCATTAACAGTCGGTACTCTCCTGGACCTAAGATACAGTAGGTACTATCCAGGACCTAAGATACAGTAGGTACTATCCTGGACCTAGATACAGTAGGTACTATCCTGGACCTAAGATACAGTAGGTACTATCCAGGACCTAAGATACAGTAGGTACTATCCTGGACCTAAGATACAGTAGGTACTATCCTGGACCTAAGATACAGTAGGTACTCTCCTGGACCTAAGACACAGTAGGTACTATTCAGGACCTAAGATACAGTAGGTACTCTCCTGGACCTAAGATACAATAGGTACTATCCAGGATCTAAGATACAGTAGGTACTATCCTGGACCTAAGATACAGTAGGTACTATCTTGGACCTAAGATACAGTAGGTACTATCCAGGACCTAAGGAACAGTAGTACTATCCAGGTCCCAAGATACAGTACGTACTATCGTGGCCCGGTGGCCTGGTGGCTAAAGCTCCCGCTTCACACACGGAGGGCCCGGGTTCGATTCCCGGCGGGTGGAAACATTCGACACGTTTCCTTACACCTGTTGTCCTGTTCACCTAGCAGCAAATAGGTACCTGGGTGTTAGTCGACTGGTGTGGGTCGCATCCTGGGGGACAAGATTAAGGACCCCAATGGAAATAAGTTAGACAGTCCTCGATGACGCACTGACTTTCTTGGGTTATCCTCGGTGGCTAACCCTCCGGGGTTAAAAATCCAAACGAAATCTTATCTTATCTTATCTTATCTTAACCTAACATACAGTAGGTACTGTCCTGCACATAAGATACAGTAGGTACTATCCTGGACCTAAGAAACGGTAGGTACTATCCTGGACCTAAGAACATAAGAAAGAAGGAACACTGCAACAGGCCTACTGACCCAGTGGAGCAGGTCCATGTCTCCCCCGGATTAGACCAATGACCCTCCCCCCGGATTATCCCAATGACCCACCCAGTCTGGTCATCCCCACTAAAGGATGGAGCACTGTACCAGACCCAGCAGCAAAGCTAGTGATGTCCAACTCACACCCACCCACACCCACCCACACCCACTCATGTATTTATCTAACCTATTTTTAAAACTACACAACGTTTTAGCCTCAATAACTGTACTCGGGAGTTTGTTCCACTCATCCACAACTCTATTACCAAACCAGTGCTTTCCTATATCCTTCCTGAATCTGAATTTTTCCATCTTGAAACCATTGCTGCGAGTCCTGTCTTGGCTGGAAATTTTCAGCACACTATTTACATCCCCTTTATTTATTCCTGTTTTCCATTTGTACACCTCGATTATATCTCCCCTAATTCTACGCCTTTCGAGAGAGTGCAGATTCAGGGCCTCAGTCTATCTTCATAGGGAAGATTTCTGATATATGGGATCATCTTTGTCATCCTCCTTTGTACGTTTTCCAGAGCATTTATATCCATTCTGTAATACGGTGACCAGAACTGAGCAGCATAGTCTAAATGAGGCCTAACCAAGGATACATAGAGTTGAAGAACAACCTGAGGACTTCTATTATTTATACTTCTAGATATGAAGCCAAGAATTCTGTTAGCTTTATTGCTAACACTAATGCACTGTTGTCTTTGTTTCAGATTACTGGTAACCATAACTCCTAAATCCTTTTCGCAATCAGTAGTATTAAGATCTACATTATTTAGTTTATATGTGGCATGGTTATTTAACTGTCCAACATTTAGAACTTTGCATTTGTCAATTTTAAACTGCATCTGCCACTTCTCTGACCATTGCGTCAGTCTATTCAAATTATCCTGGAGTGCTCTAATGTCCTCATTAGAATGAATTAGACGGCCTATTTTGGTGTCATCAGCAAATTTGCTTATGTCGCTATTTATTCCCTCATCTATGTCGTTTATGTAATTGTGAACAACAACGGGCCCAACAATGACCCCTGAGGAACACCGCTTGTGACGTGCCCCCATTCTGATTTCTCCCCATTTATGCAAACCCCTTTTCTGTCTATTTGTCAGCCAGCCTCCACCCAGGAAAATATTTCTCCTCCTATTCCGTGTGCCCTAAGTTTTCCTCAATAGCCTCTGGTGTGGAACTCTATCGAAAGTCTTACTGAAGTCCATATACACAATATCATATTCATTACCATGATCTACCTTATCAAACACCTTAGTGAAAAAAGTTAGAAAATTCGTAAGACAGGAACGCCTCTTTGTAAAACCGTGTTGAGAATCATTAATCAATCTGTGCCTGTCAAGATGGCTACGAATTGCTTCGGCAATTATTGATTCCTTAAATTTTCCCACTATGGAGGTAAGGCTTACGGGGGTCTATAGTTCGGAAGCAAGGCCCTGTCCCCTGCCTTGTAAATAGGTTTACATTTGCCATTTTCCACTTATCAGCACTATGCCATTTTTGTAGTGATATGTTAAAAAGATTACCCAAAGGTAGCAAGTTCCTCTTTACATTCCTTTAACACCCTTGCAAACGTTCATCAGGGCCTGGGGATTTGTTAGGTTTTAGTTTCTCTATTTATCTGAGGACCATGTCACTAGTTACCGCAAATCGTACTTTAGTTTATTATCATCCTGTTCTACGTAATCATTATTTCAGGAATATCGCTAGTATTTTCCTGGTGAAAACTGAGAGGAAGTAGGTATTTAGTATTTCACACATATCCTTATCACTGTCAGTGATCTGACCAGAGTTACTCTTAAGTGGGTCAATCTTGTCCCTAATCTTACTTCTGTATACCTGAAAGAACCCCTTTTTGGGTTAGTCTTTGAATCCCTTGCGACCTTAGCCTCATAATCCCTTTTTGCTTTTCTTATTCCATTTTTTATTTCTCTCTTTAATTGAATATATTGATTTCTTAACTGCCCATCCTCTCTTTTTATACGCCTAAAAATGCCTCTCTTTTGACCAATGAGATGTTTTAATCTAGTTTCATCCATTTGGGATCATTATTGTTAGATCTAATTTCCTTACTGGGAACAAAAGTGTCTGGGCAGCTAGAATATGCTCTTAAAAACGTCATATTGGCAACCAAGATCACCTACCTGACCCATAGTCAGGACATCCCAATTTACCCCTACCCAAGTAATTTTTCAGTCCCATGAAGTCGGCCAAGCGAAAATCTGGGACAGAGATTTTTGGAGTTATCTGGGTAATTCCATGATATATTGGAAACAAAGTGATTTGTGATCACTTTCCCCAAGCTCATCATTAACCTCAAAAATTATTAATTAGTGAATCTTTGTTGGCAAGAACCAAGTCAAGCAGATTGTTTCCTCTAGTTGGTTCTGTCACAACCTGTTCTAAAAAGCAACCCTTTAAACTGTATCAAGAAAGTCACTAGACTCAAGATTTCCTGTCATATTGTTCCAATCAATTTGTCTAAAGTTAAAATCTCCCCTTATCACAACATTTTCATATCTAGATGCCCTTTTGAATTTCGTCCCATAACAGCTTACTGCACTCCCTATCAAGGTTTGGGGGGCCCAAAAAATCACACCCAAAATTAATTTGTCCCCGTCCCTCGAGAAACTGTAGCCAAACCGGTTCTGTGTTCGATGTTTCTAATTTATATCATGTCTAGACAAACAATTTAAATTTTCTCTGACATACATCGCCACACCACCACCCCCTTTCCTGTTGACCCTATCAGTGTGGAATAGTTTATAACCCTGTACGTTGCATTCAGAAGGCATTTCTCTATCTTTCAGGTTGAAACCAGGTCTCTGTTATACCAATAATATCTATATTACCTACACTTGCAAGTAATTTTAGCTCATCTATCTTATTTCTTTAACTCCTAAATATTTTATAGTAAACTTTTAGGGAGCTAGTCACTCGTTGCCCTCTACTATCTCTCTTTGTTTATTGATCAATTGATTTGCCATTACTAGCAACTTTATTTTGAATATTGTCTTTTTAAACATATCCTGAGGTATCCTGGTAATAACTGTTGTTTTTAATCCTAATGCGCAGCCTGATTGTTTCCCACAAAAACCCATACCTCTATAATCTATCAGTTTAAATTCCTAGACAAGTCATCAATTTCCCTCTCAATTGAATTGGCTAATGCAACCACTCCATCCCCAGAGAGATGAACCCCCTCCCTTCATACATATCACGTTTGTCCCAAAAAATAGGTTCCAGTTATCAATGAAAAAGGGATTGCAAGTTCTTGCAGTACCTGTTAGCCAGCCCATTTATACCCAAATTTCCCAAAACATCCATTCATTGCCCACTCCCTTTTTAGGCAAGATGCTACATATGAATGGGATCCCTCCCTTAGAACCCAACTACTTCTATGGCTGACCTGTACTTATTAAGCAAACTCCTCTCTCCTGCCCTTCCCAATGTCATTTCCCCCAGCACTAAGACAAATAATGGGCTTGTTCCCATTACCTGCCATAAAATTATCCAACCTGCTGAGTATGTCGCCAACATCAGCTCCAGGAAGACAAACTCTCTGTCTGACCTTTCTGTCTCTGTTACAAATGCACGGTCAATTTTATGTTCATGGAAACGCCTCCCATTAAAATATTCTTACCTTGATTAGCAGGGGAATCAGTGGTACCTTCAACCTCACTAACCACTGAAGTACACTCGTCTTGTAGAACAGAGAATCGATTTCCTACCTTCACATCTCCTCATCTTCCCTTTCTTCCTGAACTTTTTTAAACCATTTGGGCCACTTAAATTGCGCCACTCTCACTGGGGTGACCATTCCCTCCCTTTACCCAGTAAATCCTTTCACCTCCCCCCCAAAATCATTTTGTGCGAAGCTTTCAACCTCCTTTTTTTCCCCCTTTAAGAAGAAAGAATCTCCTTTTTTTAAAAACAAAAATTAAACCTGGTTTCCCAAAAGGGCACTCAAACAAGCCATGGTGCGGGTTTAAAAAGCCCAAAACTAACTCCCAAGAGTTTGGGGCCGGGGTAAAAACCGAACTTGGCCACTGCCCTCAGCAAATTTTTCGTAGGTACTTTTCCAGGATAAGAAAACGTGGGTTTACTACCCTGGCCCGTAAATCCCGTGGGTTTACTACCCCAAGGACCTAAGACAAAAGTGGGTACTATCCGGGAAACCTAAGTTTACAGTAGGTATCCCTGGAAAAAAGGGTTTCCCAAAGGGGTTACTTTTCCGGGAAACCTAAATACAGTAGGTTTCTCCTGGCCCAAAGGGAAACAGAGGTACTCTCCTGGACCTAAGAACATTTAGGTTCTATCCGCACCTAAGTTTACATTTGGTACTCCCCTGGCCCTAAGGTAAGAAAGGTACTTTTCCGGCCCGGGAGTACCTGGAGTTTACCTGGAGAGAGTTGGGGGGTTTCAACCCCCTCGCCGCCCGGTCTGTGACCGGGCCTCCTGGTGGATCGGACCCTGATCAACCAGGGGGGTTGCTCCCTGGCTGAACGAAAAACCAAACGTACAGCCAGCCCGCTGATCGGGACTGATTTTTAGGTGTTTTGTCCAGTGCCAGTTTTTAAGACGGGAAAGGGGTCTGTTGGAAACCCCCCCTTATTTGTGGGGAGGCAGTTGAACAGTCTGGGGGCCCCTGACACTTATTGTATGGTCCTTCCCTTTAAAAAGTAGTGACACCCCCCGCTTTTTATTTGGGGGGGTTCTTTCCCTGTCTCCCCAAATCTTTTTGCTTTCGTAGTTGGGGATTTTCGTGTGCAAGTTCGGTACTTGTCCCTCTTTGGGTTTTTCCAGGGGTATATAAGCATGTATCCTCCCCCCTGCGTTCCCCGGGAATTTCAGGTTTTTGGAAACCCCAAGCCTCCCCGTTTAAATTTAGGTTTTTTTATCCCGTTTTTGCCCCCGTTGGGAAAATTCTCTGTACATTTTTTAGGGGCCGGGGAATTTCACCTGCCCTTGGGAAAAGGTTTCTGTTTTGTGCAGCAATATTCCAAACCTAGATAGAACAAGTGACCTGAAAAAGTGTAAACAGGGTTACCTCCCCCAGTTTTGAAGGTTCTATTTCCATCCCGTCATTTTTCTAGCAGATGCGATTGATACAATGTTATGGTCCTTGAAGGTGTAATCTCAACGTTGAGTTTCATTCGATGAGTTGTGCTATATTATACCTTGTATTGCATTACAGTTTCAGTTACGTAAGCTTCCATTCCAATGTTCTACTTATGTATGTTATAATGTTCAATTGTTGTGTACTTTGACATTGTATAGAATCAGCCCAAGCCGTATACCTGCCATCTCTAGTTTTTATTAGTTGTATGTCGGGACGACATACGTTAGTGTCGCCGAGCTCTCAGTAGTAGTAACCAGTTACCAGTAACCAGTGTACCAGTAGATGACTCACTACCAACCGTCTCTGCGTGAATCACTGTCTGTATTCATATTGCTGCTGACCATAGCAGGATTTCAAACACCCCCTCACATATGGGCACTGTGAGTTAGTTAGTCTTACGATAGAGAGCAGAGAGGCAGGCCGGCTGTGGCGCTTCCCATACTTCCGTCGTTATAATATACGTACTACCAGCCTATGTGAGTATTTTTACCCAATCCACGTTTCGAACCCCACATGACAGTAACCCCAAACAATTGTCAACTAGTAAGTGTATCTCATGACTTTATTCAAAAAGAACTAAGCAGGTTAAACCCAACTAAGAGCATAGGCCCTGATAACATCCCATCTAAGTTCCTAAAAGATGGTGCTTCTGAACTGTCAATCCCTATTGCTCACATAATAAATCTATCAATCACCACTAATACCGTACCGGAGGGGTTCAAGGAGGCCAGAGTTACTCCTATCTTCAAGAAAAATAGTAGGTCTGATGTAAGCAACTATAGGCCTGTTAGTATATCATTTATAATATCAAAAATTCTAGAGAGGGCGGTGTATTCTCAAGTAGTTAAGTACCTTAATGACAACAACATTCTCCATAGCTATCAATCGGGCATTAGAAGATCTTACTCAACCGACACCTCCCTTATTAATCTGATGGATTCCCTGAGAATTTGAAATGTCAAAGGGGAACCTCATAGGTATGGTAACCTTAGACCTGAAAAAGGCCTTCAAATACTGTCAACCACAATATATTATGTAATAAACTTCAAGCTATGGGTATAGGTTCTGTAGACGGTTTAAGTCCTACCTTAGCAACAGGAGACAAATAGTCAAAATCAACAAAACAGAATCAGAACCCCTGCCGATAACATGTGGAGTTCCCTTATTATTCTTTTGTTATGTCAATGATATGCCTATCAGTGTCAAGTGCAAACTCCTATTGATGCAGCTGACATGCTCGTTAGTGTCAGGTTTAAAGACCCACAAAATATTGCTAATGTTTTAACACTGGAACTGGAGTCCTGCAGCAAATGGTATGGTAGACAACAAACTATCATACACCTAGGAAAACTGAAGCATTCCTTTGGCACGAAACATAAAAAGAAGGTAAATAATTTTAAAGTTCAATGTAATGGGGAGCCATCACTTTGGTTCATCACGTAAAATTTTTGGGAATCCCCTTTGACCCATGCATGTCAGGAGAATTGATAGGGAACAGTGTAGTAAAGAAAGCAAATGCCAGACTGAAGTTCCTGCATAGACAAGGCACAGTGTCTACCTACTGAGGCTCCCCAGGACCCTATGTCAAAGCCCCTTATACAATGCCATATGGATTACGCTTGCTCTTTTTGGTACTCTGCCTTGACAAAAAAACTGAAGATAGACTGCAAATCACCCAGACAAAATCGTAAGATTCATCCTGGGGTTTGGGACCAGAAACATGTGGGCCCAGGATAAAATACAGCAGTTGATATGCTGAATGTTGAAGCCCAGAGTAAAACAACTGAAGCTAAATCATGTTTATAAAATTGCCACAAACAATGTCCAAAATATATTGCTGTCAATTTGTCAAGGTTGGGAACCGCAGCAATCATAGTACTAGGGGAGAGAGCACAACTTTGTAGTACCCCAGTCATTGGACCCGGCTTCAAACACCTTTTATTGTCAGCAATAAAGGAATGGAACAGACTGCCCGCACATGTCAAAGCCAGTCATAGCATGAACCATTCAAGAAGAGTGCCAAAAAGTGTTTGTTTAATGAAGCTACAGAAAGGGAGGGGAAGATTTTTTTATTTTTTAGCTAACATACGTGTAAATTTTACCTTATTCCTAGTAATGACCCTCGTTTGTAGATAGTCTTAATGACCTCGTGTAGCAGTAGTCTTTTAGTATGATAATAAAAGTTATCTTCATATGAATAATAGAAAATTTATAACCTTTATATTATAATAATAAGGTAAAGGACCCCCAAAGGAAATAAGTCACTCTGTTGACTTTTTGGGTTATCCCAGGTTCTCTACACATATGCTGCTATGTATGATAATTCTATTAACTGTATTTGTGTAAAACCTGAATAAACTTACTTACTTACTATCACTCCAGGTTTTGACGTTGGTGTTTCGCTCTATTTTTGTGGCCAGAATTTGTTTTGTACTCTGATGAAGATTTAATTTCTCATGTTTACCATATCTGAGTAATTGAAATTTCTCATCGTTGAACTTCATATTGTTTTCTGCAGCCCCCTGAAAGATTTTGGTTGATGTCCCGCCTGGAGCCTTGCAGTGTCTGCAATGGAAGACACTGTCATGCAGATTCGGGTGTCATCTGCAAAGGAGACACGGTGCTGTGGCTGACATCCTTGTCTATGTCGGATATGAGGTGAGGAACAAGATGGGAGCTAGTACTGTGCCTTGTGGAACAGAGCTTTTCACCGTAGCTGCCCCCGGACTTTACTCTGTTGACGACTACTCTCTGTGTTCTGTTTAGTGAGGAATTATGATCCATCGACCGACTTTTCCTGTTATTCCTTTAGCACGCATTTTGTGCGCTATTACGCCATGGTCACACTTGTCGAAGGCTTTTGCAAAGTCTGTATATATTACATCTGCATTTTTTTTGTCTTCTAGTGCATTTAGGACCTTGTCGTAGTGATCCAATAGTTGAGACAGACAGGAGCGACCTGTTCTAAACCCATGTTGCCCTGGGTTGTGTAACTGATGGGTTTCTAGATGGGTTGTGATCTTGCTTCTTAGGACCCTTTCAAAGATTTTTATGATATGGGATGTTAGTGCTATTGGTCTGTAGTTCTTTGCTGTTGCTTTACTGCCCCCTTTGTGGAGTGGGGCTATGTCTGTTGTTTTTAGTAACTGTGGGACGATCCCCGTGTCCATGCTCCCTCTCCATAGGATGGAAAAGGCTCGTGATAGGGGCTTCTTGCAGTCCTTGATGAACACAGAGTTCCATGAGTCTGGCCCTGGGTACTATCCAGGTAGGTACTATCCAGGACCTAAGACACAGTAGGTACTATCCTGGACCAAAGATACAGTAGGTACTATCCTGGACCTAAGATACAGTAGGTACTATCCTGGACCTAAGATTCAGTAGGTACTATCCTGGACCTAAGATTCAGTAGGTACTATTCTGGACCTAATATACAGTAGGTACTATCCAGTTCCTAAGACACAGTAGGTACTATCCTGGACCTAAGATACAGTAGGTACTATCCTGGACCTAAGACACAGTAGGTGCTACCCTGGACCTAAGATACAGTAGGTACTATCCTAGACCTAAGATACAGTAGGTACTCTCCAGGCCCGAAGGTACAGTAGGTACTATCCTGGACCTAAGATGCAGTAGGTACTCTCCTGGACCTAAGATGCAGAAGGTACTATCCTGGACCTAAGACACAGTAGGCACTATCCTGGACCTAAGACACAATAGGTACTATCCTGGACCTAAGGTACAGTAGGTACTATCCCGGACCTAAGATTAAATAGGTACTTTCCCGGACCTAAGATATAGTAGGTTGTTATTCCAGGTTACTGCGAATGACCTCCACTACCTTGGTCACTGGATAAACTTCTTCTCGTTAATAAAATACCCCAGACAACAGCTTGGGATACAGGTATCCCAGACAAGAGCTTGGGATGCAGGTATCCCAGGAAACAGCTTGGGATACAGGTACCCCAGACAACAGCTTGGGATACAGGTATCCCAGGAAACAGCTTGGGATACAGGTACCCCAGACAACAGCTTGGGATACAGGTACCCCAGACAACAGCTTGGGATACAGGTATCCCAGGAAACAGCTTGGGATACAGGTACCCCAGACAACAGCTTGGGATACAGGTACCCCAGACAACAGCTTGGGATACAGGTACCCCAGACAACAGCTTGGGATACATGTACCCCAGACAACAGCTTGGGATACAGGTACCCCAAACAACAGCTTGGGATACAGGTACCCCAGACAACAGCTTGGGATACAGGTACCCCAGACAACAGCTTGGGATATGGATACCCCAGACAACAGCTTGGGATACAGGTACCCCAGACAACAGCTTGGGATACAGGTACCCCAGACAACAGCTTGGGATACAGGTACCCCAGACAACAGCTTGGGATATGGATACCCCAGACAACAGTTTGGGATACAGGTACCCGAGACAACAGTTTGGGATACAGATACCCTAGACAACAGCTTGGGATACAGGTACTCCAGACAACAGCTTGGAATACAGATACCTGAGACAACAGTTTGGGATACAGGTACCCGAGACAACAGTTTGGGATACAGGTACCCGAGACAACAGTTTGGGATACAGGTACTCCAGACAACAGCTTGGGATACAGGTACCCGAGACAACAGCTTGGGATACAGGTACTCCAGACAACAGCTTGGGATACAGATACCCGAGACAACAGTTAGGGATACAGGTATCCGAGACAACAGCTTGGGATACAGGTACTCCAGACAACAGTTTGGGATCCAGGTACTCCAGACAACAGCTTGGGATACAGGTACTCCAGACAACAGCTTGGGATACAGGTACCCGAGACAACAGCTTGGGATACAGGTACTCCAGACAACAGCTTGGGATACAGATACCCGAGACAACAGTTAGGGATACAGGTATCCGAGACAACAGCTTGGGATACAGGTACTCCAGACAACAGTTTGGGATCCAGGTACTCCAGACAACAGCTTGGGATACAGGTACTCCAGACAACAGCTTGGAATACAGATACCCGAGACAACAGTTTGGGATACAGGTACCCGAGACAACAGTTTGGGATACAGGTACCCGAGACAACAGCTTGGGATACAGGTACTCCAGACAACAGCTTGGGATACAGGTACCCGAGACAACAGCTTGGGATACAGGTACTCCAGACAACAGCTTGGGATACAGATACCCGAGACAACAGTTAGGGATACAGGTATCCGAGACAACAGCTTGGGATACAGGTACTCCAGACAACAGTTTGGGATCCAGGGACTCCAGACAACACTGGGATC
>NC_069480.1:26776013-26798176 GCF_026875155.1 Cherax quadricarinatus | reverse complement strand
GTTGCCTGTTCCTCCCTTAAGTCAATTGACGACCTGACTAGATGAACATCAAAATGGTATAAATAAAAAGGGTTTTGTTAGGTAACCCACATTGCAACATTAGACAACTTTATTTCCGAAAAGTTTCGCCTCCCCAAGTAGGCTTCTTCAGTCGAATACAGAAAGTAGGCAGGAACAGTAGAGATGTGAAGACGATGTAATCAGTCCATCACCCTTAAGACTAGGTTGGGTGCATTGGCTTAAGCCGGTAGGAGACTTGGACCTGCCTCGCATGGGCCAGTAGGCCTTCTGCAGTGTTCCTTCGTTCTTATGTTCTAACCCCCCCGCCCCTCTACATCCAACACCTCCACAACCCCCCCGCCCCTCTACATCCAACACCTCCACAACCCCCCCTCCCGTCCCTCTACATCCAACACCTCCACAACCCCCCCGCCCCTCTACATCCAACACCTCCACAATCCCCCCCCGCCCCTCTACATCAAACACCTCCACAACCCCCCCCGCCCCTTTACATCCAACACCTGCACAACCCCCCCGCCCATCTACATCCAACACCTCCACAACCCCCCCCGCCCCTCTACATCCAACACCTCCACAACCCCCCCGCCCCTCTACATCCAACACCTCCACAACCCCCTCCCGCACCTCCACAACCCCCCCGCCCCTCTACATCCAACACCTCCACAACCCCCCCGCCCCTCTACATCCAACACCTCCACAACCCCCCCGCCCCTCTACATCCAACACCTCCACACCCCCCCCGCGGCCCCTCTACATCCAACACCTTCACAACCCCCCTCCCCGCCCCTCTATATCCAACACCTCCACAACCCCCACGCCCCTCTACATCCAACACCTCCACAACCCCCCCCGCCCCTCTACATCCAACACCTCCACAACTCCCCCTCCTGCCCCTCTACATCCAACACCTCCACAACCCCCCCGCCCCTCTACATCCAACACCTCCACAACCCCCCCGCCCCTCTACATCCAACACCTCCACAACCCCCCCTCGCCCCTCTACATCCAACACCTCCACACAACCCCCCCTCGCCCCTCTACATCCAACACCTCCACAACCCCCTCGCCCCTCTACATCCAACACCTAAACAACCCCCCGCCCCTCTACATCCAACACCTCCACAATCCCCCCCGCCCCTCTACATCCAACACCTCCACAACCCCCCGCCCCTCTACATCCAACACCTTCACAACCCCCCGCCCCTCTACATCCAACACCTCCACAACCCCCCTCCCGCCCCTCTACATGCAACACCTCCACAACCCCCCCTCCCCTCTACATCCAACACCTCCACAACCCCCCCGCCCCTCTACATCCAACACCTCCACAACCCCCCCTCCCGCCCCTCTACATCCAACACCTCCACAACCCCCCTCCGCCCCTCTACATCCAACACCTCCACAACCCCCCCCGCCCCTCTACATCCAACACCTCCACAACCCCCCCCCGCCCCTCTACATCCAACACCTAAACAACCCCCCCGCCCCTCTACATCCAACACCTCCACAATCCCCCCCGCCCCTCTCCATCCAACACCTCCACAACCCCCCCGCCCCTCTACATCCAACACCTCCACAACCCCCGCCCCTCTACATCCAACACCTTCACAACCCCCCGCCCCTCTACATCCAACACCTCCACAACCCCCCCGCCCCTCTACATCCAAAACCTCCACAACCCTCCCGCCCCTCTGCATCCAACACCCTCCACAACCCCCCCGCCCCTCTACATCCAACACCTCCACAACCACCCCCGCCCCTCTACATCCAACACCTCCACAACCCCCCCGATCTTCTACATCCAACGCCTCCACAACCCCCCCGCCCCTCTACATCCAACACCTCCACAACCCCCCCCCCCCGCCCCTCTACATCCAACACTCCACAACCCCCCGCCCCTCTACATCCAACACCTCCACAACCCCCCCCGCCCCTCTACATCCAACACCTCCACAACCCCCCCGCCCCTCTACATCCATCACCTCCACAACCCCCCCCCCGCCCCTCTGCATCCAACACCTCCACAACCCGCCCGCCCCTCTACATCCAACACCTCCACAACCCCCCCGCCCCTCTACATCCAACTCCTCCACAACCCCCCGCCCCTCTACATCCAACACCTCCACAACCTCCCCGCCCCTCTGCATCCAACACCTCCACAACCCCCCGCCCCTCTACATCCAACACCTCCACAACCATCCCCGCCCCTCTACATCCAACACCTCCACAACCCCCCCCGCCCCTCTACATCCAACGCCTCCACAACCCCCCCCGCCCCTCTACATCCAACACCTCCACAACCCTCCCCGCCCCTCTACATCCAACACCTCCACAACCCCTACCGCCCCTCTACATCCAACACCTCCACAACCCCCCCCGCCCCTCTACATCCAACACCTCCACAACCTTCCCCGCCCCTCTACATCCAACACCTCCACAACCCCCCGCCCCTCTACATCCATCACCTCCACAACCCCCCCCGCCCCTCTACATCCAACACCTCCACAACCCCCCCGCCCCTCTTCATCCAACACCTCCACAACCCCCCGCCCCTCTACATCCAACACCTCCACAACCCCCCCGCCCCCTCTACATCCAACACCTCCACAACCCCCCCCGCCCCTCTACATCCAATACCTCCACAACCCCCCCCGCCCCTCTACATCCAACACCTCCACAACCCCCCCCGCCCCTCTACATCCAGCACCTCCACAACCCCCCCGCCCCTCTACATCCAACACCTCCATAACACCCCCCGCCCCTCTACATCCAACACTTCCACAACCCCCCCGCCCCTCTACATCCAACACCTCTACAACCCCCCCCCCGCCCCTCTACATCCAACACCTCCACAACCCCCCCCGCCCCTCTACATCCAACACCTGCACACCCCCCCCGCCCCTCTACATCCAACACTTCCACACCCCCCCCGCCCCTCTACATCCAACACCTCCACAACCCCCCCCCCCGCCCTCTACATCCAACACCTCCACAACCCCCCCCGCCCTCTTACAAGTTAAAACCCTAGTCACTCTCACGTGGTTAAACACGATAACAATATGTAACATTAAAAGTTAACACCTTGCCAATCTCATGTTGTTTAACACATTATCAATGTTAAACATTAAACAAATTAATATTATAGCCACTCTCATGTGCTTGAACATATTATCAATATTAACCAATAAACAAGTTAACATCATAGCCACTCTCGTGTGGTTAAACACATTATCAAAATTAACCAATAAAGTGGTGACGTGTACTTGAGTGGTGACGTGTACTTAACTCTGTGAAGACCTGTTTGTGTGCTCTCTGTGAATCTGTACCAGGATGCCCTCTCTTGAGCAACTTTACCAGCAGCTGAGAGAAGAGCTCAGAGTTGCTAAGATGGAGATACGGCGATTAACGGAGGAGAACAAGAGGATTCGTAGTAATCCTTCAGTTGTGAGTCCCCAGGTTAAGAGGGGAGCTTGGCCAGTGGCCGGGCAACATGGAACCAAGCTGAAGATCAAGAAAACGGTTGGAGAGGCAGAAACAACAAGAAACCAGAAGACTACCGTGGAAACTTCCAACTCATTCTTGGTGCTACCTGACGAATGTGAGTGTTCTACTGGGAATGCCACAACGAGCACCAAAGAAGCATTGGCAGACGTGAGTATGACATCCCTAGAAACCCCAACGAAGACCATCGAGAACGTCTTGACGAATTCTACAAGTGGTGTAATGCTACCTGGCGAATGTGAGTCGACTACTCGGAGCATCACGACGGACGACGCCAAGGAAGGTAAAAACATTGTTGTTGTTGGGGATAGCCAGATTAGGTACATGGATAGGGCATTCTGCTTGAAGGATAGGAGTAGGAGGCAGAGAGTGTGTTTTCCTGGGGCTGGGATGAAGGATATTGTTAGCCATCTGGATGACATCATGAGAGGTAATGGGAGCAATCCTATTATCTGTCTCAGTGCCGGAGGCAACGATGTTGGCAGATGTAGGAGTGAGGACCTGATTAGCAGTATAGGTCAGCAATAGAGATAATTAGGAGGGAGGGGTGGGAAACCTGTCATATGTGGCATTTTGCCAAGGAGAGGAGTTGGAAATGAATGGTTGTCCATAGCAATTGGTGTCAATTGCTGGTGGACAAATACTTAAGGAAAATGCGGTAACATTCATTGACAACTGGACCTCTTCTATGGCAGAAATGACATGTATGCCAGGGATGGGTTCACTTATCTAGGTCTGGGGTGGGAGCACTGGCAACTGCAGTGGAGGGAGCTGTTAGGTCTTTAAACTAGGAATAGTTAGTGGTATGGGTTTTTGCGGGAAAACTGTGAAGTCGCAGGGTAGTAACATGAGTACTAGGAGAACTAGTAATAGGCAAAATGAGGTGGATATTGGAAAGCCAGTGGCACTAATTGACAAGGACAGTAATAGGTTAGTGGAAATAACAGAAAGGAGCAGGAAGGGTAAAGAGAGAGGAGGGTCATTAAATATTTATTATACAAATAGTCGCAGTGCTAGGAATAAGATGGACGAATTGAGACTAGTTGCTAGTGCAGGTAACATAGATGTATTTGCCATTACTGAGACGTGGTTAATTCAAAAAGTCGGACATGCCTGCAGAATGTCACATTCAGGGTTTTAAATTGTTCCAAGTAGATAGAAGTGTCGGGAAGGGGGGTGGGGTGGCATTGTATGTCCGAGATCGCTTGAACTGTTGCATAAAAAAAAGGGTATTAAGTCTGAAGTAACACATACAGAGTCTGTTTGGATAGAATTTTCAGAGGGGCATGAAAAATTAATTTTAGGTGTGATATACCGTCCCCCAAATTTAGATAGGGACCAGGGGAGACTACTATGGGAGGAAATTGTCAGGGCCACAAGGCACGATAATGTAGTAATTCTAGGAGACTTTAACTTTAGTCATATTGATTGGAATTTCTTGACTGGGAATTTAGAATCATACGATTTCTTAGAAGTAGTTCAGGATTGTTTTTTGAAGCAGTTTGTGACAGAACCTAAAAGGGGTAATAACCTGCTTGACTTAGTTCTGGCAAACAATGAATCCCTTGTTAATAATTTAGAAGTTTCAGAGGAACTGGGTGCTAGCGACCACAAATCAATTACATTTAGAATTGAATGGAAGTATGATAGTAGGGATAACTCAGTAACAGTCCCAGATTTTCGCTTAGCAGATTACGATGGGCTTAGAGAACACTTATCATCTGTTGACTGGGGTAACGAAGAGAGCTATCAATACGACAGTTTTCTGAACACAATACATGCTGCTCAAAGAACGTTTATCCCTTATAAGGAAATTAGATCAAATAGAAATGCCCCAAAATGGATGAATAATAGGCTGAAATATCTACTAGGGCATAAGAAAGGAATTTATAGGCGTATCAAAAGAGGCGAGGATCATCTTATGAATCAGTATATTGACATTAAGAGTGACATTAAAAAGGGGATAAGAAAAGCTAAAAGGGACTATGAAATTAAAGTTGCTAGGGATTCTAAAACTAACCCAAAAAGTTTTTTTTCCCGGTCTATAGAACAAAAGTCAGAGATAAGATAGGTCCCCTTAAAAATAACTATGGCATCTTACTGACAAAGAGAATGAAATGTGCTCGATTTTAAATAATTATTTTCTCTCGGTTTTTACACAGGAAGACCTAATAATATTCGGGGTAATTAAATTTTTTATGTGGATCAAAAGAAGAAAATTTGTAAATCACGTCACTAGTGAAAGGGTTGTGAAGCGATAGCCCCGACTGAAGCAAAATAAGTCCCCGGGCCCTGATGAGTTTTTTAAAGGGGTTCTTAAGGAATGCAAAAGGAATCTTTTGAACCTTTAATAATATTTTAATTTATCTCTTAAAACGGTGTAGTGTCTGTATGTGGAAGATGGCTAATGAAATTTCCTATTTTTAAAACAGGGGACAAGTCGTTACGTAAATTCCCGCCCAAAAAACCTGACCTAAATTGTAGGCAAATTCTGAGTAATTATAGCTGAGATTATAAAAAACCATCTCGAAAAGCTAGCTTGATTAAGGATAACAGCTGGTTCAAAAGGGCCGGTTTGTCTAAAATTTTTTAATTTTCTTCAGTAAATTTTTGAGGCTGTTGCCCAACAATAAAAAATTTTGATATTATTTTTTTGATTTTAGTAAAGGCTTTTGAAAAGGTTCCGCACCATAGACTTTTTAAAAAAAGTGCAGCTCAGGCATTGGGGGAAGGGTGCTCCGTGGATCGAATCATGGTCACAGACAGGAACAGGAGTTCCATAAATGGGGTTAAACCCGGGGGGGATCATAAAAGGGCTTTCCCACAGGGATCAGTCTTGGGCCGTTTGTTTAAAATAATATCAATGATCTTTAAAGGAATTACTAGTGATATGAGAAATTCGCCATGACACGAAGATGGGTAGGAAAATTTGATTCAAAGTAGATGTTAGGGAACTTCAGGGGTTTAGACAAATCTACTTTGGTCAAAAAATGGCAGATCTTTAAGTAGATAAGAAAGGTTCGAAGCTCGGGGTGCCCATAACCCTAGCACTTTAAGTTAAATAATGTAGAATTTAAACCATCAGATTGCAAAAAGGGGACTTGGGGTTATGGTAAGCAGAAACCCTTTAAAACCCAAAGGCGCAATGCCTAAGCGTACTAATAAGGAAAAAAGATTACTGGGATTTATATCAAGAATGTAAGAACAGAAGTCCAGAGGTCATTGCAGCTTTATCTCTTTAGTAAGGCCTCCCCCTGATTATGCAGCTCGTTTGGTTCCGTATTACGAAGGACTAAATTGTTAGAAAAATTCAGCGAGGAGACAAATTAATACATAGCATTAAAAATTTTCCCTTATAAAGAAAGATTGAAACCTTAAGTTACATTCCTTTTTTGACAAAAGAATGGGGGAACCCCTGATCGAAGTGTATAAGGGAAGATAGGTATAAAAAAAGGGGGGATATTAAAAAGGGTTTTGAGGTATCTCTAAAGAGAAAACCCCGAGTAAGGGTTTTAAAATTTAGAAAGTTTAGATTTAGAAAGGCTAGGAAATTTTGGGTTTTGGGAAATGGGGGAGTTGATGAGTGGAACATCTACCTATTTGGGGTTTTGGGGCTAGGACTTTGGGAGTTTCAATTTAGGTTGGATAAGTACAGGGGGAGGGTTTGGTTGAGTGGGATTTGCACTCGGAGTTGTTTTTTGGGGGGGCTTTGAAAAATAGGGCTGGTCAATTTTTGTTACGGGGATAAATTTGTAAAGGCCCTGCCTAGTAGGGCCCAACGGGCCTGCTGCATTTTCCCTTCTTTTTATGTTCTTATTTAAAACAAGTTAACTCACCCCTTTCGGGGGTTTTAAATACATTATCAAAATTAACCAATAAACAATTAACATAAAAGCCACTCTCGTGTGGTTAAAACATTGCAAAATTAACCAAAAAAAAATTTAAATCAATCCACTTCGTGTTTTTACCTGGAGTTTACCTGAGGGGGTTCCGGGGGGTCAACGCCCCCGCCCCCCGGTCTGGACCAGGCCCGGTGATAGAGCCGATCAAACCCGGGTGTTGCTGCTGGCTGCACGCAAACCAACTACGGCCACAGCCCCGGGTGATCCGGAACTGACTTAGGTGCTTGTCCATGCCACTTGAAGACTGCCCGGGGTTTTTGGTAATCCCCCCCATGTGTGCTGGGGGGGCATTGAACGTCTCGGGCCCCCGAAACTTATTGTGGTTCTTAAAGTGCTAGTGACCCCTGTTTTATTTGGGGGGTGGTGCATCGTCTGCCCAAATCTTTTGCTTTCTAGTGGGTGATTTTGTTGGGAAATTTTTACTGTCCTCTAGGATTTTCCGGTGTATATAATCATGTATTCTCCCTCCCGCGTTCCCCGGGAATAAAGGGTTTTGGAACCTCAGCGTCCCCAAAAATTTAGGTGTTTTATCTCCTTTGCCGCCCGGGGAAAGTTCTTGTCATTTTTTAGGCGGGGAATTTTACCTGCCTTGAAAGGTGCGTTTGTGCAGCAATATTCAGCTAGATGAACAATGACCTGAAGAGTGTCATTTGGGGTTGGGGTCCCTAGTTTTGAAAGGTTTCATTATCCCTCTGTCATTTTTCTAGCAGATGCGATTGAAAAATGTTTGGTCCCTTTAAGGGAGATCCTCCCACATGATCATCCCGGGGTTTTACGTTGGGGTGGTTAAACACATTATCAAAATTTTAAAAAATAAACAAGTTAACATCACATCCCCCTTCGTTGGTTAAACACATTATCAAAAATTAACCAAAAAAAATTAAAATCACATCCATCTCGTGTGGTTAAACACATTTTCAAATTAAAAAATAAACAAATTAACATACTCCACTCTCGTGTGGTTAAACACATTATCAAAATTAACCAATAAACAAGTTAAGATCACATCCACTCTCGTGTGGTTAAACACATTATCAAAATTAACCAATAAACAAGTTAAGATCACATCCACTCTCGTGTGGTTAGTTGTAACAATAGAGAAACAGTATTTAAATATTATTAATATGTTAAACCCTCAATTACAATAATTCAGGTACAAGAAACAGAACAACATACATGTAACATACTATAATAAAATAACCCAAAAAGGTTTTATAATAAAAACCTCGGCACATCAAAAGGGTTTAAACCCAAACCCTACACATAAATGAAACCCCCACATATGTATATTAACCGAAAATCTTGTCCACAAGACTTTTTTGGTATAACCCCGTAATAAACATGGTATAGAACCAAGATCTATACATACACATAAGGGGGATTACCAACAGACCCCTGGCAGTCTTCAAGCTGGCACTGGACAAGCACCTAAAGTCAGTTCCGGATCAGCCGGACTGTGGCTCGTATGTTGGTTTGCGTGCAGCCAGCAGCAACAGCCTGGTTGATCAGGCTCTGATCCACCAGGAGGCCTGGTCTCAGACCGGGCCGCGGGGGCGTTGACCCCCGGAACTCTCTCCAGGTAAACTCCAGGTAAACACTTAAAATTTACCACATAGAACCTCCAGCAGACAATAGAGGTTAAAAATAATTCAAGACAATTAGTAAGTATAAGGGCCGCTGTATTTTGCCGGTCCCAAAAGAACATACTTGTACCTAAGAAATTTTTGTTTGTTTAAACCAACTTGCCAATCTGATTACTTAAAACCGAGATCCTAAGGGCTCGGTATCCTGGCTATCAAGGAAATTTTTTAACACAGTGAACATCAGGTTTAAAATTTTTTTTAACCGTGTAAACTACACTTATATCTCACTATGACAGACATTCTCGTGAAACATAGCGTACCATCCATACCAAACTGTTACTACCTTCCTCTTACACACCACAAACTCCATAGGGAAACAAAAAAAAAATCACCACTCCCCCTTTACATCCCCCATAAGGAGACCACCCCTTCGTCCATCCCCAGGGACCCCGACAAAGGGAACCCACAGTGATGTTCCTATAACCTTCCGGGAAACTTTTTTCCCAAGACGCCCCATAAACCAGCATATTCCAACACTTCGTCCTATAGAATCTTGCCGCCAACGCTTTAATCCTCGTTTCACCCCTTAATCCCCTCATTCCCCATGAGATATCCAGATAATCTACTATGATATACATTATAGCCCTTCCCACATCCCTAGGCACTCCCTTTACATCTAGTAATAAAGCCCTTAAAAGTGGCAAACGACCCCCCACCCCAACAATCTGATAACCCCACCCATCCACGATCTCACCCCCTCCAAGGAGGTGCAAAAGAAGACCACAGGGAAACGCCGTTTCTCAACATAAACCACAAAACTGACAAAAAGCCTCTTCCACAAACCCTATGCAACGTAACCCCCTCCTTGGAGGCCAAAAACCCCATTTTTGAAAACGGTTATAAAATTCTCTTACTCTACCCGGGTATCCTAAGCTTACTAAATTTTTTCCAAATAACCCCCCAATCATACGTTGGATACACGGCTACCCCTTGCAAAATTCCCTGACCTCTCACACCCTCACCAACCTTTCACCTTGATGCTATCCACCTGTCGCACTGTCAATAAAAATCTCAACCCTATCTTCCAAAAACCTCAATTCCTTCCCACTCCACCATGTATGTGCCTCCTCCATAACTCTTCCTACTTTTGCTCCCCTCACACCCCCGTCCCTAATTAAACCTCCTCTTGATATATATAGCCATTACTTCAGTCCTAAAGGCAAACGAACCTAAACCCCCCTCTTCGAACATCCGTCATAAACCCCCCCTTACTTAACCATGCCCTCCCAAATCCCCACACAAACTTTAGTACCCCCCTCTGCATTTCCACAGTGTCTGTACCTTAAGGGAAAAACCTCTGCCACCCCCCCTACCTTGCTTTTAGACAAGTGAATTTTTCCACCACTACCCTCTGATGTAAAACTAGGTCCCTCGCACTTAAACCTCCTAGTCTACCTAAAACCTTACCCGTGACGCTCCGAGTTTACCCTTCTGCAGGCCTGCAAACCCCCGCCATACCATATCCCACATTTCCCTGATTCTATCAACCATGTCCATTTCCCAACCCCATCCCCCAAGGCCCCCCCCCATCCAATTACCCACCTCTAGTAACCTTGATTTCACCGTATTAACCCGCATCCCCGTATTCATCCCAAAACATCTGAATCACTCTACCCCCCTCCTTAAATCTTCCTTACCCTGTAGCAAAAAAAGTAGTATCATCCCCATACCCTACGATGCCCCCTTTGCACCCCCCCTCCATCTCCTGTTTGTCCCTCACCCTCTCAACAGACTCATAAAAAGGATTCTGCACACACGCAAAGAGCAGCTGTGACAGCGGGCAGCCCTGCCCCAAACTCTCTTTCCCTCGGTAACTTTCTCCCAACCTCCCATTGACCTGTACTCTCACCTCTGCTCAGCATACAGTGTTCACCCACCTCACTACCCCTCCTGAAACCCCAACCTCTTAAGCAATCCTAAGAAATCTCTGTCACGCGACTTGCGTTCCCCCAATCAAAACCCTGTTTTTCCCCCTCCCGTACAACTCTCTAGAAAATCCCAAAAAAAACCAGTCCATCCCTCACCCTTCTCCCCAAATTCCCAACTGCCCCCTGTGTAACACAAAACCCAAACACTTTCCTCTTTCTGTTGCCCAAAAATCTTAGAAAAAAATTTTGAAAACGAGCACATTAAGTAATCGACGATTAAACATTCAAACTCGGCATTCCCTTTTTTTTTGGGCACTAAAACCTGACACCCCTTATTTGTGATTTCCCCATTCTCCACTACCTAACAACAATTTAAAACCCCCCATACAATGTCTACCTCCCCCCAAAGCACCTTAAAAAACATTGGGATCCCCATGCCTGGGGTTTTTTCCTGACACAGCCCAAAAAAATGCCTCCTCCACCTCTCTTCACTAATCTACTCTGATCTGTCACGCCGCCATTTTAATACCCCATTAAAACCTTCATCCCCTAAACGTCCCCCACCCCAACTCCCCCCCCCCCCCTCCCCCATTTTTCCCCAAAGCAAAAATCGGCTACAAACTAATATTTTCCGTGGTGGGTAGGCCTTTACCTCCTCAAAACCACCCCCCCTGTACCTGCCTCAATATACGCCAAGGTAGTTTTTCGCTGCCGTTCCTTACTTCCTTAATACAAAACCGATGGCCTATCCCCCCTTAAAACATCCTCCAACCCCCCCTAACTCTAATTGCCTCAAACTTTTCATTGTGAATTTCCGCCAACCTATTTCACAAACGTTCATGTTCTCACTCCGCCCCACTCGTTCCTCTGCATAACAGTCATTTAAACTGACCTTCAAGATAATTTTGTAGACCATAGGTCCACCTCGCTATCTCCTTACCCCGTACTTAAAAAAACCCGCGATTCCAACTTTAGCCCTCATTTTCCACCAATCCAGCAAATCCAACTCCATATTCCTAGTCTCCCGAAAGGATTTCCACCAATCTTCAAATCCTGTAGCGTCACCCTCGTCCCTAAGTAACTCACATTCAATTTCCAGTATCCCGCATAAACTTCACTATACCATCTACCCTCAAATCTGCTATAACAGCGCGATGACCAGAAAAACCCACATCTATAGTCTTCACCCTCTCCACACCTATTCCCTGCCTAATATAAATCCTATCTAACCGTGCCTCATATCCCCTATGAATAAAAGTGTGCTCCACTCCATATCCCCTACTCCCCACCACATCTACCACTCCTACATCTCGCAAAACATCTCTCAGAACCCCCAAAACACAACCTGCCCCCCTCAGAACCACATCACCGTTTCTAATTATGCAATTCCAATCCCCACCAATCACCGTAAAAGCAGGTAAACCTCTAAAGTGATATACCAAAACATCGTGTACAAAATCCACTTTCACTCTAGCGTTACTAGTTGCTGGCATGTACACACCTACAAAACAAGCCCTCTCGGCCCCCCAAAACCCATCTACCCTGACAACTCTCCCACCCCCCCCCTCCTCCCAACCCAGGATACGCAAAGGATTTGGTCTCCTTTACCGCCACAGCCACACCCCCTTTTCAACCTCAAAGCATCACTGGTAAACAACCTATAACCTTTCAACAACAACTCACATAACCAGGGTTATATTCCTGCAAAAAACAGACATCAATACTAAATCTCCTCAAACCCCTCTAACCATACCCTCTTGACCTCGGTTTTTAAGACTGTTTACATTGAAAGTTACACCCCTGAATTTTACAAGAAAGGCGGCTTACCCTGTGCCGCTAAGGCTTACTTGGTCCCTTTCATAGGTCTCGGTCCTTCTCTATCAATCCCTCGTTCCTGCCCTCCAACTCCTCCCTGTCCTTCCCTCCGGTCTTCCATTGCCCCCCCTCCTCTGGGTCTCGCCGTTTCCATCACAGTTGCCCAAATCTTTTTCCCCAGGCCTCTGCGCTGGTGTGAGGACCTCGCCAGGGTCTGATCCCCCCGCTAATCTCTTGGGGGAGCTACCCTCTACACACATCTCTTCTTTCAACTACATCTTCTTGATGGCCCTCCACCACCACATTGCTCTCCATTCGAACCTACTCAAGTCTTCCTTACCCCTTTTCTGGTCGTCCATCACCTAGACATAAACCAAACCTCACACCCACCTTCCACACCATGCTCCGACTCTTCCAAAATATCCTTCAGCACAGCCTCCAGCATCCCTTTTTGGGGCTAATCTGTAGTATCTAACGGTCTTTCTGACAGTGATATTCCCCCCCCCCCCGTTCCACGGGTAGGTAACACACGTCTCCAAAACCACCTCTGCTCTTTCGACCTCCTCACTCCACAGGCCCTTACCCCGGCTTTCCACTCCACCCGTCACAACCCCCAAGGCTTCTAACTGCGTGTCTTCAGAAGCTTTCTCTTGACCCCTAGGACCCCTGTTCCTGGGGCATTGTGCCGCCATGTGCTCATAAGAGTCACATAAATGGCATGTCTTCCTCTGCCCCGCATAGTGTACAAAAACCTGAGTTCTATGGTTTTGCAATGTAACATATGATGGTATGGGGCCTCCTCAGGGTCATTTTCAGTGTGAAGGATCCTCTGGCATCCCTCGTAGGGCCGTCCCTCCACATTCCCATGCTCACCGAGTGTACAGTCCCATAACCACTAAAACACATCTTGTAAGCTGTATGCTGTCACTTAAAAAGGGGAAACATTCCTTACCTTTACCCAAGTAAAATACTTAGAACATCATGCAAGCATACTTCCACTGCTGAATTGATACTCATCCCCTTTCTTGAAATTCGTCGACTATGGTAGAGTAGAAGTCAACCCTCATGAACTTCACGAAGACCCCTTTACATACCATTCAGTGCCACCCCATACAACTCTTCATTGGGATTCCATAACCCTCCCTGATAAGCTTGGGAAGAGAACGTTCATGTGGCGCTGCTTAAAAATCCTCTAACCAGCTCAATGCAGACAGTATTTATGCGCCGGTACAGTCAGTCCGCCATCTTGGTGCTAATGCTATGTTTTCCTCACCAGGTGGCGTGCAAGGGAAACTGTAGAAGCGTCCTCTCTCCCCGCAGGTCGAGAGACGAATGAGGTCACATTGACTTAAGGGAGGAACACAGCAACTGACCTGGTAGCACAAGCTAATCAGGTCCAACTCACACCCACCCACACCCACTCATGTATTTATCCAACCTATTTTTAAAGCTACACAACGTTCTGGCCTCTATAACTGTACTCGGGAGTTTGTTCCACTCATCCACAACTCTATTACCAAACCAGTACTTTCCTATATCCTTCCTGAATCTGAATTTTTCCAACTTAAAACCATTGCTGCGAGTCCTGTCTAGGCTAGATATTTTCAGCACACTATTTACTTCCCAGTACACTTATACAGGCTGAAACGTTGGATAAATTTAGATTTAGAAAGGACATAGATAAGTACTGGTTTTCTAACAGAGTTGTGGATGCGTAGATAAGATAAGATTTCATTCGGATTTTTAACCCCGGAGGGTTAGCCACCCAGAATAACCCAAGAAAGTCAGTGTGTCATCGAGGACTGTCTAACTTATTTCCATTGTGGTCCTCAAATCTTGTCCCCCAGGATGCCACCCACACCAGTCGACTAACACCCAGGTACCTATTTGCTGCTAGTGAACAGGGCAACATGCGTAAGGAAACGTTTTCGAAATGCTTCCAAACCCCCCGGGAATCGAACCGGGGCCCCTTTAGATTTTTTAGATTTTGCCACCGAAGTGGCTAGTTTATTGTGCACCCCATATTCATCCTGTGGACGGTAGCGCAAGAGCACATGGATACACAAAAGGCCCAGGAACTAGGCCCCAAGGGGTTAACATGAATACATATGGATTTATATCTACATATCTATAGTTCACTTATCTGTTACAAGCAAATTAATGAAAATAAGATACCAGATATACTAAGCAATTTTAGGAAATTTGCTTAGTATATCTGGTATCTTATTTTCATTAATAAGATATCTTGACATGCCACAAAGCAGTTGCTTTAACAAGTGATTTAAGGAAGGGATTACTAGCAATGAGCTTTTTGGGAGGCACTTGCAGGTATGTGATATTAAATGAACACATCCATGGAGGGGTGAAATGCTCTTGTTACAGTGATACAGTTCATGCAGGTTATAAAACTTAATGCAATTGCACGTTTTCACAATCCAATTAGATCTGTGTATTTACTTCTAGGCAGTAAGGTTCATTGTGACAGTATTACCTGGAGTTTACCTGGATTGAGTTCCGGGGGTCAACGCCCCCGCGGCCCGGTCTGTGACCAGGCCTCCTGGTGGATCAGAGCCTGATCAACCAGGCTGTTACTGCTGGCTGCGTACAAACCAATGTACGAGCTGCAGCCCGGCTGGTCAGGTACCGACTTTAGGTGCTTGTCCAGTGCCAGCTTGAAGACTGCCAGGGGTCTATTGGTAATCCCCCTTGTGTATGCTGGGAGGCAGTTGAACAGTCTCGGGCCCCTGACACTTATTGTATGGTCTCTTAACGTGCTAGTGACACCCCTGCTTTTCACTGGGGGGATGTTGCATCGTCTGCCAAGTCTTTTCCTTTCGTAGTGAGTGATTTTCGTGTGCAAGTTTGGTACTAGTCCCTCTAGGATTTTCCAGGTGTATATAATCATGTATCTCTCCCGCCTGTATTCCAGGGAATACAGGTTCAGGAACCTCAAGCGCTCCCAGTAATTGAGGTATTTTATCTCCGTTATGCGCGCCGTGAAGGTTCTCTGTACATTTTCTAGGTCAGCAGTTTCACCTGCCTTGAAAGGTGCTGTTAGTGTGCAGCAATATTCCAGCCTAGATAGAACAAGTGACCTGAAGAGTGTCATCATGGGCTTGGCATCCCTAGATTTGAAGGTTCTCATTATCCATCCTGTCATTTTTCTAGCAGCAGCGATTGATACAATGTTATGGTCCTTGAAGGTGAGATTCTCCGACATGATCACTCCCAGGTCTTTGACGTTGGTGTTTCACTCTATTTTGTGGCCAGAATTTGTTTTGTACTCTGATGAAGATTTAATTTCCTCGTGTTTACCATATCTGAGTAATTGAAATTTCTCATCGTTGAACTTCATATTGTTTTCTGCAGCCCATTGAAAGATTTGGTTGATGTCTGCCTGGAGCCTTGCAGTGTCTGCAATGGAAGACACTGTCATGCAGATTCGGGTGTCATCTGCAAAGGAAGACTGTGGCTGATATGAGGATGAGGAACAAGATGGGAGCGAGTACTGTGCCTTGTGGAACAGAAGTTTTCACCGTAGCTGCCTCGGACTTTACTCTGTTGACTACTACTCTTTGTGTTCTGTTTGTGAGGAAATTATAGATCCATCGACCAACTTTTCCTGTTATTCCTTTAGCACGCATTTTGTGCGCTATTACGCCATGGTCACACTTGTCGAAGGCTTTTGCAAAGTCTGTATATATTACATCTGCATTCTTTTTGTCTTCTAGTGCATCTAGGACCTTGTCGTAGTGATCCAATAGAGACAGACAGGAGCGACCTGTTCTAAACCCATGTTGCCATGGGTTGTGTAATTGATGGGTTTCTAGATGGGTGGCGATCTTGCTTCTTAGGACCCTTTCAAAGATTTTTATGATGTGGGATGTTAGTGCTATCGGTCTGTAGTTCTTTGCTATTGCTTTACTGCCCCCTTTGTGGAGTGGGGCTATGTCTGTTGATTTTAGTAACTGTGGGACGACCCCCATGTCCATGCTCCCTCTCCATAGGATGGCAAAAGCTCGTGATATGGGCTTCTTGCAGTTCTTGATGAACTCGGAGTTCCATGAGTCTGGCCTTGGGGCAGAGTACATGGGCATGTCATTTATCGCCTGTTCGAAGTCATTTGGCGTCAGGATAACATCAGATAGGTTTGTGTTAACCAAATTCTGTGGCTCTCTCATAAAAAAAATCATTTTGATCTTCGACTCTCAGTCATTTCTTAACATTCTAATACCGAGTACAGTGTTAATCTCAACAATCCTACCACCGATACTAGAAATACCAAGCTCCTTCCTCATATTAAGATCCTTTGCAGATCTGGGACAACCAAGAATAATTCTGAGAGCTTCATTTTACATTAACTCCAAGGGTCGGAGAGAACTTTCTCTAGCTAATATCAACAGGGGCATTGTCCACATCGCTCTTGGGCCGTGCAGACAGGCTGCACAGTAGCTCCTGAATCAACTGGTTTCTGAGCAGTTTTCAGTGTTCCAAGATGGCGGATCGTGCCGGCAGGAGGGTTAACACTGTTTGCATCGAGCTGATACGGGGATCGTTGAGCACTGCTACGATGAATGCGCTTCTTCCAGCTATTATTAGAGATCTCTATGGCATCCCTAATGAGGAGTTGTATGGTGTTGCCCTCAATGGTTTGAGAAGAGTCTTCGTGAAGTTTACGAGGGCCAGTTTCTACAGTAGTATGGTGGCTGAGTACCAGGAACGAAGGATGTGCCTTAACTCGACGGTGGAGGTGTGTATGCATGATGTGTCTACATACTTCACATGGGTTAGTCGTCAACAGAGTAAAGTCCGAGGCAGCTACGGTGAAAAGCTCTGCATGACAGTGTCTTCCATTGCAGACACTGCAAGGCTCCAGGCGGACATCAACCAAATCTTTCAGTGGGCTGCAGAAAACAATATGAAGTTCAACGATGAGAAATTTCAATTACTCAGATATGGTAAACATGAGGAAATTAAATCTTCATCAGAGTACAAAACAAATTCTGGCCATGAAATAGAGCGAAACACCAACGTCAAAGACCTGGGAGTGATTATGTCGGAGGATCTCACCTTCAAGGACCATAACATTGTATCAATCGCATCTGCTAGAAAAATGACAGGATGGATAATGAGAACCTTCAAAACTAGGGAGGCCAAGCCCATGATGACACTCTTCAGATCACTTGTTCTATCTAGGCTGGAATATTGCTGCACTCTAACAGCACCTTTCAAGGCAGGTGAAATTGCCGACCTAGAAAATGTACAGAGAACTTTCACGGCGCGCATAACGGAGATAAAACACCTCAATTACTGGGAGCGCTTGAGGTTCCTAAACCTGTATTCCCTGGAACGCAGGCGGGAGAGATACATGATTATATACACCTGGAAAATCCTAGAGGGACTAGTACCGAACTTGCACACGAAAATCACTCACTACGAAACCAAAAGACTTGGCAGACGATGCACCATCCCCCCAATGAAAGCAGGGGTGTCACTAGCACGTTAAGAGACCATACAATAAGTGTCAGGGGCCCGAGACTGTTCAACTGCCTCCCAGCACACATAAGTGGGATTACCAACAGACCCCTGGCAGTCTTCAAGCTGGCACTGGACAAGCACCTAAAGTCAGTTCCTGATCAGCCGGGCTGTGGCTCGTACGTTGGTTTGCGTGCAGCCAGCAGCAACAGCCTGGTTGATCAGGCGCTGATCCACCAGGAGGCCTGGTCACAGACCGGGCCGCGGGGGCGTTGACCCCCGAAACTCTCTCCAGGTAAACTCCAGGTAATACTTCACATGGGTTAGGGTACGAAATGTACCGTTTGAGGCGACGCAGTTTGGAATTGAGGACGTCTTCAAAAACTATGGTGTTGTTCATGAGGCTAGAGGAGGGGTGTGGAGGGATGGCCCATACGAAGGCCTCCCAGAAGGTTCCTACACCGTCAAGATGATGCTGAAGAGGCCTATACCTTCATATGTTCTGTTGACTGGATACAGAATTCAAGTCTATGTGCATTACGCAGGGCAAAGGAGGACGTGCCGTCTTTGTGACTCGTACGAGCACATAGCAGCGCAATGTGTATGTAGGGATGCCCCGAGTGTGCCAACCCTTTTGGAGGAGGAACGACAGCTGAGTACGGTGGTAATGGCGAGGAATGGGATGGATGGACAGAGGAAGGCTCTCTGGAGTGAGGAGGTGGAGAATGAGGGGACCTGTTGGGGACGTGTGTCACACTCCCGGAGGAGGCTAGTGAGGTTCCACCAAGGCCTGTGGCGGTGGAGGGAGGGGAAAAAGTCGACGCAGGAGGTGTTATTGGAGTCTGTGCTACAGGATTTCTTGGAGGACACTTTGGTCGGAGAGGACCTGGATGGAAGGTCCAGTGATGCGCAGAAGATGGAAGGGCTGCAGGGGAAAGTGGAAACAGTGGTGGTAGCTGAGGTACATCGGGAGGATGTACTTGAGGAAGATATGAGTTTGGGTGGTAGCTCTAGGAAGCGGCCTGCGGGGTCGTCTGAATTGGACGAAGCATTGACACCTGGGCAGAGACCAGGTAAGAAGGCATGGGCAGATGTGGTAGGGAAAACCACTACAGGGGGGGGGGTTGCACAGGGGAAATCGGGTGGGGTGGGTCAAGGGGGGTGGGTCAAGGGGGGTGGGGGTCTGATGAAGAAGAATGGTAAGGAGAGTGTGAGCAGCTTAAAAGGGAGTGTGAGCAAGCCACAGAGGCACAGAGGTAAGCCGCCTTTCCTTGAACATTCAGATGTGTGACTTTAAACGTTAATGGTCTCAAGAATGAAGTCAAAAGGGTCTGGTTAGAGTGGTTTTTGAGAAGGTATGAAGTGGACGTTTGTTTCTTGCAAGAGCATAACCATAGGTCAGGATGTGAGTTGCAATTGAGGGGATATAAGATGTTTGTAAGTTTGGCTTTGCATTTTAAGGGAGGAGTGGCTGTATTGGTAAAGGAGACCAGCCCATTGCACGTCATGGGGTGGGAGGAGGGGGAAGGGGGAGGGTTGTTCGGGTGGATGGGTATTGGGGAGTAAGTGTTTGCTTAAGCTGCAATTAAGAGTTTAGGTGTTCAAACAGTTCATTCCTTGATAATTTTTTTTATTGTTTTTGTGAACTCCATTTTCTTGTGTGTGTAATTTTTTTATTATTGCAATATTGATTCACTTTGCAATAATTCTTGTGTAAACATTGTGTTGCCATTAAATTTTTTTTTCAGAAATTTTTATGTAGTGTTGTGTTGTGCAGTACATTTTGATTAGTAACTGTTAGTTGCAATATTGCAACCAACAATACCACCAGTCCGATGACATTGTTCTTTGCAAATATACAGGGTCTAAAGCCAGCAACAAACAACAAAATACCTTTCATCCGTGGACTGCTTGCAGAGGCAAAGGCAATGTTCACGGATTTCAATGAGACCCACGTAAATATGGATCCCAGGTTACAACCTATACAGATGTGACGGAGTGAACAGGCAAAAGGGGGGGGTTGGTCTGTACACCTGGAGTTTACCTGGAGAGAGTTCTGGGGGTCAACGCCCCCGCGGCCCGGTCTGTGACCAGGCCTCCTGGTGGATCAGAGCCTAATCAACCAGGCTGTTGCTGCTGGTTGCACGCAAACCAACGTACGAGCCACAGCCCGGCTGGTCAAGAACCGACTTTAGGTGCTTGTCCAGTGCCAGCTTGAAGACTGCCAGGGGTCTATTGGTAATCCCCCTTATGTATGCTGGGAGGCAGTTGAACAGTCTCGGGCCCCTGACACTTATTATATGGTCTCTTAACGTGCTAGTGACACCCCTGCTTTTCATTGGGGGGATGTTGCATCGTCTGCCAAGTCTTTTGCATTCGTAGTGATTGATTTTCGTGTGCAAGTTCGGTACTAGTCCCTCTAGGATTTTCCAGGTGTATATAATCATGTATCTCTTCCGCTAGCATTCCAGGGAATACAGGTTCAGGAACCTCAAGCGCTCCCAGTAATTGAGGTGTTTTATCTCCGTTATGCGCGCCATGAAGGTTCTCTGTACATTTTCTAGGTCAGCAATTTCACCTGCCTTGAAAGGTGCTGTTAGTGTGCAGCAATATTCCAGCCTAGATAGAACAATGACCTGAAGAGTGTCATCATGGGCTTGGCCTCCCTAGTTTTGAAGGTTCTCATTATCCATCCTGTCATTTTTCTAGCAGATGCGATTGATACAATGTTATGGTCCTTGAAGGTGAGATCCTCCGACATGATCACTCCCAGGTCTTTGACGTTGGTGTTTCGCTCTATTTTGTGGCCAGAATTTGTTTTGTACTCTGATGAAGATTTAATTTCCTCGTGTTTACCATATCTGAGTAATTGAAATTTCTGATCGTTGAACTTCATATTGTTTTCTGCAGCCCACTGAAAGAGTCACTTGTTTGCACAGAACTGCTTAATGCCTCAAATGATGTAGTGGAAGTTTTAGCAGTTTTAGAAGTTTTTGCAGCCTCAGGATGCAACATCCCAGCAATTCCAGGAACAGCTGTTAAAAACTGACCACTGTCTGGAAAATCTTCCAGCTCCTCCACCCAACATCTTGCTCCTGGGGGATTTCAACTTAAGGCACCTAAAATGGAGGAATATAGCAAATAAGACTCACGAAATCGTAATGACACGATTGCAAAATAACCATATGTGACGGGCTGGAGTTTTGAGACTCTATGACCGCGGGTTCAAGCCCGGCCGGGGTATGGTTTGATAGCAAATAATATTGTTGCAGTAATAACACCAGGAGGCAGCTCTGATGAAAACTCACACTCACACGAGCTTTTAAATCTCTGCACAAAATTCAATTTAAACCAGCAAATAATAGAGCCTACTAGACTGGAGAATACACTAGACCTCATCTTCACTAACAATGATGATCTGATAAGAAATGTCACCATATCAAAAACAATATACTCAGGTCACAACATAATTGAGGTTCAGACATGTATGCGCGGAGCCCCAGACCGACATAATGAGACTAGTCACGAGGGAGCATTCACCAAATTCAACTTCAATAACAAAAACATAAAGTAGGACCAAGTAAACCAAGTCCTAACCAATATAAGCTGGGAAGATATACTAAGCAACACAGACCCCAACTTATGCCTAGAGCAGATTAACTTGGTGGCACTCGATGTATGCACAAGGCTTATTCCTCTAAGAAAAAGGAGGAGTAGATGTAAAATAGAAAGAGACAGATGCTCCCTTTACAGGCGAAGGAAAAGAATAACAGAGCGGTTAAAAGAGGTCAATATATCTGAAAATGCGTAGGGAGACACTGGTCAGAGAAATAGCAAGCATCGAACTTAAGCTAAAGGAATCTTATAGGTAGTCAGGAATCGCTGAAGAACTAAAAGCCGTAAATTAAATCGAAGACACCCAAAGTATTTCTTCTCCT
>NC_069480.1:26722481-26775513 GCF_026875155.1 Cherax quadricarinatus | reverse complement strand
TATGTGGATAGAGGTGGGAAAAATGGGAGCGAGTACTGTGCCTTGGGGAACAAGCTTTTCACCGTAGCTGCCTCGGACTTTACTCTGTTGACGACTACTCTCTGTGTTCTGTTAGTGAGAAAAATTATAGATCCATCGACCGACTTTTCCTGTTATTCCTTTAGCACGCATTTTTGTGCGCTATTACGCCATGGTCACACTTGTCGAAGGCTTTTGCAAAGTCTGTATACATTACATCTGCATTCTTTTTGTCTTCTAGTGCATTTAGGACCTTGTCGTAGTGATCCAATAGTTGGGACAGACAGGAGCGACCTGTTCTAAACCCATGTTGCCCTGGGTTGTGTAACTGATGGGTTTCTAGATGGGTGGTGATCTTGCTTCTTAGGACCCTTTCAAAGATTTTTATGATATGGGATGTTAGTGCTATCGGTCTGTGGTTCTTTGCTGTTGCTTTACTGCCCCCTTTGTGGAGTGGGGCTATGTCTGTTCTTTTTAGTAACTGTGGGATGACCCCTGTGTCCATGCTCCCTCTCCATAGGATGGAAAAGGCTCGTGATAGGGGCTTCTTGCAGTTCTTGATGAACACGGAGTTGCATGAGTCTGGCCCTGGGGCAGAGTGCATGGGCATGTCATTTATCGCCTGTTCGAAGTCATTTGGCGTCAGGATAACATCGGATAGGCTTGTGTTAACCAAATTTTGTGGCTCTCTCATAAAAAATTCATTTTGATCTTTGATTCTCAGTCTGGTTAGCGGCTTGCTAAAAACTCTGTCATATTGGGACTTGAGTAGCTCACTCATTTCCTTGCTGTCATCTGTGTAGGACCCATCTTGTTTAAGTAGGGGCCCAATACTGGACGTTGTTCTCGACTTTGATTTATCGTAGGAGAAGAAATACTTTGGGTGTCTTTCGATTTCATTTATGGCTTTTAGTTCTTCCAGCGATTCCTGACTCCTATAAGATTCCTTTAGCTTAAGTTCGATGCTTGCTGTTTCTCTGACCAGTGTCTCCCTACGCATTTCAGATATATTGACCTCTTTTAGCCTCTCTGTTATTCTTTTCCTTCGCCTGTAAAGGGAGCATCTGTCTCTTTCTATTTTACATCTACTCCTCCTTTTTCTTAGAGGAATAAGCCTTGTGCATACATCGAGTGCCACCAAGTTAATCTGCTCTAGGCATAAGTTGGGGTCTGTGTTGCTTAGTATATCTTCCCAGCTTATATCGGTTAGGACTTGATTTACTTGGTCCCACTTTATGTTTTTGTTATTGAAGTTGAATTTGGTGAATGCTCCCTCGTGACTAATCTCATTATGTCGGTCTGGTGCTCCATGCATACATGTCTGAACCTCAATTATGTTGTGATCTGAGTATATTGTTTTTGATATGGTGACATTTCTTATCAGATCATCATTGTTAGTGAAGATGAGTCTAGTGTATTCTCCAGTCTAGTAGGCTCTATTATTTGCTGGTTTAAATTGAATTTTGTGCAGAGATTTAAAAGCTCGTGTGAGTGTGAGTTTTCATCAGAGCTGCCTCCTGGTGTTATTACTGCAACAATATTATTTGCTATATTCCTCCATTTTAGGTGCCTTAAGTTGAAATCCCCCAGGAGCAAGATGTTGGGTGCAGGAGCTGGAAGATTTTCCAGACAGTGGTCAATTTTTAACAGCAGTTCCTGGAATTGCTGGGATGTTGCATCCTGAGGCTGCAAAAACTTCTAAAACTGCTAAAACTTCCACTACGAAGTTCAACGATGAGAAATTTCAATTACTCAGATATGGTAAACACGAGGAAATTAAATCTTCATCAGAGTACAAAACAAATTCTGGCCACAAAATAGAGTGAAACACCAACGTCAAAGACCTGGGAGTGATCATGTCGGAGGATCTCACCTTCAAGGACCATAACATTGTATCAATCGCATCTGCTAGAAAAATGACAGGATGGATAATGAGAACCTTCAAAACTAGGGAGGCCAAGCCCATGATGACACTCTTCAGGTCACTTGTTCTATCTAGGCTGGAATATTGCTGCACACTAACAGCACCTTTCAAGGCAGGTGAAATTGCTGACCTAGAAAATGTACAGAGAACCTTCACGGCGCGCATAACGGAGATAAACACCTCAATTACTGGGAGCGCTTGAGGTTCCTGAACCTGTATTCCCTGGAATGCTGACGGGAGAGATACATGATTATATACACCTGGAAAATCCTAGAGGGACTAGTACCGAACTTGCACACGAAAATCACTCACTACGAAAGCAAAAGACTTGGCAGACGATGCAACATCCCCCAATGAAAAGCAGGGGTGTCACTAGCACGTTAAGAGACCATACAATAAGTGTCAGGGGCCCGAGACTGTTCAACTGCCTCCCAGCATACATAAGGGGGATTACCAATAGACCCCTGGCAGTCTTCAAGCTGGCACTGGACAAGCACCTAAAGTCGGTACCTGACCAGCCGGGCTGTGGCTCGTACGTTGGTTTGTACGCAGCCAGCAGTAACAGCCTGGTTGATCAGGCTCTGATCCACCAGGAGGCCTGGTCACAGACCGGGCCGCGGGGGCGTTGACCCCCGGAACTCACTCCAGGTAAACTCCAGGTAATACTGTCACAATGAACCTTACTGCCTAGAAGTAAATACACAGATCTGAATGGATTGTGAAAACGTGCAATTGCATTAAGTTTTATAACCTACATGAACTGTATCACTGTAACAAGAGCATTTCACCCCTCCGTGGATGTGTTCATTTAATATCACATACCTGCAAGTGCCTCCCAAAAAGCTCATTGCTAGTAATCCCTTCCTTAAATCACTTGTTAAAGCAACTGCTTTGTGGCATGTCAAGATATCTTATTAATGAAAATAAGATACCAGATATACTAAGCAAATTTCCTAAAATTGCTTAGTATATCTGGTATCTTATTTTCATTAATTTGCTTGTAACAGATAAGTGAACTATAGATATGTAGATATAAATCCATATGTATTCATGTTAACCCCTTGGGGCCTAGTTCCTGGGCCTTTTGTGTATCCATATGCTCTTGCGCTACCGTCCACAGGATGAATATGGGGTGTACAATAAACTAGCCACTTCGGTGGCAAAATCTAAAAAATCTAAAGGTCCCGGGTTCGATTCCCGGCGGGTGGAAGCATTTCGACACGTTTCCTTACGCATGTTGCCCTGTTCACTAGCAGCAAATAGGTACCTGGGTGTTAGTCGACTGGTGTGGGTGGCATCCTGGGGGACAAGATTTGAGGACCAAAATGGAAATAAGTTAGACAGTCCTCGATGACGCACTGACTTTCTTGGGTTATTCTGGGTGGCTAACCCTCCGGGGTTAAAAATCCGAACAAAATCTTATCTTATCTACGCATCCACAACTCTGTTAGAAAACCAGTACTTATCTAAGTCCTTTCTAAATCTAAATTTATCCAACATTTCAGCCTGTATAAGTGTACTGGGAAGTAAATAGTGTGCTGAAAATTTCTAGCCTAGACAGGACTCGCAGCAATGGTTTTAAGTTGGAAAAATTCAGATTCAGGAAGGATATAGGAAAGTACTGGTTTGGTAATAGAGTTGTGGATGAGTGGAACAAACTCTCAAGTACAGTTATTGAGGCTAAAACGTTGTGTAGCTTTAAAAATAGGTTGGATAAATACATGAGTGGGTGTGGGTGGGTGTGAGTTGGACCTGATTAGCTTGTGCTACCAGGTCAGTTGCCGTGTTCCTCCCTTAAGTCAATGTGACCTCATTCGTCTCTCGACCTTCGGGGAGAGAGGACGCTTCTACAGTTTCCCTTGCACGCCACCTGGTGAGGAAAACATAGCATTAGCACCAAGATGGCGGACTGACTGTACCGGCGCATAAATACTGTCTGCATTGAGCTGGTTAGAGGATTTTTAAGCAGCGCCACAATGAACGTTCTCTTGCCAAGCATTATCAGGGACGGTTATGGAATCCCCAATGAAGAGTTGTATGGGGTGGCACTGAATGGTATGTCAAGGGTCTTCGTGAAGTTCATGAGAGTTGACTTCTACTCTACCATAGTCAACGAATTTCAAGAAAGGAGGATGAGTATCAATTCAGCAGTGGAAGTATGCTTGCATGATGTGTCTAAGTATTTTACTTGGGTAAAGGTAAGGAATGTACCTTTTGAAGTGACAGCATACAGCTTACAAGATGTGTTCAGTGGTTATGGGACTGTACACTCGGTGAGCATGGGAATGTGGAGGGACGGCCCCTACGAGGGGATGCCAGAAGGATCCTTCACACTGAAAATGACCCTGAGGAGGCCGATACCATCATATGTTACATTGCAAAACCATAGAACTCAGGTTTTTGTACACTATGCGGGGCAGAGGAAGACATGCCGTTTATGTGACTCTTATGAGCACAGGGCGGCACAATGCCCCAGGAGACAGGGTCCTAGGGGTCAAGAGAAAGCTTCTGAAGACACGCAGTTAGAAGCCTTGGGCGTTGTGACGGGTGGAGTGGAAAGCCGGGGTAAGGGCCTGTGGAGTGAGGAGGTCGAAAGAGCAGAGGTGGTTTTGGAGACGTGTGTTACACTACCAGTGGAAACGGGGGGGGGGGGGAATATCGCTGTCAGAAAGACCGTTAGATACTACAGATTCAGCCCAAGAAGGGATGCTGGAGGCTGTGCTGAAGGATATTTTGGAAGAGTCGGAGCATGGTGTGGAAGGTGATGTGAGGTTCGGTGATGTCAAGGTGATGGACGACCAGAAACGGGGTAAGGAAGACTTGAGTGAGGTTCGAATGGAGAGCAATGTGGTGGTGGAGGTCCATCAAGAAGATGTAGTTGAAGAAGGGATGTGTGTAGAGGGTAGCTCCCGCAAGAGATTAGAGGGGGCATCAGACATGGACGAGGTCCTCACACCAGCGCAGAGGCCTGGGAAGAAGATTTGGGCAACTGTGATGGAAACGGCGAGACCGAGAGGAGGGGGGGCAATGGGAAGACCGGAGGGAAGGGACAGGGAGGGGTTGGAGGGCAGGAACGAGGGATTGATAGAGAAGGACCGAGACCTATGAAAGGAGGACCAAGTAAGCCTTAGCGGCACAGGGGTAAGCCGCCTTTCTTGTAAAATTCAGGTGTGTAACTTTCAATGTAAACAGTCTTAAAACCGAGGTCAAGAGGGTATGGTTAGAGTGGGTTTTGAGGAGATTTAGTAATGATGTCTGTTTTTTGCAGGAATATAACCATAGGTTATGTGAGTTGTTGTTGAAAGGTTATAGGTTGTTTACCAGTGATGCTTTGAGGTTGAAAGGAGGTGTGGCTGTGGCGGTAAAGGAGACCAGTCCTTTGCGTATCCTGGGTTGGGAGGAGGGGGGGTGGGAGAGTTTGTCAGGGTAGATGGGTTTTGGGGGGCCGAGAGGGTTTGTTTTGTAGGTGTGTACATGCCAGCAACTAGTAACGCTAGAGTGAAAGTGGATTTTGTACACGATGTTTTGGTATATCACTTTAGAGGTTTACCTGCTTTTACGGTGATTGGTGGGGATTGGAATTGCATAATTAGAAACGGTGATGTGGTTCTGAGGGGGGCAGGTTGTGTTTTGGGGGTTCTGAGGATGTTTTGCGAGATGTAGGAGTGGTTAGCGCGACGGGCTGGAGTTTTGAGACTCTATGACCGCGGGTTCAATCCCGGCCGGGGGTATGGTTTATTTGCAATCGTGTCATTACGATTTCTTAAGTCATGTAGGAGTGGTAGATGTGGTGGGGAGTAGGGGATATGGAGTGGAGCACACTTTTATTCATAGGGGATATGAGGCACAGTTAGATAGGATTTATATTAGGCAGGGAATAGGTGTGGAGAGGGTGAGGACTATAGATGTGGGTTTTTCTGATCATCGCGCTGTTATAGCAGATTTGAGGGTAGATGGTATAGTGAGAGTTTATGCGGGATACTGGAAATTGAATGTGAGGTTACTTAGGGACGAGGGTGACGCTACAGGATTTGAAGATTGGTGGAAATCCTTTTGGGAGACTAGGACTATGGAGATGGATTTGCTGGATTGGTGGAAAATGAGGGCTAAAGTTGGAATCGCGGGTTTTTTTAAAGTACGGGGTAAGGAGATAGCGAGGTGGACCTATGGTCTACAAAATTATCTTGAAGGTCAGTTAAATGACTGTTATGCAGAGGAACGAGTGGGGTGGAGTGAGAACATGGAACGTTTGTGAAATAGGTTGGCGGAAATTCACAATGAAAAGTTTGAGGCAATTAGAGTTAGGGCGGGGTTGGAGGATGTTTTAAGGGGGGATAGGCCATCGGGTTTTGTATTAAGGAAGTTTAAGGAACGGCAGGCGAAAACTACCATGGCGTATATTGAGGCAGGTACAGGGGGGGGGGGTTTGAGGAGGGTCAAGGCCTATCCACCACGGAAAATATTAGTTTGTATGCCGATTTTTGCTTTAGGGAGAAATGGAGGAGGGTTGGCGGGGGAGTGGGTGGGGGACGTTTAGGGGATGAAGGATTTAATATGGTATTAAGTGAGCAGGACAGTGACAGACTCGAGAGTAGTATTAGTGAAGAGGAGGTGAAGGAGGCAGTTTTTGGGCTGTGCCAGGGTAAAACCCCAGGCATAGACGGCATACCAAATGATTTTTATAGGTGTCATTGGGGGAGTGTACGACATTGTATGGTGGGGGTTTTAAATTGTATGTTAGGTAGTGGAAGGATGGGGAAATCGCAAATAACGGGTGTCACGGTTTTAGTGCCCAAAAAGAAGGAATGCTGAGTTTTGAATGATTATCGTGCGATTACGATAATGTACTCGGATTACAAGATTTTTGCTAAGATTTTGGGCAACAGAATGAGGAAAGTGTTGGGTTTAGTGTTACACAGGGGGCAGTTGGGAATTCCGGGGAGAAGGATGAGGGATGGACATGGTTTTATTAGGGATTTTCTAGAGAGTTGTACGGGAGGAGGAATACTAGGTTTAGATTGGGAGAACGCATATGATCGCGTGGACAGAGATTTCTTAGGGGTTTGCTTAGAGAGGTTGGGGTTTCAGGAGGGGGTAGTGAGGTGGGTGAACACTGTATGCTGAGGCGGAGGTGAGAGTACAGGTCAATGGGAGGTTGGGAGAAAGTGTACCGATGGAGAGAGGTTTGAGGCAGGGCTGCCCGCTGTCGCAGCTGCTCTTGCGTGTGTGCAGAATCCTTTTTATGAGTCTGTTGAGAGGGTGATGGACAAACAGGAGATTGAGGGGGGGTGCAAAGGGGGCATCGTAGGGTATGTGGATGATACTACTGTTTTGCTACGGGGTAAGGAAGAGTTAAGGAGGGTGGGTAGAGTGATTCAGATGTTTGGGATGAATACGGGGATGCGGGTTAATACGGTGAAATCAAGGTTACTAGAGGTGGGTAATTGGATGGGGGGGGCTTGGGGATGGGGTTCGGATGGACAGTGGTTGATAGAATCAGGGTATGTGGGATATGGTATATGGCGGAGGTGCAGGCCTGCAGAAGGGTAAACTCGGAGTCTGTCACGGGTAAGGTTTTAGGTAGACTAGGAGGTTTAAGTGCGAGGGACCTAGCTTTACATCAGAGGGTAGTGGTGGTAAATTCACTTGTCTATAGCAAGGTATGGGGGGTGGCAGAGGTTTTTCCCTTAGAGGTACAGGACACTGTGGAAATGCAGAGGAGGGTACTAAAGTTTGTGTGGGGATTTGGGAGGGCATGGTTAAGTAAGGAGGTGGTTATGACGGATGTTCGAAGAGGGGGTTTAGGTTCGTTGCCTTTAGGACTGAGAGTAATGGCTATATATATCAAGAGGAGGTTTATTAGGGACGGGGGTGTGAGGGGAGCAAAAGTAGGAAGAGTTATGGAGGAGGCACGTACATGGTGGAGTGGGAAGGAATTGAGGTTTTGTGAAGATATGTTGAGATTTTTATTGACAGTGTGACAGGTGGATAGCATCAAGGTGAAAAGGTTGGTGAGGGTAGTGAGAGGCCAGGGAATTATGCAAGGGGTAGCCGTGTATCCAATGTATGATTGGGGGGTTATTTGGAAAGATTTTAGTCAGCTTAGGATACCGGCTAGAGTAAGAGAATTAGTATACCGTTTCATCATGGGGTTTCTGGCCTCCAAGGAGGTGTTACGTTGCATGGGGTTTGTGGTTAGTTAGTTTAATATGTTTATTATGCACCCCATACCCATCCAGTGGGCGGTAGTCAAAAGATTACAGAGGTACATAATTGGTCCAGGGACTGGGCCTCAAAGTTTTGATAGCTGAGCAAGTTACAGAGGTAATGAATTCACAATTTACAAAGGTAATGAACTCACAATTTATAAAGGTAATGAACTCCAGGTAGGTCTAGTCACAATCATGACAAGTTACAAAGGTATTTACAGATTACAGAGGTACACAATGGGTCCAGGGACCGGGCTCCAAAGTTTTGATGGCTGAACTAGGTACAAGGTAATGAACTCACTGGAAGAGGTTTTTTGTCAGTTTTGTGGTGATGTTGAAACGGCGTTTCATGTGGTCTTCTTTTGCACCTCCTTGGAGGGGGTGAGATCATGGATGGGTAAGAGATAAGATAAGATAAGATAAGATTTCGTTCGGATTTTTAACCCCGGAGGGTTAGCCACCCAGGATAACCCAAGAAAGTCAGTGCGTCATCGAGGACTGTCTAACTTATTTCCATTGGGGTCCTTAATCTTGTCCCCCAGGATGCGACCCACACCAGTCGACTAACACCCAGGTACCTATTTGCTGCTAGGTAAACAGGACAATAGATGTAAGGAAACGTGTCGGAATTTCCACCCGCCGGGAATCGAACCCGGGCCCTCCGTGTGTGAAGCGGGAGTTTTAGCCACCAGGCCACCGGGTGGGGTTATCAGATTGTTGGGGTGGGGGGTCGTTTGCCACTTTTAAGGGCTTTATTACTAGATGTAAAGGGAGTGCCTAGGGATGTGGGAAGGGCTATAATGTATATCATAGTAGATTACCTGGATATCTCATGGGGAATGAGGGAATTAAGGGGTGAAACGAGGATTAAAGCGTTGGCGGCAAGATTCTATAGGACGAAGTGTAGGAATATGCTGGTTTATGGGGCGTCCTGGGAAAAAAGTTTCCCGGAAGGTTATAGGAACATCACTGTGGGTTCCCTTTGTCGGGGTCCCTGGGGATGGACGAAGGGGTGGTCTCCTTATGGGGGATGTAAAGGGGGAGTGGTAATTTTTTTTGTTTCCCTATGGAGTTTGTGGTGTGTAAGAGGAAGGTAGTAACAGTTTGTATGGATGGTACGCTATGTTTCACGAGAATGTCTGGCACTAGTGAAGATATAAGTGTAGTTTCCAAGGTTAAAACATTTTTTAAACATGATGTTCACTGGTTAAAAAATTTCTTGATAGACCAGGATAACGAGCCCTTAGGATCCTCGGTTTTAAGTAATCTGATGGCAAGTTGGTTCTCAACAAACTAAAATTTCTTAGGTTCAAGTTTGTTTTTTTCGGGACCGGGCATAATTCCGCAGCCTTATACTTATAATTGTCTTTGATTATTTAATAACCCTATTGTCTGCGAGGAGGTTCTTTGTGGTTAAATATTTTAAGTGTATGTATAGGTTTGGTTCTATTACCATGTTTATAACGGGGTCTATACCTATAAAAAAAGTCTTGTGGACAAGATTTGCCGGTTAACATACATATGTTGGGGCGTTTTAATTTAGTGGTAGGGTTTGGCGCTTAAAAACCCCTTTTTGATGTGCCGAGGGTTGAATTATTAAACCTTTTTGGGTTATTTTTATTATAGTATATTAATTGTATGTTGGTTCTGTTTCTTGTACTGAATTATTTGTAAATTGTGGGTTTAACATATTAATAATATTTAAATACTGTTTATCTATTGTTACAACTAACCACACGAGAGTGGCTATGATGTTACCTTATTTATTGGTTTGTAATTTTGATTATAGTTTAAACCAACGAGAGCTGGCTTGATGTTTAACTTATTTATTGGTTATTTTGATAATATGTTTAACCACACGAGAGTGGCTATGATGTTAACTTATTTATTGGTTAATTTTGATAATATGTTTAACCACACGAGAGTGGATGTGATGTTAACTTATTTATTGGTTAATTTTGATAATATGTTTAACCACACGAGAGTGGCTATGATGTTAACTTATTTATTGGTTAATTTTGATAATATGTTTAACCACACGAGAGTGGATGTGATGTTTACTTATTTATGGGTTATTTTGATATTATGTTTACCACAAGAGAGTGGCTATGATGTTAACTTATTTATTGGTTAATTTTGATAATATGTTTAACCACACGAGAGTGGATGTGATGTTAACTTATTTATTGGTTAATTTTGATAATATGTTTAACCACACGAGAGTGGCTATGATGTTAACTGATTTATTGGTTATTTTTGATAATTATGTCTTAACCACACGAGAGTGGATGTGATGTTAACTTATTTATTGGTTAATTTTGATAATATGTTTAACCACACGAGAGTGGCTATGATGTTAACTTATTTATTGGTTAATTGTTGTTAAATTTGTTTAACCACACTGAGGAAGTGGCTATGATGTTAACTTGTTTATTGGTAATTTTGATAATATGTTTAACACTACGAGGAGTGGATGTGATGTTTATTATTTATTGGTTAATTTTAGATAAATATGTTTATACCACACGAGAGTGGCTATGATGTTAAACTTATTTATTGGTTTAATTTTGATAATATGTTTAGCCACCACGAGAGACGTGGATGTGATGTTAACTTATTTTATTGGTTAATTTTGATAATATGTTTAACACAAGTGTGTGGCTATGATGCTTTAACTTATTTATGGTTAATTTTGATAATAGGTTTAACCACACGAGAGTGGATGTGATGTTTACTATTTTATGGTTAATTTGATATTATTGTTTAAACCACACGGATGTGGCTTTGGATTTAACTTAGTTATTGGTTAATTTTGATAATATGTTTAACCACACGAGACGTGGATGTGATGTTTAAATTTTTTTTGGTTTAATTTTGATAATAGTTTATCCACACGAGAGTGGTTTGATGTTGACTTATTTATTGGTTAATTTTGATAATATGTTTAACCACTCGACGATTGGCTATGATGTTAACTTGTTTTATTGGTAATTTTGTATATATGTTTAACACACGAGAGTGTGGATGTGATTGTTAACTTATTTATGGGTTAATTTTGATAATATGTTTAACCCACACGAGTGTGTCTATGATGTTATCTATTTATTGGTTAATTTTGATAATATGTTTAACCACACGAGAGTGGATGTGATGTTAACTTATTTATTGGTTAATTTTGATAATATGTTTAACCACACGAAGTGTGGTATGATGTTAACTTATTTATTGGTTATTTTGAATATGTTTAACCACTCGAAGTGTGGTATGATGTTAACTTGTTTATTGGTTAATTTTGTTTTATATGTTTAACCACTCGTGAGTGGCTATGTTGTTAACTCTATGTATTGGTTAATTTTGACAATGTGTTTAACACACGATGGTGGGGGGGATATGCTGTAAACTTATTTATTGGTTAATTTTGATAATATGTTTAACCACACGAGAGTGGATGTGATGTTAACTTATTTATTGGTTAATTTTGATAATATGTTTACCACTCGTGAGTGGCTCTCTGATGTTATACTTTTTTTTTGGTTTTTTATTTTGATAATATGTTAACCACACGAGAGTGGCTGTGATGTTATTAATTCTTTATTTGGTTATTTTGATAATTGTTTAACCACCACGAGAGGTGGCTTTGATGTTAACATTATTTATTGGTTTATTTGACGAATAGTTTAACACTCGAGAGTGCGATGTGATGTTAACTTATTTATTGGTTAATTTTGATAATATGTTTAACCACACGAGAGTGGCTATGATGTTAACTTATTTATTGGTTAATTTTGATAATATGTTTAACCACACGAGAGTGGATGTGATGTTAACTTATTTATTGGTTAATTTTGATAATATGTTTAACCACACGAGAGTGGCTATGATGTTAACTTATTTTTTTGGTTAATTTTGTTAATGTGTTTAACCACAGAGAGTTGGCTATGGATGTTAACTTTGTTTATTGGTTATATTTTGATAATATGTTTAACCACACGAGACAGTGGATGTGGATGTTAACTTATATATTGGCTAAGTTTGATAATATGTTTAACCACACGAGAGTGGCTATGATGTTAACTTATTTATTGGTTAATTTTGATAATATGTTTAACCACACGAGAGTGGATGTGATGTTACTTATTTATGGTTATTTTTGTAATATGTTTAACACACGAGAGGGGCTTTGATGTTATTTATTTATTGGTTAACTTTTTGTTATTATGTTTAACAACACGAGAGGTGGATGTGATGTTAAACTTATTTATTGGTTTAATTGTGATAAGAAGTTTAACCACACGAGATGTGGCTTTTTATGATGTTTACTTATTATTGTTATTTTTGATAATCATGTTTAACCAACGATGAGTGGATGGGATGTTAACTAATTTTTTGGTATTTTGATAATATGTTTAACCACACGAGAGTGCTATGCATGTTATACTTTTTTATTGGTTTATTTTTGATAATATGTTTAACAACACGAGTGTGGCTTTGTGTAAACTTGTTTATTGGTTATTTTTGATAATTTGTTTAACCACACGAGAGGGTGTGATGTTATCTATTTATTGGTTAATTTTGATATATGTGTAACACAAGAGAGTCGGCTATGATTGTAACTTTTTTATTGGTTGATTTTGTATATGTTTAACCAACGAGAGTGGATGTTTGTTAACTTGTGTATTGGTTAATTTTGATAATATGGTTAACCCACGAGACGTGGGCTATGATGTTAACTTATTATTGGTTTACTATTTTTGATAATATGTTTAACCCCACGAAGAGTGTTATGATGTTAACTTGTTTTTTGGTTAATTTTGATATTTTGTTAACCACACGTGAGTGGCTAAGATTTAATATATTTTTTGGTTATTTGGACAAGGTGTTTAACATCACGAGAGTGGCTATGATGTTAACTTATTATTGGTTATTTTGATGAATATGTTTATCCCACGAAGTGGTTGTGATGTTAACTTATTTATTGGCTTTAATTTAATGATAATATGTTTAACCACACGAGAGTGGCTATGATGTTAACTTATTTATTGGTTAATTTTGATAATATGTTTAACCACACGAGAGTGGATATGATGTTAACTTATTTATTGGTTATTTTGACTAATATGTTTACCCACACGAGAGTGGCTGTGATTGTTTAACTTATTTTATTGGTTAATTTTTGATATATGGTTTAAACCACACGAGAGGGATGTTTGATGTTTAACTTAATTTATTGGTTAATTTTGATATATGTTTAACCAACACAGAGTGGATGTGTGGTAACTTATTTATTGGTTAATTTTGACTTAATATGGTTTAACCAACGAGTGTGGGCATGATGCTGTTAACTTATTTATTGGTTAATTGATAATATGGTGAACCTCACGAGAGTGGCTATGATGTAACTTGTTTTAATGTTTGACATGAAATGTGTTTAAACATACATGAGGGATTGGCACAAGGTCGTTAACTTTTAATGTTAATATTGTTTTCGTGCTTACCTCGTGAGATAGACTAGGGGATTTAACTTGTAGATGGGCGGGGGGGAGGTTGTGGAGGTGTTGGATGTAGAGGGGCGGGGGGGGGGGGGGGTTGTGGGGAGGTGTTGGATGTAGGGGGCGGGGGGGGGTTGTGGAGGTGTTGGTTGTAGGGGGCGGGGGGGGGGGTTTGTGGAGGTGTTGGATGTAGAGGGGCGGGGGGGGGGGGGGGGTTGTGGAGGTGTTGGATGTAGAGGGGCGGGGGGGGGGTTGTGGAGGTGTTGGATGTAGAGGGGCGGGGGGGGATTTGGAGGTGTTGGATATGTAGAGGGGCGGGGGGGGGGGGGGGTTTGTGGAGGTGTTGATGTTAGTGGGGCGGGGGGAGGTTGTGGTTGTTGTTGGATGTAGAGGGGGACGGGGGGGGTTGTGGAGGTGTTGGTTGTAGAAGGGGCGGGGGGGGTTGTGGTGGTGTTGGATGGTAGAGGGGCGGGGGGGGTCTGTGGAGGTGTTGGATGTAGACGGGGCGGGGGGGTTGTGGAGGTGTAGGATGTAGTAGGGGGGGGGGGTTGTGGAGGTGTTGGTTGTAGAGGGGCGGGGGGGAGGTTGTGGATGTGTTGGATGTAGAGGGGCGGGGGGGGGGGTTTGTGGAGGTGTTGGTGTAGTGGTGCGGGGGGTTGTGGGGTGTTGGATTGTAGAGGGGCGGGGGGGACGGTTTGTGGAGGTGTTGGATGTAGAGGGGCGGGGGGCGGGGGTTGTGGAAGGTGTTGGATGTAGAGGGGAGGGGGGGGTTGTGGAGGTGTTGGATGTTTAGAGGGGCGGGGGAGGTTGTGTGGAGGTGTTGGATGTAGAGGGGCGGGGGGCGGGAGTTGGTGAGGTGTTGGATGTAGTGGGGCAGGGGGGGGTTGTGGATGTGTTGGATGTAGAGGGACGGGCGGGAGGTTGTGGGGTGTTGGATGTAGAGAGGGGCGGGGGGGTTGTGGAGGTGTTGGATGTAGAGGGGCGGGGGGAGGTTTGTGGAGGTGTAGGATGTAGAGGGGCGGGGGGGGGGGGGGGTTGGGAGGTGCTTGGATGTAGAGGGGGGGGGGAGGTTGTGGAGGCGATGGATGTAGTGTGGGGGGGGCGGGGGGGGGTTGGGGATGGTGTTGGATGTTGAGGGGCGGGGGAGAGGTGTGGAGGTGTTGGATGTAGAGGGGCGGGGGGAGGGAGGTTGTGGATGGTGTTGGATGTAGAGGGGCGGGGTGGAGGTTGTGGAGGTGTTGGTTTGTAGAGGGGCGGGGGGGTGTGGACGGTGTTGGTCTTAGAGGGGGGTGGGAGGTTGTGGAGTGTTGGATGTATGAGGCGCGGGGCGGGGGGGCGTGGTTGTGGATGTGTGGATGTAGATGGGGCGGGGGGGAGGTGGTTGTGGAGGTGTGGATCGTTGTAGAGGGGCGGGGGGGGGTTGTGGAGGTGTTGGATGTAGAGGGGCGGTGGGTGGTTGTGGAGTGTGTTGGATGTAGAGGGGGCGGGGGAGGTTGTGGAGGTGTTGGATGTAGAGGGGGCGGGGGCGAGGTTGTGGAGGTGGTGTTGGATGTTGAGGGGCGGGGGGGGTTGTGGAGGTGTTGGATGTAGTGGGGCGGGGGTGGTTGTGGAGGTGTTGGATGTAGAGGGGCGGGGGGGGGGTGTGGAGGTGTTGGATGTAGAGGGGAGGGGGGAGGTTGTGGAAGGTTGTTGGATGTAGAGGGGCGGGGGGAGGTTGTGGAGGTGTTATTTGGGTGTAGAGGGGGAGGGGGGGGGTTGTTGGAGGTGTTGGATGTAGAGGGGCGGGGGTTGTTGGAGGTGTTGGATGTAGAGGGGCGGGGGGGAGGTTGTGGAGGTGTTGGACTGTAGAGGGGCGGGGGGGGGTTGGTGGAGGTGTTGGATGTAGAGGTGGCTGGGGGAGGTGGTTGTGGAGGTGTTGGAATGTAGAGGGGCGGGGGGAGGTTGTTGTGGAGGTGTTGGATGGTAGAGGGTGCGGGGGTGTGGAGGTGTTGGGATGTAGAGGGGCTGGGGGTTGCGGAGAGAGGTGTGTTGGATGTAGAGGGGCGGGTGGGGGTTGTGGAGGTGTTGGACTGTAGAGGTGCGGGAAAGGGCGGGGAGGGTTGTGGGAGGTGTGGATGTAGAGGGGCGGCGGGGGTTGTGGAGGTGTTGGTGTAGAGGGGCGGGGGGAGGTTGTGGAGTTGTTGGATGTAGATGGGCGGGGGGGAGGTTTTGGAAGGTGGTGGATCGTAGAGGGGGCGGGGGGGTGTGGAGGAGTTGGATTTGGAGTTGAGGGCGGACGGGTTTGTGGAGGTGTTGGATGTAGAGGGGCGGGGGGGAGGTTGTGAGGTGTTGGATGTAGAGGGGCGGGGGGGGGGGGGGGGGGGGGTTGTGGAGGTGATGGATGTAGAGGGGCATGCGGGGGGTTGTAGGAGGTGTTGGATGTAGAGGGGCGGGGTGAGGTTTGGATGAGTTGTTGGATGTAGAGGGGCGGGGGCTGTGGAGGTGTTGGATTTTTGTAGAGGGGCGGGGGTTGTGGAAGGTGTTGGATGTTGTGGGGGCGGGGGGTCTGTGGAGGTGTTGGATTAGAGGGCGGGGGGGGGGTTGTGGAGGTGTTGGATGTAGAGGGAGCGGGGGGGTTGTGGACGGTGTTGGATGTAGAGGGCGGGGGGGTTGTGAGGGTGTTGGATGTAGAGCGGGCGGGGGGGGTTGTGGAGGTGCCGGGAGGCGGGATTGTGGAGGTGTTGGAATGTATTGCGGGTGGGGGGTTTGTGGAGGTGCGGGAGAGGGGGGGGTTGTGGAGGTGCGGGAGGGGGGGTTGTGGAGGTGTTGGATGTAGAAGGGCGGGGGGAGTGGGGGGGTTGTTGAGGTGCGGGAGGGGGGTTGTGGAGGTGTGGATGTGAGGGGCGGTGGGGGTGTGGACGGTGCGGGAGAGGGGTTGTGGTGGGTTGGATGTTGAGGGCGGGGGGGGTTGTTGAGGTGCGGTGAGGGGGGTTGTGGTGGTGCGGGAGGGGGGTTGTGGAGGTGTGGATTGTAGTGGGGGGGGGGGGTGTGGAGGTGCGGGACGGGGGGTTTGTGGAAGGTGTTTGGATGTAGAGGGGGGGGGGGTTGCGAGAAGTTGCGGGAGGGGGGGGTTGTGGAGGTGTTGGATGTAGAGGGGCGGGGGAGGGGTGTGGAGGTGCGGAGAGGGGGGGCGGTTGTGGTGGTGTTGGTTGTAGATGGGCGGGGGCGGAGGTTGTGGAGGTGCGGAGGGGGGGTTGTGGAGGTGTCGGATTGTAGAGGGGCGGGGGGTTGTAGAGGGCGGGAGGCGGGGTTGTGGAGGTGTTGGATGTAGTGGGCGGGGGGGTTGTAAGAGGTGCGGGGGGGGGTGGTTGTGCGAGGAGTTGGATGTAGAGGGGCGGTGGGGGTTGTTGAGGTGCGGGGGGGTGTTGTGGAGGTGTTGGATGTAGAGGGGCGGGGTGGGTTGTAGAGGTGCGGGGAGGGGTTGTGGAGGTGTTGGATGGTAGAGGGGCAGGGGGGAGGTTGTGGAGGTGTTGATGTAGAGGGGCGGGGGGGGGTTGTGGAGGGTTGGATGTAGGAGGGGCGGGGGGAGGTTGTGGAGATGTTGGATGTAGAGGGGCGGGGGGGGTTGTGGAGGTGTTGGATGTAGAGGGGGCGGGGGGGGGGGTTGTGTGGTGTTGGATGTTTGAGGGCGGGGGGGGGGTTGTGGAGGTGTTGGATGTAGAGGGGCGGGGGGAGGTTGTGGAGGTGTTGGTTGTAGAAGGGGCGGGGGGGGGGGTTGTGGAGGTGTTGGATGTAGGGGGATGAGGGGATGTTGTTGGAGGTGTTGGATGTAGAGGTGTCCGGGGGGAGGTTGGGGTGGAAGTTGGTTTAGAGGGGCGGGGGGTTGTGGAGGTGTGGGAGTTAGAGGGGCGGGGGGGGGTGGGGGTTGTGGAGGTGTTGGATGTTAGAGGGGTGGGGGGGTTGTGGAGGTGTTGGATGTAGAGGGGCGGGGGGGGGGTTTGTGGAGGGTGTTGGATGTAGAAGGGCGGGGGGGTGGTTGTGGAGGTGTTGGATGTAGAGGGGACGGGGGGGGGGGTTGTGGAGGATGTTGGAATGTAGAGGGGCGGGGGGGGGTTGTGGAGGTGCGGGAGGCGGGATTGTGGGAGGTGTTGGATGTAGAGGGGCTGGGGGGTTTGTTGGAGGTGCGGGAGGGGGGGTTGTGGAGGTGCGGGAGGGGGGGTTGTGGAGGTGTTGGATGTAGAAGGGCGGGGGGGTTGTTGAGGTGCGGGAGGGGGGTTGTGGAGGTGTTGGATGTAGAGGGGCGGGGGGGTTGTGGAGGTTCGGGAGGGGGGTTGTGGAGGTGTTGGATGTAGAGGGGCGGGGGGGGTTGTTGAGGTGCGGGAGGGGGGTTTGTGGAGGTGTTGGATGTAGAGGGGCGGGGGGTTGTGGAGTTGCGGGAGGGGGGGTTGTGGAGGTGTTGGATGTAGAGGGGCGGGAGGGGTTGTGGAGGTGCGGGGTGGGGGGTTGTGGAGGTAGTTGGATGTAGATGGGCGGGGGAGGTTGTGGAGGTGCGGGAGGGGGGGGTTGTGGAGGTGTTGGATGTAGAGGGGCGGGGGGGTTGTAGAGGTGCGGGAGGGGGGGGTTGTGGAGGTGTTGGATGTAGAGGGGCGGGGGGGGTTGTAGAGGTGCGGGGGGGGGGGGTTGTGGAGGTGTTGGATGTAGAGGGGCGGGGGGGTTGTAGAGGTGCGGGGGGGTGTTGTGGAGGTGTTGGATGTAGAGGGGCGGGGGGGTTGTAGAGGTGCGGGGGGGGTTGTGGAGGTGTTGGAATGTAGAGGGGCGGGGGGGTTGTGGAGGTGCGGGGGGGTTGTGGAGGTGGTGGGATGTCAGTGTTAGCCTCAGTGTATTATGAAGATCCTTGTGATTATGTAACACTGTGTTTCTGGGTAGATTGTGTTGTGTTTCTGGGTAGGCTGTGTGTGTTTTCTGGGTAGCTGTGTTGTGTTTCTGGATAGGCTGTGTTGTGTTTCTGGGTAGGTTGTGTTGTGTTTTGGGTTGATTGTGTTGTGTTTCTGGTAGGCTGTGTTGTGTTTCTGGGTAGGCTGTGTTGTGTTTCTGGGTAGGCTGTGTTGTGTTTCTGGGTAGGTTGTGTTGTGTTTCTGGGTTGATTGTGTTGTGTTTCTGGGTAGGCTGTGTTGTGTTTCTGGGTAGGCTGTGTTTGTGTTTCTGGGTAGGTTGTGTTGTGTTTCTGGGTAGGCTGTGTTGTGTTTCTGGGTAGGCTGTGTTGTGTTTCTGGGTAGGTTGTGTTGTGTTTCTGGGTTGATTGTGTTGTTTTGGGTAGGCTTGTGTTGTGTTTCTGGGTAGGCTGTGTTGTGTTTCTGGGTAGGTTGTGTTGTGTTTCTGGGTAGGCTGTGTTGTGTTTCTGGGTAGGTTGTGTTGTGTTTCTGGGTAGGCTGTGTTGTGTTTCTGGGTAGGCTGTGTTGTGTTCTGGGTAGGCTGTGTTGTGTTTCTGGATAGGCTGTGTTGTGTTTCTGGGTAGGTTGTGTTGTGTTTCTGGGTAGGTTTGTGTTGTGTTTCTGGGTAGGCTGTGTTGTGTTTCTGGGTAGGCTGTGTTGTGTTTCTGGGTAGGCTGTGTTGTGTTTCTGGGTAGGCTGTGTTGTGTTTCTGGGTAGGCTGTGTTGTGTTTCTGGGTAGGCTGTGTTGTGTTTCTGGGTAGGTTGTGTTGTGTTTCTGGGTAGGCTGTGTTGTGTTTCTGGGTAGGCTGTGTTGTGTTTCTGGGTAGGCATGTGTTGTGTTTCTGGGTAGGCTGTGTTGTGTTTCTGGGTAGGCTGTGTTGTGTTTCTGGGTAGGCTGTGTTGTGTTTCTGGGTAGGCTGTGTTTGTTTCTGGGTAGGCTGTGTTGTGTTTCTGGGTATGTTGTGTTGTGTTTCTGGGTAGGCTGTGTTGTGTTTCTGGGTAGGCTGTGTTGTGTTTCTGGGTAGGCTGTGTTGTGTTTCTGGGTAGGCTGTGTTGTGTTTCTGGGTAGGTTGTGTTGTGTTTCTGGGTAGGCTGTGTTGTGTTTCTGGTAGGCTGTGTTGTGTTTCTGGGTAGGCTGTGTTTGTGTTTCTGGGTAGGCTGTGTTGTGTTTCTGGGTAGGCTGTGTTGTGTTTCTGGGTAGGCTGTGTTGTGTTTCTGGGTAGGCTGTGTTGTGTTTCTGGGTAGGCTGTGTTGTGTTTCTGGGTAGGCTGTGTTGTGTTTCTGGGTAGGCTGTGTTGTGTTTCTGGGTAGGTTGTGTTGTGTTTCTGGGGTAGGCTGTGTTGTGTTTCTGGGTAGGCTGTGTTGTGTTTCTGGGTAGGCTGTGTTGTGTTAAGGTAACTTTGTTCACTCAGTGGACCGTGGTAGTACGGGTGTTTAAATCTTCTCTCATAACATGTACCATCATGGTATCTTTATATTGCATCTTGTAATACAGTTTTAAATAAAAATATAAAAAAAAAAATGTGACCTGACCTGACTAGGTTGGGGCATTGCCTTAAGCCGGTAGGAGACTTGGACTTGCCTCGCATGGGCCAGTAGGCCTGCTGCAGTGTTCCTTCGTTCTTATGTTCTTCTTTTATGTTCTTATACAATACTTTCTTATATCCTCCCTAAATCTGAATTTTTCCAACATAAATCATTACAGTGACTAGATTTTAGATTAGATTTTGCCACCGAAGTTGCTAGTTTATTGTGCCGCCATATCCATCCTGTGGACGGTTAGTTGCTAGTTTATTGTGCCGCCCATATCCATCCTGTGGACGGTAGTTGCTAGTTTATTGTGCCGCCCATATTCATCCTGTGGACGGTAGTTGCTAGTTTATTGTGCACCCCATATCCATCCTGTGGACGGTAGTTGCTAGTTTACTGTGCACCTCATATCCATCCTGTGGACGGTAGTTGCTAGTTTACTGTGCACCTCATATCCATCCTGTGGACGGTAGTTGCTAGTTTACTGTGCACCTCATATCCATTCTGTGGACGGTAGTTGCTAGTTTACTGTGCACCTCATATCCATCCTGTGGACGGTAGTTGCTAGTTTACTGTGCACCTCATATCCATCCTGTGGACGGTAGTTGCTAGTTTACTGTGCACCCCATATCCATCCTGTGGACGGTAGTTGCTAGTTTATTGTGCACCCAATATCCATCCTGTGGACGATAGTTGTTAGTTTATTGTGCACCCCATATCCATCCTGTGGACGGTAGTGGCTAGTTTATTGTGCACCCCATATCCATCCTGTGGACAGTAGTTGCTAGTTTATTGTGCACCCCATATCCATCCTGTGGACGGTAGTTGCTAGTTTATTGTGCAACCCATATCCATCCTGTGGACGGTAGTTGCTAGTTTATTGTGCACCCCATATCCATCCTGTGGACGGTAGTTGCTAGTTTAATGTGCACCTCATATCCATCCTGTGGACGGTAGTTGCTAGTTTACTGTGCACCTCAAATCCATCCTGTGGACGGTAGTGGCTAGTTTATTGTGCACCCTATGTCCATCCTGTGGACGGTAGTTGTTAGTTTACTGTGCACCTCATATCCATCCTGTGGACGGTAGTTGCTAGTTTACTGTGCACCTCATATCCATCCTGTGGACGGTAGTTGCTAGTTTACTGTGCACCTCATATCCATCCTGTGGACGGTAGTTGCTAGTTTTCTGTGCACCTCATATCCATCCTGTGGACGGTAGTTGCTAGTTTACTGTGCACCTCATATCCATCCTGTGGACGGTAGTTGCTAGTTTACTGTGCACCTCATATCCATCCTGTGGACGGTAGTTGCTAGTTTATTGTGCACCCCATATCCATCCTGTGGACGGTAGTTGCTAGTTTATTGTGCACCCCATATCCATCCTGTGGACGGTAGTTGCTAGTTTATTGTGCACCCCATATCCATCCTGTGGACGGTAGTTGCTAGTTTACTGTGCACCTCATATCCATCCTGTGGACGGTAGTTGCTAGTTTACTGTGCACCTCATATCCATCCTGTGGACGGTAGTTGCTAGTTTATTGTGCACCCCATATCCATCCTGTGGACGGTAGTTGCTAGTTTATTGTGCACCCCATATTCATCCTGTGGACGGTAGTTGTTAGTTTATTGTGCACCCCATATCCACCCTGTGGACGGTAGCGCCAGAGCATATCCATCCTGTGGACGGTAGCGCCAGAGCATATCCATCCTGTGGACGGTAGCGCCAGAGCATATCCATCCTGTGGACGGTAGCACCAGAGCATATCCATCCTGTGGACGGTAGCGCCAGAGCATATCCATCCTGTGGACGGTAATGCGGGAGCATATCCATCCTGTGGACGGTAGTGGCTAGTTTATTGTGCACCGCATATCCATCCTGTGGACGGTAGCGCAAGAGCATATCCATCCTGTGGACGGTAGTGGCTAGTTTATTGTGCACCGCATATCCATCCTGTGGACGGTAGCGCCAGAGCATATCCATCCTGTGGACGGTAGCGCAAGAGCATATCCATCCTGTGGACGGTAGTGCAAGAGCATATCCATCCTGTGGACGGTAGCGCCAGAGTATATCCATCCTGTGGACGGTAGCGCCAGAGCATATCCATCCTGTGGACGGTAGCACAAGAGCATATCCATCCTGTGGACGGTAGCGCCAGAGCATATCCATCCTGTGGACGGTAGCGCCAGAGCATATCCATCCTGTGGACGGTAGCGCCAGAGCATATCCATCCTGTGGACGGTAGCGCCAGGCATATCCATCCTGTGGACGGTAGTGCCAGAGCATATCCATCCTGTGGACGGTAGCGCCAGAGCATATATCCATCTGTGGACGGTAGCGCCAGAGCATATCCATCCTGTGGACGGTGCGCCTGAGCATATCCATCCTGTGGACGGTAGCGCCAGAGCATATCCATCCTGTGGACGGTTTAGCGCCAGAGCATATCCATCCTGTGGACGGTAGTGCGAGAGCATATCCATCCTGTGGACGGTAGCGCCAGAGCATATCCATCCTGTGGACGGTTAGCGCCAGAGTATATCCATCCTGTGGACGGTAGCGCCAGAGCATATCCATCCTGTGGGACGGTAGCGCCAGAGCATATCCATCCTGTGGACGGTAGCGCCAGAGTATATCCATCCTGTGGACGGTAGCACCAGAGCATATCCATCCTGTGGACGGTAGCGCCAGAGCATATCCATCCTGTGGACGGTAGCGCCAGAGCATATCCATCCTGTGGACGGTAGCGCCAGAGCATATCCATCCTGTGGACGGTTAGCGCCAGAGCATATCCATCCTGTGGACGGTAGCGCCAGAGCATATCCATCTGTGGACGGTTAGCGCCAGAGCATATCCATCCTGTGGACGGTAGCGCCAGAGCATATCCATCCTGTGGACGGTTAGCGCCAGAGCATATCCATCCTGTGGACGGTTAGCGCCAGAGCATATCCATCCTGTGGACGGTAGCGCCAGAGCATATCCATCCTGTGGACGGTAGCGCCAGAGCATATCCATCCTGTGGACGGTAGCGCCAGAGCATATCCATCCTGTGGACGGTAGCGCCAGAGCATAACCATCCTGTGGACGGTAGCACAAGAGTATATCCATCCTGTGGACGGTAGCACAAGAGCATATCCATCCTGTGGACGGTAGCGCCAGAGCATATCCATCCTGTGGACGGTAGCGCCAGAGCATATCCATCCTGTGGACGGTTAGCGCCAGAGCATATCCATCCTGTGGACGGTTAGCGCCAGAGCATATCCATCCTGTGGACGGTAGCACCAGAGCATATCCATCCTGTGGACGGTAGCGCCAGAGCATATCCATCCTGTGGACGGTAATGCGGGAGCATATCCATCCTGTGGACGGTAGTGGCTAGTTTATTGTGCACCGCATATCCATCCTGTGGACGGTAGCGCAAGAGCATATCCATCCTGTGGACGGTAGTGGCTAGTTTATTGTGCACCGCATATCCATCCTGTGGACGGTAGCGCCAGAGCATATCCATCCTGTGGACGGTAGCGCAAGAGCATATCCATCCTGTGGACGGTAGTGCAAGAGCATATCCATCCTGTGGACGGTAGCGCCAGAGTATATCCATCCTGTGGACGGTAGCGCCAGAGCATATCCATCCTGTGGACGGTTAGCACAAGAGCATATACCATCCTGTGGACGGTAGCGCCAGAGATATCCATCCTGTGGTCGGGTAGCGCCAGAGCATATCCATCCTGTGGACGGTTTTATGCGCCAGAGCATATCCATCCTGTGGACGGTTTAGCGCCAGAGCATATCCATCCTGTGGACGGTAGTGCCAGAGCATATCCATCCTGTGGACGGTAGCGCCAGAGCATATCCATCCTGTGGACGGTAGCGCCAGAGCATATCCATCCTGTGGACGGTAGCGCCTGAGCATATCCATCCTGTGGACGGTTAGCGCCAGAGCATATCCATCCTGTGGACGGTCTAGCGCCAGAGCATATCCATCCTGTGGACGGTAGTGCGAGAGCATATCCATCCTGTGGACGGTTAGCGCCAGAGCATATTCCATCCTGTGGACGGTTAGCGCCAGAGTATATCCATCCTGTGGACGGTTTTAGCGCCAGAGCATATCCATCCTGTGGACGGTTAGCGCCAGAGCATATCCATCCTGTGGACGGTAGCGCCAGAGTATATCCATCCTGTGGACGGTAGCACCAGAGCATATCCATCCTGTGGACGGTAGCGCCAGAGCATATCCATCCTGTGGACGGTAGCGCCAGAGCATATCCATCCTGTGTGTGGAAATTTATTTGGTCCAAATAGTTCCACAGCTCAGATCCAGCATGAGCGTCTGGTCGTCTGAGCCGAGCGACCCTTAAACCCTCCCAAACAAGCAAGGCATTCTCTGGTTGGCGGTTGGTAAGCTTATTTAATTTATAGATTTACTCTTCAGGGAAGGAGTAGGTAGGTTTACTGGTAATACACTAATATTAGGTTTACTAAGGCATCTGTAGATAATGATAGAGTAGACCTAAGACCTTAACATAGGTAGTAATAGGCCGATAATGTAGGCAAACACTAGGATAATGTTAGCTAGGGAGAACTGGCAGCCCTAGCTTGATTGGCGGGGCGCAGGTCACAAAGACAGAATAGCGTCCTTCTTACGATAGACTTCGACTGGACAAGACGTGCCGTGAACATCAGGCGGCGCCCCCACGTGTCTTCACATCTGAGACCTGGGGAAATCTGGTAGAGACACCTCGATGTACCCGTAGATGATCTCCTCCATCAGCCCATACAGTAAGACGAGATATTCACCTTTTCCCGTAGGATCTGGCCAGTGACTTAGGAGATTGTGAGTTGAGTGACTGAGGGCTCGGCGTGGTACAGAGAGAGTATTGCCCAGTAAGTACCAGCGTCTCAGAGTCGTCTGAAGCTAGCGTCTGAGTCTGCATAGTTATACTAGGGGATACATACCCTCTTGGATATAGGAATTTCTGAGGTGCAGGCAGGACACTAATAACGATTGAATATTGCAGGAATTAATGCTCCCGGTTGCACGTGATTCCCAAGGGGAAGTCCTAGGGGGCTAAAGCTAGGCTTAGGAAGTTGAAGATCAGGATATATGCTGCAACACCAAGTAAGTTAGTCCTTTATACGTGCATGCAGGCGAGGTTTCTTGCAATACCAATCATTTGTGAAAATCTGTCCTATAAGCCACTTGTGAGGCTGAGGTACCCATCTCAGAGCTCGGTGTCAACAGAGTTTGCCAGGGTAGGCGACTCACTTGGAGGCAGCCCAGACAAAATTTTCACAAAAGTGGTCCTTCGAACCGGAGAGTCTAGCCACTAGGTTGAAGCTGGAGACAGTTGGTAAAGTTGACATGAAGGTGGAAGGGTTTGGTGGGGAAGTCCCACGCAGGTCTTATCCAGTAGTCAATGTGACGGTCAGGTTAGCCGGGCATCGACGGGAAATTTCAGCCTTGATGGTGAAGAGGCTGCCCAATATCATTACCACTAGGGGACTGGCTGAAGCAGTCAAACGTTTGAGGGAGTTGGGTGTGAAGCTAGCAGAACCAGACATTGCTACAGACAATGTTAGTAATGTAGGCATATTGGTAGGAGGGGATTACCTAGACGAGTTCGTGTCTACGAGAAGGGTTATCAAGGAAGGTGTGGGCCTGTACAGGACTCCAGCGGGGTACATCGTAGGAGGCAGAATACCAGCTCACTTCCCTGCGACCCCGGGAAAGGAGGGCTCTGGTATTACAGCGACTGAGGCTGTACTGGTGATGCAGATTGGTGTGCACGAAGGCCTGTCAGAGGCGCAAGTTGGCATATCCGACAGTGAGCCGGTCCATAAACTATGGGACCTGGATGTAGTAGGGATTAAAGGTGAGCAGCCGCCCCCCGAACACGAAGAGACGTATCGAGATTACTTGAACCATGTGCAGTTCAGGGACGGGCAGTATTGGGTGCGACTCCCATGGAAACCGGGCCACCCAACGCTGCCCACTAATTTCAAGAGGGCACGTGGTCAGTTGAATTCATTGGTGAACAGCCTGACCAGGAAGGGTTGGTGGGGAAATATGATGATATTATTAAGGAACAGCTGGCCCTTGGGTTCATCGAGAAAGTGCCCAATGCCAGCCCTGGGGAAAACACCATTATCTTCCACACATGGCAGTCACCAAGGAGTCGGTAACCACTCCCATCAGAGTAGTCTTCAACTGCAGCTCGCAGGCGAGTCCCGAGAGCCATCGTTGAACGACTGTCTGCTCACAGGGCCCTCCCTGACGCAGAAATTAGCAGATGTGTTGTTGAGATTCAGGACGGAACAGTACGCCTATGCGGCAGACATTAGCAAAGCCTTCCTACGTATTGGGTTGCAGCCACAGGATAGGGACTACACAAGGTTCTTGTGGCTGGCTAACAGGGAGATGCCCAAGCAAGGGTATGATACCTATAGATTCAGGGCAGTGTTGTTTGGTGCCACTAGTTCACCATTCCTATTACAGGCTACCATAGACTACCACCTTGTGAACTGTAACAGCCGCTTAAAGAATTACTGAAGACCCTATTTTATGTAGACAACATGCAGGGTACCACCTCAGATGAAAGGCTGTTGATGGATATTTACCGAGAGTCTAATCAGGAGATGCTCTCAGCTAACATGCCATTGAGAGAATGGGTGACAAACAATCCAACGTTGCGGGGCATGGTGGAACATGACTATACTGGCTACTCAGTGCCTGAGGTAACATCGGTGTTGGGACTAGAGTGGGAAGTCAAGGAAGACAGACTTAGGCTAAAGAGGAAGCCTGATGGGGAAGGGAAGCTGACCAGGAGGTCTTTGCTGAGCAAAGTGCAGACTGCCTTCGATCCTTTGGGTTTGTTGACACCCATCACCATTCGAGGGAGGATGCTAGTACAACAGACCTGGGAGCTGAACCTAGGTTGGGACGACCCACTGCCAGAAACAGTCTGCCAGGAGTGGGATCTGGTTAACAAAGACCTAGCGGAATTGCACGAGTTCACATTCCCCAGGTCCATCGGGTGCACCGGGCGGTTGAGAATGGTGAAAGTGAGAATGAACGGTGTCGAGACTATAAGACCCATCAACAGGCTTTTGCCTCTCGAGGTCCACACGGTGGGACCGGGACATGAGAAATCAGACCAGAGGTTGAGTGAGCTGAGCGGCCGGACGACCCGTCAAACGGCGCTCGAGTCCAGGGCCCACTGGGGGGGCCTGCGGGAGGCAGACTTGATCTAGACTTAGCGCCTACCTTCGCCGGCGGGAGGATGTGGAAATTTATTTGGTCCAAATAGTTCCACAGCTCAGATCCAGCATGAGCGTCTGGTCGTCTGAGCCGAGCGACCCTTAAACCCTCCCAAACAAGCAAGGCATTCTCTGGTTGGCGGTTGGTAAGCTTATTTAATTTATAGATTTACTCTTCAGGGAAGGAGTAGGTAGGTTTACTGGTAATACACTAATATTAGGTTTACTAAGGCATCTGTAGATAATGATAGAGTAGACCTAAGACCTTAACATAGGTAGTAATAGGCCGATAATGTAGGCAAACACTAGGATAAGTTAGCTAGGGAGAACTGGCAGCCCTAGCTTGATTGGCGGGGCGCAGGTCACAAAGACAGAATAGCGTCCTTCTTACGATAGACTTCGACTGGACAAGACGTGCCGTGAACATCAGGCGGCGCCCCCACGTGTCTTCACATCTGAGACCTGGGGAAATCTGGTAGAGACACCTCGATGTACCGTAGATGATCTCCTCCATCAGCCCATACAGTAAGACGAGATATTCACCTTTTCCCGTAGGATCTGGCCAGTGACTTAGGAGATTGTGAGTTGAGTGACTGAGGGCTCGGCGTGCTACAGAGAGAGTATGCCCAGTAAGTACCAGCGTCTCAGAGTCGTCTGAAGCTAGCGTCTGAGTCTGCATAGTTATACTAGGGGATACATACCCTCTTGGATATAGGAATTTCTGAGGTGCAGGCAGGACACTAATAACGATTGAATATTGCAGGAATTAATGCTCCCGGTTGCACGTGATTCCCAAGGGGAAGTCCTAGGGGGCTAAAGCTAGGCTTAGGAAGTTGAAGATCAGGATATATGCTGCAACACCAAGTAAGTTAGTCCTTTATACGTGCATGCAGGCGAGGTTTCTTGCAATACCAATCATTTGTGAAAAATCTGTCCTATAAGCCACTTGTGAGGCTGAGGTACCCATCTCAGAGCTCGGTGTCAACAGAGTTTGCCAGGGTAGGCGACTCACTTGGAGGCAGCCCAGACAAAATTTTCACACTGTGGACGGTAGCGCCAGAGCATATCCATCCTGTGGACGGTAGCGCCAGAGCATATCCATCCTGTGGACGGTAGCGCCAGAGCATATCCATCCTGTGGACGGTAGCGCCAGAGCATATCCATCCTGTGGACGGTAGCGCCAGAGCATATCCATCCTGTGGACGGTAGCGCCAGAGCATATCCATCCTGTGGACGGTAGCGCCAGAGCATATCCATCCTGTGGACGGTAGCGCCAGAGCATATCCATCCTGTGGACGGTAGCGCCAGAGCATATCCATCCTGTGGACGGTAGCGCCAGAGCATATCCATCCTGTGGACGGTAGCGCCAGAGCATAACCATCCTGTGGACGGTAGCACAAGAGTATATCCATCCTGTGGACGGTAGCACAAGAGTATATCCATCCTGTGGACGGTAGCACAAGAGCATATCCATCCTGTGGACGGTAGCGCCAGAGCACATCCATCCTGTGGACGGTAGCGCCAGAGCATATCCATCCTGTGGACGGTAGCACGAGAGCATATGGATACACAAAAGGCCTAGGAACTAGGCCCCAAAGGGTTAACAGGAATACACATGGATTTATATCTACATATCTATAGTTCACTTATCTGTTACAAGCAAATTTAGGAAATTTGCTTAGTATATCTGGTATCTTATTTTCATTAATAAGATATCTTGACATGTCACATAGGTTATTATACTGTCTGTCTCTGTATTCCTCAATAAGTGAACAATTAAGCACATAGTGTTCAAGAGAGTGACCATATGCCTGATCACATAATTTACATTTAGTTTGACCATCATCTGTGTGTCTCCCAAACTGCCAGAAGTACTTGTAACCAAGCCTAAGCCAGGCCACTACAACATCAATCAGTATGTGTAACCAAGCTTAAGCCAGGCCATTACAACATCAGTCAGTACTTGTAACCAAGCCTAAGCCAGGCCACTACAGCATCAGTCAGTACTTGTAACCAAGCCTAAGCCAGGCCACTACAACATCAGTCAGTACTTGTAACCAAGCCTACGCCAGGCCACTACAACATCAGTCAGTACTTGTAACCAAGCCTAAGCCAGGCCACTACAGCATCAGTCAGTACTTGTAACCAAGCCTAAGCCAGGCCACTACAACATCAGTCAGTACTTGTAACCAAGCCTACGCCAGGCCACTACAGCATCAGTCAGTAATTGTAACCAAGCCTAAGCCAGGCCACTACAACATCAGTCAGTACTTGTAACCAAGCCTAAGCCAGGCCACTACAACATCAGTCAGTACTTGTAACCAAGCCTAAGCCAGGCCACTACAGCATCAGTCAGTAATTGTAACCAAGCCTAAGCCAGGCCACTACAACATCAGTCAGTACTTGTAACCAAGCCTAAGCCAGGCCACTACAACATCAGTCAGTACTTGTAACCAAGCCTAAGCCAGGCCACTACAACATCAGTCAGTACTTGTAACCAAGCCTAAGCCAGGCCACTACAGCATCAGTCAGTACTTGTAACCAAGCCTAAGCCAGGCCACTACAACATCAGTCAGTACTTGTAACCAAGCCTAAGCCAGGCCACTACAACATCAGTCAGTACTTGTAACCAAGCCTAAGCCAGGCCACTACAACATCAGTCAGTATTGTAACCAAGCTAAGCCAGGCCACTACAACATCAGTCAGTACTTGTAACCAAGCCTAAGCCAGGCCACTACAGCATCAGACAGTACTTGTAACCAAGCCTAAGCCAGGCCACTACAACATCAGTCAGTACTTGTAACCAAGCCTAAGCCAGGCCACTACAACATCAGTCAGTACTTGTAACCAAGCCTAAGCCAGGCCACTACAGCATCAGACAGTACTTGTAACCAAGCCTAAGCCAGGCCACTACAACATCAGTCAGTACTTGTAACCAAGCCTAAGCCAGGCCACTACAACATCAGTCAGTACTTGTAACCAAGCCTAAGCCAGGCCACTACAACATCAGTCAGTACTTGTAACCAAGCCTAAGCCAGGCCACTACAACATCAGTCAGTACTTGTAACCAAGCCTAAGCCAGGCCACTACAACATCAGTCAGTACTTGTAACTAAGCCTAAGCCATATTATCAGTGGGTTATAGGTCTACTCAGCTCATCTCCCAGAACTAACAACAAAAATATTATATATTAACGCCAACATCAACTTGAAAATTGACAAATTTTATAAGATTATTTTATAACTAAAATGATCTTAATTTTATTATGTATAATGTGCTAAAATATAACATTATAAGTTATTTAACTACTTGTTAATTACTGTTAAACCACTACTACCTCTGTTAATATATAAAAAAAAACAAAGTTTAGAACCAAGAATGATATATATGTCAAGTATTAAGTAGTCACCATCATAATGACTTTTTTCGTACTTACCAAATTAATATTGTAATTACACATTGTAAAATAAACAAGGAAATAAACTCCTTAAAATAAACTCCTTAATTCTTAATTAAGGTCCTTGTAATATCTTCGTAAATTTGGCGGTGAATATATTGAGTATATGTAAAATATTGCAAAGTTTTTTATTTTTATTCATATTTTTAATTTAGTTTATTTTGTTTATTAGTTTTTTTCAAATAATTTAAGTAATATGAGTTGTAAATATTTATAGTTATGGTCGCTCCAGTTCTGCCAACCACGTGGTATGTAGAAACTAATTATGGAAAATATTTCTTGTATTTCCTTTAAATGGATAATTTAAAATAATTTCGGACTTAAAGAAGCAGTTAATGGCAGCAAAAATATTTATTATTACTTATTATTGGTTAAATGTATTGAATGTTAGGTAGTGGAACGATGTATATTGGGTGAGCAGGTTGGTAATGATCCGCCGGGCGGGTTGGAAGGGTTGGTAACACTGTTGTGTTGCTTGTGAAGAGTTAACGTTGTTAGAGAGAGAGACGTTGTTGACGTTAATTTATGAAGTTGGTAAGTTACTTTATGAAGTTCAGAAGTTGGTAAGTTACTTTATGAAGTTCAGAAGTTGGTAAGTTACTTTATGAAGTTAGGATAGGATTTCGTTCGGATTTTTACCCCCGGAGGGTTAGCCACCCAGGATAACCCAAGAAAGTCTGCGTCATCGAGGTCTGTCTAACTTATTTCCATTGTGGTGCTTAATATTGTCCCCCAGGATGCCACCCACACCAGTCCACTAACACCCAGGATGCCACCCACACCAGTCCACTAACACCCAGGATGCCACCCACACCAGTCCACTAACACCCAGGATGCCACCCACACCAGTCCACTAACACCCAGGATGCCACCCACACCAGTCCACTAACACCCAGGATGCCACCCACACCAGTCCACTAACACCCAGGATGCCACCCACACCAGTCCACTAACACCCAGGATGCCACCCACACCAGTCCACTAACACCCAGGATGCCACCTCACCAGTCCACTAACACCCAGGATGCCACCCACACCAGTCCACTAACACCCAGGATGCCACCCACACCAGTCCACTAACACCCAGGATGCCACCCACACCAGTCCACTAACACCCAGGATGCCACCCACACCAGTCCACTAACACCCAGGATGCCACCCACCACCAGTCCACTAACACCCAGGATGCCACCCACACCAGTCTACTAACACCCAGGATGCCACCCACACCAGTCCACTAACACCCAGGATGCACCCACACCAGTCACTAACACCCAGGATGCCACCCACACCAGTCTACTAACACCCAGGATGCCACTCACACCAGTCCACTAACACCCAGGTACCTACTTAAGACATAAGAACGAAGGAACACTGCAGAAGGCCTTTTGGCCCATGCGAGGCAGGTCCAAGTCTCCTACCGGCTTAAGCCAATCACCCAACCTAGTCAGGTCAGGTCACATTGACTTAAGGGAGGAACACAGCAACCGACCCTGGTAGCACAAGCTATCAGGTCCAACTCACACCCACCCACATCCACTCATGTATTTATCCAACCTATTTTTAAGCTACACAACGTTCGGGCCCTCTATCACTGTACTCGGGGAGTTTGTTCCACTCACCCACAACTCTATTACCAAACCAGTACTTTCCTATATCCTTCCCCTTAATCTGAATTTTTCCAACTTAAAACCATTGTGCGAGTCCTGTCTAGGCTAGATATTTACAGCACACTATTACATCCCCTTTATTTATTCCTGTCTTCCATTTATACACCTCAATCTTTATCCCCCCTAATTCTACGTCTTTCTAGAGAGTGCAGTTTCAGGGCCCTTAGTCTATCCTAAATGGGGAAGGTTTCTGATACATGGGATCAACTTTGTCATCCTCCTTTGTACATTTCCAGAGAATTTATATCCTTCTGTAATACGGTAACCAAAACTGTGGGAGCATAATCTAAATGAGGCCCAACCAAGGATGTATAGAGTTGAAGAACAACCCGAGGACTCTATTATTTATGCTTCTTGATATGAAGCCAAGGGATTCTTTTAGCTTTATTGCGAACACTTATGCACTGTTGTCTTGGTTTCAGATTACTGCTAACCAGAACTCCTAAATCTTTTTCGCAATCCGTAATATTAAGATCTACATTATTTATTTATATGTGGCATGATTATTGTCCTGTCCAACCCTTTAGAACTTTGCATTTGTCTATATTTAAACTGCATCTGCCACTTCTCGACCACTGCATCAGTCTATTCAAATCTTCCTGGAGTGCTCGAATGTCCTCGTCAGAATGAATTCGAGGGCCCTATTTTGGTGTCATCGGCAAATTGCCGATGTCGTCCTTTATGTCCCTCTTCTTATGTCGTTTATGTAGATGGTTGAACAGCAGGGGGCCAACACTGACCCCTGTGGAACACTGCTCGTGCGTTTCCCCCACTTGATTTCCTCCCCATTTATGCAAATCTCTGCTGCCTATTTGTAAACCATGCCTCTATCCAGGAAAAAATTTCTCCTCCTATTCCATGTGTTTTAAATTTTTCTCAATAGTCTCTGATGTGGGACCCTGTCAAAAGCCTTATGAAGTCCATATACACAATATCATATTCATTACCCATGATCTACCTCCTCAAATACCTTAGTGAAAAAAGTTAATAAATTCGTAAGGCAGGAACGCCCCTTTGTAAAACCATGCTGAGATTCGTTGATTAATTTATGCTTTTCAAGGGGGCTACGAAACTGCCTCAGCAATTATTGATTCCATAATTTTCCCACTATGGAGGTTAGGCTTATTGGTCTATTGTTCGAAGCTAAGGAAACCTGTCACCTATTTTGAAAATAGGTATCACATTTTGCCATTTTCCACTTATTTTGGCACCCATGCCAGTTTTGTATGTATGTTGAAAAGATTAGCCAAAGGTGTGCTAAGCTCCTCTTTACATTCCTTTAGAACCCTTTCATACAGTTCATCAGGGCCTGGGGATTTGTTAGGTTTTAATTTTCTATTTGCCTAAGGACCATGTCACTTGTGCCCTAATCGTCCCACAGTTTATTATCGTCCTTTTTCTTACATAATTTATCATTACTGGAATATCGCTGGTATCCTCCTTTGTAAAAATACTGAGAGGACGTATGTGTTAACATACTACACATTTCCTTATCACTGTCAGGGAGCTGACCCGCAATTGCCTAGCATGCTAAGCGTTCTAGTGGTAAACGCTGTAATCACCTATGTTAACAACATGTAAACCACCACAATAAACGGCCAAATTTTCTGTAGAAATCAACATTGTAAATCCTTAAAAGAATAAACTTGAATATGAATTGAATTTGAATTGATGGGCCATCCTTGTCCCTGATCTTACGTCTGTATACCTGAAAGGAATCTTTGGGTTAGTCTTCTATTCGCTGCACCTTTAACCTCATAATCTCTTTTTGCTTTTCATAATTCCCTTATTTTATTTCTCTCTTAACGAAATATATCGATTTCTTAATTGGCCCCTCTCACTCTTTTGATTGCCTAATATGCCTCTCTTTTGACCAGTCAGATATTATAATCTATTAGTTCATTGCCATTCAGAGTTGGTAAAGTTACTTTATGAACTTCAGAATTTGTAAGTTACTTATGAACTCATGAAGTTGGTAAGTTTACTTTTATAACTTCAGATTGGTAAAGTTTACTTTATGAAATTCAGAAGTTGGTCAAGTTTACTTTATAAACTTCATGAAGTTGTAAGTTAATTTAGAACTTCTAGAAGTTGGTAAGTTAATTTATGAACTTCAGAAGTTGGGTAAGTTTACTTTAATATGACTTTCAGAAGTTGGTAAGTTACTTTATGAACTTCATATGTTGTAAATTTTACTATTATGAATTCCAGAAGGTTGGTAATTACTTTATGAAGTTCAGAAGTTGGTAAGAGTTCGCAACAGTAATGTTTTGGAAGTGTTAAATTAGTTGTGTCAACATTATTAGTCTTTCCTCTTAACTGACTTCTTTTTAAACTTTATGGTGAATTAACTAAGAATCATTTACTTCCTCAGCTTCCCTCGGATCAAACTTCACTATTAGACCCCTGGCGATGTTAGTTTTATTCAGTCTACAAATATACATAAAATATCACATGTATGTAGCTTGAACTAGGCTAAATCCCTAGCTAAAAAACCACAGTGAATTAAGGTCCCATGTAGTGTTGCTGGTGGCCCGGTGGCTTGTGGCCGCGAGAGGCCTGGTGGCCTGGTGGCTCCAGTGGCCGGTGGCCTTGTGGCCCAGTGGCCTGTGGCCCGGTGGCTAAAGCTCAGCTCCTAGCTTCACACACCAGGAACCCGGGGTTTGCTTCCCGGCGGTGGAAACATTTCGACACGTTTCCTTAGCACCTGATGTCCTGTCCACCCTAGCACAAGTAGGAACCTGGGTTGAGTGGACCTGGGTGGGTGGCGATCTGTGTGTTAGGCCTGGTGTGGGTGCATCCTGGGGGACAAGATGTGAAGCCCACAATGGAAATAAAGTTAGACAGACCTCGATGACGCACTGACTTTCTTGGTTATCCTGGGTGGCTAACCTCTCCGGGGTAAAAAATCCGAACAAAATCCTTATCTTATCTTCATAAGTGCAGTAAGAGAAGTGGATGTTTGTTTGGTGAAACAAATAAATTAACATTTAGTTTGGGATTTTAACTCCTGGAGGGTTAGCCAACCAGCCGCTTACTCTCATACATCAAGGAAATAACATCAGCTAGTTCTTAATGGCCAATTTAAAGAATTTAGACTTGCCATAGTTTGCTTTGCAAGACTTAATTATACTTCTATTACACTTATAGTAACTTACATAGAAATACTATGTTTTATTTAGGTGAGAAGTGCAGTTGTCTGAAGGTTAATGTGCAGTTTGCAGTTTCGTTTAAACTATATCTTCCTGGGTACCATTAAGGAGTCCAGGGTTTACCAGGAAGGAGTCCTTCCGGGTACCAGTGAAGGAGTCCTGGGTACCAGTGAAGGATCCCTGGTGTACCAGTGAGATGGAGTCCTGGGTACCATGAAGGAGTCCTGGGTACCATTAGAAGGAGTCCTGGGTACCAGTGAAGGAGTCCTGGGTACCAGAGGAATGAGTCCTGGTACCAGTGAAGAGTCCTGGTTTACCATTGAAGAGGTCCTGGGTACCCAGTTGAAGGAGTCCTAGGTACCAGTGAAGTGAGTCCTGGGTACCAGGAAGGAGTTCTGGGTACCATGAAGGTGAGTCCTGGTACCAGTGAAGAGTCCTTGGGTAACCATGAAGGGTCCCCCTGGTACCTAGTGCAGGAGTCCTGGGTACCAGTGAAGGAGTCCTGGGTACCAGTGAAGGAGTCCTGGGTACCCAGTGAATGAGTCCTGGTATACCCATGAAGATGTCCTGGACCAGTGAGCAGATCCTGGGTACCAGTGAAGGAGTCCTGGGTACCAGTGAAGGAGTCCTGGTTACCATGAAGGAGTCCTGGGTACCAGTGAATGGAGTCCAGGGTACCAGTGAAGGAGTCCTGGGTACCAGTGAAGGAGTTCCTGGGTACCAGTGAAGGAGTCCTGGGTACCAGTGAAGGATCCTGGTTCACCAGTGAAGAGTCCCTGGGAACCAGTGAAGGGAGTCCTTGGGTACAGTGAGAAGGAGTCGCTTGGTACCAGTGAAGGAGTCCTGGGGTAAACCATTGAATGATCCTGGGTACCAGTGAAGGAGTCCTGGGAACCAGTGAAGGAGTCTGGACCAGTGACGGAGTCCTGGTGTACGTGAAGGATGTCCTGGGTACCAGTGAAGGATCTGGGGGTACCAGTGAATGCGTCCTGGGTACCGAGGTGGAAGGAGTCCAATGGTACCAGTGAAGGAGTCCTGGGTTCCATGAAGGAGTCCTGGTACCATTGAAGGAGTCCTGGAACCAGTGAAGGATTCCTGGGTACCAGAGTAAGGAGTCCTGGGTTACCAGTGAAGAGTCCTGGGTACCAGATGAAGAGAGACCTAGGTACCAGTGAAGGAGTCCTGGGTACCAGTGAAGGGAGTCCAGGGTACCAATGAAGGAGTCCTGGGTAAACAGTGAAGGAGTCCTGGGTACCATGAAGGAGTCCTGGGTACCAGTGAAGGAGTCCACTGGGTACGCAGTGAAAGGATCCCTGGTACCAGTTAAGGAGTCCTGTACCATGAAGAGTCCTGGGTACCAAGGTCACACTACCTTGTGAGTCTTGTAAATAATTTAACTTTTAACAGTAGTTTTTTTTTCTAGTACGTTTTGTTAGAAAATTTACCCTAGGATAACCAAGGATAACCTAGGATAACCAGGAAAACCTAGAATAAAAAAAAAACTGTTGAATGTACTTAAATAAGTTTATTAACTACCCTAGGATAACCTGTTGAAGTAATTAAGATGAAGTTTCTTAACTACCCTAGGATAACCTGATGAAGTACTTAAGATATGTTAGTTAACTACCCCTAGATACCTGTTAAGTACTGTAAGATAATTGTTTATTAACTACCCAAGGATAACCTGTTGAAGTACTTAAGATAATGTTTATTAACTACCCTAGGATAAACCTGTTGAAGTACTTAAGATAATGTTTTATTAACAACCCCTAGGAAACCAGTATGAAGTACTTAAGATAATGTGTGTTAACTACCCTGAGGATAACCTGTTGAAGTACTTAAGATAATGTTTATTAACTACCCTAGGATAACCTTTTGAAGTACTTAAGATAATGTTTATTTAACTACCCAGGATAACCTGTTGAAGTCTTAAGATAATGTTTAATACTACCCTAGGATAACCTGTTTGAAAGTATTAAGATAATGTTATTAACTACCCAAGGATAACCTGTTAAATTACTTAAGATAACGTTTATTAACTACCCTAGGCTAACCTTTGAAGTAATTAAGGATACTGTTTTATTAACTACCCAAGATAACCTGTTAAAGTACTTTAAGATAATGTTTATTAACTACCCCTAGGATAACTGTTGTAGTACTTAAGATAATGAATATTAACTACCCTAGATAACCTGTTGAAGGACTTAAGATGAAGTTTATTAACTACCCTAGGATAACCTGTTAAAGTAAATAAAGATAATGTTTATTAACTACCCAAGGATACCTGCTTGAAGTACTTAAGATAATGTTTAATAACTACCCTAGGATAAACCTGTTAAAGTACTTAAGATAATGTTTATTAACATACCCTAGGATAACCTGTTGAAGTACTAAGATAATGTTTATTAAACTTTACAGAACTGAAAAAGATTGAAGCCAGTATAAAGGGCAAGTTTTTCTTTCCTCAATGGACAGTGAGGCTTCGTAACTCCCATGTTAGACATATTTGAAAGGTAAGTTTAATCCATCAGAGGAATACCATGCACCTTAACATAATATAATATGTGGTACCCCCGACTTTCGTACATAATTCGTTCCAGAACAATTTTAAAGTGCCATTACCAAACTAATTTGTTCCATGGCATAAGGAATGTAAATAACATTAAGTCCACTTCAGTACCCCAAAAAGGTACTTGCAAAAGCACTTACAATAATGACACTTGTTGCAAAATAGTTAGAGCAGTATGAAAACTTGTGGTACCACTGTAATCCTGTCATTGTATAAACTTGGGGTAACCATGAATCCTTCATTGTATTGAGCAATAAAGGAATTCCATTAATACATTTATCTTGCCATATAGTCAATATTTTATTCCATTTCCCTCCTGCTTTCTGATATTGTTTCAAGACTTCTCCAGGTTGGCCTACAGTAATATTTAGGTACTGCAGTTAAGCAGTCCGGTCATTCTGGGAATCATTTTCTTACTGCTGAAAGATTATGCAATAATGAATAGGCAGTATTACTCCAAACTGGAATCTGAAGGAATATGCAGAAGAGCTGTCTGCTCAAAATTATTTTGAAGGCATATTAAGATATTCAAGCAGACAAATATACTGGCAGATGTTTGACAGATTTCACCCTTAACCCTCATGGTGTTAAATGTGAGCAAGGTAACATTTATAAAGGGATTCAGGGAAACTAGCAGGCTGGACTCCAGTCCTGGAGACTGGAAGTACAGTACAGTGTTTGCACTCAGGAGGGATGTTAATGTTGCAGTTTTATAACTGTAGTGTAAGCACACCTCTGGCAAGACAGTGATGGAATGAATGATGAAAGCTTTTCTTTTTTGGGCCACAATACCTTGGTGGGAGACGGCCAATATGTTAAAAAAAAAAAAAAAAAAAAAAAAAAAAAAAACAGAGTTCAAAATGCCATTTTTGTGGAAATTGGTGTCACGCAACTTGTGCAGATATCCAAGAACTAGCTACAAGCAGTATTAAAACAGGGAAGTGTTTTTGGGTATGCCCAAATGAGATAAATCTATGGACTAAAATCACAATGGTATTAAAAGAGGATAACATCAAAGCTGCTTTCATTGAAAACCTGGAAGCTTTCTACAACAGATGGGAACATAAAAAGTCTGGCCTGAATGGTACTGCCCTTGATGCTGGCCATGTAGTCAGAAACTGTAATGCTGGAGGTGATGTCCTGGTAGTCAGTAAATGTGGGGCTGATAGTGCTGTCCTGGTAGACAGTAATGGTGAAGCTGGAGGTGCTGTCCTGGGAGACAGTAATGGTGAAGCTGGAGGTGCTGTCCTGGCAGACAGTAATGGTGAAGCTGGAGGTGCTGTCCTGGGAGACAGTAATGGTGAAGCTGGAGGTGCTGTCCTGGGAGACAGTAATGGTGAAGCTGGAGGTGCTGTCCTCCTGTCGCTCCTGTCTGTCTCAACTATTGGATCACTACGACAAGGTCCTAGATGCACTAGAAGACAAAAAGAATGCAGTTGTAATACAGTGGACCCCCGCATAACGTTGGCATCGCATAGTGTTAAATCCACATAGCGATACATTTTATCGCTAAAATTTTGCCTCGCATAGTGCTAAAAATTCACTCAACGCGATTCATCCGAGACTCGTCCATGCGGCCTGAGCCAGCCTCACTTGTTCTGCCAGTGGCATTGTTTACAAGTCAGCCTCCGTGGTAACATTCAAGCATACAATCGGAACATTTCGTATTATTACAGCCTTTTTATAGTGATTTCACCTAAAAATAATTGACCATGGGCCCCAAGAAAGCTTCTAGTGCCATCCCTACAGGAATAAGGGTGAGAATTACTATGGAGATGAAGAAAGAGATCATTTGCTAAGTATGAAAGTGGAGTGCGTGTCTCCGAGCTGGCCAGGTTGTATAGTAAAACCCCAATCAACCATCGCTTCTATTGTGTCCAAGAGAATGGTAATCAAGGAAGCTGTTCTTGCCAAAGGTTTAACTGTGCTTTCGAAACAGAGATCGCAAGTGATAGAAGATGTTGAGAGACTGTTATTGGTGTGGATAAATGAAAAACAGATAGCAGGCGATAGCATCTATCAAGCGATCATAAGTGAAAAGGCTAGGAAGTTGCACGAGGATTTAATTGGAAAAATGCCTGCAACTAGTGGTGATGTGAGTGAATTTAAGGCCAGCAAAGGTTGGTTTGAGAGATTTAAGAGGCGTAGTGGCATACATAGTGTGATAAGGCATGGTGAGGCTGCCAGTTCGGACCAAAAAGCAGCTGAAAAATATGTGCATGAATTCAAGGAGTACATAGACAGTGAAGGACTGAAACCTGAACAAGTGTTTAATTGTGACGAAACAGGCCTGTTTTGGAAGAAAATGCCAAGCAGGACCTACATTACTGAGGAGGAAAAGGCACTCCCTGGACATAAACCTATGAAAGACAGGCTTACTCTTCTCATGTGTGCCAATGCTAGTGGTGATTGCAAAGTGAAGCCTTTATTAGTGTATCACTCTGAAACTCCCAGAGCGTTCAGGCAAAAGAATATCCTCAAGGCTAATTTGTGTGTGCTGTGGAGGGCAAACAATAAGGCATGGGTCACTAGGGACTTTTTCTATGACTGGTTACACCAAGCATTTGCCCCCACTGAAAAATTACCTAACCGAAAAGAAATTAGACCTGGTGTTAGACAATGCCCCTGGTCATCATACAGACTTGGCAGAGCGACTTTGTGGGGACATGAGCTTCATTAAGGTCAAGTTTTTGCCTCCTAATACCACTCCTCTCCTGCAGCCCATGGACCAGCAGGTTATTGCAAACTTCAAAAAACTGTACGCAAAAGCTCTGTTTGAAAGGTGCTTTGTAGTGACCTCAGAAACTCAATTGACTCTAATAGGTAAGGCTTGGGAGGGAGTGACTAAGAGGACCTTGAACTCTGCTTGGAAGAAACTGTGGCCAGAATGTGTAGACCAAAGGGATTTTGAAGGATTTGAGGCTAACCCTGAGAATCCTATGCCAGTTGAGGAATCAGTTGTGGCATTGGGGAAGTCCTTGGGGTTGGAGGTTAGTGGGGAGGATGTGGAAGAGTTGGTGGAGGAGGACAATGAAGAACTAACCACTGATGAGCTGCTAGATCATCTTCAACAGCAAGAGGCCACACCTGAGGAAATTGCTTTGGAGGAGGGGAGAGAGAAATTGAAGAAGTTGCCTACTTCAAAGATTAAGGAAATCTGTGCAAAGTGGCTTGAAGTGCAAACCTTCATGGATGAAAATCACCCTCAGACAGCTATTGCAAGCCATGCTGGTGACTATTACACTGACACTGTTGTGAAACACTTTAGGAAAGTCATAAAGGAAAGAGAGGTTCATGCCACTATGGACAGATAAGTTGTGTGACAGAAGTCCAGTGACTCTGAAGCTGGTCCTAGTGGCATTAAAAGAAGGGAAGCAACCCCAGAAAAGGACTTGACACCTCAAGTCCTAATGGAAGGGGATTCCCCTTCTAAACACTAAAACCATCCAGTCTCCCCTCCTCCCATCCCATCAATCATCACCACATCTTCAATAAAGGTAAGTGTCATGTAACTGTGCATGTTTTCTTAAGTTTGTGTGTATTAAAATTAATATTTCATGTGGTAAAAATTTTTTTTTTTCATACTTTTGGGTGTCTTGCACGGATTAATTTGATTTCCATTATTTCTTATGGGGAAAATTAATTCGCATAACAATAATTTCGCATAACATTGAGCTCTCAGGAACGAATTAATAGCATTATGCGGGGGTCCACTATATATACAGACTTTGCAAAAGCCTTCGACACGTGTGACCATGGCGTAATAGCGCACAAAATACGTGGTAAAGGAATAACAGGAAAAGTCGGTCGATGGATCTATAATTTCCTCACTAACAGAACACAGAGAGTAGTAGTCAACAGAGTAAAGTCCGAGGCAGCTACGGTGAAAAGCTCTGTTCCACAAGGCACAGTACTCGCTCCCATCTTGTTCCTCATCCTCATATCTGACATAGACAAGAATGTCAGCCACAGCACCGTGTCTTCCTTTGCAGATGACACCCGAATCTGCATGACAGTGTCTTCCATTGCAGACACTGCAAGGCTCCAGGCGGACATCAACCGAATCTTTCAGTGAGCTGCAGAAAACAATATGAAGTTCAACGATGAGAAATTTCAATTACTCAGATATGGTAAACACGAGGAAATTAAATCTTCATCAGAGTACAAAACAAATTCTGGCCACAAAATAGAGCGAAACACTAACGTCAAAGACCTGGGAGTGATCATGTCGGAGGATCTCACCTTCAAGGACCATAACATTGTATCAATCGCATCTGCTAGAAAAATGACAGGCTGGATAATGAGAACCTTCAAAACTAGGGAGGCCAAGCCCATGATGACACTCTTCAGGTCACTTGTTCTATCTAGGCTGGAATATTGCTGCACACTAGCAGCACCTTTCAAGGCAGGTGAAATTGCTGTCCTAGAAAATATACAGAGAACCTTCATGGCGCGCATAACGGAGATAAAACACCTCAATTACTGGGAGCGCTTGAGGTTCCTGAACCTGTATTCCCTGGAATGCAGGCGGGAGAGATACATGATTATATACACCTGGAAAATCCTAGAGGGACTAGTACCGAACTTGCACACAAAAATCACTCACTACGAAAGCAAAAGACTTGGTAGACGATGCAACATCCCCCCAATGAAAAGCAGGGGTGTCACTAGCACGTTAAGAGACCATACAATAAGTGTCAGGAGCCCGAGACTGTTCAACTGCCTCCCAGCATACATAAGAGGGATTACCAACAGACCCCTGGCAGTCTTCAAGCTGGCACTGGACAAGCACCTAAAGTCGGTTCCTGACCAGCCGGGCTGTGGCTCGTACGTTGGTTTACTTGCAGCCAGTAGTAACAGCCTGGTTGATCAGGCTCTGATCCACCAGGAGGCCTGGTCACAGATCAGGCCGCGGGGGCGTTGACCCCTGGAACTCACTCCAGGTAAACTCCAGGTATCGTGAGACTAATATGAGTACAGTAGGGCCCCACTTATACGGCTGGTTAGGTTCCAGGCTACCGCCGTAAAGCGGAAACCGCCATAAAGTGGAACACCCTTTTATTTTCCTTGTAAATGCATATAAATGCTAGATAACCTATTTACACTGACATTATTATTAAATTAGCCATAATGTATTTACCCTCTGGACATATTATTAATGAGCAATAGAATACTAAAGCCATTAAAAAAAAAAAATGGGAAAAGTAAAATAACCACAGTACATTTATTTTACCATTACCTTTTAATTACATAATATGGAATGTGTGAGAGGTGAGTGGGCAGTGTGTTATTAATTATGGTAGGATGGAAGCCATCCTTTTGTCCTAGCTAGCTGTGATGTTGGAAGGCTGGTTTGAAGGCCTAGCTGTTGATGTTGAGGCTAGCTGTTTGATGGTTGATAGGCTGCTGAAGGGCTGGCTGTTGATGTTGGAGGAAGGCTAGCTAATTTGATGTTCGAAAGGTTGCTGAAGGCTAGCTGTTGAGGTGAAGGCTGTTGAAGGAGGCTGTTGATGTTTGAACGCTAGCTGTTGATGGTTGAAGCTGCTGGAAGGGCTGGCTGTTGATGTGAAGGGGCTGTTGGATGCTGGTAGTTGATGTTGAGGGCTGTTAGAAGGGTAGCTGTTGATGATGTTGGGAAGGCTGTGAAGGTAGCTGTTGATGTTTGAAGGCTGCTGAAGGCTGGCTGTGATGTTGACGGATGTTTTGAAAGGCTGGCTGGTGATGTTGATGGCTGCTGAAGGCTGGCTGTTTGCTGTTGAAGGCTGTTGATGTGGGGGTGCTAGCTGTTGAGTTGAAGGCTGTGAAGGCTAGCTGTTAGTTGTTGAAAAGGTTGGGGCTGTTTGGAGTTGGAAGGCTGGCTGTTGATGTTGGAATAGGCTGGCTGTTGATGTTGAAGGGCTGCTGAAGGCTAAGCTGTTGTTGTTTGAATGCTTGTTTGAAAAGGCTAGTGTTGGATGTTGAAAGGCTGGCCTGTTGGATGTTTAAGGTTTGCTGGAATGGCTAGCTGTGATGTTGAAGGCTGGTTGAATGGAAGACTGGCTGTTGGAGGGTTGATAGGCTGTTGAAGACTGGGCTGTTGATGTTGAGGCTGTTGAAGATGGTGTTGATGTTTGAAGGCCTGTGAAGACTGGCTGTTTGATGTTGAAGGGCTGTTGAAGTCTGGTGTTGATGTGAAGGCTGGTTGAGAATGGTGTTGATGTTGGAAGGCTGTTGTAAGGGGGGGAATGGAGTTGATTGCTGAAAAGGATGGGCTGTTGATGTTTGAACGGTTGCCATGTTATTTTCTTTAAAGTAGGAAAAGCATTGAACTTTGCCTCATGGGAATTTTTTTTTCCTTTCCCTTAAAATTTTTTTTATTAGCAGGTAACATATGGGAAAGGGTTGCATTCACTGTTTGAACTAGTTCAAATATTTGGATCAATCTTCTCCAAAAATTGCCTTTTGCTATTTCTATTGGTTGTTATGCTTCTTCCAAATCATGGTTTGTTCTTTCTTTTTATGGTTAAACCAGGGACTATCATCAGGTGGATCTCATCTTCTTGAAATTTTCTTTCTTTGCTCTTCAATATGAAAGAGGTCTTGGTCTGTCAGAGCCTCATCATGATGAGAGAAGGCAATTTTCCCACATACTCAGGCTCCACTTCAGTTCTAATTCCCTTGCATCTTTCAAACTTCATTTTTACACCACTTCCCCCTCTGGATTTCTCTAACCTGCGAAAATCAATCCATAAGTTCAGGAATCAGTTTGCTTCAAAAAACTCCTTTGAGTGTAGTTTTCATTAACTTCATTCACGTGCAAATCTCTATATTTTAATGCCATCCAAAATGTGAAACCTTTTCCAAAAGTTTTTAATTTATTTTGTTTTGGCACAGCTTTTATCACTGTCTAGGAAATTTACAGCCTGATGAAATAAGTTGTGGTTTGCAGGTATTAAAAAGCAACATTTATCTCCCTGGTACATTACCATTGTAGGAGCTGGTAGGAGGGCAGGGCATTGTCTAAACAAGTAAAACATTAAAAGGGATTTCTTTTCCATGCCAGTAAAGCTCAGCTGTAGGCTTAAAAAATAGTCCGTGAAACCAACTTTTATGAAAAGCATGGGCAGTCATCCAAGCTTTCGGGAATTAGATTTATAATAAAACTGGGAGGCTGGCCGCTTTTGGCATAGTCTTTAGCGGCCCTAGGATTCTCTGAGTGATTAATTCCTTCATAGGTTAATTTTTTTTGATTTGTTTTTTTAATTGCAGGTCACCAGACTGCATTAGCTCCTAGGCAGGGTGTTAGCCCTGTCTTTTGCTGCTTGTGATGACTGGCATTCATTGGGACTTTTCTTTTTCCTTAGCAATAAATGTCCTAGATGCATCTTCTTCACAAAATACATGCAGGGTCTCATCCACATTAAATATCATGTTGCGTGGTTATCCTCCACTTTTCTATTATCTCGGTAGTCCTCGTAGGATATTTTCTGCAGCTCTAATTTGTCAGCGCTTTGCAGCTTCAAACCCAGCACTCTGTTTGTTTTTGAGTTGACTTCTTTCCTTAAAATCCTATTAAATACCAGCCCTCTGCTACCTGATGAAAATTTATCTTCAAAACAGCTTACTCCCCTCTCTCAGCCTTCATAGGATTGAAGATACTTAGGCTTTGGACTGGGATAATGGCTTCTGCTTGAAGGCACATTGTGACTAGTCTGACATCAATCCACACAATTAAAGTTTTTCCATGTCAGGCACTAAGGGTTACACCGTTATCTTATAACTTTGTGGTCACTGGTGTAGCACTTTTAACTTCCTGCTAACCACTTCTCCTGATTGTTCACAACTGGTTACTAACTGTTTGACGAGGGGGGGGGGCCAAACAAGCTTACGTGTATCTCCGCCATTGACATACTTGTTCACTAAGGTTATAAAATCATTTCTAACTTGGCACTATTAAAGTAAGAGGCTTACGACTCTTCTTGTTATCCACCAACTAAGAGTAAATTGTCATCGTCAACGAGAGGCAATTAGTAACGATAGAGCAAACGAGAGAGAACGAGCTAACACCGAGTCAGACAGCGTAAAAATACAAAACTGAAACAGGTTGTGGACGATCACTCAAGTCAGGCGAAATAGCGGTATGTAATACGTGTACCAGTTTATTCATTTCATGTACATTTGTAAAAGAGTTTGTGAAACTTTTCCTTATAATTTGTGATTATTATTATAATAATTAAAATCACGAAAACAAATACTCTTTACACTGTGTAACATGGTAGTACAGAAATTTATAAACAGCAAAAAACCACTCTTATTCTTCATGCAAAAACACACCATTTTTTAGGTAGGGGGGGGGGGTTTGTTTTTGAATGTTGATATTATTTTATTATAATCATATAATAAAGAATAGTGCTAGACCCGCAAAGGGTCGTGAAAGCTATAAGTGAAAGGTCATACGAAAGGATATTTTTTCTCAAGTTATCTAGTAACAGGTGACGGGGCTAGAGAAAAACTAATTCTTCCGACACTTCTTACAAAAAAACATTGGTAAACATCTCATAATTTGTATAAATTCTTTATACTGTGGGTGCATGTAATTCATGTTTGTGTGTTACATTATTGTTCTTATATAATTTTGAAAAATTTATTCATAGGATTGAATAAGGGAAATGTCATAATTAACGCTAATATGCTAACCCATTAATGCACCCAAGTGGATTATTATTATTATTATTATTTTATTATTATTAATTTTTTATTAATATTTTGTTATTATTAATATATTGCATAAAAGAGTAGAGAGGGGATCTTAGTGATTTTAATGTGTAACCTCACATGCTAGCAACAGTGTTGTAAGTTTGTTTAGGTAAAGGTGTTACACAAGTTTAAATTATCAATGTACAATACCCATATAAAATATTACCAATAACTTTAAAACACTTGAAATTTTGGGGATAAGTTTTTCCTCAGAACATAATTGAGATGTTGCTCAGGGAAGAATGTAAAAAACAAAACTCGGTGTGGGCCGCTGTGACCGTATTAGGAAAGACAGTGGGGGGGGGAGCCGTTATAGGAGTTTTGGGTCATTTAATTTTTGAAATGTCCGTATTAGCGGAACGCTGTAAAGCGGAAAACGCCGTAAAGCGGGGGCCTGCTGTAATGTAAAACAACTACTGTCAATGAATAAGTAAATAAAATAATTACATGTAACTAAATACTTTATTGAAAGTAAATGATTAAGTTACATACTTGCTCCTGTCGTGCTGGGTAAACTATCTTGCAGTGCTTCATTCAAAGTAAATTAATTGCTTTTGCACCATCATAAAGGCCAAAAAGTATTCGCTAGTAAACCAACGCGAAGTCGAGGAGCACCTGTATGTTAGGTTGTTAAAACGTTATAATCGGCTTGCAATTGAAAGATTTCCTACTATTTATTCAGAAAAGAAGAGAAAAAAGAAGAAAAAGGTTGATGGGAAAAGTTGGAAGAAATCTGTATACAACAACCTATGAAAACTCAGCCTTTGAAGAACTGTGGAGTGTAAGAGATTTGTATTTAGAAGCAGCAAAAAAATATTGGTATGTGGTATTTTTGAGTCTATAAAATGAGGGGCCTCACTAGTGATGTATAGAGCTGTTAAAAAACTACTTTTGGGACTTCTGTTACCTAATACTTCTTGAGATAAATCAAAGTAATGTTAGCCGAAAGTTGGATAAATTTAGATTTTAGAAAAGGGACATACGTAATTACTGGTTCCTCTAAAAAGGTTTGTGGATTGCGTGGAGCATTTTCCCAAGTAGGGTGTGATTTACAGGCTAGGCCCTTGGGTAGCTTTAAAAACCCCTTAAACGCTCGGAATCGGATCAAAAATTTCATAATTCGTAGTGCTGCAAAAGTAGTCTACTTTTTTTTTTACATTACTTCATATTATAAACAAAAATGTTGATTAAAACTTTTTTACAGTTTAAAACACAAATAAAATCTACATTTTTTACATGCTTTTTAGTATGTTGAAAAAAAAAAAAATACGTTATGTAAGTTTCGGGGACCGTTTAGGGTTTAAAAAAGGATTGGACAAAATGGAGTGAGAGGGGCTGGGTTATTGAATGGTGTGATTGGTTTATGGGGGGTGTTAATTCTTGGGTAGCATTGGGTAGAGGTTTGTTTTGATTAGGGACCAGCCTTTGCATGGCCAGTGGCCTTCTGCAGTGTTCCTCCATTGCTATGTTTTGATTCGGTACTGTTAAAAATAGAAGGTTTGATTAAATAAACAAAACCATTTTAATGGTTTATAGAATTGGTTTGGCATTGCCAATTTACAGTGGACCCGAATTATCGATTTCTTTTCATTCCAGGAAAAGTATGTTTCACCGGTACACCACATGTTACTGGATACGAAATTGTTTTTCCATAAGGGGAATATTCGTGAGTAGATTTAGTCCATTTCAGACCCCAAACATACACGTTTAAAAACACACAATTCCCCAATTAAATTCACTCGCGCTCCACTCGCTCTCGCGCGCGCCGCGCTTGGGCGAGGTGGTCGTTACGCGCAGGGGTCACTATGTCTGCTGTAAAAATTTAATTTAGTTCCTAAATGCCCACTTTGTAAGTGCAGATCACTTAAAGGAGGGTAGTGTCTTGATACAGTCAAACACTCTTGATTCAAGAAATTAAGATATCCTCCCTTTCTTGGAATCTAATGTCTCCCCTCACCAAGGTGCTGTGTGACCCTTAATATGGTGGTCGTGCATAAGAGAAGACGGGCAAAATGATTCTTTTTTAACCCTTTCAGGGGTCAGGAGCTCTGTGTTCAAACTTGCTCTCGTGGTTGGAAAAATTTAAGAAAAAATACTTTCTTGTGAAATGGTGAATTGTTTTCTGAAGATAATAAAACGGTGCTAAATTTGATGGAAAACTGACGAAATTATGCCTTTTGCAAATTTTGCTGTTTCGGCGACACTTGCACAGTGGCAGTTTTGCTCACTAGAGTCCATTTTTGTGCCAATTACACTATTCCAGTCTATCAGATTCTTAACTGTTTTGCTAGAATGCCTTCCATTCTATCAACTGTAAAAGAAACCACCCATTCAACTATTTAAACTATGCAATAGTCACTTGGCAAATTTCACACAAAATTCAAGAAATACCAGTTTTAAAAAGGGGTCCAGAATAAACAGTGCAAACATTCCTAGCACTAAAATAACATTTCCTCTTCATTAGTTAGGTCCCCAGAGGCCTCTCTGATAATACACGTGAATTCCATTTAGAATTTTTATTCACACAAAATAGAAAATTTACTGTTAGATTAGTGCATTATTGTAATAACTGTATAAGTAATGTCAGTGCAATCCTAAAAGCATATTAGACTGGACAGATGGACACAGTGGACAAGTGATGTCATTTGTGTACTCTGGAACATCAGCAAAAATAGAACATTCTGCTATTTTGAGCTCAATTTAAAGCTTCCTTTCGTCTTGAAACTGATCAGAATCATGTTTCTGTAATTTCTTCCATTCTATCAAATGAGACCAAGAAACTGAGAATACAACCATAAAAAACACATAAAAATATATTGCAAAATCACTGTTTTAAACCAAAATTTTTTTTCCCCATAGTGCACTGCTTGCTGCAGGATTATTTTTATATAGTGCACACTTATTACATAGACCCATTCTCTCGTACCTAGGCCCAAATTTACTACTCGCGCTTTGATGAGTAAACCTGGGGTGAAATACGGGCCCAACCTGGACTTCAATGCCATAGAACACTGGAAACCCCCCCCCTCAGAGGAGTTAAAAAAGGGGTTTTTGGGGAGAAAAAACCCCCAAAAAAAAAAAAAAAACCCCCAAAATTTTTTTTTTTTTTTTTTTTTTTAAAAAAACCCCCCCCGGGGGGAAAAAGGGCCCCCAAAAAAAAAAAACCCCAAAAGGAAAACCCCAAAAAAAATTTTTTTTTTAAAAAAATTTTTTTTTAAAAAAACCCCTTTTTAAAAAATTTTTTTAAAAAAAAAAAAATTTTTTTTTTTTTTTTTTTTTAAAAAAATTTGGGGGTTGGGGCCCTTTTTTAAAAAAAAAAAAAAAAAAATTTTCCCCAAAACCCGGGGGGAAAAAAATTTTTTTTTAAAAAAAAAACCCCCCCGGGTTTTTTTTTCCCCCCCAAAAAAAAAGGGGGTTTTTTTTTTTTTAAAAAAACCCGGGACGTTTTTTTTTTTAAAAATTTTTTTGGGGGGGGGGGGGGTTTTTCCCCCCTTTTTAAAAAAAAAAGGGCCCCCCCAAAGGGGGTTTTTTTTCTTTTTTTTTTTTTCCCCCCCCTTTTCCCCCCCCCGGGGGGGGGGTTTTTTTTTTGGGGGGGCCCCTAAAAATTAAAAAAAAATTTTTTTTTCCCCGGGGTTTTTTTAAAAATTTTTTCCGGCCCCCCAAAAAAAAAAATTTTTTGGGGAAAAAAAATTTTAATTTTTTAAAAACCCCAATTTTGGTTTCCCCCCCCCCGGGTTATTTTTTTTTTTTGGGAAACCAAAAAAAAAAAAAAATTTTAAAAAAAAAAGTTTTTTAAAAAAATTTTTTAAAACCCTTTTTTTTAAAAAGGGGGGCCTTTTTTTTTTTTGGGGGAAAAAATTGGGGGGTTTAAAAAGGGGGGGGGGGAAAAAAAAATTTTTTTTTCCCGGGGCCGGCTTTTTTTTCCCCCCCCCTTTTTTTTGGGGTAAATTTTAAAAATTTTTTAAATTTTGGTTTTTTTGGGGGGGGAAAAAAAATTTTGGGGTTAAAAAAAAGGGGGGGTTGGGGGGGGAAAATTTTTTAAAAGGGGGGGTTTTTTTTTAAAAATTTGGGGAAAAAGGGTTTGGGGGGGGTTTTTTGTTGGGATTTTTTTTCCCCCCTGTTTGGGGGGGGGGGGAAAAAAAAAATTTTTTTCCCTTTTTTTTTTTCCCCAAAAAAGGGTTTTTTGGGGTTTTTAAAATTTTTTTTTAAAAAAAGGGGGGTTTTTTTAAAAAAATTTTTTCCCCTTTTAAAAAAAATTTTTGGGGAAAAATTTTTTTTACCCAAAAAAAAAAAGGGGGAAAAAAAAAAAAAAAAATTTAAAAAAATTTTAAAAAATTTTGGGTTGGGAAAAGGGGTTTAAATTTTGAAGGAAATTTATTTTTTTTTAAAGGGGCCAAAAAAAAATTTAATTTTAACGGCTTTTTTTTTTTGGGGGGGGCCCCTTTGGGGGGGGGGGAAGGGGGGGGGGAAAAGGGGGGAAAAAAATTTTTTGGGGGGAAAAGGGGGGGGGTTTAAAAAAAAAAGGGGTAAATTTTTTTTTTTTTTTTAAAAAATTTTTTTGGGTTTTTTTGGGGGGGTTTTAAATTTAAAAAAAAAACCTTTTTTTTAAAAAAAATTTTTTTTTTAAAAAAGGGGGGGGTTTTTTTTTTTTTTTTTGGGGGGGGGCCCCTTAAAAAGGGGGGGTTTTTTTAAAAAAGGTTTTTTTTAAAGAAAAAAAAAAAAAAAAAAAGGGGGGGGGGTTTTTTTTTGGGGGGGGGGAAAATTTTAAAATTCCCGGGAAAAAACCCCTTTTTTCCAAAAAAAAAAAAAAAAAGGGGTTTTCCCTTAAAAAAAAAATTTTTTTAAAAGGAATTTTAAAAAAATTTTTTTTTTTTTTTTTTAAAAAAAAAATTTTTTTCCCCCTTTTTAAATTTTAAAAAAAACCCCCCAAAAAGGTTTTGGAAAAACCCAAATTTTTTTTTTAAATTTTAGGGGGGGGGGGTTTTTTAAAAAAAACCCCCCCCTTTTTTTTTTTGGGGGGGGGGGTAGGGGGGGGAAAAAACCCAAAAATTGGCCCCCCCCCCCCAAAACCCAAAAAAAAGGGGGGTTTTTCCCCCCTTTTTCCCCGGCCCGGAGGGGGTTTTTTTAAAAAAAAGGGGGGCTTGGGGGTTTTTTTTTGGGGGGGGGTTTTTGGGGCCCCCAACCCGGGTTTTTTTTTTAAAAAAAACCCGGGCCAAGGGGTTTTTTCCCCCCCAAAAAGGGCCGGCCCCCAAAAAAAAAGGGGGCCTTCCCCCCCTTTTCCCCCCGGGGGTTTTTTTGGGGGGTTTTGGTTTGCAAAAACCCCCCCGGGGGGGGGTTTTTTTTTTTTCCCAAAAACCCCCCCCCCTTTTTTAAAAAACCCCCCCCCCTTTTTTTTTTTTTTTTTTTTTTTTTTGGGGGGTTTTTTAAAATTTTTTTTGGGGGTTTTTTTTTGGGGTTTTTGGGGGGTTTTTTTTTTTTTTTTTAAAATTTTTTTTTTTTTTTTAAAAAAACCCCCCTTTTTTTTTGGGTTAAAATTTTTAAAAAGGGGGAAAAAATCCTTCCCGGTTTGCCTTTTTTTTTTTTCCCCAAAGGGGTTTTTTTAAAATTTTTTTTTTTTTTAAAAAAAAAAAAGGGGGGGGGGGGTTTTGGGGGGGGGGGAAAAAAAAAATTTTAAAACCCCAAAGGAAAAAAAAAAAAGGGGGGGTTTTTTCCCCCCCAAAAAAGGGGGAAATTTTTTTTAAAATTTTTTTTAAAAATTTTTTAAATTTTAAAAAAAATTTTTTTTTAAAAATTTTTAAAAAAAATTTAAAAGGGGGTTTTTTTAAAAAAACCCAAATTTTTTTTTTAAAAAAGAGGGGAAAATTTTTTTAAATTAAAAAAAAATTTTTTAAAAAAAGGGGGGGGAAAAAAAAGGAAAGGGGGGGGGGGGTTTTTAAAAAATTTTTGGGAAAAAAAAATAAAAAAACCCTTTTTTCCGAAAAAAAAAAAAATTTTTAAAAAAAATTTTTTTTGGGGGGGAAAAAAAAATTTTTTAAAAAATTTTTTTTAAAAAAAAAAAGGGAAAAAAAAAAGGGGGAAAATTGGGAAACCCCCCAAAAAAAATTATTTTTTTTT
>NC_069480.1:26709981-26719981 GCF_026875155.1 Cherax quadricarinatus | reverse complement strand
AAAAAAAAAAAGGGGTTTTGGGAAAAAAAAAAAAAGGGGGGTTTTTTTTTTTTAAAAAGGAAAAATTTAAAAAAATTTTTTGGGGGAAAAAATTTTGGGGGGGTTAAAATTATTTTTTTTTTTTTTTTTTTTTTTTTTTTTTTGGGGGGGCCCCCCCCCGGGGGGGGGGGGTTTTTTTAAAAAAAATTTTTTAAATTTTTTTTTTTTGGGGGGGAAAAATTTGGGGGGGGGAAAAAATTTAAAATTTATTTAAAAAAAAAAAACCCCCCCCCCTTTTTTGGGGGGGGGGGTTTTGGGGGGCCCTTTTTTTTTTTTGGGGGGTTTTTAAAAAAAAAAAATAAAAAAGGGAAAACCCCTCCAAAAAAAAGGGGGAAAAAGGGGGGGAAAATTCCCCTTTTTTAAATTAAAAATTTTTTGGGGGCTTTTTTTTAAAAAAATTTTTTTTTTTTCCCCCAACCTTTTTTCCAAAACCCCCCCTTTGGGGGTTTTTTTTTTAAACCCCCAAAATTTTAAAAAAACCCTTTTTTTTTGGGGAAAAATTTTTCCCCTTTTTTTTTTTTTTAAAAACCCCCTTTTTTCCCCCCAAAAAACCCCAAAAACCCTTTTTTCCCCCCAATTTTTTTGGGGTTTTTTTTAAAAAAAACCGGGGGTTTTTTTCCAAAAATTTTTTTTCCCCTTTTTTTTTGGGGGTTTTTTTTCCCCCAAAAAAGGGAACCCCCCTTTTTTGGGGAAATTTTGGGGCCCCCCAAAAAATTTTTTTAAAAAAAAAAAAAGGGGTTTTTTTTTTAAAATTTTTTGGGGGGGAAAATTTTTAAAAAAAAAAATTTTGTTTTTTTTCCCAAAAAAGGGGAAAAATTTTTTTTCCTAAAAAATTTTTTTTTTTTTTGGGGGGGGGGGGTTTTTTTCCAAAAAATTTTCTTTTTAAAATTTTTTGGGAAAATTTTTGAAGGGGGGGGGTTTTTTAACCCCCGGGGCCGGGGGGTTTGGGCCTTTTTGGGGGCCCCCCCCTTTTTTTTTTCCCAAAATTGGGGGGGGGGGAAAAAAAAAGGGGAACCCTTTCCCCTTTTAATTTTAAAAATTTTTCCCCCCTTTAAAAATTTCCCCAAAAACCCCCCCCCAAAAAAAAAAAAAAAACCCCCTTTTTCCCCCCTTTTTGGTTTTCCCCCCAAAAAAAAAAAAAAAATTTTTTTTTTAAAAAAAATTTTTTAAAAAAATTTTTGGGAAAAAAAAAAGGGGGGGGAAAAAAAAAAAATTTTTTTTTTTTTCCCCCCCTTTTTAAGGGGCAACAAAAAGGGGAAATTTTTTTAAAAAAAGGGTTTTTTTTTTTGGTTTTGGAAAAACCCCCCTTTTTTTTTTCCTTTTAAAAAAAAATTTTTTTTGGGGTTTTAAAAATTTGGGGGGGGGTTTAAAAAAAAAAGGGGCTTTAATTAAAAGGGGGGATTTTTTTTTTTTTTTGGCCTGGGGCCCGGGCCTTTTTTTTTTAAAAGTTTTTTTTTTTTTAAAAATTTTTTTTTTAAAAAAAATTTTTAAAAGGAAAAAAATTTTGGGGGAAAAAGGGGGGAAATTTTTTTTAAATTTTTTATTTGGGTGGGGGGTTTTTGGGGGGGCCATTTTTTTTTTAAATTTTTTGGGGGGGGGGGGTTTTTTTTTTAAAAATTTTTTTTTTTTTTTTTTTTTTTAATTTTTTTGGGGGGGGGGGGTTTTTTTTTTTGGGGGGTTAATTTTTTTTGGGGAAAGGTTTTTTTTTTTTTTTTTTGGGGGGTTTTTTTTTTTTGGGGGTTTTTTTTAAATTTTTTTTTTTTTTAAAATTGGGGGGAAAGAATTTTTAAAAAAAAGGGGGTTTTTTAAAAAAAGGGGTTTTTTTTAAAAAAAAAAAAAAAGGGGGGGGGGGTTTTTTTTTGGGGGGGGGGGGTTTTTTTTAAAAATTTATTTTTTTTTTTAAAAAAAAATTTTGGTTTTTTTTTTTTTTTAAAAAAAAAAAATTTGGTTTTTTTGGGGGGGTTTTTAAAATTTTTTTAAAAAAAAGGGGGGTTTTTTGGGGGGTTTTTTTAAAAAATTTTTAAAAATTTTTGGGGGAAAATTTTTTAAAAATTTGGTTTTTTTTTTTTAAAGGGGGGTTTTTTTTTTGGGGGGGGTTTTTTTAAGGTTTTTTTAAAAAAAAAAAAAAATTTTTTTTTTTTTTTTTTAAAAAAAAACGAAAATTTTTTTTTTTTTTAAAAACCCAAAAAATTTTTTTTACCCCAACCCCCCTTTCCTTGGGGGGTTTTTTTAAAAAATTTTGTTTTTTTTCCCCCCCCGGGGGGTTTTTTTTTAAAACCCCTTTTTTAAAAAATTTTTTTCCCCCTTTTTTTTTTAAAATTTTTTTTTTCCCCTTTTTATAGTAAAAAAAAAAGGGGGGGGGTTTTTTTTTCCCCCCCCCCCTTTTTTTTTTTTTTTTTTTTTTTTTCCCCTTTTATTTTTTTTTCCCCAACCCAATTTTCCCCCCTTTTTTCCCCCCCCCCCCAAACTTCCATCATTTTAAAAAAGGTTTTTCCCCCCCCCCCCAAACCCGGGTTCCCCCCCCCCCCCAAAAAAAACCCCCCCCTTTTTCCATTTTTTTAAAATTTTTTTAAGGGTTTGGGGGCCCCCCCTTTTTTGGGGTTTTTTAAAAAAAAAAACCCTTTCCCCCCCCCCTTCCCCTTTAAAAATTTTTTTTTAAACCCCAAAAAATTTTTTAAAGAAAAAAATTTTTACCTTTTTTTTTTCCCCCCCTTCCCCCCCCCCCCCAAAAAAATTTTTTTCCCCCAAAATTTTTTCCCCCCCAAAAACCCCCCCCGGGGGGGCCCCCTTTTTTTAATTTTTTCCTTTAAAAAAAGGGAAAATTTTTGGGGGCCCCCCCAAAAACCCCCCCGGGGGGGGGAAAACCCTTACCTTCACGGGGCCCGGGAAAGTACATTTAACCGAAGGGGAAAAGGAAGCGAAATTTCCTTTCCCTTTAGGGTCTTCACTCTTAACTTTCCTTACTCTGAGCGCCTTCCCTTACTGTGAAACCCTCGCCACTTGTAGCAGGGGTGGAAATGCACCACAATGCGGTACCTTGCTACCCCCCCAAACTACAGCCTCCCCCAAAGCGAGAGGGCAGACTGCACCCCACTGTAGAAGCCTCATTCCCCACCCAAATCCAGCCACCTACAACCCCTCCCCGCCCCTTGAGGGGGCCTTCAAACCTCCTAATCTCCCCCTGGAGAAACAAGACCTCCTCCCTTTAACTTCCCAAAAACCCCAATTTTTTTAAAACACTTTCAGAAGCAAGCCATGCTTTGAAAAACCGTCCACACTAATTCCCCCCAAAACAGCTCAGGGTCTGTGACCTCACGTGACACCCGAAACCCCTGAGTATGTATTTATTTAAACTGTTGTATTTGAGCACCTCTGCAAAAACAGTGATTAAGGGGTGAGTGGGTGAAAATGTTGAATAAAGAAAGTATTTTCTTTTTGGCGATTTTTTTTTTTGGGGCACCCCGCCTTGGGGGGAAGGCCGACTTGTTTTTTTTAAAAAAAAAAAAAAAAAAAAAAAAAAAAAAAAAAAAAAAAAAAAACAAATAAAAGTGTATACTGCATATCCCTTTTTTAGGCCCTACATGCTCAGTGAAACATGTTCTCGGCTTTTTCATGCAATTTTAGGGGAAAAAAAAAAGGTGTTTTAAATTTTCGCGTAGCCCCGGGAAACTTTAAATGCTGTAAAAACAAGGCCCTTCCGTAATTTGGGGTACACAAAAGTTTTTAGCCGAGCCCTTTTTTTTAATCTATAACGAGTATTATAAACTGGCAGTACCCCACCCCTCTTTTTTTTACATTTTTCAGGGGGTTTTTTTTAAAACCCCATTTTTTCTTGCACCTTATTTTTTAACCCGTGTTTTCTTTTTTTTTTTCTTGTCTTTTCTTTTACCGCTTTTTTCCATTATCTGGTTTTCCCGCTTCAACATCCTCTTGGTTGCCATGCTTAAGGTTTGTAGTCTCCCAGCCCTTTTTTCATTCTTCCTTTTCTTCTTTTTTTTCTTTTTTGGGGAATTTCTGAAAATAAAATTTCATGAAAGTTTAGAAAATTTTGCAAATTTGGTTTATTTAAAAATAAATTCTCAAAATTGCACCCAACAGAAAACCAAATTACGAGATTATAAAAGAACCCTTTTTTATAAAAATTTTTTAAACCCTGAAAAGGCTATGCAACAGGGGGGGGAAAAGAAATGAAGCTTTGTTAAATTTAATTTTCTTTCATTTTTAAAAAAAAAAGTGGGAAAATTAAGATTTTTTCAGAAAAACTTCATTTTAAACTCCTCTGAAAGGGGGGGTTCCAGTGTTCTAAAGGGGATTGATTCCCCGGTTTTGGGCCGTGTTTCGCCTTAGGTTTTTGCCCCCTATTTTTCCCGCGAGTAGTAAATTTTTTTGGGGCCCAGGTAGAGAAATGGGTCTATGTAATAAGGTGCAATATATAAAAATTTCCCCGCAGGGGGCATTCAAAATGGGGAAAAAAAATTTTGGGAAAAAAAATTTAAAAAAAAGTGATTTTGGGGAATATATTTTTTTTGGTTTTTTTATGGTTTTGTTTTTTTTTGGTTTTTTTGGTCTCATTTGTTTGAATTTGGGGGGGAAATTTTTCAGAAAAAAAGGGTTCTGAAAACAGTTTTCCAAAAACGGGAAAGGAAGGGTTTTTTTAAATTTGGGGCCCCAAAAAAAGCAGAAGTTCTATTTTTTTTCTGATGTTGGCCCCCCCTTTCCCCCGGGAACCCAAAAAAATCAATTAAGACAAACCTTTTAAAAAAAAAGATAAAACTAAATTATTTTTATTTTTTAAAAAAATTCTAAATTTTTTCCCCGTGGGTTTATTTTTGGAGGTCTTAAAATTAAAGGCTTTTTTTTTTTAAGGTTTTCACTGTTTTTTTAACCCCTTTTTTGGGATTTTTAATTTTTTTAAATTTAATAATATTAAGTTTAAAAAGGTTTTTCTTTTCAATAAATTTTTAAAATTAAAACCAAATAATAAATAAGGCAAAAAATGGCCAGGGCAAATGCCACTTGCAAAAAATTCCCCCAAAAGAAAATTTTAAATTTTTCTTTTTTATCAAATTTTTTTTATTTTTAGAAAACAAAATTCTAAAGAAAATTTTTTCAATTTTTTTCCAAAAGGCCCGGGCTTTGGGGGCCAAACTCAAGAAAGGGAAAAAAAAATTTTTTTTTTTGGTGCCCTTTTAAAAGGGAAGGGGGTTTTTACCGAAAAGGGGGGAAAAACAATTTTTAATTTAAGGGTTTTAAATTTTAATTTATTTTAAATTTTATTTTTTAAAAATTTAAAAAAAAAAAATTTTTCCAAATTATTTCCCAAAAAATTTTTTTAATTTTATTTTGTTTTTTGGTGTATTTTTTTAATGGTTTATTAAATATTTTTGGGAAAAAACCCGGGCCTCCGGCCCCTTTTTTTTTTTAAATTTTTTTTTTTTAAAAATTTTTAAAGGGGGTTTAATTTTAAAAATTTTTTAAATTTTTTGGTTTTTTTTTTTTAAAATTTTTTTTTTATTTTTTAAAAAAATAAAACTTTTTCCCCCTTTTCCACCCCCGGGACCTTTAAAAACCCTACCCCCTTCCCCAAAAAATTAAATCCCTTAAATTTTCCCTTTTCCCCCTTATATATTTTAATTTTCCTTTTTTTTAATTGGGTTTTCAAAATTAAAAAAAAAAATTTTTAAAAATTTAAAAAAAAAAAAAAAATTTTTTTTTTACCCCCTTTTTTAAATTAATTTTTTTATATTTTTAATATTAAAAAAAATTTTTAATTTCAAATTTTAAATTTCCCTTTCACCCCCCTTTAAATTAAAAAAAACCAACCTACCGATCAATTACAAAAATTTCCCAAATACCAAATTTAAAACCATAAATACCTTTTTAAATCCCCCAAAAAAATCCCCCGGGGAAAAACCCCCTTTTTTTATTTTTAAAATTTTAAAAAAAAAAAAATTTTTTTTTTTTTTTGAAAAATTTAAAAAATAAAATAAAATTTTGCTCCTTCTAAAAAAACCCCCCTTTTTTTTTTAAACTTTTTAAATTCCCTTTTTTTTTTTTTTTTATTTTTTTAAAAAAAAAATTAAAACCTTTGGGAAATTTAAATTCTCGGGGTTTTCCCCGTTTGGGTTTTTTGAAAAAAAACTTTTTTATTTTGGTGAAAAGCCCAATTAAACTTTGGGGGTTGGCCAAAGGTTTTTAACCCAACACGAAGCGGAAATTTTTTTAAATTTTTTTAATTTTTTTCCAAAAAATTTTTTTTTTTTTGTTCGTTTTTTTATTTCCTTTTTTTTACAGTAGTTGTTTTTAGAAAAAAAAGCAGGGCCCGCTTTTTGGGTTTTGGGGGTTTCCGTAATTTTGGAAATTTTTTAAGCCCCCCCCCCCCCCTCGGGTATAAATCCCCCAACCGGAAAAAAACCAAAAACCGGGCCCCCCAAAATTCCCCGAAATTAAAATTCCGGAAATTAAAAATTTCAAGGGGGAAGTTAGAATATTTTTAGGGAATTTTCTTATTTTAAATTGGAAATGGGGGGCCCAAATAAACCAAAAGGACTGGAGGGAAATTAAAAATATGAAATTTTGGGCAAAAAATTAAAAAAAAATTAAAATAATCTAATAAAAATTTTTTTTAAAAAAATTTTGGGGGAAACCCAACTTAAAAAATTTTTTAAACAGAAAATTTTTCCCCAAAATTTTCCCCCAAGTAAAAACCCCCAAAAAAGGGAATAACCACCCCGTTAAAAATTTATAAAAATGGATGGGTTTACCTAAATGGTTTTAAAAGTCAAATTCCCCCCCCTTGCCCCGCCCCCCCTTTTGAAAACCCCCCTGAAAAAACCCTTTTTTTAACCTTATGTTAACTTTTTCCCCCCTTTTGGGGCCCGATTTTTTTTAATAATTTTTAAACCCATTACCAAAAATGGGGGTTTTGGGTTTTCGCCATAAACGAAATTTAACCCACAGTGAAAGAGTTTGTGTTTTTAATAGTAAAAACCGTTGTTTACATTCCTTGAGCAATCACATTAGTCTGGAAACTTCCAAAATATCAAGTTTTTAAGTTTTGTATATTTTATATGTAATGTACTTGATAATTAAACTTGTGTACACCTGTACCTAAATAAACTTACACACTGTGCTAGCATGTAGGTACACATTAAAATCACTAAGAGTCTCTCTAACTCTTGATGCAATAATAATAAATAATATAATAATAATATAATAATAATAATAATAATAATAATAATAATTACATAATTCTGGGTCGCATTAATGTCGCATATTCGTTAATATAGACATTTCCCTTATCTATCATGATATTTTTCTTCAAAATTATATATAGAAACAATTATGTAACACACAAACATGATACATGCACCCACAGTATAAAAATTTATACAAATATGAGATGTTTACCAAACGGTTTGTAGAAGTGTCGGAAGAATTACGTTTTCTCTAGCCCGTCACCTGTTATTAGGGATAACTGTAGAAAAATATCCTTTCGATACCTTCACTTTATAGCTATTCACGACTTGTGGGTCTAGCACTTCTTTTTATTATGATTAAATAATAAATAATATCATCATTCACTCTAAAAATGGTGTGTTGCATGAGAATAGGAGTGTTGCTGTTTATAATTCTGTACTAACTTGTACACAGTGTAAGAGTATTTGTTTCGTGATTTAATTATTATAATAATAATAAAAATATTATAAGGTAAAAGTTTCACAAACTCTTACAAATGTACATGAATGAATTAAACTGGACACGTATTAATACCGTCTATTTCGCCTGACCGAGTGATCGTCCACAACCTGTTCAGTTTGTTTTTTTACGCTGTCTGAGCTCGGTGTATCTCGTTCTCTCTCGTTTGCTCTTCGTTAACTAATTGGCTCTCGTTGACGATGGCATCTAAGCTTAGTTGTGATAAAAAGAAGAGTCGTAAGCCTCTTACTTTAAGTGCCAAGTTAGAAATGATTAAACTTAGTGAACAAGGTATGTCAATGGCTGAGATAGCACGTAAGCTTGGTTTGGCTCGTCAAACAGTTAGTACAGTTGTGAACAATAAGGAGAAAGTGTTGCAGGAAGTTAAAAGTGCTACACCAGTGACCACTAAAGTTATAAGAAAACGTGATAACCTTATTGCTGACATGGAAAAACTTTTAATGGTGTGGATTGATGATCAGACTAGTCACAATGTGCCTTTAAGCAGAGCCATTATCCAGTCCAAAACCCTAAGTCTCTTCAATTCTATGAAGGCTGAGAGAGGGAGGAAGCTGCTGAAGATAAATTCTCAGCTAGCAGAGGCTGGTTTAATAGGTTTAAGGAAAGAAGTCAACTTCACAACATCAGAGTGCAGGGTGAAGCTGCAAGCGCTGACAATTTAGCTGCAGAAAATTATCCACGTGAACTAGCCGAGATAATAGAATGTGGTGGATATACCAAGCAACAGATTTTTAATGTGGATGAGACTGCATTATTTTGGAAGAAGATGCCATCTAGGACATTTATTGCTAAGGAAGAGAAGTCAATGCCTGGCTTTCAAAGCTGCAAAAGACAGGCTAACACTCTTGCTAGGAGCTAATGCAGCTGGTGACTGCAAGTTAAAACCTATGATGATTTATCACCAGAGAATCCTAGGGTCCTAAAGAACTATGCAAAAGGCAGCCTCCCAGTTTATTATAAATCTAATTCGAAAGCTTGGATGACTGCCATCTTTTCATAAGTTGGTTCACGGACTATTTTAAGCCTACAGTTGAGGCTTACTGCAAGGAAAAGAAAATTCCTTATAATGTTTTACTTGTTTTAGACAATGCCCTCCCACCCTACAGCTCTACATGGTATGTACAGGGAGATAAATGTTGCTTTTATACCTGCAAACAAAATCATTACTATCATTAAGCTGTAAATCTTTTCCTAAAGAAACAAGGTGTAAAATTCTGACAGTTGCGGCCTAAACAAAATAAATTAAAAACCTTTTGGAAAGGTTTCACAATTTTGGATGGCATTAAAAATATTAGAGATGCAGGAATGAAGTTAATGAAACTACACTCAAAGGTGTTTGGAAGAATCTGATTCCTGAACTTATGGATGATTTTGAAGGTTTTGAGAATCCAGTGGGGGAAGTGTGTTAAATGTTGTTGATATGGCAAGGGAATTAAACTGGAAGTGGAGCCTGAGGATGTGGAAGAATTGCTTCTCTCTCATGATGAGGCTCTGACAGACCAAGACCTTCTTCTGATTGAAGAGCAAAGAAAGAAATTTCATGAAGAGGAGATCATCCATGATGATAGTCCTGTTACCATTAAAGAAATGAAAACCCAGGATTGGAAGAAGCTATCAACCATATAGAAATAGCCAATGGCAATTTTTGAGAAGATTGATCCAAATTTTTGAACGAAGTCAACAGTGAATGCAACCCTTTCCCATGATGTTACATGCTATAAAGAAATTTTAAGGAAAGGAAAAAAAAAATCCATGAGGCAAAGTTCATGCTTTCCTACTTTAAGAAAATATCATGGCAACCTTCAACATCAACGCTAGCCTTCAAGCTCTTCAACTTCAACAGCTTCAACAGCTTCAGCATCAACAGCCAGCCTTCACAGCCTTCAACATCAACAGCAGCCTTCAACAGCCTCAGCATCAACAGCTAGCCTTCAACAGCCTTCAAACATCAAACAGCCTTCAACATCAACAGCAGCCTTCAACAGCCTTCAACATCAAGCAGCTTCAACAACTTGCATCAAACCTTAACCTTTAACAGCACCTTCAACATCAACAGCTAGCTTAAAAAAGCATCAACATCCCAACACAGCTTCCAACCTTAAATAACACCCTTCAACATCAACCGCCAGCCTTTAACACCAACAATCAACAGCTAGCCTTCCAGCCTTTAACAAAAACAGCCCCCTCAAAACCTTCAAAAATCAAAAGCAGCCTTTACGCCTTCAAAATCAAAAGCAGCCTT
>NC_069480.1:26690680-26709481 GCF_026875155.1 Cherax quadricarinatus | reverse complement strand
AGGGATGGTGTGGGGTGGGGGGGTGTGTGTTGGTGTGTGTGTACTCACCAATTGTACTCAAAAAATTGTGGTTTTGCAGGGGTCGAGCTCGCTCCGGGCCCCCGCTTCTTCATGTTTTAATGGATCCTCTTCTCTCGCTTCCTGAGCTTTGTCATCCCTCTTTTTAAAAACTATTTGGGTTCTGCCTCCACTACTTCATTGTGGTATTCCCTTGCTGAAAACTCTTGACTGAAGAAATACTTCCTAAGTCCCTGTGACTCGTCTGGCCTTCAGTTTCCCGTTGTCCCCCCTTGTCCCTGTGCCCCCTCTCTGGAAATCCTATCTCTGTCCCCTTGTCTTTCCCCCGCGTTCTTGTATGTCGTTATCATGTCTCCCCTGCCCCTTCTGTCCCCCAGTGTGTCAGTCCGTTTTCCTTAACCCTTTTCCCTCGTACGCATCCCTTGAGCTTGGGACTAGCCTTTTTGCAAAACCTTTTGTACTTTCTCAAACTTCTTGACGTGCTTGCCCCAGGTGTGGGTTCCGACTGGTGGCTACTCCAGTAGGGCCTAAAAACACAGGTACAGTGTCTTGACGATTCCTTTTTGGGTATGGAACGCTATTCTAGGTTTGCCGGGCCCCCTATGCTGAGCGGTTATTTGGTTGATGTGTGCCTCCGGTGATGTTCGGTGTTTGGCACCCCAAAGGGCTTTTTCCCTGGTGTGGGCGTAGTCTTTGTCCACCCAGTTATCGTCTCGGTCTTCTTTGCCCCCCCCAATTTCATGATTTGATTTTGGGTGGTTGAATTCGAGAAACCAGTTAATGGACCACATGTCCGCCTCTCAGGTCTCTTTTCCCTCCTGCCTCATCCCCGCCGTTTAATTTTTATAACTTCACGTCTCTTGGGGAAAAGGGGCACTTAGAGTTATTCCCTTTTATGTCGTTCACTATATCAAAAATGCATGGTCCAGAATGACCCTGGGGGGACCCCGTGTAAAGGCGCCCCTGTGATACCTCTTCCCTACCATGGCTCGTTGTGCCTCCCGTCGGTATTCCCCTTTTCCATTGCAGTCCCTTCCTTTTTCGTGGCCTGATCTCAGTTCTGCCTAATTCTTTTTGGGGGGAAATGTGCAAAACCTCCTGCAGTTAGGAAAACCAATCTACCCAACCCCCCTCTCTGTGTCTTATTCGTTTCCTTGTATAAAACTCAGGAGGTTTGTGATACAAGATTTGCCTTCATGAAAAAACCATGCTGGTTTTCATTTATAATCTGTTCCTTTCCAGTGTGTTCGACCACTCTCCTCTGATAATCTTATCCATGGACTTTGCACACGAAACATGATCAGAGACCAGGTCTGTAGTTCAGTGCCTCCGTTTCTGTTTCCTTTCTTAAATATGGGGACTACATTAGCTGTCTTCAAATTTTCAGGTAGTTGCCCAGTTTCAGGGATGTGTTGAAGATTGTGGGTTAGAGGCACACACAGCATCTCTGTCTCTTCTCTATGGACCCCTGGGGAGATGTTGTCCGGTCCCATCGCCTTTGAGCGTGTCAAAGGTCACTTAAGAGCTTCTTAACCTCCTCCTCGTTGTTCGTATGTTCATCCAAACACTTGTTGGTATATTCCCTCTTGATGTTCCCTTTCTGTTCTGTTTCCCACAGCCCTCCTGTCTCTACTGTAAAAACTTCCTTAAATCTTCCTTGGTTCACGCTCCTCGCATACCTCCTGTCATTTCTTGTGGTTCTCCACCTCATGTCCTTAATCTGATACACCTGGTCTTTGACTGTTGTCTTCCTCCTGATGTCGGCTATACATCAGCTTTCGGGTCAGTCTTGATTCTCGATGCTATGTCATTTTCATACTGTCGCTGGCCCCCTCCCTCCTTACTGTGCGTTACTTATTCCTTGGCTCTGCGATGATCTCCTATTTTCGTTTTGTGATTCTCTTGCCTTCTGTACTTTTTCCATTCTCTATTGCACTTTGTTTTTGCCTCCTTCCACAGTCAGGTGAACCAGGGGCTTGTTCTGGTCTTCCCGATGTTACTGTGCCCTTGGGAATGTCTATTTTTTAACCTTTCCACTGCCTCCTTGATTTTGTTGCTACATATTCCATCATTTCATTTACTGGCTTTCCTGCCAGTTTCTGTCCATGGACCTCTCCGCCGGAAGGTCTTCAACCCTATGTAGTCCCCTCTTTTATTGCTCAGGTTTTTTTCCATTCTTCTCTGTTATTCTCTTCCACTTGCAGCTTACTATGTAGTCAAAGCACTGAGACCCGTGGTCGCTAGCTCCTAGGGGACTCTCATACTTGAAGTCTCAATGTCTGAGTGACCAGGGTGAACACAAAGGTCCAATCTTGCTGGTTCATCCTCACCTCTCACTTCTGGTAGTGTCCTTTAAACATGTTGGTGCATGAGGTTTTCCAGCCCACGTCCAACATCCTGGCTCTCCATGTTTCGGGACCCATGTGGCTCCAGGTTTTTGCCCAGTCAATCTCCCCTGTGGTTGATTGATCCCCCATAACCAGCACTTTGCTCTTGGCTTGAGTGAGGGCTCTTCTTGCCACCTCAGCAAGTTGTGTCCACATGCTCTGTTGGCTCTATTCATATTCTCTCTTGGGCTCCTGCAGTTCTGTGGTGGATTATACATCACTGCAATGACCACTTTGTGTTCCCCGAATGAAGTGTTACCTGCTATGTAGTCTCTTTCTCCCGTTCATCTATTCCTTCATTTTCTCGAATTTCCATCTGTTTTTTACGAGCTGAGCACCCCACTCCCCCCCCTGCCCCTTCTATCTTTCCTATGTTCTGGTATCCTGGTGGGAAGATTGCATCTGTTATTGTCTCCATGAGTTGTGTTTCTGTAATGCTATGATGTTGGGGACTTCTCATTGATTTCTTTCTTGCACATTCCTCATGTTTATTCGTTAATCCATTGCATTTTTGTACAAACCTTCAACTTTCTGTTCTAATTTCTGTAACTGTGGTGCGGGGGGCTGGAAAACGAGGGATCGGTGGGTGTGTGTTGGTTGGTTTGGATTGTTCAGTTGCCTTGGGACTTATAACTCTCGGTGGTCGTGGCTGGAGTCCTTTCCTTCTGCAGGTGTTTCTGGTGGGGTGCGCTTGTCTTCCATTTGAATCCTGGGTTATTTGCTCACTTTTTTCATTTCCTCCTTTTCTCTTTTCGTTTTTGAACTCTCTCTTTCATTGTCTTCCTTCGTCCTGGTTCTGTTCGGTCGAGGTACCCACTCCGGAACTCTGCTTGCCCTCTCAGCCGTGTTTCTCCTGCAGGGATCATGGTTCGGGTTGATTCTGCCTTGAAAATTACTTTGAGAGGCGATTCCTTTTCTTTGTGAACCACCCCAATTCTCCGTAAACATTTGCACCTGGGTCATGTCCCCCTCGCCTATCACCTTATGATGTTAATCGCTTTTTTTTCTTCCTCTGCTTTCTTTCATCATAGTTTCACCTTTAGCTTCGGTCTAGCCAATATCCAAACACGGATTCTCCCTTTCACCTCCCACTGTGACTCCCATTGCATCCTCTGATGTGTTTTAGTTCCTTCCACGTGGAGTTGTTCCTTCCTTCAGTCCCTTCCCTCGTTATGGCCCTATGCTTCTTGGTTTATCCTTCTGCTCACCTGCTCCTGACCCCCAAGGTATCTGGTATGGTCCTGCACATGTCCTAGTTCCTTCGATGTCTTCCAAACCTCTCTTTCTGTCTAGAGTGCTCCTGTCTTTGTTTTGGCCCATGTGGTTTGACAGGACCTCTGCTACAGTTTAGTTTCCATGCTTCCTTCGGACTGTTGTCTGTGTTCGATGTAGCCATTGCCGATGCTTACTTCTGTAATATCTCTTGTCTCTGTGCGTTTTCAATTGTCCAGCTCCTCTTCTAATCTCTCTATCTTGATTTCTGCTTCTGTGGCCTGTTGCTTCCACCTTCTGCATTCTGCTGCTAACCTCTCTTCCATCTTCCTTTCCAGCTCATCTAGTCTCCTTCCCCAGTCTTCCTCCCTTTTTTTGAGCTCTATCTCCCATTCCTCCCTCTCAGATTCGTCCTTGGAGCCCCTTGTCCTCATCCTGGTTAGGGGGAGGGGAATAGACGGTTAGGAGAGGGGATGGATGGTTGTGGGGGAGGGGGAGGATGGTTATTGGAGGGGCAGAGATAGTTGGGGGAGGGAGTTAGATGGTTTGGGGGAGAGGGGTGTGATGGTTATGGGGAAGGGGGAGGATGGTTATGGTTATTGGAGGGAGGGAGGTTGTTGGGCGGGGGTTAGACGGTTTGGGGAGGGGTTAGGTGGTTTGGGGGGGAGTGGGGTAGGTGGCTAAGGGCTTAAGGTGTCAAGTGGAGGAGGGTGTGTGTGTGTGTGTGTTGTGTGTTGTGTTGTGTGTGTCGTGGTGTGTGTGTGTGTTGTGCTGTGTGTGTGTGTGTGTATGTGTGTTGGTGTGAATGTGTGTGTGTGAAATGTGTGTGTGTGTGTGTGTTGTGTGTGGTGTGTGTGTGTGTGTGTGTGTGTGTGTTGTGTGTGTGTGTGTGTGTGTGCGTGTGTGTGTGTGTGTGTGTGTGTGTATGTGTATGTGTATGTGTGTGTGTGTGTTTTGTGTGTACCTTACGGATGGGGTATGTCATGTTGTGTGTTGTGTATGTGTGTATGTGTGTGTATGTGTGTGTGTGTGACGTGTTCTACCCTTGTGTTGTTGTGTGCTTGTGTGTGGGAGAGGAGGGTTAGGGGCGGGGGGGTTGAGAGAGGTCGTCCGTGTAGGCACAAATTTAGTTCTCATTTATCTTTCCCAATATTGCTACTCTACTCCACTTATTGCCCTTTTCTGGATTTTAACGTGTTATGTTGCTGGTTATTATCATTTTCCTTGTTCACTTGAGGAGAGGACTTCCTAGACTTCCTAGTATTCTTTACTGATAATAAACTACCGGTTTGTAACACTGCCTGTGTGCGTGTGTTGCGTGGTGTGTTGTTGTGTGTGTCGTGTGTGTGTGTGTGTGTGTGTGTGTGTGTGTGGTGTGTGTGTGTGTGTGTGTGTGTGTGTGTGTTGTGTTGTGTGTGTGTGTGAGGAGTCTCTGTGCGGTGTAATGGACTGGCCCGACAAACTTTTGTGACCTGGACTTAAACCCTCCTAGGGACCCCCCACTAGCAACGGTACTTACCATGTTTGCCCTTATAAAGCTTGTCCACCTACATTCTCACCACTGCAACACGAAAATTCTCTTTTCTATGTCTATGTATATTCTATTTATATTTGGTAATAGCTTGCAGGAGTGAGTGGACTGTATTCAAACAGGATTACAAGCCAGCCCAGGGGCGTCTACATTGCAAAACACAACTAGGCGAATCTAAACTTGCGGTTGACAGTTGCAGCTGCTGATTGACGTAGGTTCGTACCGTTGGCCTTAAAATCCCATTTTTGGAAGTTCCTTCACCGGGATGATTATAACCATATATTCCGTTCCTCACGTTCACTCTTCACTGTGATGGTAGTATTGTACACTTCACACTTATATACACTTCACTTCATATTGGTTTTTAATGGCCACACAACTTGTTCGTGACGTCAACTTCATCAGGCCTACCGCTGCCAAGGCTGGCACAGGCGCTAAGACCCCCTGCGGTTTGCGCTTTGAAATATTATGATTTCAGCTGTCCTTCAATTTCTTTAACTAAATAACTTTCATTATCATCGTTAGGTATGGTTTTCACTGACGTTCCCACTACCACTGATTACAGCTGGTTGATCAGGCTCTGCGATCCACCTATGGGAGGCCTGGTCACAAGACGGGCCGCAGGGGCGTTGACCCCGGATCTCTCTTCAGGTAAACTCCAGGTAAAACACGGCCCCCTTATAACAACTCGTGGCCCCATGCTAACCCTCCCATGCCCAACTTGTACCTCCCTAGGCCCCCAGTACAACCTCCCAGGCACCATATAACCCTACCTAGGGCCTGTATACACACTCCTGAGGGCCGTTTTAATTAACCGCCCCAGGCAAATAATAACCTCCAGAGGCTATTAATAACACTTCCTAAGGCCGCATATACTCCCCCAGGCCAGTATTTAAACCTCACCCTGTGGACACGTATAACCTCACCAGGTCCCGTATTTTCCTCCTCCATACCCTTAATAACCTCCCCAGGGGCCCCATATAAGCTCCCAGGATCCTAATAAATCCCTAGGGACCTATAATAACCTCCCCACGCCCCTAATACCTCCCAAGGCCCCTAATAATCCTTCTAGGCCGTAATAACATCCACTTGCCCCTAATACCTCCCCAACCATATAATAAACTCCCCCTGCCATGTATAAACTCCCCAAGGCACACTGTATAACCTCCCCAGGTCACGTATAAACCTCCCCATTTACATTATTAACTCCCCAGGGCCCCTAATAAGCTCCCCCAGGATCATATTTAACTATAGGCATCTCATAACCCCAAAGGCACCGTATATCCTCCCCAGGCCCCGATTCAATACCTCCCAAAGCCTCTAATATCCTCCTTAGGCCCCTCATTTCCCCTTGCAATCTTATAACCTTCCCCCAAGCACTTTATTTATTCCCCATTGCCTTGTATAACCTCCACAGGCCCCGTATAACCTCCCCAAGCCCCTAATAAACTTCCCTAGGCCGTAATAACAATCCCTTGTCCTAATGATCTCCCCAACACAACTAATAACCCTCCGCCTGCAATTGGTATACCTCCCAGACCCTGTTATTAACCTCCCCTGGTCCTGTATAACCTCCCCATACCCTTAATTAAACTCTCCCCAGGCCCCTTATTAAAGTCCCCTAGATTTTGAAAACCTACCTTGGCACCTAATAACCTCCCCACGCCTATTAATAATACCCTCCCCAGCGCCCCTTATAATAACTCCCCAGGCCCCGTTTTATCATTACCAGGCCCCTATATAAACCTTTGCCCAAGCCTCGAATAACTACCCTTTAGGCCCCTATATCCCTAGAACTTAAACATCCCCAAGCACTTAATTTACCTCCCCAGGGAATGGATGGGATCAACCCCAATCCTTTTCCCTGCTAGGGGGTAACTAGCGCGCCTGTGGGATAAAACTACCAAACTCCAAAAAGGAAGGGTGGGGAGGAGGAAAGGAAAAGGGGAGATGGTAGAGGGAAGGGGGGATTAAGGGGGGGTTTATAATTAGGTTTGGTTGAGGAAGGAAAGGAGACCGCCAGGGTCTAATTCCTCAGACGAGAGCCTCTTACCACACCAAGGAGCCCCCCTTTGATAAGAGGCGCAGGAGGCGTAATTCCGAGGAGTTTTTGACCAAATTTCGATATTTTGGTTTCATTACCATCGGGGAAATGATTTCTCTATCATTTCATAATTTTTTCAAAAATTTTTAGAGACCAGAATGAGATGTTTCAGCAAGGGGCCTTGAGACAGGTCCAAAGGGGTTAGGCAGTTTTTTGAGAAAGGGGCTTGCTGACAGTCAAAGGGAGGGGTTAGCAAGTTTTTTGTGAAGGGGCTGTGACAGTTCATAGGGGTTAAGCAAGTTTTTGAGATAGGGGGCTGGTGACAGTCAAAGGGGTTAGCAAGTTTTTGAGAAGGGGCGGTTATGTGCCAGTCAAAGGGGTTAAGCCTAAGTTTTTGAGAAAGGGAGTCTTGTGACAGTCAAAGGGGTAAGCAAGTTTTTTGAGAAAAGCGGGCTTGTGACAGTCATAAGGAGGTTAAGCAAGTTTTGAGAAAGGGGCATGTGACAAGTCAATGGGGTTAAGCAGTTTATGAGAAAGCGGGCTTTTGACAGTCAAAGGGGGTTAAGCAGTCTTTGAGAAAGGGGCGTTTGTGACAGTCAAAAGGGGTTAAGCAAGTTTTTTGAGAAAGGGGCTTGTGACAGTCCAAAGGGGGTTAAGAAAGTTTTTGAGTAGAAAGGGGCTTTTGACAGTAAAGGGGGTTTAAGCAAGTTTTTGAGAAAGGGGCGTGTGACAGTTCAAAGGGGTTAAGACAAGTTTTTTGATAAAAGGGCTTGCAACAGTCAAAGGGGGTTTTTAAGCATAGTTTTGAGAAAGGGGCTTGTGACAGTCAAAGGGGTTAAGCAAGTTTTTGAGAAAGGGGCTTGTGACAGTCAAAGGGGTTAAGCAAGTTTTTGAGAAAGGGGCTTGTGACAGTCAAAGGGGTTAAGCAAGTTTTCCATGTGGTTTGTTACCAAAATATGAACAATTAATTTCACTTACTTGTAAGACACTAAAAAACATTCATCACATGGAATTTTTATTTTAACCAAAGGAAAGAACCATTCTTGTGGACTATCAATATTCACTGTTTATTGTCTACCAAGACAATTTTTTAACAACGGAGGCAATAATCAAGCTTACTTTCATACTTTCTTTCTGATAGATTTTGTAGTCTTCCAGGTTGGCATAACATCTGTATCTGAGTAACCATCACTGCTGCTCCAGTCATCAGATTCCAGTTTATTTTGTGTGGTGGTCAATGAGGCTTCAGCTGAGCCTTTGTAAGGTGACTGGCTGGGTTCAATGTCATATTCTGAGTCACTGTCAGTTTTTGTACTTTCTTCCTCAAATGTTTTTACATTTGCATCTTGTATTCTCTAATCGTCATCACTAGAGAATGAATCAAGAATTTCTTTAGTTCCTAAGTAATTTACTTTGTTTTCAAACATAGAAACAGTTGGTGCAGATATTTCTTTGCCTTTTTTTGACTTTGATTTTGCAATGTCACTATGACCTGTACCTTTCACTGCCTTTGATTTCACATAACCATCACTGGATAACTTATCTTTAGACTGAAAAAGAATCACTTTTGTTCTCATTCTTTTTCTTTTTAAATCTCAACATTTTTATTATTGTTCTTGAAAGATAAAAAATCAGCAGTAAAGTCGTCATCGCTCAGTTCTCTGGCGAAGTTATCCTCGCTGGTTTTTCTCACTGTCTTCCGCTTCCGTGGGCATAACAAATAAACAGGATACTTTTTATTAGGATACACTTCTTCAAATATATCACGTTGAAAGAATGTAAACAATTCTTGCGATGAACGCCAAGATACACTCTACGCAAATTTTTGTTCATGTTTTTCACATACTGTAATACTTGTTCTGCATATTTTTCCTTAAGTTCTTCACAATGTTCAGTATATCTTTGCTTCTTATCCTCTGACAGGTTTTCCCATTTGTTTAAACACACATTTTTGAATTGGGACTGTGATTCATATTTATCTTGGGCCAAATGTTTTAACTTCATACAGAAGAGCATAAAAGGGTTCTTAGGAGGTTTGCATGGTTCATCAAGAAACTTTGGGATGGGTATTTCAAGTTTAATCACATTTTCAAATGCTTTGGTTTTCTTAATTTTATGTCCCTGTGAAAAACATTAGTTAAATAAGTTTTATATATTTTGATAAGATTAATAAGAAATACACATTGTTTTCTTAAGCTGTTATTAAACTACACAAGATGCTACAGTTTTAAAATGGTTAACCAGATAGCAACGAAAAATATATCTACTGAATTGAAAATGACTTATTTCACTTCACTCTTACTAGTTGTTACCACTCCTTTACCTAGATAGACACCCAAACATTTTACACAATGCAGTCACTAACCCCAATGTCTCCATCACCTAGACACTGACTACCACATCTCTACTGCCCTGGTTTCTCCTTGTATAAAGAATTTAACTTAATTGGTTCCTAGGTAGTGTTGTGAAAAAGGGTTTGTTTTTTGGGTCACCCTGCCTCGGTATGAGACTGCCAGCATGTTGAAAATATGTAAATAGTGATCCCTCGTTTTGGTTAATCCATTCCTGGAATTGTTGACGATTATCGAAATAGACTATTTTCGAATCAATTTTCCCCATGAGAAATTTAAAATAAATACAATTAATCCATTCCTGACACCAGAAGCATTTAAAACAATTTACATGAATTTTAGATGTAGTACATAAAAAATACAATGGGGACATGATGAATGAAACATTAACAGCATTTAACACTTACCTTTATTGGCGACTCTTCTTAGTGTATGGAAGGACTGGAGGAGGAGAGAGATTGGATTAGTTACCATTTAAAAGGGGATTCCCTTCCATCAACCCTTAGGTACCAAGTCCTTTTCTGGGGTTACTTTGTTTCTTAATGCCACTAGGACCAGCTTTAGAGTCACTGGAGTCCTGTCTCACAAAAAAAAGTCCAGGCTTTGTTTCTGGCATCCCTAAAATGGGCCAAGACTCACTGTAACAAGTTGCTGATATGGCTTGCACATCCTTCTCAGGGTGGATGTTTCCCATAAAAATTTTTCCATCCTAACTCCACATTTCAAAAAACTCCTTAATTTCTGAAGGCACCTTTTCCATCTCTCTTCCACCTCTGCAGCAAGATTCTGAGCTGCAATTTTCTGTTTTCTTCCTGCTGAAGCTCTTGAAGTTCCTAAAAGTGGTTGCTTTTGGGTTTTGGGGTTCCTCCCAACTTTTCCCACATCCCCCAAAAATCAACCCAACCCCCAGGGGAAACCCCCCCAATCCCACAATGAGTTCACAAGACGGGGTCACGGGGGTAAACCCCCAAAACCCTTCAAAAATCCCTTTTGTGGATGCAATCTGGAAAAATTTTTTTTCTCCGGGAGTTAAAAAGCCCTGGTAGTCACTCCCCCCCACCGCCTTACCTAAAAGGTTATGCAAGGGGTTTTTTCAAAGTATTTTTCAAAAAAACTTTTAGGGTTCGGGGGTGAGGTTTTAAGGTCACTTTAAAAACCCCACCTTTTAAAAAACATTGTTTACATTTTAGATTTTTTAAAAGTTTGAAATCATCTGCGGGTTTCCATGGGCTAGAGGAGAGGAGGGGGTATTGGGGGGAAAAGAAATTTTACTGTGATAAATAAAACCCTGGCGAATTAGGTCATCCAATTTTTGGAGGATGACGGGGTTTTTATTGCCCCCATTCCCGGGGAGGCATTGAAAACCCAAATTTTTTTTCCCGGGAGGAAATTTCACAGGGGGCCCAAAAACATTTTCTTTTAAAACCACTCAATAAAAAATTCCCCCTTTTCAGGGACCCCAACCCTTATTTTAGTTTCTCCAAAACACCCCAAATTTAAAAAGGGTTTTTTTTTGAACACACGGGGTTTTTCAGAAGGGTAAATAGAAAAAGTTCGTTTTTGGAACCCCCCCCACTAGCTTACCCACAAAAACATGGTTAGCCTGTCTTTTCGTAGGTTGTGTTTGGGCCCCCCTTTTTCCTCTGGTAATGTGGGGTCCTTTTTGGCTTTTTTCTTCCAAAAGGGCCTTTCTCGTAACAATTTAACATTTTTTTCAGGTTTCAGCCCTTAAGCCTCTATTTTTCCCCTTTAAATTTCGCTTCCCAAATTTTTGTGCTCCAAATTTTTTGCAGAAACGGCAGCCTCACCGTGCCTTATCCCCATGTATCCCACAAAGGTTCTTTAATCTCAGAACCCAAACCTTTCCCGGGGCCTTTTAAATTCAAAATGTCATTTCCGTTCCCGGAAATTTTCTTTACCAAAAACTTTCATGAACTGAAGGGCTTTTTCACAGATAATTTTGTCATAGGATTTATCTCCTGTTAATTGTTTCTTTTTTAAACCCACCCCAAATTTTATCTTTAACCTCTTTGAGAAAAGGGTTTGATGCCCATTTTTTTTCAGATATTTCCCCTTTGCAAACAACACCCATCCCTGATTTCCTTTTTTGGGCCACGATTGAGTTTGGGTTTGGTAGGTGTTTTGGGGTTTTTACACCCTCGCCAGCCCCGGCCCCCTTTACCCCATTTTTCAATTGTTCAATGGTGTTTTTTTTAAAATTTCAACCCATATTTCTCACCTTTTCCCAAAAAGGTTTGGCCACTAAGAGTTTCTTTGGGGGCCATGGTAGTTATTTAGCATTTGGGAAAAGCACTAAAAAAGAATCGAATATTATGAAATTTCGTATGAAAAACATGAGGGAACCATCGTCAGGGTTTAAAACAAGGGGAACATGGTTTGGGGAAGGGAGACCGATGTGGCTCAAAACCCGTGAGTTACTGTCCAGGACGAAGGGACGTTGAAAGTCAAAACAAACCATTTGCGAGCCAATGTTTGGATAAAAAAACGCGAAATTTCCGAAAAGGCAACAAACCCGGCTCGACTATTTTTGAGGGGCCCACTGTTTTGGTCTAGCTCTCTTTTCTCTCTTGCTCAAGAGGAAAAATTTTTTGTTATACAGTACTCAAAGCGCCCTTGCTCTCATAAACAACGTTTTTTTAAATTCTTAAATTCTCTTCCAGGCATCATTCCCGCATTCTGTAATTTCCATTTTTTTGGAAAAAAAAAATTTAAATTTCTTTCCATTATGCTAAATTTTTTGTTAAAACCCCGAAATTTTTAATTGGAGCCCGCCCCACCCTTCCTAAAAACATACCTGGCTATGGGCTCTTCCCTAGGGAAATGGAAAAACCCAAACAAAAGTTCAATTTTTTTTCATTTCAATTTTTTTAATCCAAGGGTGGGTGTAAACATTCACAGTTTAAACCCCAAAGGGACTAGGGACCATTATTTTAATTTTCTTCATTTTTATTAATTTCTCCCTTTTCAAATTTTTTTAAAAATTTATTAAAATTTTTTTTTTGAACAGTTTTGAACACTTTAACCCCTTTTTTGTTTAAAGGGTTTGTAATGTAGTTTCTTGAAGAGGGGGGGTTTTTGTACCTCCCCAAAACCCCCGTGACCTTTTTCGAAAAGAAAAAAAAATGGTCCAACTCCCCAGCCCCTTTTCCCAGTTTATGATTTTAAAACATATGCAGGTTTTGATGGGGGGGGCATTTGGGGATTTCCCGTTTTCTGAAAAATTATAGGAAAAATTTTTATAAATTTCCTTGAATTTAAAATTTTGGGGGGTAAAAAGTTACTCTATCAAAAAATAAAATTTTGAGTGCTCTATCTGTGAAATTTGGGCACAATCTCATTTTGTTTATTTAAAGACAAAGGGGGAAATACCAAAAAAAGTATTTCAAGGATTTACCCCAAAAACCAAAAAAAAAAAAAAAAAAAGCAAATTCTGTTTGGAATAGGGAAAGGCCCTTCTGAAGATGGATAAGGGAAAGGGGTAAATTTTTAAAAAAAAAAGTTTCAAAAGTTTTTTTACCGTAGTATCTTGGGTTACAATGGAGGGAGTTTTTCCCCTAGTTCGGAGATATTTAATTTGCCCCTCAAAGGGGTTTGTTTTTGAGTTTTTGGTGAAAAAAATTTGGATTTGAATGAATTTTTCTCTTTAATTTGCTATTTTGTTTTCCATGTCTCATGGCCCCAAAATGTGCAAAAAGGGCCAGGTTTTTATATGAAACCAAAAAAAGGTTTTTTAAAAAAAAGATGCAGGAGGGTTTGAAGGGCCCTTGGTTTTCTGAGTTTGGCTTTCCACATCAACCAATCTTTGTTAAGCAAATTTACAGGGATATTTAAATGGCCGATGAAACTAATGAAATAAGGGAGAAGTTATCACAAGATTGAAAACCTTGTTTATGTGATAAAAAGAAGCAGATTTAAAGGAGGACAAAACCTGCATGTTTATTTAAACCGCCCTTGTAGTTTAGCACTTAGTTTTGATTAAAAAATTTTTAAATTGAGCATGCAAAGTGCAGGTTTATAGAAATTAAAAAAGGGTTTTAAAAAAAGAATTAACCATTGGAATTTATTTTGGGTTTTATTTAAATTTTGGGGTTTTTAACAATTTAAAAGGGTTAATTTTTTGGCCAATAAATTCCCTTTAAATTTGGCCCCGGGTTTACTAAAAAAAATTTTCTCGGGTTAAAAAGCTGATAAAGGGTACCCATGTTTTATTTTAAATCCCCGGGTTTCCGATAATTTTGAAAAATTAAAAAATTACGCAACTTCAAAGGCCCTGATAAAAGTTGGTTTTCGGGGGTTTTTGGGAAAATTAAAACCCGGAATAAGGTTTTATAATAGTTTTGGGTTACTATTTTAATTTTGGAAAAAGTTTAAAACTGAAAATCAAAGGGAACCTTTTATTTAATTTGTCTTGGGGTTACTTTTACATCTGCAACGATTTTAAAAACTGCAACCAAGGTACCCCCTTTTTTATTTTCGGGAAAATACACTGGAAAAATTAACTCAAATCAAGGAAGAATTTTATTTTTGGGGTTTGGAAAACCCGAAAGATTAAAATAATAAAAGGTTTTTTTCCCGTATATTTGCCCTTTTCTTTAAAAGCAAAAATTTAAAAGCAAAATTAGGGGAATTTAAAAGGGGAAATTTTTAAAAAACTAAGGATTAAAATGCCCCGGAAAGATATTTAAAACCCGAATTTTAAAAAATTTTTAAAAATATTTTATTGGAAACTTTTAAAATTTTTAAAATTTAAAAGAATTAAAAAACAAAAATCAATTTTTTTCCCGTATTTTTAAACCAAACCCCGTGGAAATAACTTTTTAAAACCAAATTAGGGGAAAAAAAGGCAAAAATACACACAAAAATTCAAAAAAAGCCATTAAGGCCGTTGAAAAAAAGGAAACTTTTCATAATTTTTCAAAACAAATAAAAATTTTTAAAGGGAATCGTTTTTTTTGTTTAAATCAAAAAAACCGGAAAACCCCAAAACCTTTTCCCTTTTTTAAAGGTTGGCAAAAGGCCCTTGTGGGTTCCCCCCCCAAAGGAACCCCAAAAAAGGCAAACTTTTTCTCCCCAACCTTTTCCAAAAATTCCCTGCAACACTCCAAATTTGGGTTAAATCAAAATTTCCCCAAAAACCCTTTTTTCAGGGTTTCTTCCCCCCCCTAACTAAACGGGGGAACCCGGTTTTTAAAAAAATATTACCCCTTTTCCTTAAGTTAAAAAATTAAAAATTTTTCTAACCTTTAACCTAATTTAAAAGCCAAAATTTTTAAAATTAATTTTTTTTTAAAAATTTTAAAAAAATTTTTGGGAGGGGGGGTTAAAGTTTAAAATTTTTAAAAAAATTTTTTTAAAAAATTTTTAAGGCCCGTTTTGGGGGGGGAATTGGAAAATTTTTTTTCCCTTTAAAATTTTGGGGGGAAAAACCCTTTACAACCCCGCAAAACTATCATTTTGTTTTTTTAATTACATTATTTTTTAAAAAATTTTTTTAAGTTTGGGGCCCAAAAAATTTTTAAGGGAATTTTGGGTTTTAAAAACCCCTTCTGGGGGCCCCTCTGGGATCGGGGGCCTGAAGCTTCAGCTTCATTAGTTTATAGTCTATCCCAATTTTAAAAAATTTTTCTGATCCTGAAACAGTGTGGTTTAAGCCCAATTTTAACCAAAAAAATTTCCCCACTGTCCAGGGGGAAATTATCCCAAACATTTCCTTTTCTTTCTGGACCCCCCTATAGCAAGTCAAAAAAAAGTAAAGGGAAACCAAGATTTCAAAAAAAAAAAAAAAAAGTTGAAGATTGTCAGTGTGATTAAAAAACCCTCCGTTTTGACTTTAAAAAATTTGGGCTGGGGTGGAAGAAAAAAGTTTTTGTTTTTCTCAAAAGTGAAACTTTTTTGTAAATTTTTATGTATTATTTTTGAAAAAATTAGCCTTTCAGGGTTTTAAAAAAACTACAAAAACCTTTTTTACTTTCCTTATATCATAAAAAAAGTACCCAAAAACCAATTTTCCTTATACTCTTTAAAAAAGCTACAAAAACCCCTTGCCTTTTTATCATAAAAAAAGCTTTCCAAAAAACCCCTTGCCTTATAATCATAAAAAACCAAACTACAAAACCCCTTGCCTTATTTTTCATAAAAAAAAAAGGGTACAAAACCAAATTGCCCTTTTTCTCATTTAAAAAGCTACAAAAACCCCTTGCCTTTTAATCATAAAACAGCACAAAAAACCCCTTGCCCTTTTACTCATTAAAAAAGCTTCAAAACCACTTGCCCTTTTTACTATAAAATTTTCTGGTGAAGTAATGTTTTGCTTCAAATTTTTTTTCCTTCCCCCAAGATTTTTGAAACTTTGTTTCCAATTTTTTTTATTTTCTTTGCTTCTTTGTTTGGCAGTTTCCTTTCCTCATTAATCCATTTTTGGTTTTAGGAAAAAAAGGGTGTTAGTTTTTCCCCCAAAAATTTTTTTATAATTTTCTTTCTATACTACTACTTAGTAATAAAATAATTTTTTTTTTTTTTTTTTTTTTTTTTTTTTTAAAAGTCGGCCGTTTCCCACCGAGGGAGGGTGACCCAAAAAAAAGAAAGAAAATCCCCAAAAAAAAAATACTTTCATCATCATTCAACACCTTCACCACACTCACACATTATCACTGCTTTTGCAGAGGTGCTCAGAATACAACAGTTTAGAAGCATATATGTATAGAGATACACAACATATCCCTCCAAACTGCCAATATCCCAAACCCCTCCTTTAAAGGGTGCAGGCATTTGTACTTCCCATTTCCAGGACTCAAGTCCGACTATATGAAAATAACCGTTTCCCTGAATCCCTTCACTAAATATTACCCTGCTCCCACCCCAAACAGATCGTCAGGCCCCAAGTATCATTCGTCTCCATTCACTCCTATCTAACACGCTCATGCACGCTTGCTGAAGTCCAAGCCCCCCCACCCACAAAAACCTCCTTTACCCCCTTTTTCCCAAACCCTTTCGAGGACGACCCCTACCCCTCTTTCCTTCCCCTATAGATTTATATGCTTTCCATGTCATTCTACTTTGATCCATTCTCTCTAAATGACCAAACCACCTAACAACCCCTCTTCTGCCCCTGACTAATGCTTTTATTAACTCCACCCCTTTCTTCTAATTTCCACAACTCCCAATTTTCTGCATTTAATATTTACACCACACATTGCCCTTAGACAGGACATCTCCACTGCCTCCAACCGTCTCCTCGCTTGCATTTACCACCCAAGCTTCACATCCATATAAGAGTGTTGGTACTACTATACTTTCATACATTCCCTTTTTGCCCCATAGATAACGTTTTTTGACTCCACATATACCTCAACGCACCACTCACCTTTTTTCCCTCATCAATTCTATGATTAACCTCATCCTTCATAAATCCATCCCCCGGGCAAAGTCAACTTCCAAGTATCTGAAACATTCCTTCTTCCCTACTCCTCCTCCCCAATTTTAATATCCAATTTTTTTTTATCTAAATCATTTGATACCCTCATCACCTTACTCTTTTCTATTGTTCACTTTCAACTAAAAAATAAATGTAAATATAAATAATAAATGTAAAAAAATTTTCTGGGAGGTGATGGTTTGGCACCTTTCTGGTCCCGGGCCAAATTAAAGAATGCACTCGAAAATCCCTTAACCCTTTTAGGGTTTCAGCTGTACTAGTATGGCTTACGTGCCAGTGTCCATGACGCACTAGTATGCATAAATTCTAGCACCTTCAAATCTAGTGAGAGAAAACTGGTAGGCCTACATATGAAAGAATGGGTCTATGTAGTCAGTGTGCACAGTATAAAAAAAATCCTGCAGCACAATGCGTAATGAGAAAAAAACTTTGACTGTGTTTTTGGATTAAAACAACGACTTTGCACTATATTTTCATATAGTATTTGTTGTTTTATTAGCTTTCCTGGTCTCATTGTATAGAATGGAAGACATTACAGAAATAGAGATGATTTTGACTGGTTTTACAATGAAAAGTACCTTGAACCTGAGCTCTAAGTAGCAGAAACTTTAGACTTTTACCAAAGTTCAAAAGTAAACAAATCATGCAAAGCATCCAATACACGTCAACTGGCAAGTAATATTCTTTCACAAGTGTGCTGATATTATTTATACCATTTCTACACTAATGCAGTAGTCTGCATAACAGTAAATCTTATTTTTTGTGAGAATAAAAATTCAAAGTGGAAAGCAAAAGAAATGTAAGAGGGGCCTGGGGACATGACTAATGAACAGAGGAAATGTTATTTTAGTGCCAGGAATGTCTTTTATTCTGGACCCTATTTGGAAATTGGCGTCTTTTGAAATTTGTGTGAAATTGGCAAAATTGCTAAATTCTGACCACTGTATTGGATAGTTGAAATTGGTAAATTGGTTGTTTCTTGTGCTCATTCAATAGAAAAAAATGGAGTTCTAGTGAAATAGTTATGATTTTTGTCGACTAGTACATTGGAATTGGCTGAAAATAGGGCTCAAAGAGGGCAAAAATTGCCGATGCATAAACATCGCTGAGACCGCTAACTTCGCGAGAGCATAATTCCATAAGTTTTCATTCAAATTTCATACTTTTGGTGTCATTATGATTGGGAAAAGTTTCTATCTTTTCATTAGAAAAAATATTTTTTTTTTTTTTTAAATTTGGGGGACCCTGAGAACAAGTCTGAGAGGGCTTGTGGACCCTGAAAGGGTTAACAACCAGTCTAGTTTACACTGCCCACAGGATGGGTATGGGGTACTCATTAAACTATTAATTGGGCAGCTACAGATGACTGTGTGCTCATTTTTTACACTGCAGTTGGTGGCGATAAATTGATTCAATGCGATTTTTTTTATACTTATGTTTAACCCTAGCTATGGTGAAGCTGAAAGACTTTCCGCTGACAAACTAAACTGTCAGGTGTATTAACCAGAGAACAATGCACCTTTGTGATGGAACAAGAGCTAATTAATCTATTTGATGCATGAACAATTACACAGGAAAAGATTAAAGCACTTTAAACAACTTTGTTTGGGTGAAATGTTGTAAAAGATTAGTGCTACAGTTATAAAAATAAAATTTATAAAATTTACTGCTCTAGGAGCAACATTTCATGACCTCTGTTGGTCAAGCAAAAATGGATAATCCAGCAAGGAAAAAATTGAAGCTATTCCTCCCATCCTGATTATTTCCTATTTTACAGGTACTTTTTCGATCAGAGCTTTCCA
>NC_069480.1:26583549-26690180 GCF_026875155.1 Cherax quadricarinatus | reverse complement strand
AAGATGAGGTTAATCCCCTCGGCCTTGGAGTTAGTGTTCACAGCATCGTGGTGGAGGAGAATCTGGAGCAAAGGCAAGAAGACTGACGTTTATATAGGCGTCAGTGGAAGGGACGGGCAGCAGACGAGGGCAGTCACTGGTAGGCGGGATTCCCCAGTGGAAGTAGGTCCTTCCCAAAGAGATGGGTTAGTTGTAGTAGCCGTGAAGAAGGTCTTGTAGATGTCCTCTGATTCTCCTCCACCACGATGCTGTGAACACTAACTCCAAGGCCGAGGGACTGATTACCTCATCTTTTGTATATAGTTCTACTGTCTTCCTATTATGTCCTAGAATGTGTATTGATAAAGCCACTGGATGGCGAAGCGTCTACAATAAAGATATCCAGATGTTGCACATGTGTCTTAACTTTCATATTGTCGGTATTTTATACCTTTCTTACACAACTTGTCAGACACTGCAACATCATGGAATCTTGGTTCAGAGGACATCTACAAGACCTTCTTCACGGCTACTGCAACTAACCCATCTCCTTGGGAAGGACCTACTTCCACTGGGGAATCCCGCCTACCAGTGACTGCCCTCGTCTGCTGCCCGTCCCTTCCACTGACGCCTATATAAACGTCAGTCTTCTTGCCTTTGCTCCAGATTCTCCTCCACCACGATTGCTTGTGAACACTAACTCCAAGGCCGAGGGACTGATTACCTCATCTTTTGTATATAGTTCTACTGTCTTCCTATTATGTCCTAGAATCTGTATTGATAAAGCCACTGGATGGCGAAACGTCTACAATAAAGATATCCAGATGTTGCACATGTGTCTTAACTTTCACAATGTTAAGTGTGTGCCAGACAATGTTAGGTGTGTCAACAATGTTAAGTGTGCCACACAATGTTAAGTGTGTGCCACACAATGTTAAGTGTGTGTCAGACAATGTTAAGTGTGTGCCACACAATGTTAAGTGTGTGCCACACAATGTTAAGTGTGTGTCAGACAATGTTAAGTGTGTGCCACACAATGTTAAGTGTGTGTGCCACACAATGTTAAGTGTGTGCCAGATAATGTTAAGTGTGTGCCACACAATGTTAAGTGTGTGCCAGACAATGTTAAGTGTGTGCCACACAATGTTAAGTGTGTGCCACACAATGTTAATTGTGTGCCAGACAATGTTAAGTGTGTGCCACACAATGTTAAGTGTGTGCCAGACAATGTTAAGTGTGTGCCACACAATGTTAAGTGTGTGCCACACAATGTTAAGTGTGTGCCACACAATGTTAAGTGTGTGCCACACAATGTTAAGTGTGTGCCAGACAATGTTAAGTGTGTGCCACACAATGTTAAGTGTGTGCAAGAAAGGTATAAAATACCGACAATATGAAAGTTAAGACACATGTGCAACATCTGGATATCTTTATTGTAGACGTTTCGCCATCCAGTGGCTTTATCAATACAGATTCTAGGACATAATAGGAAGACAGTAGAACTATATACAAAAGATGAGGTAATCAGTCCCTCGGCCTTGGAGTTAGTGTTCACAGCATCGTGGTGGAGGAGAATCTGGAGCAAAGGCAAGAAGACTGACGTTTATATAGGCGTCAGTGGAAGGGACGGGCAGCAGACGAGGGCAGTCACTGGTAGGCGGGATTCCCCAGTGGAAGTAGGTCCTTCCCAAAGAGATGGGTTAGTTGTAGTAGCCGTGAAGAAGGTCTTGTAGATGTCCTCTGATTCTCCTCCACCACGATGCTGTGAACACTAACTCCAAGGCCGAGGACTGATTACCTCATCTTTTGTATATAGTTCTACTGTCTTCCTATTATGTCCTAGAATGTGTATTGATAAAGCCACTGGATGGGGGAAGCGTCTACAATAAAGATATCCAGATGTTGCACATGTGTCTTAACTTTCATTTTGTCGGTATTTATACCTTTCTTACACAACTTGTCAGACACTGCAACATCATGGAATCTTGGTTCAGAGGACATCTACAAGACCTTCTTCACGGCTGCTGCAACTAACCCATCTCTTTGGGAAGGACCTACTTCCACTGGGGAATCCCCCCCCACCAGTGACTGCCCTCGTCTGCTGCCCGTCCCTTCCACTGACGCCTATATAAACGTCAGTCTTCTTGCCTTTGCTCCAGATTCTCCTCCACCACGATGCTGTGAACACTAACTCCAAGGCCGAGGGACTGATTACCTCATCTTTTGTATATAGTTCTACTGTCTTCCTATTATGTCCTAGAATCTGTATTGATAAAGCCACTGGATGGCGAAACGTCTACAATAAAGATATCCAGATGTTGCACATGTGTCTTAACTTTCACAATGTTAAGTGTGTGCCAGACAATATTAAGTATGTGCCACACAATGTTAAGTGTGTGCCACACAATGTTAAGTGTGTGTCAGACAATGTTAAGTATGTGCCACACAATGTTAAGTGTGTGCCACACAATGTTAAGTGTGTGTCAGACAATGTTAAGTGTGTGCCCTCCGCATCTGTGATCCTCAGTTCCTTCCAGCAGAAATTTCCACTCTTCATAATTCGTTCTCCCGTCTTGGCTACCCTTCCCATTTCATAGACTCTGCCCTCTCACGTGCTAAACGCAATTTCTTCTCTCCCAAACTCTCTACTCATGAGAACTCTTCTATCCTCTGTCTTCCCTACATTTCCGGTCTTTCTAATCTCAACAATTCTCTCCGTCCCTTAGACATCAATCTTACCTTCCGCCAGACTAACACTCTTCGCACTAATCTCGTTCATACCTCTCCTCCCTCTACAGATGTTCCTGGTGTCTACTCTATTTCTTGCTCCTCCTGTCCTCTTCAGTACTTCGGAGAAACTGGTCGATCTCTTTCTGACAGACTTAGGGAGCACAAAAATAGTGTTAGGCTTGCCGACACTGACAATGCTCTTTTCTGTCACGTCAGAGATCATAGCCATCCTATTGACTTGTCTTCTGCTAAAACTGTCTTCCCTACTTCCAACTCGAACAGTCGCCGTCTAGTTGAATCCTCTCTAATACACAACTTTCCTTGTATGAACCTTAGCCCTGGCTTCGTCTCTGTAGATGCCTTCCTCTCCCACTACATTGTAAAATGCTCCAAACTTCAGAACACCCGTGACTTAACCTGAATCCTCATTTTCTTCTTTTTCTTCCTCTTCCCCTTTCCTCTCTCCCTTTCTCCTCTAGGTTGTCTTTCTCTCTCCTGTCTCGTGTTTCTGTTCCTTCTTCATTTATTTTATTCCCCTTTCACGCACCTCGGTGCGCTTGCTCTCCCTCTGTGGGTTTCTAGCTCTCTTGCAGTGCTCTCCTTCCTTTGTTTTTGACTGGCTCGTTATCCTTATTTCCCACTTCTACCACTACTACTACCTCTTCTTCTTCTACTACAACTACTGATGAAATTAAGACACATGTGCGGAGTCTGGTTGTCTTTGTTGTGGACGTTTCGCCATCCAGTGGCTGGCTGGATGGCGAAACGTCTACGGTGGGGATGCCCGGGTGTTGTGCATGTGTCATTTCATCCTGTCGGTATTATATACAATTCATTGTACTACTACTACTACTACTACTACTACTACTACTACTACTACTACGACTACCGCCTGCGGCCCCTTCGCCCACCCTCTTCCTGCTTATATAGCCGTCTGCTCCACCTCTGTAGTGTGACTTTGTTCAATGGTCCCAAGAGTCGGAACCGAAACGTCGTCGTAAGCTTCTCTCTCTTTTATGTGCGGGTATTTTGTGTATTGTGCTAGTGTTTAACGCTGGTGTTTAACGCTGGTGTTTAAGGTTGGTGTTTAAGCTTGGCGTTTAACGCTGGTGTTAACCTGGTGTTTAATAACGCTTGGTGTTTAAGCGCTGGTGCTTAACCTTGTGTTCAAACGCTGGTGGTTAACGCTGGTGTTAAGGTTGTGATTAACGCAGGTGTTTAAGGTTGGTGTTTACGCTGTGTTTAAGGTTGGTTTTAAACGCTGCTGTTTAACGCTGGTGATTTGACCCTGGAGTGTTAAGGTCTGGTTTTTTTAAACGCGGTGTTAACGCTGTGTATAAGGTTGGTGTTTAAGGTTGTGTTAAGGTTGGTTTTTAAGGGGTTGGTGTTTAAGGTTGGTGTTTAACGCTGGTGTTTAACGCTGGTGTTTAAGGTTGGTGTTTTTTTTAAAAAACGCTGGTGTTTAAAACGCAGGTCATTTAACGCTGGTGTTTAACGCTGGTGTTTAAGGATGGTGTTAGCACTGACCGATGTTTCTAAGAGATAGAGAGGTCTCTTTTGTGTTCTTAAAGGTAGGGCGTCAGAACTTTACAACGCAGTGTTTAACGCAGGTGTTTAAACGCAGGTTGTTTAACGCAGGTGTTTAACAGCTGTGTTAACCTCTGGTGTTTAAAACGCTGGTGTATAACCTGGTGTTTAAAACGCTGGATGTTTAAGTTGGTGTTTAGCACTGTATGTTTGAACGCATTGTGGTTTAACGATCTGGTGTTTAACGCTGGAGTTTAACGCTGATAAGGTGTTTAAACCTGACTATAGTTGTGTCTAAGTCAATACTAAAACAAAGACACGCTGGTGTTTAACATTGGTGTTTAACGGTGGTGTTTATTGCTGGCGTTTAAGGTTGGTCTTTAACGCTGGTGTTTAAAGCTGGTGTTTAACGCTGGTGTTTAACACTGGTGTTTAAGGTTGGTATTTAACGCTGGTGTTTAACGCTGGTGTTTAACGCTGGTGTTTAACGCTGGTGTTTACGGTTAGTGTTTAAGGTTGGTGTTTAACGCTGGTGTTTAACACTGGTGTTTAAGGTTGGTGTTTAACGCTGGTGTTTAACGCAGGTGTTTAAGGTTGGTGTTTAACGCTGGTGTTTAAAAAAATTGTGTTTAACGCTGGTGTTATTGACCCTTTGTTTAGGTTGGTTATTACGCTGGTGTTAACGCTGGTGTTTACGGTGATTGGTTTTTAACGCTGGTGTTTAAAACGCTGGTGTTTGAACCCCCTGGTGTTTCAAGGATGATAATCTATCTCTTCTAACGCTGAGGTGTTAACGACTGGCTTTACGGGAGTTGTGGATTGTTTAAACGCTGGTAGTTTAACGCTGAGTGTTTAAACGCTGGTGTTTAAGGTTGGTGTTTAACGCCGGTGTTTAAACGCTGGTGTTTAGGATAGGTTTAAACGCAGGTGTTTAAACGCTGGTGATTAACACTGTGTTTAAACGCTGGTGTTTAGGTTGGGTGTTTAGAGCACTGGTGTTAACGCTGGTGTTTAATAACGCTGGGTGTATAACGCTGGTGTTTAACACTGGTGTTTAAGGTTGTGTTAAAAACGCTGGTGATTTAAAACGCTGGTGGTAACGCTGGTGTTAATGCTGGTTGTTAAACACTGGTGTTAACTCTGGTGTTTATTCGCTTGTTTAAGCACTTGTGTTTTAACGCTGAGTTTAAAACGCGTGTTACGCTGGTGATTAACGCTGGTATTTACGTTGGTGTTTAATGATGGTGTTTAAAAGCTGGTGTTTACCGCTTGTGTTTAAAACCGCTGGTGTTTAACCGCTTCTGTTAAAGGTTGGCGTTTAACGCTGGTGTTTAACGCTGGTAGTATTATGTTTGGTGGTTTAACGGAACGCTGGTGATTAACGCTGCTGTTTAACGCTGGTGTTCATGGGGGGGGGGGGGGGTGGGGTTGAAAGGCTAGTGTTTAAACGCTGGTGTTTAAGGTTGGTGTTTAAACGCTGGTGTTTAACGCAGGTGTTTAAGGATTATTTTTAAACGAATGGTATTTAACGCCTGGTGTTTAACGCTGGAGTTTTAAGGTTGGTGTTTAACGCTGGTGTTTACGCAGGTGTTTTAACGCTGTGTTGATCGGGGGGCGGGGGGGGTTTAAAACGTCTGAGACGTGGTTTAATCGCTGGTGTTTATCCTGTGTTATTTTAACGCTGCGTGTTTAACGCTGGCGTGTTTAAGTTGTGATTTAACCGCTAGGTGTTTAACGCAGGTGTTTAACGCTGGGTTTAAACGCTGGTGTTTAACGCTGGTGGTTAACGCTGGTGTTTAAAACGCTGGTGTTTAAACGCTGGTGTTTTTTAAAAAAAACGCGGTGTTTAACGCTGGTGTTTGACGCTGGTGTTTAACACTGGTATTTAAACGCTGGTATTTACAACGCTGGTTTTAACACGGTGTTTAAAACGGAGCTGGTGTTTAACGCGGTGTTTAACGCTGCGTTTTAACGCTGGTTTGTTTAACGCTGGTGTTTAACGATGTGTTTAAACGCTAGGTGTTTTAACACTGGTATTTAACGCTGGTATTTAACGCTGGTGTTTAACGCTGGGTTTAACTCTGTGTGATTAATCGCTGGTGTTTAACGCTGGTTGTTTAAAACGTTGCGGTGGATTTAAACGTTGTGTTTTACAACGTTGTGTTTAACGTTGGTGTTTAACGTTGGTGTTTAAACGTTGGTGTTTAAACGCTGGGGTTTTAACGCTGGTGTTTAACGCTGTGTTTAAACGCTGGTGTTTAAACGCCTGGTGTTTAACGCTGGTTTTAAACGCTGGTGTTAAAAAGCTGGTGTTTAACCCTGGTGTTAACACTGTGTTTAAGTGGTAATTTAACGCTGGTGATTAAAGCTGGTTGTTAACGCTGGTGTTTAAACACGGTGTTTAAGTTGTATTTAACGCTGGTGTTAAACGCTGGTGAGTTTTAAACGCTGGTGTTTAACGCGCTGTGTTTAAAGCTGGTGTTTAAAGGTCTGTGTTTAACCGTATTTAAACTCCTGGTGTTTAAGGTAGGTGTTAAACGCAGTGTTTAACGCTGTGTTAAAAATGGTGTTTAAAACGCTGTGTTTGACCCTGTGTTTAACGCCGGTGTTTAAGGTTGGTGTGTTAACGCCGGTGTTTAACGCTGGTGTTTAAGGTTAGTGTTTAAACGCTGGTGATTAACGCTGGTGTTTAACGCTGTTTTAAGTTGGAGTCGTTAACGCCGGTGTTAACGTCTGGTTGTTAAGGTTGGTGGTTTAGCACTGGTGTTTTAAGTAAAACAGCTGGTGTTTAACGCTGGTGGTATAACGCTGGTGTTTAACACTGGTGATTAAGTTTAGTAGTTTAACGCTGTGTTTAACGCTGGTGTTTTAAACGCTGGTTTTAAACGCTGGTGTTTAACGCTGGTGTTAATGCTGGTGTTTTTAACACTGGTGTATTTAACTCTGTGTTTATCGCTTGTGTTTAACACTTGTGTTTTAACGCTGGGTGTTTAACGCTGGTGTTTAACGCTGGTGTTTAACTCGTGTTTTAACGCTGGTATTTAACGCTGGGTTTTAACGCTATTATTTAACGCTGGCATTTTAACACTGTGTTTAAACCCTGGTGTTCAACGCGGGTATTAACGCTGTTGTTTAAGTTGGCGTTTAACGCCTTGAATTTAATGCTGGAGTTTAACCGCTGGTGTTTTTACACTTGTGTTTTTACACTGTGTTAACGCGTGGTGTTTTACACTGGTGTTTAAACGCTGGTGTCAAACGCTGGTGTTAAACAACTGTTGTCCCTAACGCTGTTAGTTATAACCCTGGTGTTTAAACGACTGATGTTTAAGGTTGTGTTTAAGGTAGTGTTTTTAACGTAGGTGTTTAAACGCAGGTGTTTAAAACGCTGGTGTTTAACGCTGCTGTTAAAGGTTGGCGTTTAACGCGGTTGTTTTAACGCTGTGTTTAGGTGTGTTTTAACGCTAGGTTTAACGCATGCTGTTTAAACGCTGGTGTTTATGGTTGGTGTTTAACAACGCTGGTGTTTAAGGATATTTTCTTTAAAAACGCTGGTGTTAACGCTGGTTTTTAACGCCTGTGTTTAACCTGTGTTTAACGCGGGTGTTTAAGGTTGTGTGTTTAACGCAGGTGTTTAAACGCTGGTGTTTAACGCTGGTGTTTAAGGTGGTGATTTTAACACTGGGTGTTTAACGCTGGTTTAAGGTTGGTTTTAAACCTGGTGTTTAAGGTTGGTGAAGCGTTGTTTTTACACTGGTTTAACGCTGGTGTTAAAACGCTGGTGTTTTAAACGCATGGTGTTAAGGTTCTGTGGTTTTACACTGGTGTTTAACGCTGGTGTTTAAGTTGGTGTTTAACGCTAGTGTTTAAGGTTGGTGTATAAACGCTGGTGTTTAACGCTGGTGTTTAACCGCTGGTGTTTAAGGTTGTGTGTTTACCGCTGGTGTTGGAACGGTGGTGTTTTAACGCTGTGTTTAGGTTTTGTTTTAACGCTGGTGTTTTAACGCTGGTGTTTTAAGGTTTGTGTTTAACGCCGTATTTAACTCTGGTGTTTAACGCTGTTTTATCGCTGTTGTTAAAACGCTGGTGTTTAAGGTTGTGTTGTGTTTAACGCAGTAGTATTTAACTCTGGTGTTTTATACCTCTGTTTGTTAAGTTGGTGTTTATCGCTGTTTTTTAAAGCTGGTGTTTAACGCTGGTGTTTAACGCTGGTGTTAAAATTGTGTTTAACGCTGGTGTTTTAACCGCTGGTGTGACCCTGGTGTTTAAGGTTAAGTTTTTAAACGCTGTTGTTTAACGCGGTGTTTTAACGCTGGTGTTTACGTTGGTGTTTTAACGCTGGTGCTTAACCACTGGTGTTTTAACGATGGTGTTTTATCGCTGTTGTTTAACGCTGGTGTTTATCGCTGGTGTTTAAGGGTGGTGTTTAACGTCGTGTTTAACGCTGGTGTGTCGCGCTGTGTTTTAATCGCGGGGTTTTTAAAAAAAAGCGGGTGTTTAAGGTTGGTGGTTTTAACGCTGGTGCTTAACGCTGGTGTTTAACCGCTGGTGATTAAAAAACGCTGGTGGTTTAACGCCGATGTTTAGCGCTGGTGTATTATCGCGGGTGTTTAAGGTTGTGTTTAACCGCTGTGTTTAACGCTAGTGTTTTATCGCTGGTGTTTAACGCTGTGTTTAACGCTTGTGTTTTTTAACGCTGGTGTTTAACGCTGGTGTTTAACGCTGGAGTTTAACCAAGGTGTTTAAAACTTGTGTTTAACGCTGATTTTACCGCTGGTTGTTTAAACGCTGTTGTTTAACTCTTTGAGTTTAACTCTTGTGTTTAAACTCTGTTTTTAACTCTTGTGTTTAACTCTTGTGTTTAAGGCTGTGTATAACGCTGGTGTTTAATGCTGGTTTTTAATGCTGGTGTTTTTAACACTGGTGGTTTAACGCGCTGGTGTTTAACGCTGGGTTTAATGTCTCGTGTTTAACGCCTGGGTGTTTAAAGCTGTGTTTTTAATGTTGGTGATTAACACTGGATGGTTTAACGCTGTGTTTTAAGGTTGGTGTTTAAGGCTTGTGTTTAAAAAACGGCTGGTGTTTAAGGTTGTGTTTAAGCTGGTGTTTAACGCTGGTTTTTCAGGTAGTGTTTTTAACGGCTTGTGTTAACGCTGTGTTTACCTGTGTTTTAAGGTTAGTGTATAAGGTTGTGCTTAACGCTGGTATTAATCGCAGGTGTTTTAAGTTTTGTGTTTTAACGCTGGTATTAACTCTGGTGTTAAGTTGTGTTTAACGCTGGTGTTTAAGGCTGGTGTTTAACGCTGCTGTTTGACCCCTGGTGTTTAAGTTGGTTTTTAACGCTGTGTTAACGCTGGTGTTTAACGCTGGTGTTTAACGCTGGTGTTTAACGCTGGTGATAACGCTGGTGATTAACGCTGTTGTTAACGCTGGGTGTTTAAGGTTGGTGTTTAACGCTGGTGTTTAACGCTGGTTGTTTAAGGTTGTGTTTAACGTCTGGTGTTTAACGCTGGTGTTTAAGGATGGTGTTTACACTGGGAGCTTAACGCTGGTGTTTTAACGCTGGTGTTTAGCACTTGGTTTTTTTAACACTGGTGTATAACGCTGGTGTTTAACACTGTGTTTAACGCTGGTGTTTAACACTTGTGTTTTAACGCTGGTGGTTAACACTTGTGTTAACGCTGGTGTTTAACGCTGGTGTTTAACACTTGTGTTTAACGCGGTGTTTAACGCTGGTGTTAACACTTGTGTTTAACGATGGTATTTAACAGCTGGTGTTTAGGTAGGTGTTAACGCGGTGTTTAACACTTGTGTTTTAAGATGGTGTTTAACGCTGTGTTTAACGCTGTTGTTTATCGCTTTTTTTAAGGTTGTGTTTTAACGCTGTGTTTTATCGCTGTTGTTTAACGCTGGTGTTTAACGCTGGTGTTTAAGGTTGCTGTTTAACGCTGCTGGTGTTTAACCCTGGTGTTTATCTCTGTGTTTATCGCTGGTGTTTAACGCTGTTGTTTAACGCTAGTGTTTAACGCTGGTGTTTAAAACGCTCTTGTTTAAACCTGGGGTTTAACCCTGGTGTTTAACGCCTTGTGTTTAACGCTGGTGTTTAACGCTGCGTTTAACGCTTGTTTTTTAAGGTTGGTGTTTTAAAACGCTGTGTTTATCGCTGTGTTTAACGCTGTTGTTTAAACAAACGCTGGTGTTTAAGGTTTGGGTTTAACGCTGGTGTTTAAAGCTTGTGTTTAACGCTGGCGTTTAACGCTGGCGTTTAACGCTGGTGTTTAACGCTGGTGTTTAACGCTGGTGTTTAACGCTGGTGCTTAACGCTTGTGTTCAACGCTGGTGGTTAACGCTGGTGTTTAAGGTTGGTGATTAACGCTGGTGTTTAAGGTTGGTGTTTAACGCTGGTGTTTAAGGTTGGTGTTTAACGCTGGTGTTAACGCTGGTGTTTGACCCTGGTGTTTAAGGTTGGTTTTTAACGCTGGTGTTAACGCTGGTGTTTAAGGTTGGTGTTTAAGGTTGGTGTTTAAGGTTGGTGTTTAAGGTTGGTGTTTAAGGTTGGTGTTTAACGTTGATGTTTAACGCTGGTGTTTAAGGTTGGTGTTTAACGCTGGTGTTTAACGCAGGTCATTAACGCTGGTGTTTAAAACGCTGGTGGTTTAAAAACGCGGTGTTTAACGCTGGTGTTTAACGCTGGGAGTTTACCGCAGGTGTTTAACGCTGTGTTTAAACGCCTGGTGTTTAACGCTGTGTTTAACGCTGGTGTTTAACGCTGATGTTTAAGGTTGGTGTTTAGCACTTATGTTTAACGCTGGTGTTTAACGCTGGTGTTTAACGCTGGTGTTTACGCTTGGTGTTTAAGGTTGGGTGTTTAACGCTGTGTTTAACATTGGGTGTTTTAAACGTGAGTTTATTGCTGGCGTTTAAGGTTGGTCTTTAAATGCGCTGGTGTTTAAAGCTGGTGTTTATAAACAACGCTGTGTTTTAACACTGGTGTTTTAAGCTTGGTATTTCTAACGCTGGTGGTTATATCGCTTTGTTTAAAAACGCTGGAGTTTCACGCTGGTGTTTACGGTTATTGTTTAAGGTTTGGTGTTTAACGCTGTTGTATAACACTGGGTGTTTAAGGTTGGTGTAATAACGCTGGCTGGTGTTTAACGCAGTGTTTAATTGGTGTTTAACGCTGGTGTAAAATTGGTGGTTCAAGCTGGTGTTTGACCCTGGTGTTTTAAGGTGGTTTTTAAAACGCTGGTGTAACGCTGGTGTTTACGGTTGGTGTTTAACGCTGGTGTTAACGCCGCTGGTGTTTGACCTGTGTTTAAGGTTGGTTTTTAAGCTGGTGTTAAACGCTGGTGTTTACGGTTGGTGTTTAACGCTGTGATTAACGCTGGTGTATAACGCTGGTGTTTAAGGTTGGTGTTTTAACGCCGGGTTTAAACGCTGGTGGTTTAAGGTTAGTGTTAACGCTGGGTTGTTTAAGCGCTGGTGATAACACTGGTGTTTAAACGCTGGTGTTTAAGGTTGGTGTTTAGCACTGTGTTTAACGCTGGTGTTAAACCTGGTGTAAAACGCTGGTGTTTTTAACACTGGTGTTTAAGGTTATGGTTTAACGCTGGTGTTTAACGCTGGTGTTTAAACGCTGGTGTTTAAATGCTGGTTGTTTAAACACGGTGTTTAACTCTGGTTTTATTCGCTTGTGTTTTTAACACTTGTGTTTAACGCTGGTGTTTAAAACGCTGGTGTTTACCGCTGGTGTTTAACGCTGGTGTTTAACGCTGTATTTAAGTTGGTGTTTAATGATGGTGTTTAGAAAACGCTGGTCTTTCAACGCTGGATTTAACGCTGTTGTTTAAAGGTTGGCGTTTCACGCTGGTATTTACTGATGGTGTTTAACGCTGGTGTTTAACGCTGGTGTTTAAGGTTGGTGTTTTACACTGGTGTTTAACGCTGGTGTTTAAGATTGGTGTTTAACGCTGGTGTTTAAGGTTGGTGTTTAAGGTTGGTGCTTAACGCTGGGTTTAACGCTGGTGTTTACGCTGGTGAGTATACCGCTGTGTTTAAAACGCTGGTGTTTAACGCTGGTGTTTAACGCTGGTGTTTAACGCTGGTGTTTAAGGTTGGTGTTTTACACTGGTGTTTAACGCTGGTGTTTAACACTGGTATTTAACGCTGGTATTTAACGCTGGTGTTTTAACGCTGGTATTTAACGCGGTGTTTAAACGCTGTGTTTAACGCAGTGTTTAAGGTTGTGTTTAAACGCTGTGTTAACGGTGGTGTTTAACGCTGGTGTTAAGGTTTGTTAAACGCTGGTGTTTAACGCTGGTGTTTAAGGTTTGTGTTTAACGCCGGTATTTAACTCTGGTGTTTAACGCTGGTGTTTTATCGCCTGTTGTTTAACGCTGGTGTTTAAGTTTTGTGTTTAACGCAGGTATTTAACTGTCTGGTGTTTAACTCGGTGTTTTAAGGTGGTGTTATCGCTGGTTTTTAAAGCTGGTGTTTAACGCTGTGTTTAACGCTGGTGTTAAAAATGGTGTTTAACGCTGGTGTTTAACCTGGAGTATTTGACCCAGATGTTTAAGGTTGGTTTTTAAACGCTGGGTTAACGCTGGTGGTTTAAACGCCTGGAGTTTATACGGTTGGTGTTTAAGGAACGCTGGTGTTTAACCCTGGTGTTTACGCTGTGTTTAATTCGCTGTTGTTTAAACGACTTGGTGTTATCGCTGGGTTTAAGGTTGGGGGTGTTTAAAAACGCTGGTGTTTAACGCTGGTGTGTAGCGCTGTGTTTTAAAAAACGCGGGTTGTTTAACCGGGTGTTTAAGGTTGGTGTTTTAACGCTGGTGCTTAACGCTGGTGTTATCGCTGGTGTTTATAACGCTGGTGTTATAACGCTATGTTTAGCCGCTGGTGTTTAATCGCGGGTGTTTTAAGGTTGGTGTATAACGCTGTGTTTAACGCTATGTTTATCGCTGGTTGTTTAAACGACTGGTGTTTAACGCTGGTGTTTAAAAACGCTGGTGTTTAAGGTTGGTGTTTAAGGCTGGTGTTTTAAACGCTGGTGTTTAAGTATGTTTAACGAACGCTGGTGTTTAACGCTGTGTTTTTAACGCTGTGTTTTAAAGTTAGTGTTTAAGGTTGGTGTTTAAATAACGCTGTATTAACGCAGTGTTTAACGCTGGTGTTTAAAGGTTTGTGTTTAACGCTGGTATAACTCTGGTGTTTAAGTTGTTGTTTAACGCTGGTGTTTAAGCTTGTTGTTTAACGCTGCTGATTGACCCTGGTGTTTAAGGTTGGTTTTTAAACGCTGGTGTTTAACGCTGGTGTTTTTTAACGCTGGTGTTTAACGCTGGTGTTTAACGCGGGTTGATTTAACGTCTGGTGATTAACGCTGGTGTTTAACGCTGGTGTTTTAAGGTTGGTGGTTTACGCTGGTGTTTAAAACGCTGTGTTTAAGGTTGGTGTTTAAACGCTGTGTTTAACGCTGGTGTTTAAGGATGGTGTTTAACACTGTGCTTAACGCTGGTGTTTAACGCTGGTGATTAGCACTGGTTTTTAACACTGGTGTTTAACGCTGTGTTTAACACTGTGTTTTAACGCTGGTGTTTTAACACTTGTTTAACGCTGGTGGTTAACACTTGTGTGGAAATATCGCTGTGTTTAACGCAGGTGTTTAACACTTGATGTTTAACCGATGGTATTTAACGCTGAGTTTAAGGTGGTGTTTTAACGCTGTGTTTAACGCTGGTGTTTAACCTTGTGTTTAGGTTGGGTGTTTAACGCTGGTGTTTTAACGCTGGTGTTTATCGCTTGTTGTTTAAGGTTGGTGTTTATCGCTGGTGTTTATCGCTGTTGTTTACGCTGGTGTTTTAAACGCTGGTGTTAAGGGTTGCTGTTTAACGCTGGTGTTTAACGCTGGTGTTTACCTCTGAGTTTTTATCGCTGGTGTTTATCGCTGTGTTTTAACGCAAGTGTTTAACGCGTGGTGTTTAACGCTGGGTTTAACGCTCGTGTTTAACGCTGGTGTTTAACCCTGGAGTTTTAACCCTGTGTTTTAAAAAATAACCCTGGTTTTAACGCTGGTGTTTAACGCTGGCGTTTAACGCTTGGATTTTTAAGGTTGTTGTTTCAAAAACGCTGGGTTTATCGCTGTTGTTTAACGCTGTTTGTTTAACCTGGTGTTTAAGGTTGGTGTTTAACGCTGGTGCTTAAACTGGTGTTTTTAACGCTGGCGTTTAACTTCGGCGTGTACGCTGTGTTTTAATCGCTGGTGGTTTAACGCTGGTGTTTTAACGCTGGTGCTTAAACGCTTTGTTCAAAGCGCTGTGGTTAAACGCTGAGGTTAAGGTTGTGATTACGCTGTGTTTAAGGTTGGTGTTAACGCTTTGGTGTTTAAGGGTGGTGTTTAACGCTGCTGTTTAACGCTGGTGTTTGACCCTGGTGTTTAAGGTTGTTTTTAACGCTTGGTGTTAAACTGGTGTTTAAGGTTGGTGTTAAGGTTTGGTGTTTTTAAGGTTGGTGTTTAATTGGTGTTTAAGGTTGGTGTTTAACGTGGTGTTTAAAGCTGGGTTTTAAGGTAGGTGTTTTTAAACGCTGGTGTTTAACGCAGGTCATTAACGCTGGTGTTTTAACGCTGGTGTTTTGAAACGCTGGTGTTTTAACGCTGGTGTTTAACGCAGGTGTTTAAACGCAGGTGTTTAAACGCTGGTGTTTAACGCTGGTGTTTAACGCTGGTGTTTAACGCTGGTGTTTAACGCTGATGTTAAGGTTGGTGTTTAGAGCACTTATGTTAAAACGCTGGTGTTAACGCTGGTGTTTAACGCTGGTGTTAAACGCTGGTGTATAAGGTTGGTGTTTTAACACTGGTGTTTAACATTGGTGTTACGGTGGTGTTTATTGCTGGCGTTTAAGGTTGGTCTTTAACGCTGGTGTTTAAAGCTGGTGTTTAACGCTGGTGTTTAACACTGGTGTTTAAGGTTGGTATTTAACGCTGGTGTTTAACGCTGGTGGGCTTTTATATCGGCTGGTGTTTAACGCTGGCGTGTTTAACTGTACGGTAGTGTTTAAGGTTGGTGTTTAACGCTGGTGTTTAACACTGGTGTTTAAGGTTGGTGTTTAACGCTGGTGTTTAACGCAGGTGTTTAAGGTTGGTGTTTAACGCTGGTGTTAAAAATTGGTGTTTAACGCTGGTGTTTGACCCTGGTGTTTAAGGTTGGTTTTTAACGCTGGTGTTAACGCTGGTGTTTACGGTTGGTGTTTAACGCTGGTGTTTAAACGCTGGTGTTTACAACCCAGGGTGTTTAATGTTGGTTTTTTAACGCTGGTGTTAACGCTGGTGTTTACGGTTGGTGTTTAACGCTGGTGTTTAACGCTGGTGTTTAACGCTGGTGTTTAAGGTTGGTGTTTAACGCTGGTGTTTAACGCTGGTATTAACGCAGGTGTTTAACGTGGTTTTTAAGGTTTGTGTTTTTAACGCTGGTATTAACTCTGGTGTTTAAGGTTGGTGTTTAACGCGGGGGTTTAAGGCTGGTGTTTAACGCTGCTGTTTGACCCTGGTGTTTAAGGTTGGTTTTTTAACGTGGTGTTAACGCTGGTGTTTAACGCTGGTGTTTAACGCTGGTGTTTAACGCTGGTGATTAACGCTGGTGATTAACGCTGGTGTTTAACGCTGGTGTTTAACGCTGGTGTTTAACGCTGGTGTCTAACGCTGGTGTTTAACGCTGGTGTTTAAGGTTGGTGTTTTACACTGGTGTTTAACGCTGGTGGTTAACACTGGTATTTAACGCTGGTATTTAACGCTGGTGTTTAACGCTGGTATTTAACGCTGGTGTTTAACGCTGGTGTTTAACGCTGGTGTTTAAGATTGGTGTTTAACGCTGGTGTTTAACGCTGGTGTTTAACGCTGGTGTTTAAGGTTTGTTTAACGCTGGTGTTTAACGCTGGTGTTTAAGGTTTGTGTTTAACGCCGGTATTTAACTCTGGTGTTTAACGCTGGTGTTTATCGCTGTTGTTTAACGCTGGTGTTTAAGGTTTGTGTTTAACGCTGGTATTTAACTCTGGTGTTTAACTCTGGTGTTTAAGGTTGGTGTTTATCGCTGGTTTTTAAAGCTGGTGTTTAACGCTGGTGTTTAACGCTGGTGTTAAAAATTGGTGTTTAACGCTGGTGTTTAACGCTGGTGTTTGACCCTGGTGTTTAAGGTTGGTTTTTAACGCTGGTGTTAACGCTGGTGTTTAACGCTGGTGTTTACGGTTGGTGTTTAACGCTGGTGTTTAACACTGGTGTTTAACGCTGGTGTTTATCGCTGTTGTTTAACGCTGGTGTTTATCGCTGGTGTTTAAGGTTGGTGTTTAACGCTGGTGTTTAACGCTGTTGTTTAGCGCTGGTGTTTAACGCGGGTGTTTAACGCGGGTGTTTAAGGTTGGTGTTTAACGCTGGTGCTTAACGCTGGTGTTTATCGCTGGTGTTTAAAGCTGGTGTTTAACGCTGATGTTTAGCGCTGGTGTTTATCGCGGGTGTTTAAGGTTGGTGTTTAACGCTGGTGTTTAACGCTAGTGTTTATCGCTGGTGTTTAACGCTGGTGTTTAACGCTGGTGTTTAACGCTGGTGTTTAACGCTGGTGTTTAACGCTGGTGTTTAACGCTGGTGTTTAAACTTGTGTTTAACGCTGGTGTTTAACGCTGTTGTTTAACGCTGGTGTTTAACTCTTGTGTTTAACTCTTGTGTTTAACTCTTGTGTTTAACTCTTGTGTTTAACTCTTGTGTTTAAGGCTGGTGTTTAACGCTGGTGTTTAATGCTGGTGTTTAATGCTGGTGTTTAACACTGGTGTTTAACGCTGGTGTTTAACGCTGGTGTTTAATGCTCGTGTTTAACGCTGGTGTTTAAAGCTGGTGTTTAAGGTTGATGTTTAACACTGGTGTTTAACGCTGGTGTTTAAGGTTGGTGTTTAAGGCTTGTGTTTAACGCTGGTGTTTAAGGTTGGTGTTTAAGGCTGGTGTTTAACGCTGGTGTTTAAGGTTAGTGTTTAACGCTGGTGTTTAACGCTGGTGTTTAACTCTGGTGTTTAAGGTTAGTGTTTAAGGTTGGTGTTTAACGCTGGTATTAACGCAGGTGTTTAACGCTGGTGTTTAAGGTTTGTGTTTAACGCTGGTATTTAACTCTGGTGTTTAAGGTTGGTGTTTAACGCTGGTGTTTAAGGCTGGTGTTTAACGCTGCTGTTTGACCCTGGTGTTTAAGGTTGGTTTTTAACGCTGGTGTTAACGCTGGTGTTTAACGCTGGTGTTTAACGCTGGTGTTTAACGCTGGTGATTAACGCTGGTGATTAACGCTGGTGTTTAACGCTGGTGTTTAAGGTTGGTGTTTAACGCTGGTGTTTAACGCTGGTGTTTAAGGTTGGTGTTTAACGCTGGTGTTTAACGCTGGTGTTTAAGGATGGTGTTTAACACTGGTGCTTAACGCTGGTGTTTAACGCTGGTGTTTAGCACTGGTTTTTAACACTGGTGTTTAACGCTGGTGTTTAACACTTGTGTTTAACGCTGGTGTTTAACACTTGTGTTTAACGCTGGTGTTTAACACTTGTGTTTAACACTTGTGTTTAACGCTGGTGTTTAACGCTGGTGTTTAACACTTGTGTTTAATGCTGGTGTTTAACACTTGTGTTTAACGCTGGTGTTTAACGCTGGTGTTTAACACTTGTGTTTAACGATGGTATTTAACGCTGGTGTTTAAGGTTGGTGTTTAACGCTGGTGTTTAACGCTGGTGTTTAACACTTGTGTTTAAGGTTGGTGTTTAACGCTGGTGTTTAACGCTGGTGTTTATCGCTTGTTTTTAAGGTTGGTGTTTAACGCTGGTGTTTATCGCTGTTGTTTAACGCTGGTGTTTAACGCTGGTGTTTAAGGTTGGTGTTTAACGCTGGTGTTTAACGCTGGTGTTTATCTCTGGTGTTTATCGCTGGTGTTTATCGCTGGTGTTTAACGCTGGTGTTTAACGCTGGTGTTTAACGCTGGTGTTTAACGCTGGTGTTTAACGCTGGTGTTTAACCCTGGTGTTTAACCCTGGTGTTTAACCTTGGTGTTTAACGCTGGTGTTTAACGCTGGCGTTTAACGCTTGTTTTTAAGGTTGGTGTTTAACGCTGGTGTTTATCGCTGTTGTTTAACGCTGTTGTTTAACGCTGGTGTTTAAGGTTGGTTTTTAACGCTGGTGTTTAAAGCTGGTGTTTAACGCTGGCGTTTAACGCTGGCGTTTAACGCTGGTGTTTAACGCTGGTGTTTAACGCTGGTGTTTAACCCTGGTGTTTAACCCTGGTGTTTAACCCTGGTGTTTAACGCTGGTGTTTAACGCTGGCGTTTAACGCTGGTGTTTAACACTGGTGTTTAACGCTGGTGTTTAAGGTTGGTGTTTAACGCTGGTGTTTAATGCTGGTGTTTAACGTTGGCGTTTAACGCTGGCGTTTAACGCTGGTGTTTAACGCTGGTGTTTAACACTGGTGTTTAACGCTGGTGTTTAAGGTTGGTGTTTAACGCTGGTGTTTAACGCTGGTGTTTAACGTTGGCGTTTAACGCTGGCGTTTAACGCTGGTGTTTAACGCTGGTGTTTAACGCTGGTGTTTAACGCTGGTGTTTAACGCTGGTGTTTAACGCTGGTGTTTAACGCTGGTGTTTAACGCTGGTGTTTAACCCTGGTGTTTAACGCTGGTGTTTATTGCTGGTGTTTAACGCTGGTGTTTAACGCTGGTGTTTAACGCTGGTGTTTAACGCTGGTGTTTAACGCTAGTGTTTAACGCTGGTGTTTAACGCTGGTGTTTAACGCTGGTGTTTAACGCTGGTGTTTAACGCTGGTGTTTAACCCTGGTGTTTAACGCTGGTGTTTAACGCTGGTGTTTAACGCTGGTGTTTAACGCTGGTGTTTAACGCTGGTGTTTAACGCTGGTGTTTAACGCTGGTGTTTAACGCTGATGTTTAACGCGTGTTTAACACTGGTGTTAAACAGATATCAAGGTACACGTAGATGATTCTCGGAATCGAGGTCCTAATTTCATGTAGGTCATATTAAGGTTTCTTGAAATGAAGAGAGTTGCAGGTGATCTTCAGGATGACAGTAATCCTGACATCCTGAGGATCAAGGTGCATTTTGAGGGTTTTGGACATGAAAGTACATGTAAAGGATCCTCAAGATCAAGGTAACCCTGACTTAAAGGTGCATACAGAGGATCCTGAGGATCAAGGTAACTATGAGAACAAGGTACAGGAAGAAGATCCTCATAAATAAGGTACTCCTGGCATCAAGGTACATTTCATCCCAAATCATCGTTGGTGAAGGAAGAAGAAATCAGTCTTTTTAAAAAGATGAAGAGAAGTCAGCAAGACATCCTACTGGTGCAAGTGTTCCACAAGGAAGTGTGCTGGGACCATTGTTATGGAATGTCTACTTCAACCACCTTCTTCTTCTCATCCCAGAATCACGTACATATGCTGACGACTGTACACTGACATTCACTTATCCAAGAGAAGAAATGCCAGCTGTTCTAAGCTACATCAATCACCAGCTGAGAGCTATATCAGCTTGGAGAAATAGATGGCAAGTAACATTTGCACCTGAGAAAACGCAAATGATGATCGTCTCTAGGCACCATGATGGTAATGCTGGTGCAGTAGTAAGGATGAATGGGAGGGTGTTGGCACCTGGAGAAAAAGTTGATATCCTTGGGTGGCCCGGTGGCCTGGTGGCTAAAGCTCCCGCTTCACACACGGAGGGCCCGGGTTCGATTCCCGGCGGGTGGAAACATTCGACACGTTTCCTTACACCTGTTGTCCTGTTCACCTAGCAGCAAATAGGTACCTGGGTGTTAGTCGACTGGTGTGGGGCGCATCCTGGGGGACAAGATTAAGGACCACAATGGAAATAAGTTAGACAGTCCTCGATGACGCACCGACTTTCTTGGGTTATCCTGGGTGGCTAACCCTCCGGGGTTAAAAATCCGAACGAAATCTTATCTTGGGGTGAAATTTGACTCCAAACTAACCATGAAGAACCATGTTGTAAATCTTGCAAACAGGGCAGCCAGGAAGCTTACAGCACTTCGCCGTATCTCGCATCTGCTTGACAGTAGGGGTTGCAAGATTCTGTACGAGGCACTAGTACGCTCACACCTTGAGTATGCTCCACTTTCTTGGTTTGCCTGCCCCTTCCCCTCTCATCTGCGACTGCTTGACAGAGTAGAGAACAGAGCAAGACGTCTCATCTCTTGCCTGGACCCATCCTGGATAGATCTGTCATTTCAGCAGAGCCTTCAACATAGGAGGGATGTGGGTGGCCTTACTGTTATGTACAAGGCCTATATTGTCAAAGTACCACACTTGGATCCACTTCGAGGACAGCGTGAAACAAGCTTTTATGCCACATGACGGGCAGAAAGCAGCAACTTCACTTTGGCTGTACCCTTCTCCAGAACATCACTCCATCTGAGATCATATATACCCATATATATATATCATATATACTCGCGTATGGAACACATTCGTACAGCATAATGATGTCAACGAGATAAAGTCAGTTGAGCAAATGAAAATGCTGGCACACAGATGGCTCCAACTTCATCCTGTTCCGTACTTGTATGTCTCATAACAATAAAAATGCTTTCAAATGAGCTGATGTAGGTAACAGCTCTTAGCTCGTCAATAAAATTAGGAATCCTTAACCTGTAAATAGCTTGTCAATAAAGCTAGGGATCCTCAACCCCCGGAACTCTCTCCAGGTAAACTCCAGGTATAGGAATCCCACAACACAAGGACCCTAATGGAAACAAGTGACCTTTTTTTCGTTATCCTGGGTAATTTACACTTTTCTTTTATATTTTATTTAAAAAATTGCGTGTGAAGCAGACATTTAAGACCCCCCCCTCTTCAACATACCACCTTATAACCAACAAATGGAGAAGACCTCACTTGCTGTGGCATGCAAAGAGTACGTAACCTTTATTCGGCGCATGTACACATCCTCATTTACAGGCTATCTCCCCCAACCAGCGAACCAGGTGACTAAGTTGACGATGGGGCCCCGTCGTTCAACTAGTACCTAGGTTCCAGCCAATAAGATGGTTTTGGCAATCGCAGAGGTTATGTGGGTACCACTCTCCTGTCTGCCCTTGTCATTCCCATTCCAGAGCTGGTTGAAGCACGGTCTGCTCTCTTGTGGCTTCTATTTTGCCTTGCTTACCGTGGAGTGCACTGATACCTATCACTGTATATAGTGTACATATTGCCGTTCTAAATTGGTGAAGGATAATACAAGTCAAAACCTTTGTTTATTTTGCTTCCTTTACACCCAGGATAACAGGCCATTTGGACTCCTGGCTTGTAATATTCGTACTCATGACATTAAACACAATTTACACTATGTATGATAATTGTACCTATGTGTACCTGTGCCTAAACTTAATGGGAGGAATTCAGGTTTGATCCAAGGAAGGGGAGCACAAGTCAAGTTCCTTGGATCTAGAGCCCCTGGCCGACATCAAGGCACCTCCTCTGAATAATAATAAGTTTGTTTTGACATGATACATGATTGTACAAAATTCTGACAGTAAGTCCGGGACAAAAATTTCCATATTGAGGCACAACTGCTGCCTCTATCACCCAGCATGACCTAATTACAATATATGTGTACACACAGTGAAGTAAAATATACTACACCACTGGTAACGTGTACGGTTATAAAGAGTAGGTGTGTAGAAACGTCTGCTTCTCTGCTTGACACAACACTGACTGACATTATCCAGGAGTCCACATTATCCAGGAGTCCACATTATCCAGGAGTCCACATTATCCAGGAGTCCACATTATCCAGGCTCAGACTGAAATGTTTATTTCTCTAAAGATTACAATGTGTGGTTTGCATATTATAAAATTTTAATTACAAATTAGGCCACTATCAGGCCTAGGTATTTCGGGCAGACTAATTCATACTATAAACTATCGTAGTTTGACGGTGGGGTATAACTGGCCCCATCACTGGATCTGACCCATTATCCTACATATCTCGACAAACGCAATATGTATTCCTACAACACCAACACTAGCATACAAGAAGGCTGATTGGGAGTCTCAAAAACACCATTGCCAACACCAACCTCAACTACAACACCAAACCAACTACAGATATCGACAACTCGACCTCATCCTTCAGACAATAACACGAGCAACTAATACTGCAATACCCACAAGAACAGACACCAGAAGAACAGACACCAGAAGAACACACACCAGAAGAACAGACACCAGAAGAACACACACCAGATGAACACACACCAGAAGAACAGACACCAGAAGAACAGACACCAGAAGAACACACACCAGAAGAACAGACACCAGAAGAACACACACCAGAAGAACAGACACCAGAAGTACAGATACCAGAAGAACACACACCAGAAGAACACACGCCAGAAGAACAGACACCAGAAGAACACACACCAGATGAACACACACCAGAAGAACAGACACCAGAAGAACAGACACCAGAAGAACACACACCAGATGAACACACACCAGAAGAACAGACACCAGAAGAACAGACACCAGAAGAACACACACCAGAAGAACAGACACCAGAAGAACACACACCAGAAGAACACACACCAGAAGTACAGATACCAGAAGAACACACACCAGAAGAACACACACCAGAAGAACAGACACCAGAAGAACACACACCAGAAGAACACACACCAGAAGAACACACACCCTCAATCAGAACAAAAGAGACTCCTCAACATGCTACCACAACCTCTTCCGCCTCAACACAGATTCAACCAATTAAGACAGGACCTCACATACCTCAGGAACAACATACTTCAGAGCCAAGAGCTGGGTCACAACACTCACTGGGCTGGGCTCATTCATCAGGCAAATGAGCAACGCATAAAACCCCAAAACTTTCTGGAACTTCATTAACAGAATCCGAGGTAACGCCAACAACAGCAAATTCGAACACATCACCGACCCACAAACATATTTAAGAATATATGGGAGAATATTTTCCACCCACACCCCCCACAACCAAACATTCTGCCACACACACACACACACACACACACACACACACACACACACACACACACACACACACACACACACACACACACACACACCAAATTGACCAATGGAACACTGAACACACACCTAACGTCACCTGACAGGTACATACAACTTGATTCAACCCCATCACAGTCAATGACATTAAAACTCTCATTCAGCGCCTCCCTCTTTGAAAGCATAACAACTTAGCCAATTTATCAGTTCTATCATGTATCTGAAGACCAATGTGAGATGGAATCCACAGCATGTGCACTCTGACACAGCATGTGCACTCTGACTCCACTGTCCACAATCCTACCATACCTGTGTCTGGCTTCTGACACAGCATGTGCACTCTGACTCCACTGTCCACAATCTTACCATACCTGTGTCTGGCTTCTGACACAGCATGTGCACTCTGACTCCACTGTCCACAATCTTACCATACCTGTGTCTGGCTTCTGACACAGCATGTGCACTCTGACTCCACTGTCTACAATCTTACCATACCTGTGTCTGGCTTCTGACACAGCATGTGCACTCTGACTCCACTGTCTACAATCTTACCATACCTGTGTCTGGCTTCTGACACAAGCATGACACAATTTATACTTAACGAGTTGAGAGCATTTATGGATGACAGAATCAGTTACAATTAGTGTCAACCTTAGATACACAGACACATTTGAGTGCCAGGAGCACCTGATGCTGCTGCAGAGGGTGGCACACATGTACTGGCTGCCGCAGAGGGTGGCACACATGTACTGGCTGCTGCAGAGGGTGGCACACATGTACTGGCTGCTGCAGAGGGTGGCACACATGTACTGGCTGCTGCAGAGGGTGGCACATATGTACTGGCTGCTGCAGAGGGTGGCACACATGTACTGGCTGCTGCAGAGGGTGGCACACATGTACTGGCTGCTGCAGAGGGTGGCACACATGTACTGGCTGCTGCAGAGGGTGGCACACATGTACTGGCTGCTGCAGAGGGTGGCACACATGTACTGGCTGCTGCAGAGGGTGGCACACATGTACTGGCTGCTGCAGAGGGTGGCACACATGTACTGGCTGCTGCAGAGGGTGGCACACATGTACTGGCTGCTGCAGAGGGTGGCACACATGTACTGGCTGCTTCTAAGTACATTTTTGAATCAAGACAATAGGAAAATATTTCTCTTCTTTTATTCTCAAAAATACATTTCCCTTGATAAATAGTTATTTGTCAGGCCTCAGAACGTCACTCCCCTCAAGGACGGTTCCTTGATGTTGGTGAGGGGCTCTTGATTATAATAATAATAATAATAATCAGAACGTCACTGTTTTTACAAGTTTATAAAATGAAATAATGGGTAGGTAGTAAATATTAATTAACAAAACACATCCTCCTCCAGGCGCTGTATACTCCTCTGGGTTTAGCGCTTCCCCTTTGATTATAATAATAATAATAATGTCTTGGCTGCCTGATTATTATTATTACAATCAAGGGGGAAGCGCTAAACCCGGAGGATTATACAGCGCCTGGGGAGGGATGTGGAAGGCATTCAGGCTTAATTTGGGGAACTGGAGCACAGATCCAATTCCCTAAATCAAGAGCCCCTCACCAACATCAAGGAACCTTCCTTGAGGGGCCCTAAATCAAGAGCCCCTCACCAACATCAAGGAACCTTCCTTGAGGGGCCCTAAATCAAGAGCCCCTCGCCAACATCAAGGAACCTTCCTTGAGGGGCCCTAAATCAAGAGCCCCTCACCAACATCAAGGAACCTTCCTTGAGGGGCCCTAAATCAAGAGCCCCTCACCAACATCAAGGAACCTTCCTTGAGGGGTCCTAAATCAAGAGCCCCTCACCAACATCAAGGAACCTTCCTTGAGGGGTCCTAAATCAAGAGCCCCTCACCAACATCAAGGAACCTTCCTTGAGGGGCCCTAAATCAAGAGCCCCTCACCAACATCAAGGAACCTTCCTTGAGGGGTCCTAAATCAAGAGCCCCTCACCAACATCAAGGAACCTTCCTTGAGGGTCCTAAATCAAGAGCCCCTCACCAACATCAAGGAACCTTCCTTGAGGGGCCCTAAATCAAGAGCCCCTCACCAACATCACGGAACCTTCCTTGAGGGGCCCTAAATCAAGAGCCCCTCACCAACATCAAGGAACCTTCCTTGAGGGGTCCTAAATCAAGAGCCCCTCACCAACATCAAGGAACCTTCCTTGAGTACTTTTTGAATCAAGAAAATTATTTCTCTTCTACTTTTAAAATTGGATTTTTTCTGTTGGACTTTCTTCATTCCCAGGATCCTGTACATGCACCTTGATGGACATGTACCTTGATATCAAGAGTACATTCATCCCCAGGAATACCTTGATCCTGGGGATACCTCAGCATCAAGATACCTCCACCTCCACATGGACCACCTTGATCCTCAGGATCCTCTATATGTTCCTTGATGTCAGTATTACCTTGATCATGAGGATCCTCTACCTTGATGTCATGATATTTTCACATGGACCACCTTGATCCTCAGGATTCTTTGTGTTCCTTGATGTCAGTATTACCTTGATCATGAGGTTCTTCTGCATATACCTTGATGTCATGATGCCTCCACATGGACCACCTTGATCCTCAGGATCCTCTACATGTTCCTTGATGTCAGGATAGCAGGAAATCATGGAGATTAGCGGGGAATCTGAGAGATTAGCAGGAATTTTGAGAGATTAGCAGGAATTTTGAGAGATTAGCAGGAATTTTGAGAGATTAGCAGGAAATCAAAGAACTTAGCAGAGAATCAGGGAATCAGGGACATTAGTAGGGAATCAGGGATATTAGTAGGGAATCTGAGAGATTAGCAGGAATTTAGGGACATTATCAAGGAAACGGAGATTAGCAGGGAAACAGGGAGATTATCAAGGAAACTTGGGGATTGTCAGATAGGCTAGAATACTCTACGATAGTCAAGGATAGTGTGAAATAGTCTAGCATATGCTGTGATAGCCTAGGATAGTGTTGTGATAGGGTAGGATAGTCTAGAATAGACTAGGATATTGTGGGATAGGATAGGATTATCTAGGATATTGCAGGATAGGCTGGGATAGCCAAGGAAAGTGTCCGATAGGCTAGGATATTCATAACGTCCCCAGGCCCCAGGTAACGTCCCAAGGCCCCGGATAAGCTCCCCAGGTGAAGGATAAGCTCCCCAGGCCCCTAATAACCTCCCCAGGCACTGTATAATCTCTCCAGGCCCCTAATAACATGACCTGCCTCTAATAACCTTTCCAGGCCATGTATAACCTCCCCAGGCGCCTAATAACCTCCCCAGGCCCCTAATAACCTCCCCAGGCCCCTAATAACCTCCCAAGATCCCTAATAACCTCCACAGGCCTGTATAGGCCACTTATAACCTCCACAGGCCTCTAATAACCTCCCTAAGCCACTTATAACCTTCCCAGGCCCCTAATAACCTCCCCAGGCCCATTATAACCTCCCCAGGCCCTGTATAACCTATCCAGGCCCTGTATAACCTACCCAGGCCCTGTATAACCTACCCAGGCCCCTATAACTTCCCCAGGTCCCATATAACCTCCCCAGGCTAAGTATATCTTCCCGAGGCCCGTGATAACCTCCCCAGACCACTTATAACCTCACCAGGTCCCTAATAACCTCCACAGGCCCCTAGTAACCTCCCTAGGCCTCCTATAACCTCGCCAGGCCCCGTATAACCTCCCCAGGCCCTTAACCTCCCCAGGCCCCTAATAAGCTCCCCAGAATCCTAATCTCCACAGGACCCTAATAATCTCCCCAGGCCTCTAATAACCTCCCCAGGCCCCTAACCTCCCCTGGCCCCTAATAACCTCCCCAGGCCCCTAATAACCTCCCAATATCCCTAATAACCTCAACAGGCCTGTATAGGCCACTTATAACCTCCACAGGCCTCTAATAACCTCCCTAAGCCACTTATAACCTCCCCAGGCCCCTAATAACCTCCCCAGGTCCTGTACAAGTTCTATATTGCTCATATGTTGCACACACAACAAAGGAAAAACACTCAGTACTTACTTCAAGTGTATAAAAAGATACACAACACAACAGATATAAAATAATGCACGAAAATTAACACTGAATTAAGGAGATTAAAAGAACATAAGAACATAAGAACGAAGGAACACTGCAGAAGGCCTACTGGCCCATGCGAGGCAGGTCCAAGTCCCTACCGGCTTAAGCCAATGCACCCAACCTAGTCAGGTCAGGTCACATTGACTCAAGGGAGGAACACGGCAACCGACCTTGTAGCACAAGCTATCAGGTCTAACTCACACCCACCCACATCTACTCATGTATTTATCCAACCTATTTTTAAAGCTACACAACGTTTCTGGCCTCTATAACGGTACTTGGGAGTTTGTTCCACTCATCCACAACTCTATATACCAAACCAGTTACTTTCCTATATCCCTCCTGAATCTGAATTTTTCCAACTTAAAACCATTGCTGCGAGTCCTGTCTAGGCTAGATAATATCAGCACACTATTTACATCCCCTTTATTTATTCCTGTCTTCCACTTATAAACCTCAATCATATCCCCCCTAATTCTACGTCTTTCTAGAGAGTGCAGTTTCAGGGCCCTTAGTCTATCCTCATAGGGAAGGTTTCTGATACATGGGATCATCTTTGTCATCCTCCTTTGTACATTTTCCAGAGAATTTATATCCATTCTGTAATACGGTGACCAAAACTGTGCAGCATAATCTAAATGAGGCCTAACCAAGGATGTATAGAGTTGAAGAACAACCTGAGGACTCCTATTATTTATGCTTCTTGATATGAAGCCAAGGATTCTATTAGCTTTATTGCGAACACTTATGCACTGTTGTCTTGGTTTCAGATTACTGCTAACCAGAACTCCTAAATCTTTTTCGCAATCCGTAATATTAAGATCTACATTATTTAGTTTATATGTGGCATGGTTATTGTCCTGTCCAACATTTAGAACTTTGCATTTGTCTATATTAAACTGCATCTGCCACTTCTCCGACCACTGCATCAGTCTATTCAAATCTTCCTGGAGTGCTCGAATGTCCTCGTCAGAATGAATTCGACGGCCTATTTTGGTGTCATCGGCAAACTTGCCGATGTCGCTCTTTATGCCCTCATCTATGTCGTTTATGTAGATTGTGAACAGCAGGGGGCCCAACACTGACCCCTGTGGAAACACGCTCGTGACGCTTCCCCACTCTGATTTTCTCCCCATTTATGCAAACTCTCTGCTGCCTATTTGTCAACCATGCCTCTATCCAGGAAAAAATTTCTCCTCCTATTCCATGTGCTTTAATTTTCCTCAATAGTCTCAGATGTGGGACCCTGTCAAAAGCCTTACTGAAGTCCATATACACAATATCATATTCGTTACCATGATCTACCTCCTCAAATACCTTAGTGAAAAAAGTTAATAAATTCGTAAGGCAGGAACGTCCCTTTGTAAAACCATGCTGAGATTCGTTGATTAATTTATGCTTTTCAAGGTGGCTACGAACTGCCTCGGCAATTATTGATTCCATAAATTTTCCCACTATGGAGGTTAGGCTTATTGGTCTATAGTTCGAAGCTAAGGACCTGTCACCTGTTTTGAAAATAGGTATCACATTTGCCATTTTCCACTTATCTGGCACCATGCCAGTTTGTAGTGATATGTTGAAAAGATTAGCCAAAGGTGTGCTAAGCTCCTCTTTACATTCCTTTAGAACCCTTGCATACAGTTCATCAGGGCCTGGGGATTTGTTAGGTTTTAATTTATCTATTTGCCTAGGACCATGTCACTTGTGACCCTAATAGTGCACAGTTTATTATCGTCCTGTTCTACATAATTTATCATTACTGGAATATCACTGGTATCCTCCTGTGTAAAAACTGAGAGGAAGTATGTGTTAAAAATTCTACACATTTCCTTATCACTGTCAGTGAGCTGACCCGAGGAACTTTTGAGTGGGCCTATCTTGTCCCTGATCTTACTTCTGTATACCTGAAAGAATCCTTTTGGGTTAGTCTTCGATTCTCTTGCAACTTTAACCTCATAATCTCTTTTTGCTTTTCTAATTCCCTTTTTATTTCTCTCTTTAACTGAATATATCGATTTCTTAATTGCCCCTCTCCTCTTTTGATTTGCCTATATATGCCTCTCTTTTGACCAATCAGATATTTTAATCTATTGTTCATCCATTTAGGATCATTTTTGTTTGATCTGATTTCCCCTATTTGGAACATAATTTGACTGAGCAGCTAGAACTATGCCCTGGAAAGCATCATATCGGCAACCATCACCACCTACCTGACCCCTAGTCAGGTCATTCCAGTTCAGCCCACCTAAGTAATTTTTCAGTCCTATGAAATCAGCCAAGCGAAAGTCAGGGACGGAGACTTGATTGCCATTATTAGGGGAATTCCATGATATGTTAAAACTGAGTGATTTGTGATCACTCTCCCAAGCTCATCATTAACCTCAAGATCATTAATTAGTGTTTCCCTACTGGCAAGAACCAAGTCAAGGAGGTTATTTCCCCTAGTTGGCTCTGTCACAAACTGTTTTAAAAACAATCCTGGATCGTATCAAGAAAGTCACCCGACTCTAAATTTCCTGTCAAATTGCTCCAGTCAATCTGTCTATAGTTGAAATCTCCCATTAGCACAACATTTTCGTATGTAGATGCCTTACGAATTTCGTCCCATAGAAGTTTACTGCACTCCCTATCAGATTTGGGGCCCTGTAAATCACACCCAAAATTAGTTTTTCTCGGCCCTCGAGAAGCTGTAACCAAACAGATTCAGTGGCTGACGCTTCTAATTTAATATCTTGTCTAACACAACAATTTAAATTGTCTCTGACATACATCGCTACTCCACCACCTTTCCTGTTGACCCTGTCAGTGTGGAATAATTTATAGCCTTGTATGTGACATTCAGATGGCCCTCTCTCTATCTTTCAGATTGAGCCAGGTCTCTGTTATAGCAATAATATCTATGTTTCCTGCACTTGCAATTAATCTTAGCTCATCTATCTTATTTCTAACACTCCTGCTATTAGTATAGTAAACCTTAAGGGAGCTAGTCCCTTGCTGCCCTCTGCTGTCCCCCTTTTTTTTCTGACCTGTTCTATTGTCTTTATTTATAACTTCATGCTGAATGCCTTTTATACATTTACTGTTTCCAACCCTAGTGTTGCAACCTGCTTGTTTCCCACACACACCCATACCTCTATCTTCCATCAGTTTAAAATCATAGGCATTTCACCAATGGCCTTCTCAATCGGTCTGCAAGTGCTACCACCCCTGCCCCAGAGAGATGAACCCCATCCCTTGCATACATATCATGTTTGCCATAAAAGTTGTTCCAGTTGTCAATGATGGGATTGCAAGTTCTTGCAGTATCTGTCTAGCCAGCAATTTACACCAATTGCCCTAGACAACCATTCATTTCCTACTCCCCTTCTAGGCAAGATGCTACATATGATTGGGATCCCTCCCTTAGACTTAATGAAATCTATAGCTGACCTGTACTTATCTAGCAGCTCTTCTCTCCTACCCTTCCCAATATCATTTCCACCAGCACTGAGACAGATAATGGGCTTGTTCCCATTACCTGACATGATATTATCCAGTCTGTTGACAATGTCCCCAACACCAGCTCCAGGGAAGCACACTCTATCTCTCATCTTCTTATTCCTATTACAAAAAGCACGGTCAACATATCTTACCTGAGAGTCACCAACCACAAGAATGCGCTTACCTTCATTAGCAGGGGCAGTATGTACCCTTACCTTCACTGGCCACTGAAGTACATTCATCCTGGAGAACAGAGAAGCGATTTCCTACCTTCAGATCTTCACTCTTAACTTTCCTTACTCTGATGCGCCTCCCATTACTGTGAACAACTCGCCACTTGTAGCAGGTGCTGGCTGACCTCACTGCTGGTACCCGTTGCTACCTCCCCACCTACAGCCTCCTCACAGTGAGAGACAGACTGCACCTCACTGCTAGAAGCCTCATTCCCCACATCTCCAACCACCTCACACTCTCTCCCAGGCCCATTGAGGTGGACCTTCAGCCTCCTAATCTCCTCCTGGAGAAGCAAGACCTCCTCCTTCAACTCTCCAAACTCAGATTTTAAAACACTGCAGAAGCAAGCCATGCTTTGTAACCGTCCACGCTAATCCCCAAAGCAGCTCAGGGTCTGTGACCTCACGTGACGACTGAAATGAATGCAATCAGTACATGATAAACACTGAGTCTGATCAAGAGTCACTGAATGTCACTAAGAGAAAAATTCACTGGGAACACAAAAGAAATGTCTCAACACTCGCAAATGTCTCTAAAAAAAAATATTATAGCTGTAACACTTGAAAAAAATGAGATTGATGGATTGTTTATATCGTCTTGCTGCTGTCCTCTGCACAGATGATCGTAGAATTGCGCTTAAATCGGCGAGAGACAACACACAGGAGGCTTTTAAAGATGGCGCGCCACTCTCTAGCTCTTGACCCCCTATGTGGTCCTTAAAATATGGTGCTACAACCCTTAGCAGTGCACCAAAACACTGATGAGGTAGGTGAGTTGTAATGGCCGACTGTAGTTGGGTTTGTGGGTAATGGCTGAGCGAGGCGTCTGAGACCGGCAATGGTGCGACACACGTGATCGTGAGTGGCTGGGCTTATGGGTTGAACGTCGTAAGCCTCACTGAGAAAACCCACACTGCCGCGAAGATAATTCTAAGCCGGCTGGCTTAGAAGAAACCCACGAAATACTACAACACCACAAGGATGACAAGGAGCACTCAGAATGCTTGGAACTTGAATCACAATTATTATTATTATTATAATCAAGGGGGAAGCGCTAAACCCGGAGGATTATACAGCGCCTGGGGGGGGATGTGGAAGGCATTCAGGCTTAATTCGGGGAACTGGAGCACAGATCCAATTCCCTAAATCAAGAGCCCCTCACCAACATCAAGGAACCTTCCTTGAGGGGGGTACTTGAATCACAAGCGATGAAGGCTACTCATGTGGCTTGCTTGAGTACTGGGGTAAGACACCTGGGTTAGTTGCTAGCTGGCTTATCTTAACCCTTCACACAGAATAGCTTGATAACTTCACACGATGAGCACAGCAGGGGTGGAAGCTGGCTTGGCAGGCAAAATAATTGGATGGAGTAGGCTAGGCTGGACTGGACTCGGGTGTTCTGACTCCCCCACCACAGACTGGAAGCTGGCTTATTTTGCAAACTCGGGTCAACCCCTCGGGAGTAATGCAAAAAAGCAGGAAACACTAATACAAAGAGACTGACCAGTGAATAATGTAGAAGCTGGTAGAGTAGCTGGCTTGAGGTAGCTGGCTGGGTGAATCTCGGTAGTCGGTAGGCCTACTGGTAACACGAAATGGCCGTCTTGCTGGTCGACAACTTTATCTCCAGAAATCGCTGTAATCGTCAGAATTACAGGCTCACCGCTGTCACCATTTGTCGTAAGGGTTCTTGAATGGAGATATCGTAGGATAAGGTAGACACACTTGTAGGATGGTAGGTGTATTGTCAGACTGAGATGAGAGATGGAGCCCGGTGCCTAGCCTGTTCACGCCTGTATGGACTGCCGCCGAGTGAGGACGGGACAGGGGGATCACTGCCCATGTGTATCCCTATGACGTCACACAAAGCCAAAGGCCTACGAGGGATCTCGTGTCTAAAGCACAGGGATGATACTAATATGCTATGCTATATAATACTGGGAATACAGGGATCAGCAACTATGCTGACACCCCTGATAACCTCCCCAGTCCCCTAATACACCTGCCCAGGATCCTAATAACCTCCCCATGCCCCTAAAAGCCTACCCAGGCCCATAACCTCCCCAGGTCCCTAATAATCTCCCCAGGCGCTGTATATCCTCCCCATGCTCTGTATAACCTCCACAGGCCCCTAATAACCTCCCCATGCATCGTATAACCTCCCCAGGCCCCGTACATCTTCCCCATGCCCCTAATAACCTACCCAGGCCCCTAATAACTTCCGCATGCCTCTAATAACCTTCCCAGGCCATGTATAACCTCCCCAGCCCCGTATAACCTCCTCAGGCCCAAAATAGCCTCCCCAGGCCCCTAATAACCTCCCCAGGCCCCTAATAACCTCCCAGGCCCCTAATAACCACCTTAGGCCCCTAATAACCTCCTCAGGCCCCATGTAACCTCCCCAGGACCCGTATAACCTCCCCAGACCCTAATAACCTCCAAGGCCTCTAATAACCTCTCCAGGCCACGTATAAAGTCCAAGCTCCTAATAACCTCCCTAGGCCCCTACAACCTCCTCAGGCCCCTAATAATCTCCTCAGACCCCTAATAACCTCCACAGGCTTCTAATAACCTCCACAGGCTTCTAATAACCTCCACAGGCTTCTAATAACCTCCACAGGCTTCTAATAACCTCCACAGGCTTCTAATAACCTCCACAGGCTTCTAATAACCTCCACAGGCTTCTAATAACCTCCACAGGCTTCTAATAACCTCCACAGGCTTCTAATAACCTCCCCAGGCCCCTAATAACCTCCCGAAGCTAATAACCTCCCCAGGCCCCTAATACCCTCCCCATGCCATGTATAACCTCCCCAGGCCATGTATAACCTCCCCAGGCCATGTATAACCTCCCCAGGCCCCATATAACCTCCGCAGGCCCCGTATAACTTCCCTGGCCCAGTATAGCCTCCCCAGCCACTAATAACATCCACAGGCCTCTAATAACGTCCCCAGGCCACTTACAACCTCCCCAGGCACTTAATAACCACCCTAGGACCCTAATAACCTCCCCAGGCCCCAATAACCTCACCCGGCCCTATATAACTTCCCCATGCCCCGTATAACCTCCACAGGCCACCTATGACATCCCAGGCCCCTAATAAACTCCCTAGGCCCCTAATAACCTCCCCTGGCCCCTAATACCCTCCCTAGACCCCTAATAACCTACTCAGGCCCCTAATAACCTCCCCAAACCCCTAATAACATCTTTAGGCCCCGTATATCCTCTGCAGGCACTGAATAACCTCCCCAGGCCCCTAATAACTTGCCCAGACCCAATACAACCTCCCCAGGCACAGTATATCTTACCCAGGCCCCTAATAACCTCCCCAGGCCCATTATAACCTCCCTAGGCCCAGTATAACGTCCCCAGGCCCTTAATAACCTCCACAGGCCCCTAATAACCTTCCCAGGCCCCGTATAACCTCCCCAGGTCCCGTATACCCTCCCCAGCCCCTTAACCTCCAGAGGCCCCTAATAAGCTCCCCAGGATCCTAATAACCTCCCCAGGCCCCTAATAACCTCCCCATGCACAGTATAACCTCACCAAGCCCCTAATAAGCTCCCTGGCCCTGTATATCCTCCGCACGCCCAGTATAACCTCCCCAGACCCCTGATAACCTGCTCAGGCCCCGTATAACCTCCGCAGGCGTTGTATAACCTCACCAGGCCCCTTATAACAACCCAGGCTCCGTTTAACCTCCCCAGGCCCCTAAAAACCTCCACAGGCCTCTAATAACCTCCCCAGGCCACTTACAACCTCCGTAGACACCTAATAACCTCCCTAGGCCCCTAATAACTTCCCCAGGCCCCAATAACCTCCCACAGCCCTGTATAACCTAACCAGGCCCCGTATAACCTCCCCAGGCCCCTAATAAGCTCCCCAGGCCTCTAATAACCTCCCCAGGCCCCTAATAACCTCCCTAGGCCCCCATATAACCTCACAATGCCCTTAATAACCTCCTCAGGCCTCTAATAACCTCTCAAGGCCACTTATAACCTCCCCAGGCCCCTAATAACCTCCCTAGGCCTCTAATAACCTCCCCAGCCCAATAACCTCCCCCGGCCCCGTATAATCTCCCCAGGCCCTGTATAACCTCCCCAGGCCCCTAATAAGCTCCCCAGTCCTCTAATAACCTCCCCAGGCCACGTATGACCTCCCCAGGCCCCTAATAACGTCCCTAGGCCCCTAATAGCCTCCCCAGGCCACGTGTAACCTTCCCAGTCCCCTAATAACGTCCCTAGACCCTAATAACCTCCCCAGGCCACGTGTAACCTTCCCAGGCCCCTAATAACCTTCTCAGGCCCCTAATAACCTCCCAAAGCCCCTGATAACCTGCCCAGGCCCCGTATAGCCTCCGCAGGCGTTGTAAAACCTTTGACAAGTTTGACCATGGCGCATTAGCACATGACCATTAGGACAAAATGCGTGCTAAAGGAATAACAGGAAAAGTTGGTAGAGGGATCTATAATTTCCTCACAAACAGAACACAGAGTAGTAGTCAACAGAGTAAAGTCCGAGGCAGCTACGGTGAAAAGCTCTGTTCCACAAGGCACAGTACTCGCTCCCATCTTGTTCCTCATCCTCATATCTGACAGACAAGGATGTCAGCCACAGCACCGTGTCTTCCTTTGCAGATGACACCCGAATCTGCATGACAGTGTCTTCCATTGCAGACACTGCAAGGCTCCAGGCGGACATCAACCAAATCTTTCATGGGCTGCAGAAAACAATATGAAGTTCAACGATGAGAAATTTCAATTACTCAGATATGGTAAACATGAGGAAATTAAATCTTCATCAGAGTACAAAACAAATTCTGGCCACAAAATAAAGTGAAACACCAACGTCAAAGACCTGGGAGTGATCATGTCGGAGGATCTCACCTTCAAGGACCATAACATTGTATCAATCGCTGCTGCTAGAAAAATGACAGGATGGATAATGAGAACCTTCAAAACTAGGGATGTCAAGCCCATGATGACACTCTTCAGGTCACTTGTTCTATCTAGGCTGGAATATTGCTGCACACTAACAGCACCTTTCAAGGCAGGTGAAATTGCTGACCTAGAAAATGTACAGAGAACTTTCACGGCGCGCATAATGGAGATAAAACACCTCAATTACTGGGAGCGCTTGAGGTTCCTAAACCTGTATTCCCTGGAACACAGGCGGGAGAGATACATGATTATATACACCTGGAAAATCCCAGAGGGACTAGTACCGAACTTGCACAAGAGAATCGCTCACAACGAAAGCAAAAGACTTGGCAGACGATGCAACATCCCCCCAATGAAAAGCAGGGATGTCACTAGCACGTTAAGAGACCATACATTAAGTGTCAGGGGCCCGAGACTGTTCAACTGCCTCCCAGCATACATAAGGGGGATTACCAATAGACCCCTGGCAGTCTTCAAGCTGGCACTGGACAAGCACCTAAAGTCGGTACCTGAACAACCGGGCTGCGGCTTGTACGTTGGTTTGCGTGCAGCCAGCAGTAACAGCCTGGTTGATCAGGCTCTGATCCACCAGGAGGCCTGGTCACAGACCGGGCCGCAGGGGCGTTGACCCCCGGAACTCTCTCCAGGTAAACAAGGCCCCTTATAACAACCTGAGGCCCTGTTTAACCTCCCTAGGCCCCCGTACAACCTCCCCAGGCCCCATATAACCTCCCTAGGCCCTGTATAACCTCCCCAGGCACCTAATAACCTCCCTAGGCCCCTAATAACCTTTTCAGACCCCAATAACCTCCCCGGCCCCATATAACCTCCCCAGGCAGTGTATAACCTCCCAGGCCCCTAATAAGCTCCCCAGGCCTCGAATAACCTCCCCAGGCCATGTATGATCTCCTCCCTAGGCCCCTAATAACCTCCCCAGCCCCCTAATAACCTCCCCAAGCCCCTAATCCCTCCTTAGGCCCAGTATAACGTCCTGAGGCCCCCAATAACCTCCCCCGCCCTAATTAAAACCTTCCTACGCCGCGTGTAACTTCCCAGGCAGTATAACCTCACCAGGTCCCGTATATCCTCCCCATACCCTTAACCTCCCCATGGCCCTAATAAGCTCCCCCGGTCCCATAACCTACCTAGGCCAATAATAACCTCCCCACGCCCCTAATAACCTCCCCAGTCCCCTAATAACCTCCCTAGGCCCGTAATAACATCCCCTAGCCCCTAATAACCTCCCAACCAATAACCTCCCCAGGCCCCTAATAACCTCCCTAGGCCCGTAATAACATCCCCTAGCCGCTAATAACCTCCCCAACCAATAACCTCCCCATGCCATGTATAACCTCCCCAGGTCCCGTATAACCTCCCCATACCCTTAATAACCTCCCAGGCCCCTAATAAGCTCCCCAGGATCCTAATAACCTACCTAGGCCCCTAATAACCTCCCCAGGCCCCTAATAATCTCCCCAGGCCCCTAATAACCTCCCCAGGCCCTGTATATCCTCCCCAGGCCCCTAATATCCCCTAGCACCTAATAACCTCCCCAAGCACTTAATTACCTCCCCATGGAATGGGAATGGGATGGACCCTGACACCCTTTCCCTACCTAGGAGCTAGCGTGCCTGTGGGAAAAAATCCCAAACGCCAAAAAGGAAGGGCAAAAGGGAGGGTTGGGGAGGAGGAAAGGAAAAAGGGGAGGATGGGAGAGGGAATGGGGGATTAGGGGGGTAATTAGGTTTGGTCTGAGGAAGGAGACCGACAGCTCTAATTCCTCAGACCAAGAGCCTCTTCACCACACCAAGGAGCCCCCCTTGAAGACACACAGGAGCGTAATTCCCTGAGTTTTTCACCAAATTTGTACTCTTGGTGTCGTTACCATCGGGAAAAGATTCTCTATCATTTCATAAAAAAAATTAAAAAATTTTGCGACATAGAATGACAATTTTAGAGAGGGGCTTGTGACAGTCACAGGTTAAGCAAGTTTTACATGTGGTTTTAGAGAGGGGCTTGTGACAGTCACAGGTTAAGCAAGTTTTACATGTAGTTTTAGAGAGGGGCTTGTGACAGTCACAGGTTAAGCAAGTTTTACATGTAGTTTTAGAGAGGGGCTTGTGACAGTCACAGGTTAAGCAAGTTTTACATGTGGTTTTAGAGAGGGACTTGTGACAGTCACAGGTTAAGCAAGTTTTACATGTAGTTTGGTTAACAAAATATTAACAATTAAGTTAACTTACTTGTAAGACAATAAAAAACATTGATCACATGGAATTTTTATTTTAACCAAAGGAAAGAACCATTGTTGTGGACTATCAAATATTCACTGTTTATTGTGTACCAAGACAATAATCAAACTTACTTTCATACTTTCTTTCTGATAGATTTTGTAGTCTTTCTGGCTGGCATAACATGTGTATGTGAGTAACCATCACTGCTGCTGCAGTCATCAGATTCCAGTTTATTTGGTATGGTGGTCAATGAGGCTTCAGCTGAGCCTTTGTAAGGTGACTGGCTGCGTTCAATGTCACATTCTGAGTCACTCTCAGTTTTTGTACTTTCTTCCTCAAATGTTTTTACATTTGCATCTTGTATTCTCTGATCGTCATCACTAGAGAATGAATCAAGAGTTTTAGTTCCTAAGTATTTTACTTTGGTTTCAAACATAGAAACAGTTGGTGCAGATATTTCTTTGCCTTTTTTTGACTTTGATTTTGCAGCGTCACTCTGACTTGTACCTTCCACTGCCTTGGACTTCACATAACCATCACTGGATAACTTATCTTTAGACTGCAAAGAATCACTTTTGTTCTCATTCTTTTTAAACTCAACATTTTTATTATTGTTCTTGCCAGAGAAAGAATCGGCAGTAAAGTCGTCATCGCTCACTTCTCCGGAGAAGTTATCCTCGCTGGTTTTTCTCACCGTCTTCTGCTTCCGTGGGCTTAACAAATAAACAGGATACTTCTTATTAGGATACACTTCTTCAAATATATCACGTTGAAAGAATGTAAACAATGTCTTGCGATGAACGCCAACGTACAATCTACGCAAATTTTTGTTCATGTTTTTCACATACTGTAACACTTGTTCTGCATATTTTTCCTTAAGTTCTTCACAACGTTCAGTATATCTTTGCTTCTCTTCCTTTGACAGGTTTTTCCATTCTTTTAAACACACATTACTAACTTGGGACTGTGATTCACATTTATCTTGGACCAAATGTTTTAACTTCATACGGAAGAGCATAAAAGGGTTCTTAGGAGGTTTGCATGGTTCATCAAGAAACTTTGGGATGGACATTTCAAATTTAATCGTATTTTCAAATGCTTCAGATGGTTTTAACAGTTGACGACGGGTACTTGCAGATGGGGCGGTTTTCTTAGGATTTTCCGTTTTCTTAATTTTACGTCCCTGTGAAAAACATTAGTTAAATAAGTTTTATATATTTTGATAAGATTAATAAGAAATACACATTATTTTCTTAAGCTGTTATTAAACTACACAAGTTGCTACAGTTTTAAAATAATTAACCAGATAGCAACCAAAAATATATCTGCTGAATTGAAAATGACTTTTCACTTTTCTCTTACTAGCTGTTACCACTCCTTTACCTAGATAGACACCCAAACATTTTACACAATGCAGTCACTAACCCCAATGTCTCCATCACCTAGACACTGACTACATCTCTACTGCCCTGGTTTCTCCTTGTATTTCTTGTATAAGAATTTAACTTAATTGGTTCCTAGGTGGAGTTGTGAAAGGGTTTGTTTTCTGGGTCACCCTGCCTCGGTGGGAGACTGCCAGCGTGTTGAAAATATGCAAATAAATAGTGGTCCCTCGTTTATTGTTGTTAATCCGTTCCTAGAAGTATGACGATTGTCAAAATCAATTCGAATCAATTTTCCCCATAAGAAATAATGTAAATACAATTAATCCATTCCTGACACCCAGAAGTATTAAAACAATATTTTTTTTACGTGAAATATAGATGTAGTACATAAACAATACAATGGGACATGATGAATGAAACATTAACAGCATAACACTTACCTTCATTGGTGATTCTTCTTAGTGTAAGGAAGACTGGAGGAGGAGAGAGATTGGATTAGTTACCGTTTAAAAGGGGAATCCCCTTCCATCAACACCTTAGGTACCAAGTCCTTTTCTGGGGTTACTTCTTTGTTTCTTAATGCCACTAGGACCAGCTTGAGAGTCACTGGAGTCCTGTCTCGCAAAAAAAAAAAAAAAAAAAAAAAAAAAAGTGTCCAGAGCTCTGTTTCTGGCGTCCCTAAAATGGGCCAAGACTGTCATTGTACAAGTTGCCAATATGGCTTGCAACATCCTTCTCAGGGACTCAAGAAATCGTAATGACACGATTGCAAACAAACCATACCCCCGGCCGGGATTGAACCCACGGTCATAGAGTCTCAAAACTCCAGCCCGTCGTGTTAGCCACTAGACCAGCTAGCCACAATAAGATTCATCCAACTAGGTATATTTCTACACCATAGGAAGGTTAGCACAGGCACCTCTGTGACCACAAATGCAAGTTTTTACAGACGAATCTCCAGCTAGAGTGGCCGTGACGAACTCTAGCTCAAGTCCCTTCACTGCCGTCAACATGACTCAAGATTATTATTATTATTATAATCAAGGGGGAAGCGCTAAACCCGGAGGATTATACAGCGCCTGGGGGGGGATGTGGAAGGCATTCAGGCTTAATTCGGGGAACTGGAGCACAGATCCAATTCCCTAAATCAAGAGCCCCTCACCAACATCAAGGAACCTTCCTTGAGGGGCATGACTCAAGAAAAACTTGCATTTGTGGTCACAGAGGTGCCTGTGCTAACCTTCCTATGGTGTAGAAATATACCTAGTTGGATGACTCTTATTGTGGCTAGCTGGTCTAGTGGCTAACACGACGGGCTGGAGTTTTGAGACTCTATGACCGCGGGTTCAATCCCGGCCGGGGGTATGGTTTATCCTTCTCAGGGTGATGTTTCTCCATAAATCTTTCCATCCTACCCCACATTTCGAAAATCCCCTTAATTTCTGAAGAAGGCACCTTCTTCCATCTCTCTTCCTCCTCTGCAGCAAGATTCTGAGCTGCGATCTGTTGCTCTTCCTGCTGAAGCTCTTGCAGCTCCTCTGTGGTTAGCTCTTCATTGTGGTCCTCCACCAACTCTTCCACATCTTCCAAACTCACATCCAACCCCATGGAACTCCCCAGTGCCACAATAGAGTTCACAACTGACACAGGCTCATCAGGGTCAGCCACAAACCCTTCAAAATCCCTCTTGTGGACACAATCTGGCCACAATTTTTTCCAAGCAGAGTTCCAAGTCCTGGTAGTCACTCCCTCCCAAGCCTTACCTATAAGGCTTATGCAATGGAGGATACTAAAGTATTCTTTCCAAAACTCTTAGGGTTGAGTGAGTGTCTAAGGTCACATTAAAGCACCTTTGAAATGACCTGCTGGTCCATGGGCTGGAGGAGAGGAGTGGTATTCAGGGGCAAGAACTTTACTGTGATGAACCCAAACTCCTGCAGAATTAGGTCATCCAAGTTTGAAGGATGAGCAGGTATATTGTCCATTACCAGGAGGCACTTGAAATCCAATTTCTTTTCCAGGAGGTAATTCTTCACACTAGGGCCAAACACTTCATTGAACCACTCCATGAAAATTTCCCTCATGACCCCAAGCCTTATTATTAGATCTCCAAAACACACAATTTATAACATTGTTTTTTTTTGAACGCTCTGGGATTTTCAGAATGGTACACTAGTAACAGCTTCACTTTGAAATCCCCACTAGCATTAGCACAGAACATGAGCAGCAGCTGGTCTTTCATAGGCTTGTGTCCTGGCAGTTCCTTTTCCTCCTGAGTAATGTAGGTCCTCTTTGGCATTTTCTTCCAAAAGAGGCCTGTTTCGTCACAACTGAACACTTGTTCAGGTTTCAGTCCTTCAGCCTCTATGTACTCCTTGAATTCACTTACAAATTTTGTAGCTGAAATTTTGTCTGAACTGGCAGCCTCGCCATGCCTCATCACACTGTATGCCACTATGGTTCTTAAACCTCTCAGATCAACCTTGGCTGGCCTTAAATTCACAAATATCAGTACTCTTTGCAGGCAATTTCTTTACTAGATCGTCATGCAACTGCCTAGCTTTTTCACAAATAATGTATGTCATAGGACTATCTCCTGTTAATTGTTTGTTGTTTATCCACACCAATAATAACTTTTCAACATCTTCGAGTACTGGTGATCTCATTTTTGTCAGCATATTTACCCCCTTTGCAACAACAGCATCCTTGATTTCCTTTTTCTTGGCCACGATGGAAGATATGGTTGTACGGGATTTGTTATACATCCTCGCCAGTTCGGCCACACATACGCCACTTTCATATTGTTCAATGATGTTTTTCTTAAATTCAATCATATTTCTCACCTTTACCAAAGGCTTGGCACTAAGAGCTTTCTTTGGAGCCATGGTAGCTTATTTAGCACTTGCAAGCACTAAAATGAATCGAATATTATGAAATTTCGTATGAACACGTGAGGGGACCATCGCTCACTGGTAAACAATGGCACACTGGCTGGGAAGGGAGGCCGAGGTGGCTCAGAGCCGTGAGTACGCGTCCAGGACGAACGACTATTAGCGAGTCAACTGACCATTTGTGAGCCAATGTTTGGACTAAAATAACGCGACAATTTCCGAAAAGGACAACTATCGAGCTCGACTACTATCGAGGGACCACTGTATCTATCTAGCTCTATCTCTTTTGCTCAAGAGGAACAGTAATGTTATACAGTACTCACAAGTAGTCTCGCTCTCATAAACAATGTTAACTCGTCTTGATTCTCTTCCCAGGCATCCATCTGCATTCTGTACTTCTCCATTTTCTGGAAAACAAATGAATTTCTGCCATTATGCTAAATTTTTAGTAACCCTGAAATTTTGAATTGGAGCTGCCCTACCATTCCTAAAACCATACCTGGCTATGTCTCATTCCCTAGGTAGTGAGGCCAAGCAAAAGTTCAATGTTTCATTCCAAATACAATAATCCAAGAGTGAGGTGTAGCATTCACAGTTTAACACAAGGCACTAGCACCATTATTAATTTGCTTTCATCATTATTAATTTCTGCCGTTATCAATTCACTACATATTCAAATTTCTTGTAAACAGTTCTGATCACTTTACCTTATCTAGTAAAGATTTGTAGTGTAGTTTTCTTGAAGAGGGCAGGTTTTTGTACCTCTCCATTGCCACCACGAGCTTCTCTGAACCTGAAAACTGGTCCAACTCTCCAGCCTTCTGGAGTTCATGATAATACATCATGGTAGGTCTGGTGGGAGGCAGCATTGGCATTCTCCTGTATCTGAAAATATAGGAACATTTCTTATAATACCTTGAATAATATGGGGGATAAAAAGTTACACTATCAATAAATGTAATTAAAGAATGCCCTATCTGTGAATAGGGCACAATCTCATATGCCTCATTAATGAGAAGGGAAGCTACCAAATAAGTATACAAGATTTACCAAGAACAAAAAAAAACAGCAATGCTACCAGAGTAGAAAGCATTCTGAAGGATGGATAAGGAATGGCTCATTTGATAAAAGTTACACATGTCTCAGTACAGTAGTCTCTTGTGTTACAATGAGAGGGAGTTACCATAGTTCTGAGTTATAATTTGCCCCTCAAAGAAGTTTAGTTTTGAGTTGTGGTGAAAAATTGGATATATGATATGCATTTGCTCTTTAATTATGCTATCTGTGTTATCATATCATGGCCCCTAAAGTGTGCAACGACCAGGATATCTACGAAGCTCAAAAAAGGGTTAAAAACAAGATGCAGGAGTTAGAAGGGCATTGGTGTCTGAGTATGGCTTTCCACCATCAACCATCTCTTATTAAGCAATGACAGGATATTTTAGTGGCCGATGAATCCAAGCTAATGAAAATAAGGCAGAAATTATCACACAGATGGAAAGACTTATTACTGTAGATAAGAGAGAAGCAGATGAAGGAGGACAATGCCTGCATGTTATATTTAAGCCAGCCCTTGTAGATTCAGCACTTAGTTCTGATAATAAAAATAATACATCTGAGCATGCAAAGTGCAGGCTGCAGTAAAAGTTGCCCTTACAGGGTTTTGGGATGAATTACCATAGAATCTTATTTTGTGGTTTTGAGTCGATAGTTTTGGGTTACGATACATCTGGAACAGATTAATACTGCAACTCAAGGTACCCATGTATATAATAGTCTTGGGTTACGATACATCTGGAACAGATTAATACTGCAACTCAAGGTGCCCATGTATATAATAGTCTTGGGTTACGATACATCTGGAACAGATTAATACTGCAACTCAAGGTGCCCATGTATATAATAGTCTTGGGTTACGATACATCTGGAACAGATTAATACTGCAACTCAAGGTACCCATGTATATAATAGTCTTGGGTTACGATACATCTGGAACAGATTAATACTGCAACTCAAGGTACCCATGTATATAATAGTCTTGGGTTACGATACATCTGGAACAGATTAACACTGCAACTCAAGGTACCCATGTATATAATCAGAATATACACAAAATGGAACAATAATACTCACTCAAGGAAGAGCTGTACATCACTTTTGTTAGGACCCTGAATGATGGGAAATACAAAATCAGGATTTTTCTCCACATATTCATCTGCACTTTTCTGCGAAGCAAAATAAAAGCAATTAGGGTAATTCACAAGGCAAATACACAACAAGGAAAAAATGCTGATTGATAGTAATACAGTAATGTATAAAACAAATTTCAACTATGGTGGAACATTAATTTAAACATTAACAGATTAATATCAACATTAAATGCAATCTTTTTGTTTTATACAGTTTATTACTTTTAATCCAAACTGTGCACGACCACAAACTTTCTTCTGCAGCCAAAATTGAGGCATGAACAAAAATCAAGAGAATGTACACTTAGTTGGCAGTCTGCCAAAGCAAGAGAAACTTTCAACATTCACACAATCCCTATCCTGCAGAGGCACTCAGATTGACAGTTCAGACGTCACTAAACCGCAAATATCCCAAACCTCTCTTTAAAGTGCAGGCATTGTACTTCCCCACCTCCAGGACTCAAGTCTGGCTAACCAGTTTCTCTGAATCCCTTCACAAAATATTACCCTGTTTACACTCCAACTGTTCATCAAGTCCCAAAAACTATTCATCTACATTCACTACCTTGGTGGAAAATAAATATGGATTAATTTTCTTAAGAATAACAAAAAGTTTGGTCACCTGCCACTCAAAGTACGCGCCCTTTTCCAAAAATCTGTAATTTTTTATAAAAATTTAAATGTGTGCAGTAGGTGGGATGAGAAGTGTGGAAATAGTGTAATGTGTTCAGCATTTATAATCAGTAGTGGACCTGCATTTTGGACCTGCATTTTTGGGGCCCTGAAACTGTTATGGGGATCCTTCACAACCAGCAAAACTATCATTTTGTATTTAATTACACTAATTAAATTACAGTAGACCCAAAAATTTTAAGCAATGTGGACTAAAGTTGCTTCTGGGGCCCCTGTGGGTTTAGGGGTCCTGAAGCTTCAGCTTCATTAATTTCATAGTCGATCCACCCGACATAAGTTGCTGATCCTGAAAACAGCCGTGGCTGAAGCAATTCACAAAAATTCCACAGTGTCTAGAGGAAATTATCAAGTGTTTCACTGCTTTCTGGACAACTATTAGCAAGTCACAAAAGTATGAAAACCAAGATGCAAGAGAGAAAAAAGAAAAAAGTTGAATGATATGTCCAGTGATGATAAAAACCATCCAGTTTAGACTAAATAATGGTCTGGGATGGAAGAAAATGTATAGTTTTCTCTCAAAAGTGCAGCTTTTTTGTAAATTATATGTATTATAGTGAGCAATAGCCTTTCAGATTTTAGCAGCTACAAAAGCACTTGCCTTATACTCATAGAACTCTCTGAGTGAAGTAATGATATGCTTCAATTTGTCTTCTTTCTCAAGATTCTGAAACTTCTGTTTCCATTCTTTATATGTCACAGCTTCTTTGTTTGGCAGTTTCTTTTCCTCAGCAATCCAGATCTGTTGAGAAATTGGCTGAGTTAGTTTTCCTTACGATTATCATAATACTACTACTACTAATATGGGTACAACAATTTTCTGGGAGATGATGGTTTGGCACCTTCTGGTCAGGACCAAATTACGAATGCACTAAAATCCCTTAACCCTTTCAGGGTTTTGGCCGTACTAGTATGGCTTACGTGCCAGTGTCCATGATGCACTAGTACGCATAAATTCTAGCGCCTTCAAATCTAGTGGGAGAAAGCTGGTAGGCCTACATATGAAAGAATGGGTCTATGTGGTCAGTGTGCACAGTACAAAAAATCCTGCAGCACACAGTGCATAATGAGAAAAAACTTTGACCGTGTTTTTGGATTAAAACTACTTTGCACTATATTTTCATATGGTATTTGTTGTTGTATTCTAGTTTTCCTGGTCTCATTGTATAGAATGAGAGACATTACAGAAATCGAGATGATTTTGACTGGTTTTACAATGACAAGTACCTTGAAATTGAGCTCAAAGTAGCAGAAATGTTCGATTTTTACCAAAGTTCAAAAGTAAACAAATCATGCTAAGCGTCCAATACACGTCAACTGGCGAGTAATATTCTTTCACAAGTGCGCTGATATTATTTATACCATTTCTACACTAACGCAGTAGTCTGCATAACAGTAAATCTTATTTTTTTGTGTGAGAAAAAAAAATTCAAAGTGGAAAGCAAAAGAAATGTAAGAGGGGCCTCGGGACGTGACTAATGAACAGAGGAAACATTATTTTAGTGCCAGGAATGTCTTGTTTATTCTGGACCCTATTTGGAAATTGGCATCTTTTGAAATTTGTGTGATATTGGCAAAATTGCTTAATTCTGACCACTGTATTGGATAGAAACAAACACATGCAGTTTAATGTTTATTGACAATGTTTCGCTCACACAGTGGGCTTTTTCAAGTCACAAACAGATCTACCTGGGGTGGAAGGTACATGAGTATTTATAGTCAGGTTCAAAATGTTGATGTCAGGTGGAGAATGTTGCATCTGATGATCTACCAGGTGGGGTTATAGAGTCTAAAATCTTGGGTAGCTTGGCAGGGGTATTGGACAAGTTGTGAGCAGACCTTCTGCAGTGTTCTATGTTCTTATGTGGGATAGCGATGAAGAAGTTTCTTGGCAAGTGGTTCAGCTATGTTATAGAAGCCATTGTTCTGGTTGAAATTGTTGGTTATAGAGATAAGCGATGATTCCAGGATTCTTCGGTATTGAGTGTTGTCTTCTGTGGCGATAAGTCTAGATCTGTTTGTGACTTTAAAAAGCCCACTGTGTGGGTGAAATATTGTCAATAAAAGATCACAGGTGTTTACAGTGAAACATATAAGTGAACAGTATTTAGATAAGGCTAAAGAGGTCTTTGTGGCATTTCTGGATTTGGTAAAGGCGCATGACAGGGTGGATAAGGGGGAAATGTGGCAGATGTTGCAGGTGTATGGTGTAGGAGGTAGGTTACTGAAAGCAGTGAAGAGATTTTACGAGGATAGTGAGGCTCACGTTAGAGTACATAGGAAAGAGGGAAATTATTTCCCAGTAAAAGTAGGCCTTAGACAGGGATGTGTGATGTCACCGTGGTTGTTTAATATATTATAGATGGGTTGTAAGAGAAGTAAATGCGAGGGTCTTGACAAGAGGCGTGGAGTTAAAAGATAAGGAATCACACATAAAGTGGGAGTTGTCACAGTTGCTCTTTGCTGATGACACTGTGCTCTTGGGAGATTCTGAAGAGAAGTTGCAGAGATTGGTGGATGAATTTGGTAGGGTGTGCAAAAGAAGAAAATTAAAAGTGAATACAGGAAAGAGTAAGGTTATGAGGATAACAAAAATATTAGGTGATGAAAGATTGGATATCAGATTGGAGAGAGAGAGTATGGAGGAGGTGAATGTATTCAGATATTTGGGAGTGGACGTGTCAGCGGATGGGTCTATGAAGGATGAGGTGAATCATAGAATTGATGAGGGGAAAAGTGTGAGTGGTGCACTTAGGAGTCTGTGGAGACAAAGAACTTTGTCCTTGGAGGCAAAGAAGGGAATGTATGAGAGTATAGTTTTACCAACACTCTTATATGGGTGTGAAGCATGGGTGATGAATGTTGCAGCGAGGAGAAGGCTGGAGGCAGTGGAGATGTCATGTCTGAAGGCAATGTGTGGTGTGAATATAATGCAAAGAATTCATAGTTTGGAAGTTAGGAGGAGGTGCGGGATTACCAAAACTGTTGTCCAGAGGGCTGAAGAAGGGTTGTTGAGGTGGTTCGGACATGTAGAGAGAATGGAGCGAAACAGAATGACTTCAAGAGTGTATCAGTCTGTAGTGGAAGGAAGGTGGGGTAGGGGTCGGCCTAGGAAAGGTTGGAGGGAGGGGTAAAGGAGGTTTTGTGTGCGAGGGGCTTGGACTTCCAGCAGGCGTGCGTGAGCGTGTTTGATAGGAGTGAATGGAGACGAATGGTTTTTAATATTTGACGTGCTGTTGGAGTGTGAGCAAAGTAACATTTATGAAGGGATTCAGGGAAACCGGCAGGCCGGACTTGAGTCCTGGAGATGGGAAGTACAGTGCCTGCACTCTGAAGGAGGGGTGTTAATGTTGCAGTTTAAAAACTGTAGTGTAAAGCACCCTTCTGGCAAGACAGTGATGGAGTGAATGATGGTGAAAGTTTTTCTTTTTCGGGCCACCCTGCCTTGGTGGGAATCGGCCAGGGTGATAATAAAAAAAAAAAAAAAAAAAAAATCACATTAAACTGCATGTGTGTTTATGTTTCCATTGTGTCGGTATTTTATACTATTTATTTTCACTGTATTGGATAGTTGAAATCGGTAAATTGGTGGTTTCTTGTACTCATTCAATAGAACAAAATGGAGTTCTAGCGAAATAGTTATGATTTTTGTCGACTAGTACATTGGAATTGGCTGAAAATAGGGCTCAAAGTAGGCAAAATCGCCGATGCATAAACATCGTTGAGACCGCTAACTTTGCGAGAGCATAATTCCGTAAGTTTTCGATCAAATTTCATACTTTTGGTGTCATTATGATCGGGAAAAGTTTCTCTATCTTTTCATAAGAAAAAATAATTTTTTTTTTTTTGAAATTTGGGGGACCCTGAGAACAAGTCTGAGAGGGCCTGTGGACCCTGAAAGGGTTAACAACCAGACTAGTTTACACTGCCCACAGGATGGGTATGGGGTACACATTAAACTATTAATTGGGCAGCTACAGATGACAGTGTGCGCTCATTATTTACACTGAAGTTGGTGGCGATAAATTGATTCAATGTGATTTTTTTTTATACTTACATTTAACCCTAGCTATGGTGAAGCTGAAAGACTTTCCGTTGACAAACTAAACTGTCAGGTGTATTAATCAGAGAACAATGCACCTTGGTGATGGAACAAGAACTAATTAATCTATTTGATGCATGAACAATTACACAGGAAAAGATTAAAGGACTTTAAACAACTTTGTTTGGGTGAAATGTTGTAAAAGATTAGTGCTACAGTTATAAAAATAAAATTTATAAAATTTACTGCTCTAGGAGCAACATGACCTGTGTTGGTCAAGCAAAAATGGGTAATCCAGCAAGGAAAAAATTAAAGCTATTCCTCCCATCCTGATTATTTCCTATTTTACAGGTACTTTGCGATCGAGAGCTTTCCAGTGAATATAATTTATAGTACAGCAATTTGTAAAGACTAACCAGTAAAAGAAGTAAGTAACAAATGCCCAATAAAATAATACCTGTATTAACAATTGTATATAAAAAAAATTGTCCTGGAACCTTGTTCCCTCCAAATATACACGATGCATCAGAAATAATTTTATAGAGGTAAAAGTACATGTGACAAATTGAACTGCTATGTTTAACTGTTGTGGGATCAGGCGAGGTGAAAATGCGAGGTCAGGCGAGGTGAAAATGTGAGGTCAGGCGAGGTGAACACCTGAGGTGAGTTCAGGAGACAGGTCCTAGGTGATCCCACAACAGCTCACTTGACCTGACCTTAGTGAAGTTCAGCTTACTTCACATATACTAATGTAGCTGACAAATTATGCCCACCATAACACTGTTGACAATATGTGACTATGTACTATTAACTACAAACAACTATCTTACCTCAAGTGGTGATCTAGGAAGGTCAAATGGACACATCTTTCTCATTTTATTTCTGAAGGTAAAAAAATGTTTAAATATTATAACAGCATTAATGATATAAAAGCAGCAAGGCATAAAAAATCTTTAACAAATGCCTAAAGTGAATTTTATTTTTTTTATTAACACATCAACCGATTCCCACGAAGGCGGGGCGGCCCGAAAAACAAACTTTCATCATTCACTCCATCACTCAAGCCAGAGGGGTGCTTTACACTTAAGTTATAAAACTGCAACATTAACACCCCTCCTTCAGAGTGTAGACACTGAACTTCCCATCTCCAGGACTCAAGTCCGACCTGCCGGTTTCCCTGAATCCCTTCATAAATGTTACTTTCTTCACACTCCAACAGCATGTCAAGTATTAAAAACAATTTGCCTCCATTCACTCCTATCAAATACACTCATGCATGCTTGCTGGAAGTCCAAGCCCCTTGTACACAAAACCTTAACCCCCTCCCTCCAATCTTTTCTAGGCCGATCCCTACCCCGCCTTCCCTCCACTACAGATTTATACACTAAGTCATTCTGTTTTGTTCCATTCTCTCTACATGTCCAAACCACCTCAACCCTCTGGATAATAGTTTTGGTAATCCCACACCTCCCAATTTCCAAGCTACGAATTCTCTGCACTATATTCACACTACACATAGCAAAGACATGACATCTCCACTGCCTCCAGCCTTCTCCTTGTTGCAACATTCATTACCCATGCTTCACACCCACAGTGTTGGTATAACTATCTCGCTTGCATTCCCCTCTTTGCTTCCACCGACAGATTTTTGTCTCCACAGACTCCTAAGTGCACCACTCGCCCTTTTTCCCCCTCATCAATTCTATGATTCACCTCATCCTTCATAGACCCATCTGCTGACAAGTCCACTCCTAATTATCTGAATACCTTCACCTCCTCCATACTCTCTCCCTCCAATCTGATATCTAGTCTTTTGTCACCCAATCATTGTTATCCTCATCACCTTACTCTTTCCTATATTCACTTAACCCCTTGACTGTCGCAACCCCCAATCCTGAGGTGTCTCCTGGTGTCGCAAAATTTCAAAAAAAAAAAAAAAAAAAAAATTCTCATGAAATGATAGAGAATCTTTTCCCGATTGTAATGACACCAAAAAAACTAAATTTGATGGAAAACTGGCGGAATTATGCTCTCGCGAAGTTAGCGACCTCGGCGATATTTACAAAGCGGTGATTTCGCCCACTTTGAGCCCTATTTTCGGCTAATTCCGGTGTTCCAGTCGACCAAACTCATAGCGATTTCTTTAGAACTCCATTTTTTCTATCGATTGAGTACAAGAAACTGCCCATTTACCGATTTCAACTACCCAATAATGTGGTCAGAAATTTGCAATTTGGCCAATTTCACGAAAACTAAAAAATATGACAATTTCAAAATAAGGTCCAGAATGAACAATGCAGACATTCCTGGCTCTAAAATAACATTTTCTTTGCTCATCAGTCATGTCTCAAGGCCCCTCTGATATTACTCTTGTTTTCTATTTTGAATTTTTATTCAAACAAAAAATAGAAGACTTACTATTATGCAGACTACTGCAATATTGTAATAATTGTATAAATAACATCAACCCATTCATGACTGCATATTAGAATGGCTAGTTGGACATTTATTGGACAATGACATCATTTGTTTACTTTTGAACATTGGCAAAAATCAAACATTTCCCCTACTTTGAGCTAGATTTCCAGGTTCTTTTTATAGTAAAATCAATCAAAATCACCTCTATTTCTATAATAAGTTTTCCATTTTATCAAATGAGACCAGGAAAACGAGAATACAACCATAGATATTATACGAAAATAGACCACAAAGTCGGCATTTTAATTAAAAAAAAACAGTCAAAGTTTTTTTTTTCTCATTATGCACTGCGTGCTCCAGGATTTTTTTTATATGGTGCATACTGACCACACAGACCCATTCTCTCACAACTGGGCCTACCAGCTTTCTCCTGCTTGATTTGAAGCCGCTAGAATTTATGAGTATATATACTGTACATCAAACATGGTACCTCGTAAGACGTATATATACGGCCGCGACAGTCAAAGGGTTAATTTTCTTTTTACATACCCTACCAAATTCATCCACCAACCTCTGCAACTCTTCAGAATCTCCCAAAAGCAGTGTCATCTGCAAAGAGCAACTTTGACAACTCCCACTTAGTGTTTGATTCTTTATCTTTTAACTCCACACCTGCCAAGGCCCTCGCAGTCACTTCTTACAACCCCATCTATAAATATGTTGAACAGCCACAGTGACATCACACATCCTTGTCTAAGCCCTACTTTTACTGGGAAACTCCCTCTCCTACATACTCTAACCTGAGCCTCACTATCCTCGTAAAAACTTCACCGTTTTCAGTAAACTACCTCCTATACCATACACCTGCCGAATTGCTTCCCTATCCACCCTGTCATATGCCTTTTCCAAATCCATAAATGCAACAAAAACCTCTTTAGCATCATCTAAATACTGTTCACCTATGTTTCAATGTAAACACTTGGTCTACATGCCCCCTACTTTTCGTAAAGCCTCCTTGTTCATTTGCCATCCTACTCTGTCTTACTCTTAATTCTTTCAATAACTACCATACGCTTTACCAGGTATACTCAACAGACTCATTCCCTATAATTTTTGCACTTAACCCTTTGAGGGTCCGTCCCGTAGATCTACGACTTTACGTTCAGGGTCCAAACCATAGATCTACGTCATGAGCTCAGCTCACTCTGATAAACTGTGACTGGTACATTTGGGCCTAGATACGAGAGAATACATCTATGTGGTATGTGTGCACCACATAAAACAGATCCTGCAGCACGCTGTGTATAATGAGAGAAAAAAACTGAAATCATGATTTTTCGATTAAAACAGCGACTTTGCAGTGTTTTTTCGTATGTTTTTTATAGTTCTATTTGCGATTTCTTGGTCTCATTTGATGGAATGGAAGACATATTACAGAAATAGAGATGATTTTGATTGGTTTTAGCACTGGAAATGGCTTGAAACTGAGCTCAAAGTAGCAGAAATGTTAATTTTTTGCCGATATTCAAGAGTAAACAAACGACCTCACACGTCTAATACACGCCAGCTGGTGGGTCTAATATGCATTCACAAATATGGTGATGATATTTATACAATTATTACAGTATTGCATAACAGTAAATCTTCTATTTTTTGGTGTGAATAAAAATTCATTACGTGAATAAAAAATCAAAATGGAATTTATTTGTAAAGCCTCAAAACATAACTAATGAACAGAGGAAATGTTAGTTTAGTTCCAGGAATACCTACATTGTTTATTCTGGACCCTATTTTGAAATTGGAATATTTTGAACTTTGTGTTAAATTGGCCAAATTAACAATTTCCGATCACTTTAATTTGTAGTTGAAACAGTTGACTTGGCGATTTCTTGTGCTCAATCGATAGAATAGAAGTAATACTAGTGAAATAGCTAAGAATTTGGTTGACTGGAATAATGTAATTGGCCTAAAATGGGAGTCAAAGTCGGCAAAATCGCTGATTCGTAAATATCGCTGACACATCAAAATTAGCGAGAGCATAATTTCGTCAATTTTCCATCAAATTTCGTACTTTTTGTTTTATTACCTTCACAAAAAGATTCTCTACCATTTCATAAGAAAAAGAAAAAATTTTTTTTTTGAAAATTCTTGGACACTGGGGCACTACTTCAGATTTGGGCCTTGGACCCTGAAGGGGTTAAGTGAATATCACAGGAACAAGAACTATTAAGTTTTATATAGGAAATAAGTCAAAGCTGAAGTTAACATTTACCTGCCATCTTATACGATAAAGAGAAAAAATAAATCGTGCCGGGCGCAAAAGTATTTAATGTGCTTTACAATTCACATTCAAGTCAAAACAGTAGTACCTTACTGCTACAGGTTTAATTTTACTTTAGTATCAGAACCCAGATGTTTCCTCTATATTAATCTGCTTCCTATTACTATTAATTTTTATTCTTTGAATCACTTAACACCAGCTGTCCCCCCACAGTAGTAGGAGGCCACCTGACACCAGCTGTCCCCCCACAGTAGTAGGAGGCCACTTTAGGAAAAAACACCTTCACTAGCACTCAATCACATTCTTGCCAGAGATGCACCAACATTACAGTTCAGATGCCCTTCCAAACTGCAACATCCCCACCTCTCCTTCAGAGTGCAGGCTCTACTTCCCACCTCCAGGATTCAAGTCTGGCTAATAGGTTTTTTTTAAATTCCCTCATAAATGTTACCTTGCTCACACACCAACACATCACATAAAAACCATTTGCCTCGACTCACTCCTAACACACACACACACACACACATATATATATGCCCTGGTGGATGTGCAAGCTCCTTGCATACAAAACTTCCTTTATCCTCAACCTCCAACTTCTTATAGGATGACCCCTACCCCTACCTTCCCTCCACTATAGATTGATACACCCTGCAAGTCATACTTATTTTCCTCAGTCCTCATTATACAGTGTCATTTTCCTGATTATCTTGAAATTTGCCTTTTTGTGTTCTTGAAGGTAAGGTCGGCTGACGTTACACCCGGATCCTTCACAAGTTCCTTTCATTCTAATTGGTGATCTTGTGTTTTAAACAGTGCTCCTTTTCTTAATTCAGGTTTTCCTTATCTAAGCATTTGGAACTTCACACCACTGAAAGTTATTTTCCATTGTCCAGTGAATGACTGATTATTTCTTGAAATTCTTCCATGTCTTCTACTGAGGTGCTTTCACGCATACAGTACAGCAGACGACCATAATTCACACACTTTACATTTATGAAAACTGCTAATAATGATTTCCATGACTTATAGACTGAAAGAATTCTGGAAAAAAATAGGGTTGCATTCTTCAGACCTTTGAGAGACCTATAATTTTTTTGCATTTTTCACTGTGTTCAGCAATCCAGTAAAACAATCATATTGGTCTCAAAAATTTTTTTCATATTTTATTCACTGCCAGTGATGAACCTTCTGTGATTAATGGTTCAATTCTACTGGTAGTTTTTAACTAGAATTTTGTATGTGCAAATATTTGTAGTTTCTTGCCATATCCTTGACAGTTTCTTGTTCCTAGTTGTACTTTAGCTCATTCCAGCACAACACATAGACAACACCAACTTCATTATGTGTATTAGTGACTATACTCTACATGACCAAAATGCTATAGCTATATACTTGTCCAAACTTCCCACCACTACAGATATCAGTACTAAAACTCAACACACAACTCAGGATATAATTATTTTTTTTTTATTATCACACTGGCCGATTCCCACCAAGGCAGGGTGGCCCAAAAAAGAAAAACTTTCACCATCATTCACTCCATCACTGTCTTGCCAGAAGGGTGCTTTACACTACAGTTTTTAAACTGCAACATTAACACCCCTCCTTCAGAGTGCAGGCACTGTACTTCCCATCTCCAGGACTCAAGTCCGGCCTGCCGGTTTCCCTGAACCCCTTCATAAATGTTACTTTGCTCACACTCCAACAGCACGTCAAGTATTAAAAACCATTTGTCTCCATTCACTCCTATCAAACACGCTCACGCATGCCTGCTGGAAGTCCAAGCCCCTCGCACACAAAACCTCCTTTACCCCCTCCCTCCAACCTTCCTAGCCGACCCTACCCCGCCTTCCTTCCACTACAGACTGATACACTCTTGAAGTCATTCTGTTTCGCTCCATTCTCTCTACATGTCCGAACCACCTCAACAACCCTTCCTCAGCCCTCTGGACAACAGTTTTGGTAATCCGCACCTCCTCCTAACTTCCAAACTATGAATTCTCTGCATTATATTCACACTACACATTGCCCTCAGACATGACATCTCCACTGCCTCCAGCCTTCTCCTCGCTGCAACATTCATCACCCACGCTTCACACCCATATAAGAGCGTTGGTTAAAACTATACTCTCATACATTCCCCTCTTTGCCTCCAAGGACAAAGTTCTTTGTCTCCAGACTCTAAGTGCACCACTCACTCTTTTTCCCTCATCAATTCTATGATTCACCTCATCTTTCATAGACCCATCCGCTGAAAACGTCCACCCCCAAAATATCTGAATACGTTAAACCTCCTCCATACTCTCCCCCTCCAATCTGGTATCCAATCTTTCATACCTAATCTTTTGGTTATATTAAAATACTGTTACTTATTGTTTCACTGTAAACACCTGGCCCCACAACCCCTACCTTTCCAAAAGCCTCCTTGTTCATCTGCTATCCTATTCTCGTCTTACTCTTAATTCTTTCAAAAAAAACTCTATCATACACTTTGCAGGTATACTCAACAGACTTATCCCCCTATAATTTTTGCACTCTCTTTTATCCCCTTTGCCTTTATACAAGGAACTATGCATGCTCTCTGCCAACCCCTAGGTACCTTCCCTCTTCCATACATTTATTAAATTTGCACCAACCACTCCAAAACTATATCCCCACCTGCTTTTAACATTTCTATCTTTACCCCATCAACCCGGCTCCCTTCCCCCCTTTCATTTTACCTACTGCCTCAAAAACTTCCCCCACACCACAACTGGCTCTTCTTCACCCCTACAAGATGTTATTCCTCCTTGCCCTATACACGAAATCACAGCTTCCCTATCTTCATCAACATTTAACAATTCCTCAAAATATTCCCTCCATCTTCCCAATACCTCTAACTCTCCATTTAATAATTCTCCTCTCCTATTTTTAACTGACAAATCCAAATTTTTTCTCTTGGCTTTCTTAACTTGTTAATCTCACTCCAAAACTTTTTCTTATTTTCAACAAAATTTGTTGATAACATCTCACCCACTCTCTCATTTGCTCAGGATATAAATAACCATAATTTAAACCTAGAAGATGATTGATCACGTTGACCCTGATCTAAACCTACATAATCTGACACAATCAAAAACCCATTGGAAAGTAACTGCCTTTACTACACAGCATCACAAGCCAGCACTATCCTAAACAATGATAAAAGTCTATCAGTACTTAACTACAACATCAGGTCCTTAAGCAAACACTATGATGACCTCCTGGCACTCCTTGAATCACTAAAGACACCCTTCTCCTGCATTATTCTTACTGAGACCTGGCTTAAACAGGACACAATAGATATCTACCCTCTACCAGGATACACAGCAATCCACAACTGCAGACCATACCAAGTTGGGGGTGGTATTGCAATCTATTACTCTAACCAATTATCTTGTATTAGCACCAATTGCTTTAGTGATGAATATGGAGAATACATTTTTGCTGATTTTACTGTAAAAAACCTTAAGACGCCTTTAACAATCGATGCCATTTACCGGATACCCCACACAAACATCCCAAACTTCAGTGAGAAATTAAAGGCACTAATAACAAACAGACAAATGAACAAGCACCACCTTCTCTTAGCTGGAGACTTCAACATCAACCTTGGCCTACTAGATGATCAGCCTGTAACTGATTTCATCAACAATATGAACAACACGCTTCTCATACCAACAATAACTAAACCAACCAGGCTCACTGAAACAAGTGCAACTATAATAGACCACATATGGACCAATATACTAGACCCCCTTAAATCAGGGATAATCACAGATAGCACTACAGACCACTACCCTACCTTCCTCCTGACAAACATTAGTAAACCACCACTTGAATACAAAAAAGTCTCATTTAGACTACATGATGAGGCCTCAATAAGGAAGTTCACAGCTGACCTAGAGACTGTTGACTGGCCTACAGAATTCTCCAAGGCCAATGGTATTGATGACTGGACAGACATTTTTCTTAACAAACTACTTAAGACTATACAACAAACATTGTCCTATAAAAACGAAACAGATCACAAACAAACGGCTTGGTTGCCCATGGCTAACCAGCACCATTCTGAAATCCATTGATAAGAAACACCAATATGAAAAGCAATATAGACAGGGCTTAATACACAAAGATATTCTTAAACACTATTCATCAGTCCTCACCAAAGTAATAAAGAAAGCCAAACAACTATACTACTCCAGTAGATTCACTGACACAAGAGGAGATATAAAAAAGACCTGGAAAACACTCTCTCAGATTCTAGGGACCCACAAACTGAAAAAAAACAAGAATATTGTCCTAACTAAACCTAATGAAACACCACTGCAACCCACTGACACAGCTAACAAGATAAACGACTTCTTCTCAACCATAGGTTCTAATCTCGCCAATAAAATCCCACGTACCAATGCCCATGCCGGGGACTACCTAGATGGGAATTTCCCAAATTCCTTCTATCTTGCTCCAACTGAGCCCACAGAAGTCACCGAGATTATAAAGTCACTTAAAAATAACTCAGGGAATCTGTCTCATGTCCCACCATTATTGTACAAGAGAGTGGCCCATGTCCTCTCGCATATTATCTCATTACTTTTTAACAAGTCACTAGAAACTAGCACCTTCCCGAAATTACTCAAGACGGCAAGGGTTACACCAATACATAAAGGTGGTAACCCTACAGATTTAAACAACTATAGGCCAATATCAAACTTACCATTGCTATCCAAAATCTTTGAGAAACTCGTGCACAGGAGACTGTATTCATTTATAACGTCACAAAACATACTCAACCCCTGCCAATTTGGATTCAGGAAAAATAAAAGCACTAACGATGCAATCATAAAAATGCTAGATCTGCTTTACACAGCATTGGAAAATAAGGAATATCCACTAGGAATTTTTATTGACCTAAGAAAAGCTTTTGACACAGTAGACCACGGCATCCTAATCCACAAACTTGACCATTATGGTATAAGAGGCCATGCGCTTGCATATTTCAAATCTTACCTTACTAATAGTTATCAGTATGTCACCATTAAAGACACAGCATCAACAACACAGCCACTTGATACTGGAGTTCTGCAGGGAAGTGTCCTTGGTCCCCTGCTCTTCCTCATATACATCAATGATCTTCCAAACGTATCTCGACACCTGAACCCCCATTCTCTTTGCTGACGACACAACTTATGTCATCTCTCACCCTAATCTTGCCACCCTCAACACCATTGTTAATGAGGAGCTGATCAAAATATCGACTTGGATGACAGCCAATAAACTTATGCTTAACGTTGACAAAACCTACTACATTATGTTTGGTAGCAGAGCAGGAGATGCGCAAATTAACATTAAGATCGACAACACTCTAATTGCCAGGCATAATGAGGGCAAATTCCTAGGCCTATACCTCGACAACAACCTGAACTTCAGCACCCATATCCAACACATAACCAAAAAAGTATCCAAAACGGTTGGGATCCTCTCCAAGATACGATACTACATGCCGCAAACTGCCCTTTTCACACTACACCATTCACTTATATATCCATACCTCACCTATACTATCTGTGCTTGGGGTTCAACTGCAGCAACACACCTAAAGCCAATAATAACCCAACAAAAAGCCGCAGTAAGAATAATCACTAAATCCCATCCCTGGCAACACACCCCCCACTCTTCATAGATCTAAACTTACTCCCTGTTCAGTACATCCACACTTACTACTGTGCAGTCTACATCTACAGGACCTTAAATTCCAATATTAACCTTGACCTAAAATGTTTTCTTGATAGTTGTGACAGAACCCACAGGCACAACACCAGACACAAACATCTCTATGACATTCCCCATGTCCGACTAAACCTTTACAAAAATTCAATGTATGTCAAAGGCCCTAAAATCTGGAACACCCTACCTGAAAATTCCAAAACTGCAGACACATTCATCACCTTCAAAACTACCATCAGAAAACATCTTATCTCCCTGATACACCCTGTCAACTAATTACACGAATACCACCTGGTGGTTCACACTTACACTCACCCATTTGACCATAAACAGAAATATCAATCTCAATCTCAAAATAATGAATCTTAACTAGTCATAAGTTGGCCTGTGATACTCCAATACTGAAACTATGTATAGTGCCAAAACAAAAGCATTCACATTGCTAAACTCACAACTAGTATTTAGTCACTTAGCCATAATACCAACTTACCTCATAATTTTGTAATATTTTAAACTTAAGATTTAATATAAGTCTGCCCGAAATGCCTAGCCATGCTAGGTGTTCTAGTGGTACACTCTGTAATTATTATTTTACTACATGTAAACCACACAATAACCAAATTCTGTAAACTCAGCATTGTAATACTTATAGAGAATAAACTTTGAATTGAATTGAATTGTGCTTCTGTCTCCATCCATTCCCTTTGATCTTACATGCTCACAGATATCATACCCCTACATCTTAAAACTTTTCATACTATTCCTGAAAGCTTTGCTAGTATGTCCTCTACACAATCTTTAATACAGCCAGATTTGTATACCCTCTATCATTTTTTTTTCTTTCAACACACTGGCTATGTTGCACTGAGGCCGGGTGACCTAACACACTGGCTATGTTGCACTGAGGCAGGCTGACCTAACACACTGGCTATGTTGCACTGAGGCAGGCTGACCTAACACACTGGCTATGTTGCACTGAGGCAGGCTGACCTAACACACTGGCTATGTTGCACTGAGGCAGACTGACCTAACACACTGGCTATGTTGCACTGAGGCAGGCTGACCTAACACACTGGCTATGTTGCACTGAGGCAGGCTGACCTAACACACTGGCTATGTTGCACTGAGGCAGGCTGACCTAACACACTGGCTATGTTGCACTGAGGCAGGCTGACCTAAAAAGAAAAACAAAAGTTTCTTTAAATTTAGTAATTCTTTATCAACTTAACTTTCTCCACTGTTTCTAAACGATTAAACTATTTCAACTTCTCCATAGCTCTCTAAATTTTATACAGTGGACCCCCGGTTAACGATATTTTTTCATTCCAGAAGTATGTTCAGGTGCCAGTACTGACCGAATTTGTTCCCATAAGGAATATTGTGAAGTAGATTAGTCCATTTCAGACCCCCAAACATACACGTACAAACGCACTTACATAAATACACTTACATAATTGGTCGCATTGGGAGGTGATCGTTATGCGGGGGTCCACTGTATTTCAAACCACTAAACTATCTTCTAAATTCTTAGACTCCATAGTCTGGAAAATATTCGTGCCACACTTTTTTAACATGCTGGCTGTCTCCCACCGAGGCAGGGTGACCCAAAAAAGAAACTTGCCATCATTCACATTATCACTGTCTTGCTAGAGGCATGCAGATATGATAGTTTAAATGTCACTAAACAGTAAATATCCCAAACCCCTTTCTTTAATCCTCTGACTGTCGCAAGCCTCTTTCTGAAACTATGTTGCAAAATTTTTGGGAAAAAATAATTTTCTTAAGAAATGATAGAGAATCTTTTCCTGATGGTAATGACCCCAAAAGTACGAAATTTGGTCAAAAACTCAGAATTACGCTCCCACAAAGTTAGCGGTCTCAGTGATATATACACATCGGCGATTTCGCCGACTGAGCCCTGTTTTTGGCCAATTCTGTTGTTCCAGTTGACCAAGGTCATAGCTATTTCTTTAGAACTCCATTTTTTCTATCAGTTGAATACAGTAAACTGCCCATTTACTGATTTGAACTACCCAATAAAGTGATCAGAAATTGGCAATTTGGCCAATTTCATGCAAATTAAAAAAAAGACTCCCATTTCAAAATAGTGCAGAATAAACAATGTAGATATTCTTGCACTAAAATAACATATCATTAGTCACATTTGTACGACCCTCTTATATTACTATTTTTTATATTTTGATTTTTTATTAAAAAAAAAAAATTTACTGTTATGCAGTCTAATACATTTTTGTAAAAATGTTATAAATAATATGATGTGCACTAGTGAAAGAATATTAGACTTCCCAGTTGATGTGCACTAGTGAAAGAATATTAGACTTCCCAGTTGATGTGTACTAGTGAAAGAATATTAGACTTCCCAGTTGATGTGTACTAGTGAAAGAATATTAGACTTCCCAGTTGATGTGTATTGGACATGTGGTGTGATTTGCTTACTCCCGAACATTGGTAAAAAAAATCGAACACTTCCGCTACTTTGAGCTCAATTTCAAGGTTGTTTTCATCAAAACTAATCAACATCATCTCTATTTCTGAAATATGTTTTTCATTTTATCACACGAGACCATGAAAGTGAGAATACAACGATAAATACCATACGAAAATACACCTCAAAGTCGGTGTTTTAATAAAAAAAAAAGTTTATTTTTCTCATTATGCACCGAGTGCTGGAAGATTTTTTTTGTGGTGCACACTGACCACAGAGACCCATTCTCTCACATGTGTGCCTACCAGCTTTCTCGATTTGAAGCCGCTAGAATGTGTGTGTATTAACATTATGATACTTACCTATGTGAAGATTTCGAAGGTAACCTTATACGCTCCTCCGCAAGCTCCTCTTGATATGGCTTTCTATACACTTCTTTTTCTTCCTCAGGCAAATTTTTCCAAGCTTTAGCCAGATTTACAAAACCATTACCCTATAAAAAAATATCTGAATTAATAATGAGTAAGCAATAAATCAGAGAAAGCTATTATACAAATAGCAGCTACAATAATTTTTTTTTTTTAAATAATGGTCCATTCCAAGGCAGAGTATACCTGGAGGGTTTTCCAGGGGTCAATACCCCCACAGCCCAGTCCATGACTAGGCCTCAGTCATTTCTCACCGAGGTAGGGTGACAAGACAAGAAAAAAAAAATCACCAACATTCAATACTTTCACCATTATTCACAATCACTCATTGCAGAGGCACTCTGATACGACAGTTTAGATGTCATTCCAAACAGCCAATATCCCAAACCCCTCCTTTAAAGTGCAAGCATTGTACTTCCCACCTCCAGGATTCAAGTCTGGCTAACCGGTTTACCTGAATCCCTTCACAAAATGTTATCCTGCTCGCACACCAACAGTGCATCAGGTCCCACAAACAATTAGTCTCCATTCACTCCTAACTCACTCAGACTTGAACCACTGACAATGTTGTAAAAATAAAATTCCTGCCCCATGCAGTGCATGATGGGCAAAGCAACTCAACTTTGTGTTCAGTTTAAAACAGCACCTTTATAGGATGGTTTTTGTGGTTTAATTGGCCCGATTCTTGGAAGATATTACTACAGAAAGACGATTTTGGTTAGTTTCAGGACAGGAAGTAGCTTGAAATCAGGCTCAAAGTAGGAGAAATTAGATTTTTGATGATTCTCCTGATGACAGGTAAAAGGCCCCTTTACACCTTCCCATCCGATTTAAATACTATTTGGGATGCTGGAAATATGATCAAAGACTATCAGTTTGGCTTTTCCCCATCATGCACTGCATGGGCAGGATTTTTTTTTTTATCTGTGCACTCACTTTCAGATTCATTTTCTTATGTATAGGTTCAACTTTACCATTCAAAGCTTATGTGAGCTGAACTCAAACCACAGACCAAAGTAAGCAACTCTGGCGTCATAACATATATATGCAACACAGTGAAAGGGTTAAATTGGAATTTTTTTAATTTTGTGCAAAAATTGGGTGATTTACTGACTTCTGTGCATTTTATAGATTGGTTCTAATAGTTGAATGAGTGGGTTCTTGTGCTCAGTTGATAGAACGGAAGAAAGGGGTCAAAGTAAGCAATAACACTAGCTTAAAACAGAACTCAAAGTGGGCAAAAAATCACAATGCATAAATTCCACCCAGACTGCTAACTCTTCACCAGGATACTTCCAAAAGTTTTCCATCAAATTTCGTGTTTTTGGAGTCATTAGGGTTTCAAGGATTCAAATTGCCAGAGAAACCAGGTTGTGATCGAAAAGGGGGCAGCGGGCCTCCGCAGCAACGCCTTTTTGACCAGGCAAGCAGGGAGACGACCCCCCCCCATGGCGGGGCTCCGAAAATAAAAACAAAAAACTTTTCAAAGGTTTTATCCCTTTGAGGAAAAAAAAAACTTGGAAAATGACGACACCGAGCCTTAAATTTTGGGTTTGCTTCGACAATGTAGGGGTTCAACCCTTAAAGTGTTGGGTTTTAAAACTTTTTTACTTAACTTGATGAACCCTCCCCCGTGGGAAAAACAAAATAAAAAGCTCTCTTTATTAAAGTGACCTTAAATTGTCTCTTACACCCCCATCTATCTTTTTTAAAAAACAAATAAAGAATTATTAAAAATAAAAAGTGCAAAATTTAAAGCAGCAAAAAAAATTTTGGGAACAATAAATTAAAATGGAAAACCGGGCTCCAAATACATTTTAAAAAAAGTTGATGGGAAAGGGCCCTTTTTCCAATTGGGTTAACAAAGGGCAGACAGCCCTTTTTAAAATTTCCCCCCCCTTTGTAAATCAAAATTTTTTCAGAAAATAATGAATTTCAGGTCTTGAGAAAACTTACCCCTTTGGGTGAATTGTTTCTTTTTAATTCTATCCAAATTGTCTCTTTGAAACAATGAATAGGTAAAAAGTTTTTCCCTCTTTTTAAGAGGATTTTTCGGGCAGGTTTTCTGTAATCATCCAAAACCCAAAGGCGAGTTTTCCTAAAAAAAAGATAAAAAAGCTTTTGCCAGGAACTGAGCAGCAAAGGATTTTTATAGTCATGGGAAAGCATAACCGGGTTAAGGGGGGTTAAAAATGCCTGGGGTGGGGGAAACCCAATTTAAATGTAGGGTATAAAAAAAATTCTTGAAATCAAGACCCCTTCAACATATCAAAGTACCACTCATCAGGGAAACTTCATGAATACAAAACTGTTTCATTAAACATTGAAGCAATCATTGAAAAATTGAAGAAATCATTGAACTTAAAGCAATCTTTAAAACATTGAAGCAATCATTAAAACTATTTGGGTAGCATCCCTAGTCAGAGCACTAATACTGTTTTGTAAACAAAACGGAAAAACCAACCCCCTAAGGGGAAAAGGGAAAACCTTAAAAAGCAACATTTCCCCCATTAGGGGAAACAGCACTAGGCAGAGTGAAACATGAATTTTCCCTTTTCCCAAATTGGGGGTTTATTTGCTATTTTAAAGGGTTTAAAAAAAAAAGTATTTACAATATTCAGTTGAACATCTCATCACTTCCTGATTTAACCCCCTTTTAAAATGTCTTCAAAATGACTTTCTACAGTCCCCCAGCTAAAAAAATTTCCCCAAAATCCCGTTTTTTCCCAAATCATGCCCTTTGGGGTCTTCTGCGGAAAATTTTTTTTCCTTCCGGGGAAATTGTGCCTTCATTTTTATTTAAAAAACCCTTTTAAATCTTTTTTTTTCCCTCCAACTTTGGACTCTGAAATAAAAAAAAGTACAATTTAACCTACTGACCCTCTACATTATATAAATGCAGGGGAAAAGGCAAAACTCGAGGTAAAAACAATATCGGGGGAATTAATACAGATGGGAAAGAGGGCAAAAATATCCGAAAACCCGTCAAATGATGTTGAAAGCAAAGCAGGGGTTTTCCCAAGCACGGCCGGGGAATTATAACACCTTTTACGAGTGAGGAAGACCCGATCCCGAGAGTGGGATAGGTGAAAGGGGAAGCTGGTAAAAGGGAAAGGGGGTGAAGCAGATAAAATTTGGGGGAAATGTGGGGGGTATTCTGTCAAAAAAAGTATAAAAAAGGGGGAAGGTACCTGGGGTTTGGAAAAGAGCATGAAATATTTTCCTAGTATGCATTTTTAAAAAAAGAAAATGGAAAATTAAATTAAAAGCCCAAAGTTTTAACGTGAACAAAAAAAAAACCCCTTTGAGGGGGAATCCAAAATACTGTCAAAAAAATTTCAAATAAAAAATTTTTCAACTTTTCCTTTCCCAAACATTTTTAGCCGGGAAATTTAAAGGGTTTTGGGCTGAATATATACACTTTGGGCGAGAGGCTTGGATTTTCGGCAAGTGTGTTTTGAGTGTTTTAAAGGTAAAGGAGACAAATGTTTTTTTGGGACTTTATGACTTTTGGGAGTGTGAGCGGGGAAAATATTTTGTGGGGGGTTTAAAGGGAAAACGGGTTTACTGGACTCAAAACCCCGGAAAGGGGAAAAGACAATGGTGAATTTTAAAGGGGGGGTTTGGATATGGCATTTGGGAGAATTTTTCTAAATTTTTCTGTTTTGGCTCTCCCAAAGACCGTTTTTGTGTACGGGGTTTGGCGAGTTTTGGAATGACGAGAGCATATTTTTTATTTTTTTTTTGGGTCCCCCGGGCCGTAAAGGGGAACTCCCGATGTGAAAAAAAAAAAAAAATTAAAATATATATATATAATATATATATATATATATATTTTAAAAATAAAATATATTTTATATTTTTATTTTAATAATATATATATATATATTATATAAATATAAATATATATATATAATAAATATATATAAAAATTTTTTATATATATATAAAAAAAATATATATTTTAATATAATAATTAAATATATATATATATATATCTATTTAATATATTTATATATATATAAATAAAAATTTAAATATATATTATATATATATAAAAATATATTATAAAAATTTATAAAATATAAAAAAATTTTTAAAAATTTATATATATAAAAATAATTATATATATATATATAATATATTTATATAAATAAATATATTATAAAAATTACTGCACGGGCTGAAATTTAAGATTTTTTTAGGGGACAACCTAAAATTTTCTTTCCTTCCCACACCTCGTTAGGCTCTATGTTCTTTTCCCCCTCTTTTTGTTTAAATCAAGACTTCTGTTTTTCCCTTTTTTTGATTTATTTTTTTTGGTCCAAAGGGAACCCCTTTTTTGGGGGTTTTTGGGTACAATTGTCACTGGTTTTTCTGGGGCCGAGAAACTTCCGATTGCTGCCAAAAAAAATACTTGTAAAAAATTGGCCATTAAACCCCTTAAACAGAAATTTTCATTATATTCTTGAGGGAACATTTGATAACCCGCTGGGATTTTTAGTGCCCAGGAAGCAACCCCCGTGTAATGTAAAGGAAAGTGTGGCTCCAATTTTTTTGAATCAAGAGCAAGGGAAACCCCCCAAAGAAAGATTTTTTAAAAAAACCCAAAATTTGCTGTTGGGGGCCCACCTTCAGCATTTAGTTTGTTATATTGTAAATCCTTCTGAAACTCATTCTAGCCAGTTATTTAAAAGTTAAAAATTAAACCAAAATTTTGGGGAAGGTTTTAAAAAAAATCTCTTATGGCAAAAATTAACCCCCTCTCCAGGAGCCTTTTTTTCAAACCCAAATTTGCCCGGGCAAAAAATAAAGGAAACAAATTTGGGGACCAAAAAAATGTCTCATGTTTTGCCCAAAGCAGCAGTTTTTTTAAATTTACCCATTTTTTAGGGGGTTTGGGCATGTAGAGAGAATGGGGCGAAACAGAATGCTTCAAGGTGTAAACATCTGTAGTGGAAGGAAGGAAGGGGGAGGGGCGGCCCAGGAAAGGTTGGAGGGGGGGGTAAGGAAAGGGTTTTTTGTGCCCAGGGGGGTTTGGGCTTCCCGGGAGGGGATGCGTGGGGCGTGGGTTTTATAGGAGTGAAAGGGACAAAAGGTTTTTAATACTTTACTTTTGTTGGGTGTGGCAAAGTAACATTTATGAAGGGATAGGGAAACCGGCAGGGGGCCGGGCTTGAGTTTCCCGGGGAGGGGAAAATTTCAGTGCCTGCCCCTCTGAAGGAGGGGTTAATGTTGCAGTTTTTTAAAAAATGTAGTAAAAGCACCCTTCTGGCAAACAGTGTTTGGGGTGAAAAGATGGTGAAAAATTTTTTTTTTTTCGGGCCACCCTGCCCCTTGGGGGGGAAACCCCGGGGGATAAAAAAAAAAAAAATTTATTTTTTCAGGGCTTCCTATAATTATTCGCCCCCTTTACGAATTAAAAATTGGGGGAAAATTTTTAAGGGAAATAATGTGTTTCCTTATTCTTTTTTTGTAAATTTAAAGGAAAAAAAGGGGGGCTCCCAAATTTTTCCCCCGGGAAATTTTTGTCGACTTTTTTTCAACCCGCATGGCTTCGGGGGAGGATTCTAAATTTCCCCTTACCCCTGGTTTTAAAAAAAAAAAGTAAAAAAGAAAAAAACATTAAGATAAAATCAAAGAAAACTCCGATAATGTGTATAAATAAAAAAAAGTAAAATGTAAAGTGAAGGTGGGCCCAAATGTAAGTAGAAGTTCAAGACATACCTGTAATCTTGGAAATTTATGAGACAGACAAAAGACACCACAATCCACCATCATTTAAACAATTTCAGGCTTTTGTTTTACATTCACTTGGCGGACTATACCTCCCCCGGGGGGTTTCTGTGGCGGGTTAAAAAAGGGGAAACGGATATAGAGTGGGAGACCCCCAAAAAAATTTTTTAAAGAGAAAAAGAAAAAATTTTGGGGGGAAATTTAAAGGGTAAGAAAGCCTTTTGGAATGAAGGATTTGTCACTTTTTAAAAAAAGTAGGGGGGTTTTGTAGAGGGGAATTGGGGGGTATTGGGGAGATGGCGAAAAATATTTTTAGGAATTTTAAATTCTATGAAGAAAGGGCGGGGAGTAATTTCATGCATGGCCAAGGAGTAACCATATTTTGGAGGGAAGAAAAGTAGGGCGTGGTGTGGGGGAGGGGCACGGGGATTTCCCCAGAATGAAAGGGGGTAAAGCAGTGGAGCTGACAGGGTCATGAAAATTTTAAAAGCAAAGGGGGGAAAAGGGTTTTGGGTTGGAAAGGGGTTTGGGATTGTTGAAAAAGGGGGGAAAGGACCTGGGATTGGCGGGGAGCAAAAGTATAGTCCCTTTTTAAAAAAGGGGGGGGGAAAAAAAAGATTGTAAAAATTTAAGGAAAAGTTTACTGGATATACCAGGAAAAATTTACGGTAGGGTTATTTCTGAAAGAACCTCGGGAGCATCATGGGGCCCAAAGCGGGAGGGGTGTGTAGCGGGTAGGTAAACAAGGATAGTTCTGGTCAAAAAGGCTTTACCAGGGGCCCACTTAAAGAACTCAGTGTGAAAGCTTTGAGGGAAAATACCCCGTGCAGCGAACGGACATCCCAGTACACGTTTTAAACGTAAATAGTTGAAGTGTTTTTTGCAGTTTTTTGAGGGGTTTTTTTTTTGTTGAGTCCCGGACCAGTCCGCGCCCTCCCCCCCTCTCCGCTGGGGGGGGGGGGGAGGGTAAAGTGTAAATAAACAGTGACCCCCTTTATCCCCCCTCACCCCCGCGCGTCTCCCCCCCACCCAACCCCAAAAAAACCCGCGCCACCCCATCCCATAGAGGGTACTTCTCTCCCAACCCCCATGTTCCCCCCCATGGGACTGCAGGGGTGCCGGGCCCCAAAGGAACTTCTACTACAGGGACCCGCATGTGGATTCGACGGGGAGGCAGGTTTTTTCAGGTGTGCCACAGGGGTGTGTACGAAAGGGGGGTTTTTTCCCAAATTCAAACATCCGGCACCGAAAGGGCCCGGGTCTTCCCAAACAAAATTGGCGTCCCCCAAAGGGCGGGACATGGCCCCAGGGGAGTCTCCCTCGGGTTTTCTAACGGAGTCACTGGCTTCTTGGGCCTCTTGGGGGGGGTCGATGGTGCTCGTGCAAGCAGCAGATCCCGTGGCAACATGCTGCTGTTTGCAATGGCTGTCTGCCGAGGAGAGACAGGCACCTAGCAACATCTGTTGTTGGAGCATTGGATGAATTCCCTACTATGTTTGTTAACTGCTCGTTACTCTGTAATTTGTCTATGATTGTAATCATGTGATAATGTGTTTATCATTCATTACCTTTGAAACTTGTCATGATTGTGACCAGCTCTACCTGGAGCTCATTACCTTTGTAAATTCTCATGATTAATGTGTTTGATTCATTACCTTTGCAATTATTCATGAGTGTGACCAGCTCTACCTGGAGCTCATTACCTTTGTAACTTGCTCAGCTATCAAAACTTTGGAGTCCAGTCCCTGGACCAATTATGTACCTTTGTAATCTTTTGACTACCGCCCACAGGATGGGTATGGGGTGCATAATAAACATATTAAACTAACTAACTATTGAAAGAATTAGCGGCAAGACAGAATGTAGAATTGCGGATGAGCAAAGAGGTTTTAGAGTGGGTAGGGGATGTGTAGATCAAGTGTTTACATTGAAGCATATATGTGAACAGTAGATAAAGGTAGGGAAGTTTTGATTGCGAGTAGTAAATTTGGGCCTAGGTACGAGAGAATGGGTCTATGTAATAAGTGTGCACTATATAAAAATAATCCTGCAGCATGATAGTGGATAGGGGAGCAATGTGGCAGATGTTGCAAGTATATGGAATAGGTGGTAAGTTACTAAATGCTGTAAAGTTTTTATGAGGATAGCGAGGCTCAGGTTAGGGTGTGTAGAAGAGAGGTCTTAGGTAGGGATGTGTAATGTCACCATGGTTGTTTAATATATTTATAGATGGGGTTGTAAAAGTAAATGATAGGGTGTTCGGGAGAGGGGTGGAATTAAATTATGGGGAATCAATAAAAAATGGGAAGTGACAGTTACTTTGCTGATGATACTGTGCTTTTGGGAGATTCTAAAGAAAAATTGCAAAGGTTAGTGGACAAATTTGGGTGTGTAAAGGTAGAAAGTTGAAAGTGAACATAGAAAAGAGTAGGGTGATGAGGGTAATAAATGATTTAAAGAAAAATTGGATATCAATCTGGGGAGGAGCATGGAAGTGAATGTTTTCAGATATTTGGGAGTTGATGTGTCAGTGGATGGATTTATGAAAGATTAGGTTAAATCATAGAATTTATGAAGGAAACAAGGTGAGTGGTGCATTGAGGTATATGTGGAGACAAAATGTTATGGAGGCAAAGAAGGGAATGTATGAAAGTAGAGTGGTACCAACACTCTTATATGGTGAAATTAAGACATGTGCAACATCTGGGTATCTTTATTGTAGACATTTCGCCATCCAGTGGCTTTATCAATACAAATTCCAGGACATAACTAGAAGACAATAGGACTATTTACAGATGAGGTAATCTGTCCCTCAACCTTGGAGTAGGTGTGAAGAGCACTGTAGTCGTGGAGATTCTGAAGCAGAAGCAAGGAGCCTGGCGCTTATATACAGTGGACCCCCGCATAACGATTTTAATCCGTGCAAGAGGGGTAATTGTTATGCGAAATAATCGGTATGTGAATGAATTTTCCCCATAAGAAATAATGGAAATAAAATTAATCCGTGCAAGATACCCAAAAGTATGAAAAAAAAAATTTTTTACCACATGAAATGTTAATTTTAATACACACAAACTGAAAAAGGCATGCACACTTACATGACACTTACTTTTATTGAAGATCTGGTGATGATTGATGGGATGGGAGGAGGGGAGAGAGAGTGTTAGTGTTTAGAAGGGGAATCCCCTTCCATTAAGACTTGAGGTGGCAAGTCCTTTTCTGGGGTTACTTCCCTTCTTCTTTTAATGCCACTAGGACCAGCTTCAGAGTCACTGGACTTCTTTCGCACAACATATCTGTCCATAGTGGCCTGTACCTCTCGTTCCTTTATGACTTCCCTAAAGTTGTTTCACAACATTGTCAGTGTAATAATCACCAGCACGGCTTGCAATAGCTGTGTGAGGGTGATTTTCATCCATGAAGGTTTGCACTTCAAGCCACTTTGCACAGATTTCCTTAATCTTTGTAGTAGGCAACTTCTTCAATTTCTCTCTCCCCTCCTCTGAACCAGTTTCCTCAGGTCTGGCCTCTTGCTGTTGAAGTTGATCTATCAGCTCATCAGTGGTTAGTCCTTCATTGTCCTCCTCCACCAACTCTTCCACATCCTCCCCACTAACCTCCAACCCCAAGGACTTTCCCAATGCCACAATGGATTCCTCAAGTGGCATAATCCTCTCGGGGTTAGCCTCAAAACCCTTCAAAATCCCTTTTGTCTACACATTCTGGCCACAGTTTCTTCCAAGCAGAGTTCAAGGTCTTCTTAGTCACTCCACTCCCAAGCCTTACCTATAAGGTTTACACAATTGAGGATATTAAAGTGCTCTCTCCAAAACTCTCTTAGAGTCAGTTGAGTTTCTGAGGTCACTACAATGCACCTTTCAAACAGAGCTTTTGTGTACAGTTTTTGAAGTTTGCAATAACCTGCTGGTCCATGGGCTGCAGGAGAGGAGTGGTATTAGGAGGCAAAAAACTTCACCTTAATGAAGCTCATGTCCCCATAAAGTCGCTCTGCCACGTCTGTAGGATGACCAGGGGCATTGTCTAACACCAGGAGGCACTTAAGGTCTAATTTCTTTTCAGTTAGGTAATCTTTCACATTGGGGGCAAATGCATGGTGTAACCAGTTATAGAAAAAGTCCCTAGTGACCCATGCCTTACTGTTTGCCCTCCACAGCACACACAAATTCTCCTTGAGGACATTCTTTTGCCTGAACGCTCTGGGAATTTCAGAGTGATACACTAATAAAGGCTTAACTTTGCAATCACCACTAGCATTGGCACACATCAACAAAGTAAGCCTGTCTTTCATAGGCTTATGTCCTGGGAGTGCCTTTTCCTCCTGAGTAATGTAGGTCCTGCTTGGCATTTTCTTCCAGAACAGGCCTGTTTCATCACAATTAAACACTTGTTCAGGTTTCAGTCCTTCACTGTCTATGTACTCCTTTGAATTCCTGCACATATTTTTCAGCCGCTTTGTGGTCCGAACTGGCAGCCTCACCATGCCTTATCACACTATGGATGCCACTACGCTTCTAAATCTCTCAAACCAACCTTTGCTGGCCTTAAATTCACTCACATCATCACTAGTTGGCAGGCATTTTTTTAATTAAATCCTCATGCAACTTCCTAGCCTTTTCACATATGATCGCTTGAGAGACGCTATCTCCTGCTAGCTGTTTTTCATTTATCCACACCAATAAAAGTCTCTCAACATCTTCCATCACTTGCGATCTTTGTTTCGAAAACACAGTTAAACCTTTGGCAAGAACAGCTTCCTTGATTGTCTTTCTGGTGCCCACAATAGTAGCGATGGTTGATTGGGGTTTCTTGTACACTTGACTAGGTCGGCGATACGCACTCCACTTTCATACTTATCAATGATCTCTTTCTTCATTCTATTGGAATTCTCACCCTTATTGGTGTACGGTTGGCACTAGAAGCTTTCTTGGGGCCCATGGTCACTTATTTTCCAGAAACAGCACCGAAAACACTGTAATAATACGAAATATTCCGAGTGTATGCTTGGATGTTACCGCGGAGGCTGGCTGGTAAACAATGGCACGGGCGGCACATGTGAGGCTGGCTGAGGGCGCACATTGGACGCGTCTCGGACGAAAATCGGTGAGCGGGTTTTTAATCGGTATGCGCGGCAAAATTTTTGCGATTAAAGCAAGCGGTATGCGGATTAATCGCTATGTGATGCCATCGTTATGCGGGGGTCCACTGTACTAACGTCAAGGTTAAGGGACTGATTACCTCATCTTCTGTATATAGTCCTACTGTCTTCTAGTTATGTCCTGGAATTTGTATTGATAAAGCCACTGGATGGCAAAAAGTCTACAATGAAGATACCCAGATGTTGCACATGTCTTAATTTCATCTTGTCGGTATTGTATACCATTCTTGTACAACTTTTCACACTGCAGCATCATGGAATCTTGATTCTGAGGACATGTACATAACCTTCATGACCGACTACTATCACAACTAACCCATCTCTTTGGGTAGGACCTACTTCCACTGGGGAATCCCGCCTACCAATGACTATGCCCTCATCTGCTACACGTCCCATTTCCACCTGACGTTAGTATACAAGCGCCAGGCTCCTTGCTTCTGCTTCAGAATCTCCACGACTACTGTGCTCTTCGCACCTACTCCAAGGTTGAGGGACTAATTACCTCATCTTCTGTATAGAGTCCTATTGTCTTCAAGTGGTGTCCTGGATTTTGATTAAGTCACTGGATGGCAAAACTTCTACAATAAAGATGCCCAGATGTTGCATGTGTCTTAATTTCATCTTGTCGGTATTGTATACCATTCTTGTACAACTCTTATATGGGTGTGAAGCTTGGGTTGTAAATGCTGCAGCGAGGAGGCGGTTGGAGGCAGTGGAGATGTCCTGTCTAAGGGCAATGTGTGGTGTAAATATGCAGAAAATTCGGAGTGTGGAAATTAGGAGAAGGTGTGGAGTTAAAAGTATTAGTCAGAGGGCTGAAGAGGGGTTGAGGTGGTCTGGTCATTTAGAGAGAATGGATGAAAGTAGAATAACTTTGAGAGCGTATAAATCTGTAGGGGAAGGAAGGTGGGGTAGGGGGTTGTCCTCGGAAAGGTTGGAGGGAGGGGGTAAAGGAGGTTTTGTGGGTGAGGGACTTGGACTTCCAGCAAGCGTGCTTGAGCGTGTTAGATAGGAGTGAATGGAGACGAATGGTATTTGGGAACTGATGAGCTGTCGGAGTGTGAGCAGAGTAATATTTAGTGAAGGGATTTGGGGAAACCGGTTATTTTATATAGCCAGACTAGTCCTGGAAATGGGAAGTACAATGTCTGCAATTTAAAGGAGGGGGTTTGGGATATGGCAGTTTGGAGGGATGTGTTGTGCATCTTTAAGAACATAAGAACATAAGAACGAAGGAACACTGCAGAAGGCCTACTGGCCCATGCAAGGCAGGTCCAAGTCTCCTACCGGCTTAAGCCAATGCACCCAACCTAGTCAGGTCAGGTCACATTGACTTAAGGGAGGAACACGGCAACCGACCTGGTAGCACAAGCTATCAGGTCTAACTCACACCCACCCACATCTACTCATGTATTTATCCAACCTATTTTTAAAGCTACACAACGTTCTGGCCTCTATAACGGTATTTGGGAGTTTGTTCCACTCATCCACAACTCTATTACCAAACCAGTACTTTCCTATATCCTTCCTGAATCTGAATTTTTCCACTTAAAACCATTGCTGCGAGTCCTGTCTAGGCTAGATATTTTCAGCACACTATTACATCCCCTTTATTTATTCCTGTCTTCCATTATACACCTCAATCATATCCCCCCTAATTCTACGTCTTTCTAGAGAGTGCAGTTTCAGGGCCCTTAGTCTATCCTCATAGGGAAGGTTTCTGATACATGGGATCAACTTTGTCATCCTCCTTTGTACATTTTCCAGAGAATTTATATCCATTCTGTAATACGTGACCAAAACTGTGTAGCATAATCTAAATGAGGCCTAACCAAGGATGTATAGAGTTGAAGAACAACCTGAGGACTCCTATTATTTATGCTTCTTGATATGAAGCCAAGGATTCTATAGCTTTATTGCGAACACTTATGCACTGTTGTCTTGGTTTCAGATTACTGCTAACCAGAACTCCTAAATCTTTTTCGCAATCCGTAATATTAAGATCTACATTATTTAGTTTATATGTGGCATGGTTATTGTCCTGTCCAACATTTAGAACTTTGCATTTGTCTATATTAAACTGCATCTGCCACTTCTCCGACCACTGCATCAGTCTATTCAAATCTTCCTGGAGTGCTCGAATGTCCTCGTCAGAATGAATTCGACGGCCTATTTTGGTGTCATCGGCAAAACTTGCCGATGTCGCTCTTTATGCCCTCATCTATGTCGTTTATGTAGATTGTGAACAGCAGGGGGCCCAACACTGACCCCTGTGGAACAACCGCTCGTGACGCTTCCCCACTCTGATTCTCCCCTTTATGCAAACTCTCTGCTGCCTATTTTGTCAACCATGCCTCTATCCAGGAAAAAATTTCTCCTCCTATTCCATGTGCTTTAATTTTCCTCAATAGTCTCTGATGTGGGACCCTGTCAAAAGCCTTACTGAAGTCCATATACACAATATCATATTCATTACCATGATCTACCTCCTCAAATACCTTAGTGAAAAAAGTTAATAAATTCGTAAGGCAGGAACGCCCCTTTGTAAAACCATGCTGAGATTCATTGATTAATTTATGCTTTTCAAGGTGGCTACGAACTGCCTCGGCAATTATTGATTCCATAAATTTTTCCCACTATGGAGGTTAGGCTTATTGGTCTATAGTTCGAAGCTAAGGACCTGTCACCTGTTTTGAAATAGGTATCACATTTGCCATTTTCCACTTATCTGGCACCATGCCAGTTTGTAGTGATATGTTGAAAAGATTAGCCAAAGGTGTGCTAAGCTCCTCTATACATTCCTTTAGAACCCTTGCATACAGTTCATCAGGGCCTGGGGATTTGTTAGGTTTTAATTTATCTATTTGCCTAAGGACCATGTCACTTGTGACCCTAATAGTGCACAGTTTATTATCGTCCTGTTCTACATAATTTATCATTACTGGAATATCGCTGGTATCCTCCTGTGTAAAAACTGAGAGGAAGTATGTGTTAAAAATTCTACACATTTCCTTATCACTGTCAGTGAGCTGACCCGAGGAACTTTTGAGTGGGCCTATCTTGTCCTGATCTTACTTCTGTATACCTGAAAGAATCCTTTTGGGTTAGTCTCGATTCTCTTGCAACTTTAACCTCATAATCTCTTTTTGCTTTTCTAATTCCCATTTTTTATTTCTCTCTTTAACTGAATATATCGATTTCTCAATTGCCCCTCTCCTCTTTTGATTTGCCTATATATGCCTCTCTTTTGACCAATCAGATATTTTAATCTATTGTTCATCCATTTAGGATCATTTTTGTTTGATCTGATTTCCCTATTTGGAACATAGTAATTTGACTGAGCAGCTAGAACTATGCCCTGGAAAGCATCATATCGGCAACCATCACCACCTACCTGACCCTTAGTCAGGTCATTCCAGTTCAAGCCCACCCAAAGTAATTTTTTCAGTCCTACGAAATCAGCCAAGCGAAAGTCAGGGACGGAGACTTGATTGCCATTATAGGGAATTTCCCTGATATATTAAAACTGAGTGATTTGTGATCACTTTCCCAAGCTCATCATTAAACCTCAAGATTATTAATTAGTGTTTCCCTATGGCAAGAACCAAGTCAAGAAGGTTATTTCCCCTAGTTGGCTCTGTCACAAACTGTTTTAAAAAACAATCCTGGATCGTATCAAGAAAGTCACCTGACTCTAAATTTCCTGTCAAATTGCTCCAGTCAATCTGTCTATAGTTGAAATCTCCCATTAGCACAACATTTTCGTATGTAGATGCCTACGAATTTCGTCCCATAGAAGTTTACTGCACTCCCCTATCAAAGATTTTTGTGGGTCCCCTGTAAATCACGACCCAAAATTAGTTTTTCCTTCGTCCCTCGAGAAGCTGTAACCAAACAGATCAGTGGCTGACGCTTCTAATTTAATACTTGATCTAACACAACAATTTAAATTGTCTCTGACATACATCCTACTACTCCATCCACACACCTTTTCCCTGTTGACCCTGTCAGTGGAGGAATAATTTATAGCCTTGTATGTGACATTCAGAGTGGCATCTCTCTATTTTTCAGATTAAGCCAGGTTCTTGTCTGTATAGCAAAAATATCTATGTTTCCTGCACTTGCAATTAATCTAAGCTCATCTATCTTCATTTCTTACCTCCTGCTATTAGAATAGTAACCTTAAGGAGCTAGTCCCCTGCTGCCCTCATGCTGTCCCCCCTTTGTTTGCTGACCTATCTATGTTCTTATTTATAACTCTTGCTGAATGCCTTTTTTATACATTTTACCTGTTTCCAACCCAAGTGTTTGCAGACCTGCTTGTTTCCCACACACAACCCATACCTCTATCTCCCATTCAGTTTAAAATCCTAGGCATTTCACCAATTGGCCTTCTCCAATCGAGTCTGCACGGCTACCTCCCCAGCCCCGAAGATGTACCCCATCCCTTGCATACATAGCTTGTTTGCCATAAAAAGTTGTTCCAGTTGTCAATGAATGGGATTGCAAGTTCCTGCAGTATCTGTCTAGCCAAGCAATTTACTCACCAAGTGCCCATAGACAACATTCATTTCCTACTCCCCTTCTAGGCAAAAAGATGCTACATATGATTTGGAACCCTCCCTTAGACTTAATGTAATCATAGCTGACCTGTATTTTATCTAGCACTCTTCTCTCCTACACTTCCCAATATCTTTCCATCCACCAGCACTGAGACAGATAATGGCTTGTTCCCATAACCTGACGTGATATTAAACCACCTGTTGACAAAGTCCCCCAACACCAGCTCCAGGAAGCACACTCTGTCCTCTCAGTCTTCTTATTCCTATTACAAAAAGCACGGTCAATAATCTAACCTGAGAGTCACCAACCACAAGAAAGCTTACCTCCATTTAGCCATGGGCAGTAGTACCCTATACCTTCACTGGCCACGAAGTACATTCATCCTGAAGAACAGAAGAAGCGATTTCCTACCTCAGATCTTCACTCTTAACATTTCCTTCCTCTGATGCGCCTTCCATTACTGTGAAACCATTCGCCACTTGTAGCAGGTGCTGGAATGTCACCTCACTTCACTGCTGGTACCGTTGCTACCTCCCCCAGCTACAGCCTCCTCACAGCGAGAGACAAGACTGCACACCTCACTGCTAGAAGCCTCATTCCCCACAACTCCAGCCACCTCACACTCTCTCCCAGACCCATTGAGGTGGACCTTCACCTCCTAATCTCCTCCTGGAGAAGCAAGACCCCTCCTTAACTCTCCAACCTCAATTTTAAAAAACCAACTGCAGAAGCAAGCCATGCTTTGTAACCGTCCACACTAATCCCCAAAGCAGCTCAGGGTCTGTGACCTCACGTGACGACTGACCACTGAGTATGTATATACTTTAAACTGTTGTATTCTGAGCACCTCTGCAAAAACAGTGATTAAGTGTGAGAGAGGTGAACTGTTGAATAATGAAAGTATTTTCTTTTTGGCGATTTTCTTTTTGGGACACCCTGCCTTGGTGGGAGACGGCCGACTTGTTAAAAAAAAAAAAAAAAAAAAAAAAAAAAAAAAAAAAAAAAAAAAAAAAACAGTAATGTGTATACTGCATATGCATTTTTTAGGCCTAACTACTGCTCAGTGTAAACATGTTCTCAGGCTTTTACATGCATTTGAGAGGGAAAAAAAAAGGTGTTTCACTTTACAGCAGTAGCCTGGAATCTAAACCTGCTGTATAAGCAAGGCCCTTCTGTAATGGGCTACACAAATGTTATAGCCGAGACCTTTTTCTTAATCTATAATCGAGTATTATAAACTGGCAGTACTCACCATCTTTTCTTCACATTCTTCAGGATTTATAATCCAGCATTTTTCTTCTCAGCACTTTATTTTTCTAACCTGTGTTTCATCTCTTTTTCTTCGTCTTCTCTTTTACCCGCTGTTTCCATTATCTGAGTTCTCTGCTTCGTACATCCTCTTGGTTGTCCATGCTTAGTTTATTAGTCTCCCAGCTTTCCTTCATGCTTCCTTTTCATTCTTTTTCTTCTTTTTTGGCAATACTTGAAAATAAAATTTGCATGAAATTTAGAAATTGTGGCATTGCTTCTAAAGTAAATTCTCAAAATTGCAACAAACAGAACCCTATTACGAGATTATAAAAAGAACTATTTGGATAAAAAATTTTAATCCCTGAAAAGGCTATGCAACATGGGGGGTAATGATACTGATGCTTTGTTAAATAATTTGCTATCATTTATTTTCAACAGCATTGTGAAATTAAGAGTTATTCAGAAAAACTTCATTTTTACCACTTCCTCTGAGGGTGGGTTGTGTTCTTATGGCATTGAATTCCAGTTGTCCCGTAGTTCTACGCCACTGGAGTTTAGCTCACTCATAAGCTGCGAGTAGTAAATTTGGGCCTAGGTACGAGAGAATGGGTCTATGTAATAAGTGTGCACTATATAAAAATAATCCTGCAGCAAGCAGTGCACTATGGGGAAAAAAAATTTTGGTTTAAAACAGTGATTTTGCAATATATTTTTTATTTTGTTTTTTATGGTTGTATTCTCAGTTTCTTGGTCTCATTTGATAGAATGGAAGAAATTACAGAAACATGATTCTGATCAGTTTCAAGACGAAAGGAAGCTTTAAATTGAGCTCAAAATAGCAGAATGTTCTATTTTTGCTGATGTTCCAGAGTACACAAATGACATCACTTGTCCACTGTGTCCATCTGTCCAGTCTAATATGCTTTTAGGATTGCACTGACATTACTTATACAGTTATTACAATAATGCACTAATCTAACAGTAAATTTTCTATTTTGTGTGAATAAAAATTCTAAATGGAATTCACGTGTATTATCAGAGAGGCCTCTGGGGACCTAACTAATGAAGAGGAAATGTTATTTTAGTGCTAGGAATGTTTGCACTGTTTATTCTGGACCCCTTTTTAAAACTGGTATTTCTTGAATTTTGTGTGAAATTTGCCAAGTGACTATTGCATAGTTTAAATAGTTGAATGGGTGGTTTCTTTTACAGTTGATAGAATGGAAGGCATTCTAGCAAAACAGTTAAGAATCTGATAGACTGGAATAGTGTAATTGGCACAAAAATGGACTCTAGTGAGCAAAACTGCCACTGTGCAAGTGTCGCCGAAACAGCAAATTTGCAAAAGGCATAATTTCGTCAGTTTTCCATCAAATTTAGCACCGTTTTATTATCTTCAGAAAACAATTCACCATTTCACAAGAAAGTATTTTTTCTTAAATTTTTCCAACCACGAGAGCAAGTTTGAACACAGAGCTCCTGACCCCTGAAAGGGTTAAAAAAGAATCATTTTGCCCGTCTTCTCTTATGCACGACCACCATATTAAGGGTCACACAGCACCTTGGTGAGGGGAGACATTAGATTCCAAGAAAGGGAGGATATCTTAATTTCTTGAATCAAGAGTGTTTGACTGGTATCAAGACACTACCCTCTTTAAGTGATCTGCACTTACAAAGTGGGCATTTAGGAACTAATTAAAATTTTTACAGCAGACTATAGTGGACCCCCGCTTAACGACCACCTCCCAATGCGACCAATTATGTAAGTGTATTTATGTAAGTGTGTTTGTACGTGTATGTTTGGGGGTCTGAAATGGACTAATCTACTTCACAATATTCCTTATGGGAACAAATTCGGTCAGTACTGGTACCTGAACATACTTCTGGAATGAAAGAAGATCGTTAATCGGGGGTCCACTGTAATTGGCAATGCCAACCATCTATAAACCAGTAAAATGGTTTTTTTTATCAAACCTTTATATTTAACAGTACCGTATCAAAACAAGAATGGAGGAACACTGCAGAAGGCCTACTGGCCCATGCAAGGCAGGTCCTTATCAAAACATCCTCTACCCAAAGCTACCCAAGAATTAACTCCCATAACCAATCACACCAGTCAAACCCAGCCCCTCTCACTCATATTTGTCCAATCTTTTTAACCCTTAAACGGTCGAAACTTACATACGTTTTTTCAACATCTAAAAGCATGTAAAAAATGTAGATTTTTTTGTTTTACGTGTAAAAAGTTTTAATCTACATTTTTGTTATAGTATTTGGAAGTATGTAAAAAAAGTAGATCTACTTTTGCAGCACTACGAATTTGAATTTTGATCCGTTTCGAGCGTTTAAGGGTTAAAGCTACCCAAGGGCCTAGCCTGTATCACCCTACTGGGAAGATTGCTCCACGCATCCACAACTGTTAGAGAACCAGTAATTACGTATGTCCTTTCTAAATCTAAATTTATCCAACTTTAGGCTAACATTACTTTGATTTATCTCAAGAAGTATTAGTAACAGAAGTCCAAAAGTTAGTTTACAGCTCTATACTTCACTAGTGAGGCCTCATGTTATAGACTTCAAAATACACATACAATATTTTTTGCTGCTTCTAAATAAAATCTACTTACACTCCACAGGTTCTTCAGGCTGAAGGTTTTCATAGGTTGTGTATTCTGATTCTTCAACTTCCTTCACCTTTTTCTTCTTTTTCTTCTTTTCTGAAATAAATGTAGGAAATCTTCATTGCAGCCGATTATAACGTTTAACAACTAACATACAGGTGCTCCTCGACTCGCGTTGGTTTGACTTGCGATACTTTGGCTTTATGATGGTGCAAAAGCAATTAATTACTTTGGAGATGAAGCACAAGATAGTTACCCAGCACGAAGGGAGCAAGTTTGTAACTTATTCATTTACTTTCAATAAAGTATTTAGTTACAGTAATTATTTATTTACTTATTCATTGACAGTAGTTGTTTAGCATATACAGCAGGGCCCCGCTTTACGGCGTTTCGCTTTACAGCGTTCCGCTAATACGGACATTTCAAATTATGACCAAAACTCGCTATACGGCTCCCCCCACCTGTCTTTCTAATACGGTCACAGCGGCCCACCGAGTTTGTTTACATTCTCCCTGAGCACATCTCATTATGTCTGGAAACTTTCCAAAATTTCAAGTGTTTTAAAGTTATTGTATATTTTATATGTATTGTACTTGATAATTAAAACTTGTGTTACACCTGTACCTAAAAAAACTTACACACTGTGCTAGCATGTAGTACACTTTAAAAAAACACTAAGAGTCCCTACTCTTGATGCAATAATAATAATAATAATAATAATAATAATAAAAAATAATAATAATAAAAATAATAATAATAATAATAATAATTCTTGGGTCCCTTAATGTCGCATATTACGTTAATATAGACATTTCCCTTATTCTATCTATGATATTTTTTTCAAAATTATATAAGAAACAATATGTAACACACAAACATGATACATGCACCCACAGTATAAAAATTTATACAAATATGAGATGTTTACCAAATGGTTTGTAGAAGTGTCGGAAGAATTACGTTTTCTCTAGCCCGTCACCTGTTACTAGGGATAACTGTAGAAAAATATTCCTTTCGTATACCTTCACTTTATAGCTATTCACGACCCTTGTGGGTCTAGCACTTCTTTTTTATTATGATTATAATAATAATATCATCATTCACTCTAAAAATGGTGTGTTGCATGAGAATAGGAGTGTTGCTGTTTATAATTCTGTACTAACTTGTACACAGTGTAAGAGTATTTGTTTCGTGATTTAATTATTATAATAATAATAAAAATATTATAAGGTAAAAGTTTCACAAACTCTTACAAATGTACATGAATGAATTAAACTGGACACGTATTAATACCGTCTATTTCGCCTGACTGAGTGATCGTCCACAACCTGTTCAGTTTGTTTTTTTACGCTGTCTGAGCTCGGTGTATCTCGTTCTCTCTCGTTTGCTCTTCGTTAACAAATTTGGCTCTCGTTGACGATGGCATTTAAGCTTAGTTGTGATAAAAAGAAGAGTCGTAAGCCTCTTACTTTAAGTGCCAAGTTAGAAATGATTAAACTTAGTGAACAAGGTATGTCAATGGCTGAGATAGCACGTAAGCTTGGTTTGCTCGTCAAACAGTTAGTCCCGTTGTGAACAATAAGGAGAAAGTGTTGCGGGAAGTTAAAAGTGCTCCCACCAGTGACCATAAAGTTATAAGAAAAATTTGATAACCTTATTGCTGACATGGAAAAACTTTTAATGGTGTGGATTGATGATCAGACTAGTCACAATGTCCTTTAAGCAGAGCCATTATCCAGTCCAAAACCCTAAGCCTCTTCAATTCTATGAAAGGCTGAGAGAGGGGAGGAAGCTGTTGAAGATAAATTCTCAGGTACAGAGGCTGGTTTAATGGGTTTTAAGGAAAGAAGTCAACTTCACAACATCAGGGGTGCAGGGTGAAGCTGCAAGCGCTGACAATTTAGCTGCAGAAAATTATCCATGTGAACTACCGAGATAATAGAATGTGGTGGATATACCAAGCAACAATTTTTAATGTGGATGAGCCTGCATTATTTTGGAAAAAAGATGCCATTAGGACATTTATTGCTAAGGAAGAGAAGTCAATCCCTGGCTTCAAAGCTGCAAAAGACAGGCTAACACTCTTGCTAGGAGCTAAGCAGCTGGTGACTGCAAGTTAAAACCTATGATGATTTTTATCACTCAGAGATCCTAGGGTCCTAAAGAACTATGCAAAAGGCAGCCTCCCAGTTTATTATAAATCTAATTCGAAAGCTTGGATGACTGCCAATCTTTTCATAAGTTGGTTCACGGACTATTTTAAGCCTACAGCTGAGGCTTACTGCAAGGAAAAGAAAATTCCTTTTAATGTTTTACTTGTTTTAGACAATGCCCTGCCCACCCTACAGCTCTACATGGTATGTACAGGGAGATAAATGTTGCTTTTATACCTGCAAACACAACTTTCATTAAGGCTGTAAATTTCCTAGACAGTGATAAAATGCCTGGGCCTAAACAAAATAAATTAAAAACCTTTTGGAAAGGTTTCACAATTTTGGATGGCATTAAAAATATTAGAGATGCACGGAATGAAGTTAATGAAACTACACTCAAAGGTGTTTGGAAGAATCTGATTCCTGAACTTATGGATGATTTTGAAGGTTTTGAGAATCCAGTGGGGGAAGTGTGTATAAATGTTGTTGATATGGCAAGGGAATTAGAACTGGAAGTGGAGCCTGAGGATGTGGAAGAATTGCTTCTCTCTCATGATGAGGCTCTGACAGCCCAAAAGACCTTCTTCTGATTGAAGACAAAGAAAGAAATTTCAAGAAGAGGAGATCCATCCTGATGATAGTCCTGTTACCATTAAAGAAATGAAAACCCAGGATTTGGAAGAAGCTATCAACCATATAGAAATAGCAATGGCAATTTTTGAGAAGATTGATCCAAATTTTGAACGAAGTTCAACAGTGAATGCAACCCTTTCCCATGATGTTACATGCTATAAAGAAATTTTAAGGGAAAGGAAAAAAAAATCCATGAGGCAAAGTTCAATGCTTTCCTACTTTAAGAAAATTTCATGGCAACCTTCAACATCAACAGCCAGCCTTCAAAAGCCTTCAACATCAACAGCTAGCCTTCAGCATCAACAGCCAGCCTTCAGCAGCCTTCAACATCAACAGCTAGCCTTCAACATCAACAGCCAGCCTTCAACAGCCAGCCTTCAGCAGCCTTCAACATCAACAGCTAGCCTTCATCAACAGCCAGCCTTCAGCAGCCTTCAACATCAACAGCTAGCCTTCAACATCAACAGCCAGCCTTCAACCTCAACAGCTAGCCTTCAACATCAACAGCCAGTCTTCAACAGCCTTCAACATCAACAGCTAGCCTTCAGCAACCTTCAACATCAACAGCCAGCCTTCAACATCAACAGCTAGCCTTCAACAGCATTCAACATCAACAGCTAGCCTTCAGCAGCCTTCAACATCAACAGCCAGCCTTCAACATCAACAGCCAGCCTTCAACATCAACAGCTAGCCTTCAGCAGCCTTCAACATCAACAGCTAGCCTTCAACATCAACAGCCAGCCTTCAACATCAACAGCCAGCCTTCAGCAGCCTTCAACATCAACACCCAAACCCTTTTCAACAGCCTTCAACATCAACAGCCAGCCTTCAGCAGCCTTCAACATCAACAGCTAGCCTTCAACAGCCTTCAACATCAACAGCTAGCCTTCAACAGCCTTCAACATCAACAGCCAGCCTTCAACAGCCTTCAACATCAACAGCCAGCCTTCAGCAGCCTTCAACATCAACAGCTAGCGTTCAACATCAACAGCCAGCCTTCAACAGCCTTCAACCTCAACAGCTAGCCTTCAGCAACCTTCAACATCAATAGCTAGCCTTCAACATCAACAGCCAGCCTTCAGCAGCCTTCAACATCAACAGCTAGCCTTCAACAGCCTTCAACATCAACAGCTAGCTAGGATGATGGTCTGCCATCTCATAATTCAATAACAACACTGCCACTCACCTCTCACACATTCATATTAAGTAATTAAAGGTATGTAATAAATGTACTGTGTGTAATTTTACTTTTCATTTTTTTTTAATGCTTAGTTCTATTGCTAATTTAATATATGTCAGTGTAAATACATTATTGCTAATTTAATATATGTCAGTGTAAATAGGTTATCTAGCATTTATATGCATTTACAAGGAAAATAAAAGGGTGTTCCACTTTATGGCGGTTTCCGCTTTACGGCGGTAGCCTGGAACCTAACCAGCCGTATAAGTGGGGCCCTACTGTACTCATATTAGTCTCACGATACCTGGAGTTTACCTGGAGTGAGTTCCAGGGGTCAACGCCCCCGCGGCCTGATCTGTGACCAGGCCTCCTGGTGGATCAGAGCCTGATCAACCAGGCTGTTACTACTGGCTGCAAGTAAACCAAAAGTACGAGCCACAGCCCGGCTGTCAGGAACCGACTTTAGGGCTTGTCCAGTGCCAGCTTGAAGACTGCCAGGGGTCTGTTGGTAATCCCTCTTATGTATGCTGGGAGGCAGTTGAACAGTCTCGGCTCCTGACACTTATTGTATGGTTCTCTTAACGTGCTAGTGACACCCTGCTTTTCATTGGGGGGATGTTGCATCGTCTACCCAAATCTTTTGCTTTCGTAGTGAGTGATTTTTGTGTGCAAGTTTTGGTACTAGTCCCTCTAGGATTTTCCAGGTGTATATAATCATGTATCTCTCCCCGCCTGCATTCCAGGGAATACAGGTTCAGGAACCTCAAGCGCTCCCAGTAATTGAGGTGTTTTATCTCCGTTATGCGCGCCATGAAGTTCTCTGTATATTTTCTAGGACAGCAATTTCACCTGCCTTGAAAGGTGCTGCTAGTGTGCAGCAATATTCCAGCCTAGATAGAACAAGTGACCTTTAAGAGTGTCATCATGGGCTTGGCCTCCCTAGTTTTGAAGGTTCTCATTATCCGGCCCGTCCCTTTTTTCTAGCAGAGCGAATTGATACAATGTTATGGTCCCTTTAAGGTGAGATCCTCCGACATGATCACTCCCAGGTCTTTGACGTTAGTGTTTTTTGCTCTATTTTGTGGCCCCGAATTTGTTTTGTATCTGATGAAGATTTAATTTCTCGTGTTTACCATATCTGAGTAATTGAAATTTCTCATCGTTGAACTTCATATTGTTTTCTGCAGCTCACTGAAAGATTCCCGGTTTTATGTCCGCCTGGAGCCTTGCAGTGTCTGCAATGGAAGACACTGTCATGCAGATTCGGGTGTCTTTTGCAAGGAGGACACGGTGCTGTGGCTGACATTCTTGTCTATGTCGGATATGAGGATGAGGAACAAGATGGGAGCGAGTACTGTGCCTTGTGGAACGAGCTTTTCACCGTAGCTGCCTCGGACTTTACTCTGTTGACTACTACTCTCTGTGTTCTGTTAGTGAGGAAATTATAGATCCATCGACCGACTTTTCCTGTTATTCCTTTACCACGTATTTTGTGCGCTATTTTCGCCATGGTCACACGTGTCGAAGGCTTTTGCAAAGTCTGTATATATAGTGGAACCCCCGCATAATGCTATTAATTCGTTCCTGAGAGCTCAATGTTATGCGAAATTATTGTTATGCGAATTAATTTTCCCCATAAGAAATAATGGAAATCAAATTAATCCGTGCAAGACACCCAAAAATAAAGAAAAAAAAAATTTTTAAACCCCATGAAATATTAATTTAATACACACAAACTTAAGAAAACATGCACAGTTACAGACACTTACCTTTATTTTAAGATGTGGTGATGATTGATGGGATGGGGGGAGGGAGACTGGATGGTTTTTGTGTTTAGAAGGGGAATCCCCTCCATTAGGGCTTGAGGTTTTCAAGTCCTTTTCTGGGGTTGCTTCCCCTTTTTTTAATGCCACTAGGACCAGCTTCAGAGTCACTGGACTTCTGTCACACAACTTATCTGTCCATAGTGGCATGAACCTCTCTTTCCTTTATGACTTTCCTAAAGTGTTTCACAACAGTGTCAGTGTTTAAAAGTCACCAGCATGGCTTGCAATAGCTGTCTGAGGGTGATTTTCATCCATGAAGGTTTGCACTTCAAGCCACTTTGCACAGATTTCCTTAATTTTGAAGTAGGCAACTTCTTCAATTTCTCTCTCCCCCTCCTCCAAAGCAATTTCCTCAGGTGTGGCCTCTTGCTGTTTAAGATGATCTAGCAGCTCATCAGTGGTTAGTTCTTCATTGTCCTCCTCCAACCAACTCTTCCACATCCTCCCCACTAACCTCCAACCCCAAGGACTTCCCCAATGCCACAATGATTCCTCAACTGGCATAGGATTCTCAGGGTTAGCCTCAAATCCCTTTAAAATCCCTTTGGCTACACATTTCTGGCCACAGTTTCTTCCAAGCAGAGTTCAAGGTCCTCTTAGTCACTCCCTCCCCCAAACCTTACCTATTAGAGTCAATTGAGTTTCTGAGGTCACTACAAAGCACCTTTCAAACAGAGCTTTTGCGTACAGTTTTTGAAGTTTGCAATAAACCTGCTGGGCCATGGGCTGCAGGAGAGGAGTGGGATTAGGAGGCAAAAACTTGACCTTAATGAAGCTCATGTCCCCACAAAGTCGCTCTGCCAAGTCTGTATGATGACCCGGGGCATTGTCTAACACCAGGTCTAATTTCTTTTCGGGTTTGGTAAATTTTCGTGGGGGCAAATGCTTGGTGTAACCAGTCATAAGAAAAAGTCCCTAGTGCCCTGCCTTATTGTTTGCCCTCCACAGCACACACAAATTAGCCTTGAGGATATTCTTTTTCCTGAACGCTCTGGGAGTTTCAGGGGTGATACACTAATAAAGGCTTCACTTTGCAATCACCACTAGCATTGGGACACATGGAAGAGTAAGCCTGTCTTTCATAGGTTTATGTCCAGGGAGTGCCTTTTCCTCCTCAGTAATGTAGGTCCTGCTTGGCATTTTCTTCCAAAAAAGGCCTGTTTCGTCACAATTAACACTTGTTCAGGTTTCAGTCCTTCACTGTCTATGTACTCCTTGAATTCCCTGCACATATTTTTCAGGCTGCTTTTTGGTCCGAACTGGCAGCCTCACCCTGCCTTATCACACATGTATGCCACTACGCCTCTTAAATCTCTCAAACCAACCTTTGCTGGCCTTAAATTCACTCACATCACCACTAGTTGCAGGCATTTTTCCAATTAAATCCTCGTGCAACTTCCTAGCCTTTCACTTATGATCGCTTGATAGATGCTATCGCCTGCTATCTGTTTTTCATTTATCCACACCAATAACAGTCTCTCAACATCTTCTATCACTTGCGATCTCTGTTTCGAAAGCACAGTTAAACCTTTGGCAAGAACAGCTTCCTTGATTACCATTCTCTTGGACACAATAGAAGCGATGGTTGATTGGGGTTTTACTATACAACCTGGCCAGCTCGGAACACGCACTCCACTTTTTATACTTAGCAAATGATCCTTTCTTATCTCCATAGTAATTCTCACCCTTATTCCTGTAGGGATGGCACTAGAAGCTTTCTTGGGGCCCATGGTCAATTATTTTTCAGGTGAAATCACTATAAAAAGGCTGTAATAATACGAAATGTTCCGATTGTATGCTTGAATGTTACCACGGAGGCTGACTTGTAAACAATGCCACTGGCAGAACAAGTGAGGCTGGTCAGGCCGCATGGACGAGTCTCGGATGAATCGCGTTGAGTGAATTTTTAGCACTATGCGAGGCAAAATTTTAGCGATAAAATGTATCGCTATGTGGATTTAACACTATGCGATGCCAACGTTATGCGGGGGTCCACTGTATTACAACTGCATTCTTTTTGTCTTCTAGTGCATCTAGGACCTTGTCGTAGTGACCAATAGTTGAGGGCAGACAGGAGCGACAGGAGGACAGCACCTCCAGCTTCACCATTACTGTCTCCCAGGGCAGCACCTCCGCTTCACCATTACTGTCTCCCAGGACAGCACCTCCAGCTTCAAACCCTTACTGTCTGCCAGGACAGCACCTCCAGCTTCACCATTTACTGTCTCCCAGGACAGCACCTCCAGCTTCACCATTACGTCTACCAGGACAGCACTATCAGCCCCACATTTACTGACTACCAGGACATCACCTCCAGCATTACAGTTTTGCTACATGGCCAGCATCAAGGGCAGTACCATTCAGGCCAGACTTTTATGTTCCCCCCTGTTGTAAAGCTTCCAGGTTTTCAATGAAAGCAGCTTTGATGTTATCCTCTTTTAATACCATTGTGATTTTAGTCCATAGATTTATCTCATTTGGGGATACCCAAAAACACTTCCCTGTTTTAATATGCTTTTTAGCTAGTTCTTGGATATCTGCACAAGTTGCGTGACAAACCAATTTCCACAAAAATGGCATTTTGAACTCTGTTTTTTTTTTTTTTTTTTTTTTTTTTTTTTAACATATTGGCCGTCTCCCACCAAGGTATTGTGGCCCAAAAAAGAAAAGCTTTCATCATTCATTCCATCCTGTCTTGCCAGAGGTGTGCTTACACTACAGTTTAAAAATGCAACATTAACATCCCTCCCGAGTGCAAACACTGTACTGTACTTCCAGTCTCCAGACTGGAGTCCAGCCTGCTAGTTCCCTGAATCCCTTTATAAATGTTACCTTGCTCACATTTAACACCATGAGGGTTAAGGGTGAAATCTGTCAAACATCTGCCAGTATATTTGTCTGCTTGAATATCTTAATATGCCTTCAAAATAATTTTGAGCAGACAGCTCTTCTGCATATTCCTTCAGATTCCAGTTTGGAGTAATACTGCCTATTCATTATTGCATAATCTTTCAGCAGTAAGAAAATGATTCCCAGAATGACCGGACTGCTTAACTGCAGTACCTAAATATTACTGTAGGCCAACCTGGAGAAGTCTTGAAACAATATCAGAAAGCAGGAGGGAAATGGAATAAAATATTGACTATATGGCAAGATAAATGTATTAATGGAATCCTTTATTGACAATACAATGAAGGATTACAGTGGTACCCCAAGTTTCATACTGCTCTAACAATTATGCAAGTGTATTATTGTAAGTGCTTTTGCAAGTACTTTTTGGGGGTCTGAAGTGGACTAATGTAATTTACATTCCTTATGGGAACAAATTAGTTTGGTAATGGCACTTTAAAACTGTTCTGGAACGAATTATGTACGAAAGTCGGGGTACCACTATTATATTATGTTAAGAGTGCATGGTATTCCTCTGATGGATAAACTTACCTTTCAAAATGTCTAACATGGGAGTTACTGAAGCCTCACTGTCCACTTGAGAAAGAAACTTGCCCATTATACTGGCTTCAATCTATTTCAGTTCTGTAAAGTTAATAAACATTATCTTAAGTACTTCAACAGGTTATCCTAGGGTAGTTAATAAACATTATCTTAAGTACTTTAACAGGTTATCCTAGGGTAGTTAATAAACATTATCTTAAGTACTTCAACAGGTTATCCTAGGTTATCCTAGGTTATCCTAGGTTAATTTCTACAAAATGTACTAGAAAAAACTACTGTTAAAAGTTAAATTATTTAAGACTCAACAAGGTAGTGTGACCTGGTACCCAGGACTCCTTCACTGGTACCCAGGACTCCTTCACTGGTACCCAGGACTCCTTCACTGGTACCCAGGACTCCTTCACTGGTACCCAGGACTCCTTCACTGGTACCCAGGACTCCTTCACTGGTACCCAGGACTCCTTCACTGGTACCCAGGACTCCTTCACTGTACCCAGGACTCCTTCACTGGTACCCAGGACTCCTTCACTGGTACCCAGGACTCCTTCACTGGTACCCAGGACTCCTTCACTGGTACCCAGGACTCCTTCACTGGTACCCAGGACTCCTTCACTGGTACCCAGGACTCCTTCACTGGTACCCAGGACTCCTTCACTGGTACCCAGGACTCCTTCACTGGTACCCAGGACTCCTTCACTGGTACCCAGGACAGATATAGTTAAAACAACTGCAAACTGCAACATAAACCTTCAGACAATGCACTTCTCACCTAAATAAAACATAGTATTTCTATGTAGTTACTATAAGTATAATAGAAGTATAATAAGTCTTGCAAAGCAAACAATGGCAAGTCTAAAATTCTTTAAATTGGCATTAAGACACTAGCTGATGTATTTCCTTGATGTATGAGAGTAAGCGGCCTGGTGGCTAACCCTCCAGGGTTAAAAATCCCAACTAAATGTTAAGTTAATTTGTTTCACCAACAACATCCACCTTCCTCTTACTGCACTTATGAAGATAAGATAAGATTTCGTTCGGATTTTTACCCCCGGAGGGTTAGCCACCCAGGATAACCCAAGAAAGTCAGTGCGTCATCGAGGTCTGTCTAACTTATTTCCATTGTGGTGCTTAATCTTGTCCCCCCAGGATGCCACCCACACCAGTCCACTAACACACAGGATGCCACCCACACCAGTCCACTAACACCCAGGTACCTACTTGCTGCTAGGTGAACAGGACAACAGGTGTAAGGAAACGTGTCGAAATGTTTCCACCCGCCGGGAATCGAACCCGGGTCCTGCGTGTGTGAAGCTGGAGCTTTAGCCACCGGGCCACATGGCCACTGGGCCACCAGGCCACCAGGCCACTGGGCCACCAGGCCACCAGGCCACTGGGCCACCAAGCCACCGGGCCACCAGCAACTACAATGGGACCTTAATTCACTGTGGCTTTTTTTGCTAGGGATTTAGCCTAGTTAAGCTACATACATGTGATAATTTATGTATATTTGTAGCTGAATAAAACTTACATCGCCAGGGAGTCTAAAAGTGAAGTTTGATCCGAGGAAGCTGAGGAAGGTAAATTATTCTTAGTTATTACATAAAGTTTAAATAAGAAGTCAGTTAAGAGGAAGACTAATAATGTTGACAAACTAATTTAACACTTCCAAACATTACTGTTGGAACTCTTACCAACTTCTGAACTTCATAAAGTAACTTACCAACTTCTGAACTTCATAAAGTAACTTACCAACTTCTGAAGTTCATAAAGTAACTTACCAACTTCTGAAGTTCATAAAGTAACTTACCAACTTCTGAAGTTCATAAAGTAACTTACCAACTTCTGAAGTTCATAAATTAACTTACCAACTTCTGAAGTTCATAAATTAACTTACCAACTTCTGAAGTTCATAAAGTAACTTACCAACTTCTGAAGTTCATAAAGTAACTTACCAACTTCTGAAGTTCATAAAGTAACTTACCAACTTCTGAAGTTCATAAAGTAACTTACCAACTTCTGAAGTTCATAAAGTAACTTACCAACTTCTGAATGGATGAACAATAGATTAAAATATCTGACTGGTCAAAAGAGAGGCATATATAGGCAAATCAAAAGAGGAGAGGGGCAATTAAGAAATCGATATATTCAGTTAAAGAGAGAAATAAAAAAGGGAATTAGAAAAGCAAAAAGAGATTATGAGGTTAAAGTTGCAAGAGAATCGAAGACTAACCCAAAAGGATTCTTTCAGGTATACAGAAGTAAGATCAGGGACAAGAATGGCCCACTCAAATTCAAATTCAATTCAAATTCAAAGTTTATTCTCTATAAGGATTACAATGTTGATTTTATAGAAATTTGTTTATTGTGTGGTTTACATGTTGTAAAATAGTGATTACAGAGTGTACCACTAGAACGCTTAGCATGGCTAGGCATTTCGGGTCAGCTCACTGACAGTGATAAGGAAATGTGTAGAATTTTTAACACATACTTCCTCTCAGTTTTTACACAGGAGGATACCAGCGATATTCCAGTAATGATAAATTATGTAGAACAGGATGATAATAAACTGTGCACGATTAGGGTCACAAGTGACATGGTCCTTAGGCAAATAGATAAATTAAAACCTAACAAATCCCCAGGCCCTGATGAACTGTATGAAAGGGTTCTAAAGGAATGTAAAGAGGAGCTTAGCACACCTTTGGCTAATCTTTTCAACATATCACTAACAAACTGGCATGGTGCCAATAAGTGGAAAAGGGCAAATGTGATCCCTATTTTCAAAAAAAGGTGACGGGTCCTTAGCTCGAACTATAGACCAATAAGCCTAACCTCCATAGTGGAAAATTTATGGAATCAATAATTGCTGAGGCAGTTCGTAGCCACCTTGAAAAGCATAAATTAATCAACGAATCTCCAGCATGGTTTTACAAAGGGGCGTTCCTGCCTTACGAATTTATTAACTTTTTTTCACTAAGGTATTTGAGGAGGTAGATCATGGTAATGAATATGATATTGTGTATATGGACTTCAGTAAGGCTTTTGACAGGGTCCCACATCAGAGACTATTGAGGAAAATTAAAGCACATGGAATAGGAGGAGAAATTTTTTCCTGGATAGAGGCATGGTTGACAAATAGGCAGCAGAGAGTTGCATAAATGGGGAGAAATCAGAGTGGGAAGCGTCACGAGCAGTGTTCCACAGGGGTCAGGTGTTGGGCCCCCTGCTGTTCACCATCTACATAAACGACATAGATGAGGGCATAAAGAGCGACATCGGCAAGTTTGCCGATGACACCAAAATAGGCCGTCGAATTCATTCTGACGAGGACATTCGAGCACTCCAGGAAGATTTGAATAGACTGATGCAGTGGTCGGAGAAGTGGCAGATGCAGTTAATATAGACAAATGCAAAGTTCTAAATGTTGGACAGGACAATAATCATGCCACATATAAACTAAATAATGTAGATCTTAATATTACGGATTGCGAAAAAGATTTAGGAGTTCTGGTTAGCAGTAATCTGAAACCAAGACAACAGTGCATAAGTGTTCGCAATAAAGCTAATAGAATCCTTGGCTTCATATCAAGAAGCATAAATAATAGGAGTCCTCAGTTGTTCTTCAACTCTAATACATCCTTGGTTAGGCCTCCATTTAGATTATGCTGCACAGTTTTGGTTCTACGTATTACAGAATGGATATAAATTCTCTGGAAAATGTACAAAGGAGGATGACAAAGTTGATCCCATGTATCAGAAACCTTCCCTATGAGGATAGACTAAGGGCCCTGAAACTGCACTCTCTAGAAAGACGTAGAATTAGGGGGATATGATTGAGGTGTATAAATGGAAGACAGGAATAAATAAAGGGGATGTAAATAGTGTGCTGTAAATATCTAGCCTAGACAGGACTCGCAGCAATGGTTTTAAGTTGGAAAAATTCAGATTCAGGAAGGATATAGGAAAGTACTGGTTTGGTAATAGAGTTGTGGATGAGTGGAACAAACTCCCGAGTACAGTGATAGAGGCCAGAACGTTGTGTAGCTTTAAAAATAGGTTGGATAAATACATGAGTGGATGTGGGTGGGTGTGAGTTGGACCTGATAGCTTGTGCTACCAAGTCGGTTGCTGTGTTCCTCCCTTAAGTCAATGTGACCTGACCTGACTAGGTTGGGTGCATTGGCTTAAGCCGGTAGGAGACTTGGACCTGCCTCGCATGGGCCAATAGGCCTTCTGCAGTGTTCCTTCGTTCTTATGTTCTTAAGTAGGTACCTGGGTGTTAGTGGACTGGTGTGAGTGGCATCCTGGGTGTTAGTAGACTGGTGTGGGTGGCATCCTGGGTGTTAGTGGACTGGTGTGGGTGGCATCCTGGGTGTTAGTGGACTGGTGTGGTGGCATCCTGGGTGTTAGTAGACTGGTGTGGGTGGCATCCTGGGTGTTAGTGGACTGGTGTGGGTGGCATCCTGGGTGTTAGTGGACTGGTGTGGGTGGCATCCTGGGTGTTAGTGGACTGGTGTGGGTGGCATCCTGGGTTGTTAGTGGACTGGTGTGGGTGGCATCCTGGGTGTTATGTGGACTGGTGTGGGTGGCATCCTGGGTGTTAGTGGACTGGTGTAGGTGGCATCCTGGGTGTTAGTGGACTGGTGTGGGTGGCATCCTGGGTGTTAGTGGACTGGTGTAGGTGGCATCCTGGGTGTTAGTGGACTGGTGTGGGGGCATCCGGGTTTTAGTGGACTGTGTGGGTGGCATCCTGGGTTGTTAGTGGACTGGTTTTAGGTGGCATCCTGGGTGTTAGTGGACTGGTGTGGGTGGCATCCTGGGTGTTATTTGGACTGGTGTAGGTGGCATCCTGGGTGTTAGTGGACTGGTGTGGGTGCATCCTGGGTGTTAGTGGACTGGTGGGTGCATCCTGGGTGTTAGTGGACCGGTGTGGGTGGCATCCTGGGTGTTAGTGGACTGGTGTAGGTGGCATCCTGGGTGTTAGTGGACTGGTGTGGGTGGCATCCTGGGTGTTAGTGGACCGGTGGGGGTGGCATCCTGGTGTTAGTGGACTGGTGTGGGTGGCATCCTGGGTTTTTAGTGGACTGGTGTGGGTGGCATCCTGGGTGTTAGTGGACTGGTGTGGGTGGCATCCTGGGTGTTAGTGGACCGGTGTGGGTGGCATCCTGGGTGTTAGTGAACCGGTGTGGGTGGCATCCTGGGTGTTAGTGGACTGGTGTGGGTGGCATCCTGGGTGTTAGTGGACTGGTGTGGGTGGCATCCTGGGTGTTAGTGGACCGGTGTGGGTGGCATCCTGGGTGTTAGTGGACTGGTGTGGGTGGCATCCTGGGGGACAATATTAAGCACCACAATGGAAATAAGTTAGACAGTCCTCGATGACGCACTGACTTTCTTGGGTTATCCTGGGTGGCTAACCCTCCGGGGGTAAAAATCCGAACGAAATCCTATCCTAACTTCATAAAGTAACTTACCAACTTCTGAACTTCATAAAGTAACTTACCAACTTCTGAACTTCATAAAGTAACTTACCAACTTCTGAACTTCATAAAGTAACTTACCAACTTCATAAATTAACGTCAACAACGTCTCTCTCTAACAACGTTAACTCTTCATAAGCAATACAACAGTGTTACCAACCCTTCCAACCCGCCCGGCGGATCATTACCAACATGCTCACCCAATATACATCGTTCCACTACCTAACATTCAATACATTTAACCAATAATAAGTAATAATAAATATTTTTGCTCCCATAAACTGCTTCTTTAAGTCCGAAATTATTTTAAATTATCCATTTAAAGGAAATACAAGAAATATTTTCCATAATTAGTTCCTACATACCACGTGGTTGGCAGAACTGAAGCGACCATAACTATAAATATTTACAAATCATATTACTTAAATTATTTGAAAAAAAAATAATAAACAAAATAAACTAAATTAAAAATATGAATAAAAATAAAAAACTTTGCAATATTTTACATATATTCTATATATTCACCGCCAAATATACAAAGATATTACAAGGACCTTAATTAAGAATTAAGGAGTTTATTTTAAGGAGTTTATTTCCCTGTTTATTTTACAATGTGTAATTACAATATTAATTTGGTAAGTACGAAAAAAGTCATTATGATGGTGACTACTTAATACTTGACATGTATATCATTGTTGGTTCTAAACTTTGTTTTTTTTATATATTAACAGAGGTAGTAGTGGTTTAGCAGTAATTAACAAGTAGTTAAAGAACTTATAATGTTATATTTTAGCACATTATACATAATAAAATTAAGATTATTTTAGTTATAAAATAATCTTATAAAATTTATCAATTTTCAAGTTGATGTTGGCGTTAATATATAATATTTTTGTTGTTAGTTCTGGGAGATGAGCTGAGTAGACCTATAACCCACTGATAATATGGCTTAGGCTTGGTTACAAGTACTGACTGATGTTGTAGTGGCCTGGCTTAGGCTTGGTTACAAGTACTGTCTGATGCTGTAGTGGCCTGGCTTAAGCTTGGTTACAAGTACTGACTGATGTTGTAGTGGCCTGGCTTAGGCTTGGTTACAAGTACTGACTGATGTTGTAGTGGCCAGGCTTAGGCTTGGTTACAAGTACTGACTGATGTTGTAGTGGCCTGGCTTAGGCTTGGTTACAAGTACTGACTGGTGTTGTAGTGGCCTGGCTTAGGCTTGGTTGCAAGTACTGACTAATGTTGTAGTGGCCTGGCTTAGGCTTGGTTACAAGTACTGACTGATGTTGTAGTGGCCCAGGCTTAGGCTTGGTTACAAAATACTGGGCTGATGTTTTTAGTGGCCTGGCTTAGGCTTGGTTACAAGTACTGACTGATGTTGTAGTGGCCTGGCTTAGGCTTGGTTGCAAGTACTGACTAATGTTGTAGTGGCCTGGCTTAGGCTTGGTTACAAGTACTGACTGATGTTGTTAGGTAAGACACATATGCAACAGTTAGGTATCTTTATTTCGAAACGTTTCGCCTACACAGTAGGCTTCTTCAGTCGAGTACAGAAAAGTTGATAGAAGCAGAAGATACTTGAAGACGATGTAATCAGTCCATCACCCTTAAAGTTTTGAGGTGGTCAGTCCCTCAGTCTGGAGAAGAGCATTGTTCCGTTGTCTGAAACAATATGAAGTTGAAGTGACAGGATGGAGCCTTATATAGTGCCAGGAGGTGAGACGTAGGTTGCTTTGGGAGGGCAGGTCCCTCTCAAACCCAGCCGTTTCTCACTAGTAGAGGTTGTCGAAGTTGATGGTCTGTACCAAGATACCCTTGTGTTGCAGTGTCTGACAGAATGAACATTAAAATGGTATAAAATACCGACAGATTGTTAGGTAAGACACATATGCAACAGTTAGGTATCTTTATTTCGAAACGTTTCGCCTACACAGTAGGCTTCTTCAGTCGAGTACAGAAAAGCCTACTGTGTAGGCGAAACGTTTCGAAATAAAGATACCTAACTGTTGCATATGTGTCTTACCTAACAATCTGTCGGTATTTTATACCATTTTAATGTTCATTCTGTCAGACACTGCAACACAAGGGTATCTTGGTACAGACCATCAACTTCGACAACCTCTACTAGTGAGAACGGCTGGGTTTGAGAGGGACCTGCCCTCCCAAAGCAACCTACGTCTCACCTCCTGGCACTATATAAGGCTCCATCCTGTCACTTCAACTTCATATTGTTTCAGACAACGGAACAATGCTCTTCTCCAGACTGAGGGACTGACCACCTCAAAACTTTAAGGGTGATGGACTGATTACATCGTCTTCAAGTATCTTCTGCTTCTATCAACTTTTCTGTACTCGACTGAAGAAGCCTACTGTGTAGGCGAAACGTTTCGAAATAAAGATACCTAACTGTTGCATATGTGTCTTACCTAACAACATCAGTCAGTACTTGTAACCAAGCCTAAGCCAGGCCACTACAACATTAGTCAGTACTTGTAACCAAGCCTAAGCCAGGCCACTACAACATCAGTCAGTACTTGTAACCAAGCCTAAGCCAGGCCACTACAACATCAGTCAGTACTTGTAACCAAGCCTAAGCCTGGCCACTACAACATCAGTCAGTACTTGTAACCAAGCCTAAGCCTGGCCACTAGAACATCAGTCAGTACTTGTAACCAAGCCTAAGCCAGGCCACTACAACATCAGTCAGTACTTGTAACCAAGCCTAAGCCAGGCCACTACAACATCAGTCAGTACTTGTAACCAAGCCTAAGCCTGGCCACTACAACATCAGTCAGTACTTGTAACCAAGCCTAAGCCAGGCCACTACAACATCAGTCAGTACTTGTAACCAAGCTTAAGCCAGGCCACTACAACATCAGTCAGTACTTGTAACCAAGCCTAAGCCAGGCCACTACAGCATCAGTCAGTGCTTGTAACCAAGCTTAAGCCAGGCCACTACAACATCAGTCAGTACTTGTAACCAAGCCTAAGCCAGGCCACTACAACATCAGTCAGTACTTGTAACCAAGCCTAAGCCAGGCCACTACAACATCAGTCAGTACTTGTAACCAAGCCTAAGCCAGGCCACTACAACATCAGTCAGTACTTATAACCATGCCTAAGCCAGGCCACTACAGCATCAGTCAGTAATTGTAACCAAGCCTAAGCCAGGCCACTACAACATCAGTCAGTACTTGTAACCAAGCCTAAGCCAGGCCACTACAACATCAGTCAGTACTTGTAACCAAGCCTAAGCCAGGCCACTACAACATTAGTCAGTACTTGTAACCAAGCCTAAGCCAGGCCACTACAACATCAGTCAGTACTTGTAACCAAGCCTAAGCCAGGCCACTACAACATCAGTCAGTACTTGTAACCAAGCCTAAGCCAGGCCGCTACAACATCAGTCAGTACTTGTAACCAAGCCTAAGCCAGGCCACTACAACATCAGTCAGTACTTGTAACCAAGCTTAAGCCAGGCCACTACAACATCAGTCAGTACTTGTAACCAAGCCTAAGCTCTCACCAAAGTAATAAAAAAAGCCAAACAACTATACTATACTATACTATACTATACTATACTACAAGTACTGACTGATGCTGTAGTGGCCTGGCTTAGGCTTGGTTACAAGTACTGACTGATGCTGTAGTGGCCTGGCTTAGGCTTGGTTACAAGTTGTGTACGAATGGTATATAATACCGACAAGATGAGAGTAAGACACATGTGCAACATCTGGGTATCTTTATTGTAGACGTTTCGCCATCCAGTGGCTTTATCAATACAAATTCTAGGACATAACTTGAAGACAGTAGAACTATGTACAGAAGATGAGGTAATCAGTCCCTCAACCTAGGAGTAGGTGCGAATTGCACCATAGTCGTGGAGATTCTGAAGCAGAAGAAAGAATCCTGGCGCTTATATAGTAACGTCAGGTGAAGCAGACGAGGTCAAATTCACTGGTAGGCGGGATTCCCCAGTGGAAGTAGGTCCTTCCCAAAGAGATGGGTTAGTTGTAGTAGTAGTAGTTGTCGTAGTCGTGAAGGTTATGGTGCTATTCGCACCTACTCCTAGGTTGAGGGACTGATTACCTCATCTTCTGTACATAGTTCTACTGTCTTCAAGTTATGTCCTAGAATTTGTATTGATAAAGCCACTGGATGGCGAAACGTCTACAATAAAGATACCCAGATGTTGCACATGTGTCTTACTTGGTTACAAGTACTGACTGATGCTGTAGTGGCCAGGCTTAGGCTTGGTTACAATTACTGACTGATGTTGTAGTGGCCTGGCTTAGGCTTGGTTACAATTACTGACTGATGTTGTAGTGGCCAGGCTTAGGCTTGGTTACAAGTTCTGACTGATGTTGTAGTGGCCTGGCTTAGGCTTGGTTACAATTACTGACTGATGTTGTAGTGGCCAGGCTTAGGCTTGGTTACAAGTTCTGACTGATGTTGTAGTGGCCAGGCTTAGGCTTGGTTACAATTACTGACTGATGTTGTAGTGGCCAGGCTTAGGCTAGGTTACAATTACTGACTGATGTTGTAGTGGCCTGGCTTAGGCTTGGTTACAAGTTCTGACTGATGTTGTAGTGGCCTGGCTTAGGCTTGGTTACAAGTACTGACTGATGCTGTAGTGACCTGGCTTAGGCTTGGTTACAAGTACTGACTGATGTTGTAGTGGCCTGGCTTAGGCTTGGTTACAAGTACTGACTGATGCTGTAGTGGCCTGGCTTAGGCTTGGTTACAAGTACTGACTGATAAATTAGACACATGTGCAACTCTTGGGTATCTTCATTGAGGAAACGTTTCGCCACACAGTGGCTTCATCAGTCCATACGACCTACTTCCACATTGAACAAATGTAACACCACCTATGACTGCTACACCTCTCCTGCCATACGGTTTATAAGCTGCTTCTCCGCTCATATGCTGTATTCTACTCAAGATTGATGGACTGAACACATCGACTCAAGGTTGAGGGAATGATTACCTCATTCTCCTCCTGTTCTTCAAGTTTCTCCTACGTATGGACTGATGAAGCCACTGTGTGGCGAAACGTTTCCTCAATGAAGATACCCAAGAGTTGCACATGTGTCTAATTTATCAACATGTCGGTTCTCTGAACCATTCATCTACAAGTACTGACTGATGCTGTAGTGGCCTGGCTTAGGCTTGGTTATAAGTACTGACTGATGTTGTAATGGCCTGGCTTAAGCTTGGTTACACATACTGACTGATGTTGTAGTGGCCTGGCTTAGGCTTGGTTACAAGTACTTCTGGCAGTTTGGGAGACACACAGATGATGATCAAACTAAATGTAAATTATGTGATCAGGCATATGGTCACTCTCTTGAACACTATGTGCTTAATTGTCCACTTATTGAGGAATACAGAGACAGACAGTATAATAACCTATGTGACATGTCAAGATATCTTATTAATGAAAATAAGATACCAGATATACTAAGCAAATTTCCTAAATTTGCTTGTAACAGATAAGTGAACTATAGATATGTAGATATAAATCCATATGTATTCCTGTTAACCCTTTGGGGCCTAGTTCCTAGGCCTTTTGTGTATCCATATGCTCTCGTGCTACCGTCCACAGGATGGATATGCTCTGGCGCTACCGTCCACAGGATGGATATGCTCTGGCGCTACCGTCCACAGGATGGATATGCTCTGGCGCTACCGTCCACAGGATGGATATGCTCTGGCGCTACCGTCCACAGGATGGATATGCTCTGGCGCTACCGTCCACAGGATGGATATGCTCTGGTGCTACCGTCCACAGGATGGATATACTCTGGCGCTACCGTCCACAGGATGGATATGCTCTGGCGCTACCGTCCACAGGATGGATATACTCTGGCGCTACCGTCCACAGGATGGATATGCTCTGGCGCTACCGTCCACAGGATGGATATGCTCTGGTGCTACCGTCCACAGGATGGATATACTCTGGCGCTACCGTCCACAGGATGGATATGCTCTGGCGCTACCGTCCACAGGATGGATATGCTCTCGCACTACCGTCCACAGGATGGATATGCTCTGGCGCTACCGTCCACAGGATGGATATGCTCTGGCGCTACCGTCCACAGGATGGATATGCTCTGGCGCTACCGTCCACAGGATGGATATGCTCTGGCGCTACCGTCCACAGGATGGATATGCTCTGGCGCTACCGTCCACAGGATGGATATGCTCTGGCGCTACCGTCCACAGGATGGATATGCTCTGGCGCTACACGTCCACAGGATGGATATGCTCTGGCGCTACCGTCCACAGGATGGATATGCTCTTGCGCTACCGTCCACAGGATGGATATGCGGTGCACAATAAACTAGCAACTACCGTCCACAGGATGGATATGGGCGGCACAATAAACTAGCAACTACCGTCCACAGGATGGATATGGGCGGCACAATAAACTAGCAACTAACCGTCCACAGGATGGATATGGGCGGCACAATAAACTAGCAACTACCGTCCACAGGATGGATATGGGCGGCACAATAAACTAGCAACTACCGTCCACAGGATGGATATGGGCGGCACAATAAACTAGCAACTACCGTCCACAGGATGGATATGGGCGGCACAATAAACTAGCAACTACCGTCCACAGGATGGATATGGGCGGCACAATAAACTAGCAACTACCGTCCACAGGATGGATATGGGCGGCACAATAAACTAGCAACTACCGTCCACAGGATGGATATGGGCGGCACAATAAACTAGCAACTACCGTCCACAGGATGGATATGGGCGGCACAATAAACTAGCAACTACCGTCCACAGGATGGATATGGGGTGCACAATAAACTAGCAACTACCGTCCACAGGATGGATATGGGCGGCACAATAAACTAGCAACTACCGTCCACAGGATGGATATGGGCGGCACAATAAACTAGCAACTACCGTCCACAGGATGGATATGGGCGGCACAATAAACTAGCAACTTCGGTGGCAAAATCTAATCTAAAATCTAGTCACTGTAATGATTTATGTTGGAAAAATTCAGATTTAGGGAGGATATAAGAAAGTATTGGATAAGAACATAAGAAGAAGAACATAAGAACGAAGGAACACTGCAGCAGGCCTACTGGCCCATGCGAGGCAAGTCCAAGTCTCCTACCGGCTTAAGGCAATGCCCCAACCTAGTCAGGTCAGGTCACATTTTTTTTTTATATTTTATTTAAAACTGTATTACAAGATGCAATATAAAGATACCATGATGGTACATGTTATGAGAGAAGATTTAACACCCGTACTACTACGGTCCACTGAGTGAACAAAGTTACCTTAACACAACACAACCTACCCAGAAACACAACACAGCCTACCCAGAAACACAACACAGCCTACCCAGAAACACAACACAGCCTACCCAGAAACACAACACAGCCTACCCAGAAACACAACACAGCCTACCCAGAAACACAACACAGCCTACCCAGAAACACAACACAGCCTATCCAGAAACACAACACAGCCTACCCTGAAACACAACACAGCCTACCCAGAAACACAACACAACCTACCCAGAAACACAACACAACCTACCCAGAAACACAACACAGCCTACCCAGAAACACAACACAGCCTACCCAGAAACACAACACAACCTACCCAGAAACACAACACAGCCTATCCAGAAACACAACACAGCCTACCCAGAAACACAACACAGCCTACCCAGAAACACAACACAGCCTACCCAGAAACACAACACAGCCTACCCAGAAACACAAACAGCCTACCCAGAAACACAACACAGCCTACCCAGAAACACACAACACAGCCTACCCAGAAACACAACACAGCCTACCCTGAAACACAACACAGCCTACCCTGAAACACAACACAGCCTACCCAGAAACACAACACAGCCTACCCAGAAACACAACACAGCCTACCCTGAAACACAACACAGCCTACCCAGAAACACAACACAGCCTACCCAGAAACACAACACAACCTACCCAGAAACACAACACAGCCTACCCAGAAACACAACACAGCCTACCCAGAAACACAACACAGCCTACCCTGAAACACAACACAGCCTACCCAGAAACACAACACAACCTACCCAGAAACACAACACAACCTACCCAGAAACACAACACAACCTACCCAGAAACACAACACAGCCTACCCAAAACACAACACAACCTACCCAGGAAACACAACACAACCTACCCAGAAACACAACACAGCCTAAACCCAGAAACACAACACAACCTACCCAGAAACAACAACACACAACCTACCCAGAAACACAACACAACCTACCCAGAAACACAACACAACCTACCCAGAAACACAACACAGCCTACCCAGAAACACAACACAACCTACCCAGAAACACAACACAACCTACCCAGAAACACAAAAACAACCTACCCAGAAACACAACACAACCTACCCAGAAACACAACACAACCTACCCAGAAACACAACACAACCTACCCAGAAACACAACACAGCCTACCCAGAAACACAACACAACCTACCCAGAAACACAACACAGCCTACCCAGAAACACAACACAACCTACCCAGAAACACAACACAACCTACCCAGAAACACAACACAGCCTACCCAGAAACACAACACAACCTACCCAGAAACACAACACAACCTACCCAGAAACACAACACAGCCTACCCAGAAACACAACACAGCCTACCCAGAAACACAACACAGCCTACCCAGAAACACAACACAGCCTACCCAGAAACACAACACAGCCTACCCAGAAACACAACACAGCCTACCCAGAAACACAACACAGCCTAAACCCAGAAACAAAACACAGCCTACCCAGAAACACAACACAGCCTACCCAGAAACAAAACACAGCCTACCCAGAAACACAACACAGCCTACCCAGAAACACAGTGCTTACATAATCACAAGGATCTTCATAATACACTGAGGCTAACACTGACATCCAACACCTCCACAACCCCCCCCCCCCTCCCGCACCTCCACAACCCCCCCCGCCCCTCTACATCCAACACCTCCACAACCCCCCCCCCCCCCCGCCCCTCTACATCCAACACCTCCACAACCCCCCCCCGGCCCCTCTACATCCAACACCTCCACAACCCCCCCCGCCTCTCTACATCCAACACCTCCACAACCCCCCCTCCCGCACCTCCACAACCCCCACCGCCTCTCTACATCCAACACCTCCACAACCCCCCCTCCCGCACCTCCACAACCCCCACCGCCTCTCTACATCCAACACCTCCACAACCCCCCCTCCCACACCTCCACAACCCCCACCGCCTCTCTACATCCAACACCTCCACAACCCCCCTCCCGCACCTCCACAACCCCCACCGCCTCTCTACATCCAACACCTCCACAACCCCCCCTCCCCACACCTCCACAACCCCCCTCCCACACCTCCAAAACCCCCACCGCCTTTCTACATCCAAAACCTCCACAACCCCCCTCCCGCACCTCCACAACCCCCACCGCCTCTCTACATCCAACCACCTCCCCCAACCCCCCTCCCGCACCTCCACAACCCCCACCGCCTCTCTACATCCAACACCTCCACAACCCCCCCTCCCACACCTCCACAACCCCCCCCCGCCTCTCTACATCCAACCCTCCACAACCCCCCCCTCCCCCCACCTCAACAACCCCCACCGCCTCTCTACATCCAACACCTCCACAACCCCCACCGCTCTACATCCAACACCTCCACAACCCCCCCCCGCCCCCCCCC
>NC_069480.1:26562543-26583049 GCF_026875155.1 Cherax quadricarinatus | reverse complement strand
ACACACACACATATTCATGTTTTGGCAGAGGTGCCAAAATACAACATTAAAAAAGTATTACAACAAAGATGCAAAACATATTCCTCCAAACTCCCTATCCAAAACCCCTCCTTTAAATTGCAGACATTGTACTTCCCATTTCCAGGGCTAGTCTGGCTATATAAAATAACCATTTCCCCGAATCCTTCACTAAATATTACCCTGCTCACACTCCAACAGCTTGTCAGGTCCCAAATACCATTCATCTCCATTCACTCCTATCTAACATGCTCAAGCACGCTTGCTGGAAGTCCAAGCCTCTCACCCACAAAACCTCCTTTACCCCCTCCCTCCAACCTTTCCGAGGACAACCCCTACCCCACCTTCCTTGCCCTACGGATTATATGCTCTCCAAGTTATTCTACTTTCATCCATTCTCTCTAAATGACCAAACCACCTCAACAACCCCTCTTCACCCTCTGACTAATACTTTTATTACTTCACACTTCTCCTAATTTCCACACTCCAAATTTTCTGCATATTTACACCACACATTGCCCTTAGAGAGGACATCTCCACTGCCTCCAACTGCCTCCTGACTGCAGCATTTAAACCCAAGCTTCACACCCATATAAGAGTTGTACAAGAATGGTATACAATACCGACAAGATGAAGTTTAAGACGTGCAACATCTGGGTATCTTCATATGTAGACTTTTCACCATCCAGTAGCTTTATCAATACAAATTCCAGTTGACCAAACTCATAGCTATTTCTTTAGAACTCCATTTTATCTATCAGCTGAGTAAAAGAAACCTCCCATTTACTAATTTGGACTACCCCAATATGGTGGTCAGAAATTGGCAATTTGGCCAATTTCACGCAAAATAAAAAAGATGCCAATTTCAAAATAGGGTCCAGAATAACAAGTTAGACATTCGTGGCACTAAAATAACATATGCTCTGTTCATTAGTCACATCTCTAGGCCCCTCTTATATTATTATGCTTTCTATTTTGATTTTTTATTCATACAAAAAAATACAAAATTTACTGTTATGCAGACGACTGCATTATTGTAAAAATGGTATAAATAATATCAGTGCACTAGTGAAAGAATATTAGACTCCCCAGTTGACGTGTATTGGACGTGTGGTGTGATTTATTTACTCTTGAACATTGGTAAAAATCGAACATTTCCGCTACTTTGAGCTCAGTTTCAAGGTCGTTTTCATCATAAAAGTAAGGAAAATCATCTCTATTTCTGTAATACTTTTCCATTTTATCACCTAAGACCATGAAAACGCGAATACAACGATAAATACTATACGAAAATACACCTCAAAGTCGGCGTTTTATTCCAAAAAAACGATCAGTTTTTTTTTTTTCTCATTACGCAATGTGTGCTGCAGGATTTTTTTTATGTGGTGCACACTGACCACACAGAACCCATTCTCTCACATGTGGGCCTACCAGCTTTCCTCCCCACTTGATTTGAAGCCGCCAGAATTATTGAGTATATACGTCAGAAACATTGGCTCGTAAGACGTATTTATACGTCGAAAACAGTCAAAGGGTTAAATAACATGAAGGCACAATTACCCCAGAAGGATAAAAAGAGTTACAGCACAAGACTCAAAGACATCGATTGGGAAAAAGCGGCATTTGGGAATTTTACAGCTGGTGACTGTAAAAGTCATTTTGGAGAAATTTTAAAAGGGATTAAATCGGTGAAGGAGTGAGATGTTCAACTGAATATTGTAAATACTTTTTTTTTTTTTTTTAAGCCTTCATAACATAGCAAATAAGCCACAATTTGGAAAAGAAACTTCTCATGTTTCACTGCCCTAGCTGCTGTCCACTACTGGCTGAAATGTTGCTTTAAGGTTTCTCTCACATTAGGGGTTGTTTGCAGTTTAGTTTACAAACACAGTACTTGGTGCTCTGGCTAGGGCATGCTACCTAGAATGATTGTTCAATGATTGCTTCAATGTTCAATGATTGCTTCAATGTTCAATGTTGCTTCAATTTTAAATGATTGTTTCAATGTTCAATGAGAGTTTTTGATTCATAATCCATGGAGTGGTATTTTGATACTTTTAAGGGTCTTGATTTCAAAAATTTGGGATCCCTACATTGAAATTGCTTCCCTCACCCGGGCTTTGAAACCCCCTTACGGGTTTTTGTGCTTTCCCAGGGACTAAAATACCCTTTTGCTGCCAGTTCCTTCAAATGCTTATTTCTTTTTTTAGGACACTCCCCGGGTTTTGGAGAGGTTACGAAAACATGACGAACTCGTTAAAGAAGAGGAAAGTTTTGTTACCTATTCATGTTTCATGAGAGAAAATTTCAATAGAATCATAAAAAACAATTCCCCAATGGGGAAATTTTTTCCCAGACCTGAGTTAATTATTTCTGAAACATATTTGATTTAAAGGGGGGAAATTTAAGGTCCAGTCTCCCTTAGTTAACTGACTTGGAAATGGCTTTTATCACTTTTAAACATGATATGGAGTCGGCTACCATTTTATCTTTCCCCAAAATTATTTTGCTGCTTTATATTAGCACTTTTTTTATTAAATAGTTTTTTTTTTGTTAAAAAATGATAGATGGTGGTGAAGGGAAAATTGAAGGTCACTTAAGTAAGAGAGCTCTTATTTTTTTTTGCCCACGGGAGGCTTCATAAAGTTAAGAAAAAACTTTAAACCAACACATTTAAGATTGAACCCTACATTGTGTAAAAGCACCAAAATTAAACAGCTGGGTGTCGGCATTTTCCAAAGTTTTTTTTTTCCTGAAAGGTAATACCTTTCAAGATTTTAGTGTTTTTTAGGGGAGCCCAGCCTTGGGGTGAGGTCATCTGGTGCTTGCCGGGTCAACCAGGCTTTTTTCTGCGGGGGCCTGCTGCCCCCACTTACGACACAACCCGGTGCCTGGCACCTAGAATCTTCTTTTGAACAAATGATCCCAAAAAACACGAAATTTGATGAAAACTTTTGAAGTAGCGGGTGAAGAGTTAGCAGTCTGGGTGGAATTTAAACATTGTGATTTTTGCCCATTTGAGTTCTGTTTTTAGCTAGTGTTATTTCTTACTTTGATCCCTTTCTTCCCTTCTATCGACGAGCAAAGAAAACCCCCCATTCAAATTAGAACCATTTTTAAAAAATCACGAAATCAGTAAATCAGCCAATTTTGCACAAAATTAAAAAATTCCCCCTTTTTAAAACCCTTTTTACTGTGTTGCGTATATTGTTATTGATGCCAGAGTTGCTTACTTGGTCGTGGTTTAGCTCACCCATAACTTGAATGGTAAAGTTTTAACCTAACAAAGAAAATGACCCAGTGAGTGCAGAGTAAAAAAAAAAATCCTGCCCCATCGGAGAGGGGGGAAAAACCCAAAAAATTGTCTTGATCATATTTCCAGCATCCAATAGATTTTTAATCGGACTGGAAGGTGTAAAGGGGCCTTACCTGTCATCAGGAAAATCATCAAAAATTTAAAACCCACTTGAGCCGACTTCAAGCACTTCCTTCCGAAAAAAACCAAAACGTCTTTTTTTGAAAATAATATCTTCCCAAAAACGAGCCAATTAAACCCCAAAAACCCATCCCATAAAGGTGTGTTTTTAAAAAAAACACAAAGTTTTAGTTTTCTTTTGCCAAACATGCCGCTGGGGCAGGAATTTTGTTTTTTCAACAAAGTCAGTGGTTCAAATCTGAGTGAGTTAGGATGAATGGGGGGAAATTAAAATTTTTTGTGGGACCTGATGCACTGTTTGGGGGCGAGCAGGATAAAATTTTTTTGGGAAGGGGTTCAGTAAACCATTAAAAACCCAAATTGAATTTGGAGGTGGGAAAATACAATGCTTCCTTTAAAAAAGGGTTTTTTGGGGAAATTGGCTTTTGGAATGACATCTAAAACTGTTGATCAGAGTGCCTCGCAATAGGATTATTGAAAGTGGTGAAAGTATTGAATGTTGGGGCAGTTTTTTTTTTTCTTGTCACCCTGCCTTGGGGGGGAAAAGAGAGGCCCCAGTCCTGGACTGGGCTTGTGGGTATTTACCCCTAGAAAAACCCCCCAGGATACTCACCTTGGAAAGGACCAGATTTAAAAATTTTTTATTGGCTGCTATTTTTTATTTAGCTTTCTCTGATTTATTTCTTACTTTTTATTAATTTTTGTTTTTTTTTTAAGGGGAATGGTTTTGAAAATGGGGTAAAGCTTGGGGAAAAATTTGCCTTGGGGGAAAAAAGAAGGATAGAAAGCCATATCAAGAGGAGCTCGAGAGGGCGGGCAAAGTTACCTTGGAATCTTCCATAGGTAAGAAACATAATCTGTGACAAAAGTAAGTAATGCCAACATTTGTGTGGGGGGGGGAAAGGGGGGTTAAGCATGACTTTCAATTTTTCTAAGTAGGAGGTAGGATAGTGAAAAATTCCATATATAAAGTCAGATTTTGTAAAAGATTCAGGAAACTGTTAACGGACTCAGTCCTGGAGGCAGGACATGCGCCCTGCACCTTAACTCTTTGACTTTTTTGGTCGTACATATTCATCTTACACCCACTGTTTCAGGCATTTTAAATACACACAAATTCTAGCGGCTTAAAACCGGAAAAAGCTGGAGGCCACAGGGAAGAATGGGTCTCTGTGTTCAGTGTGCACCTCAAAAAATATTGCGCTGAAAGTACATAATGAAAAAAAAAAAATACTTTTTTTTTTTTAAAGCCCCGATTTTAGGTGTTTTTTCATAGGTTTTTTATCATGGTATTCTCATTTTCATGGCTCTTTTTGGAAAAATGAAAAACTATACAGAAATGATTTGGGTTTGATTAGTTTTGAGAAAACGCCCTTGAAATTTGAGCTTAAAGAGCGGAAGTTTTTGGTTTTTTTTTACCAATGTCGGGGTAAGCAAATCACACCACACGCCAAACAATCAATGGGAGTCAATATTCTTTCACTAGGTACTGATATTATTTATCCATTTTTACAAAAATGAAATAGACTGCATAATAGTAAATTTTTTTTTTTTAAATAAAAAATCAAAATAAAAAAAAATATGATATAAGAGGTCCTACAAATTGACTAATGAAAAGGGGATGTTTTTTTGTGCAAGAATGTCACATTTTTTAAATTCTGCACTTTTTGAAAGGGAGTCTTTTTTTAATTTGCATGAAATTGGAAAATTTGCCAATTTCGATCACTTTTTTGGGTATTTAAAAATCAGTAAATGGGCAGTTTCTTGTACCAACTGATAAAAAAATGGAGTTCAAAAAGAATAGCTATGACCTTTGTCATGGAACAACAGAATGGCCAAAAACAGGGCTCATTTGGGCGAAATCGAAAATGGTATATATCACCGAGCCCGCAAATTTTTTGGGGGCGAAAATTCTGATTTTGACCTTTTTTGTCTTTTGGGTAATACCATCAGGAAAAGATTCTCTATCATTTTAAAAAAATTTTTTGTTCTAAAAAATTTTGCGATATGTTTCAGACATCTGAGGATTAAAGAAGGGGTTTGGGATTTACTTTTAGAGTGAAATTTAAAACGTCAATCTGCAGGCCTCTAGCAAGACAGGATATGTAAATGATAGCAAGTTTTTTTTTTTGGGGTCCCCGCTTGGTGGGGACACCAGCATGTTAAAAAAGTGTGGCATAAATTTTTTTTCCCGACAATGGATCTAAAAATTTAAAAGATATTTTAGGGGTTTGAAATATAAAATTAGAGTGCATGGAGAATTTTGAAATATTTTAATCGTTAGAAACGTTGGAGAAAGTTAATTTGATAAAGAATTTAAAAAATTTAAAGAAACTTTTGTTTTTTTTTTTTGGGGCCACCTGCCCATGCGACATAGCCATGTGTTGAAAGAAAAAAAAATTGAAGAAGTATAAAAATTTGGGCTGTTTAAAAGTTTGTTTAGAACATACTAGCGAAGGTTTCGGAAAAAGTAAAATTTTTAAGATCATGGTATGATATCGTGAGCATGTAAGATCAAAGAGAATGGATGGAGACAGAACCAAGAGGAACAAGAAACTGTAAAGGGATATTGCAAAAAACAAAAATATTTGCACAAAAAAAATTCTAGTTAAAACTCCCAAAATTGAACCATTAATACAGAATTTTCATCATTTGCAGTGAATAAAAAATGAAAAAAAATTTTTGAGACCAAATGATTTTTTTTTACAAATTTGCTGAACACAGAGTGGAAAATGCAAAAAAAATTATAGGTTTTCCAAAGGTCTGAAGAATAACCCTTTTTTTTCCCAGAATTTTTCAGTCCTAAGTCATGAAATCATTTTAGGTTTTCATAAAGTAAAGTGTGTAAATTAGGGGTCTTGCTGTACTGTATGCGTGAAAGCACCTCAGTAGAAGACTGGAAAAATTTCAAAAAATAAACAGTCATTCACGGACAAGGGAAAATAATTTTCAATGGGGGAATTTCCCCAAATGCTTAAAAAGGGAAAACCTAAATTTAAGAAAAGGAGCATTTTTTAAAACACAAGATCCCAAATTTAGATAAAAGGAAAAAACTTTAAAAGGATCCGGGTGAAAGGGCAGCCGACCTTTCCTTCAAGAAACAATAAAGGCATTTTTCAAGATAACCAGGAAAATAAACCCTGTATAATGAGGATGAGAAAATAATATGACTTGCAGGGGTGTATCAATCTTGTGGGGGGAAGGTAGGGGTAGGGGTCATCCTAAAAGAAGTTGGGGGTTTAGGAAAAGGGAAGTCTTGATAAAGGGACTGAAATCCACCGGGGGTGTTGTGTGTGGTGTGTGAAAGAGTGTGGTGTGTGTGTGTGTGTGTGTGTTTGTGTGTGTGTGTGTGTGTTAGGAGTGAATCGGGTAAATTTTTTTTATGTGATTGTTGGGTTGAGAAAGGGAACTTTATAAGGGAAATTTTTAAAAAAAACCTTTTAGCCCGACTTGAATCCGGGAGTGGAATAGAGCCTGCACTCTAAGGAAAGGGGGATGTTTCAGTTTGGAAGGGGCACTGAACTAAAGTTGGTGCATCTCTGGCAAAATGGATTAGTGCAGTAAGGTTTTTTTTTTTTTTGTAAATGTTAATTTAAAAACTTTTGTTTTTTCCCTTTTTACCCCTTTAAAAATGGGTAGGGTTAAAACCCTTCAGGGGGGTATTCCCCTAAAACACTTTGGGTTCGTCCTTTGGGGGGACACTTGGGTCCCCTTTATTTGGGGGGGCATTTTGGTTTTAAATGGATTAAGAAAAAAATAAAAGAGTGGGGGCAGTTTAAAAGGAAGCTTTGGGTTTTTTTAAAAAAAATTAGGAAAGGACCATGTTTTATTAAGTAGTAAAGTATTTAAAAATATTTTTGATTTTTTTTTTTTTTTTTGAAAAAGTTGCAGGTAAATGAACTTCCCTTTGATTTTTTTTTTATAAAATTAAATTTTTTTCCGGATATTATTTAAGGAAAAATTATAAAATTTGGGAGTTCCGGAAAAAGGTATTGTTAGAAAGTTTGGAGAAAAGGTGGAGGGCAATAAAAGGGGGGTTTAGGAAGGATGGGGTTGGCCAAGGTTTTTGGAGGTTAAAAGTTTTTAGAATCAAAACAAAGGGGATTTGAAAGTTGCGGGGGAAAGGGAAAAATGCTTTTGGAGATTCAAAAAGGGAATTTTTAGAAAGTGGGTTTTGATTTGGGGGAAGGGTTTTAGAAAATTTTGTTAGAAAGGAGGTGATGAGGGTTTTTTAACAAAAAGATGGGGTTGAAAAGACTAATTAAAGATTGGAGAAAGATGAAAATAAAAAAAAGGGATTTAAAAGTTGTTTTGTAGCATTTTTTTGGGTTTGAAGATTGAGATTTGGATAAAATTTGGAGGGGGAAAAGGGGTTTAAGTGTGGAAAGAGTTTGGAGAAAAAAATTGGTAAAAAAGCAAAAAGGGGAATGGAAGGGAAAAAAATTAATTTTTTAAACTTTCCCTTTTGGGTTTAGAAGAGGGGTGAAAATGTTGAGGGGGGAAAAAAGGGGTTGAGGCATTGGGAATTCGTCCTGTGGGGGGGAAAAGGGGGGGTAAAGAAAATTAACCCTTTTTGGGGGAAATTTGGGGGTGTTGGAACAAAACTTTACCAAGGGTTGTTTTTTGGGGGTGGGAATTGGCAAAAAAATTTCATTATTAATTTGGGGAGGGGAACCAAAACCCCCCCCCCCCCAAAAAGGGCCCAGGGGGGGAAAAACAAACAAAAACCAAAAACGGGGAAAGGGCGGGGTAGGGCCGGCCTAGGAAAGTTTGGGAGGGAGGGTTAGAGTGTACAAGGGGCTTGGACTTCCACAAGCAGCAGGGTGTATTTGATAGGGGGAAATGGAAGAAAATTGCTTTTAATACTTTACATGCTTTTGGGTGGGAAGAAAGTAACATTTTTGAAGGATTCGGGGAAACCCCGGCAGGGGGACTAGAGCCGGGGAGGGGAAAAGGACAGTGTCTACCCTGAAGGAGGGGTGTTAATGTTGCAGTTTTATAACGTATTTAAAAAGCCCCCCTCTGGCTTGACAGTGAGGGAAGTGAATGATGATGAAGTTTTTTTTTGGGCCACCCTGCCTTGGGGGGAATCAGCCGATGTGTTAAAAAAACAAAAATAAAATTCATTTTTAAGCATTTGTTAGATTTTTTATCCCTTCCCTGCTTTTATAACTTTAAATGTTTGGTTTAAATGAAACTTTTTTCCCTTAAAAAAATAAAATGAGAAAGCATGTCCAGTTGCCCTTCCTAGATCACCATTTAAGGTAAAATATTATTTGTAGAATAGAAAACAGTTACATTTTGTCAAGGTTATGGTCACCAAATTTTCAGCTACATTGGTCCGGAAAGGGGGAAATAAAATTCCTGCACTTTAAAGGGGGGGTTTGGATATTGGCATTTGGGGGGTTATGTTGGGATCTTTAACTATATGCTTCTTTAAAAATGTTGTATTTGAGCGCCTCTCAAAAACGTGATAATGGTTTTGGTGAAAGTGTTTTGGGGTGATGAAAGTATTTTCTTTTGGGGTTTTTTTTTTCTTTTTTTGGGTCACCCTGCCTCGGTGGGAGCAGCCGACTTTTTGAAAAAAAAAAAAAAGTATTTTTTTTATTATTTTATTACACATGGCCGTTTTTCCCCAAGGCAGGGTTGGGCCCCAAAAAAAAAAACTTTCACCCTCTTTTATTCCATCACTGTCTTGCCCGAAGGGGGCTTACACTAATTTTTAAACTGCAACATTTAAATGAACTCACTGAGGTCAGGTCAAGTGATCTGTTTTTGGGATCACCTAGGAGCGTCTCCTAACTCCCTCAGCGTTCACCTCCCCCCTCACATTTTTTACCTTGCCCGATCCCAAAACAATACACATAGCAGTTCAATTTGTCGATTACTTTTCCCCTTTTGAAAATATTTCATGCATCTGTTTTTTAATTAGAGGGAACAAGGTTTGGACAAAATTTTTTTTTTATTTTTGTTAATACGGTATTATTTTACCGGAGTTTTTGGAAAGCTCTTTTCGCAAAGTACCTGTAAATAGGAAAATCAGGTGGGAGGAATACTTTAATTTTTCCTTGCTGGATTTTCCTTTTTGCTTGACCCAAAAGAGGTCATGAAAAGTTGCTCCTAGAGCAGTAAATTTTATAAATTTTTTTTTTTAAACTGTAGCACAATCTTTTACAACATTTCACACAAACAAAGTTGTTTTAAAAAGGGTTTAAAACTTTTCCCCGTTAATTGTTATGCATTTAAAAACATTAAATTTCTCTTGTTCCATCACCAAGGTCTTTTTTCTGTCTGATTAATACACCTGACAGTTTGTTTTTTCCGGGGAAATCTTTCAGCTTTCCCCTAGCTATGGTTTAAAAATAAGTAAAAAAATTTTCATTGAAACAAATTTTCACCACCAAACCCAGTGAAACAATGAGCCACAGCATTGTACTGCCCAATTAATGTTTAATGGGTACCCCCCTACCCATCCTGTGGGCAATTAAACTATTGGTTTTAACCCTTTTAGGGGGCCCCAAGGCCCTCTAGACTTGTTCTCGGGCCCCCAAAATTTAAAAAAAAAAAAAAAAAAAAAATTTTTATAAAAGATAATCTTTTTTCCCAAACATAAAGACACCAAAAAAATGAAAAATTTGAAGAAAACTTACGGAATTTTGCTTCGCGAAATTACGGTCTAGAAAGTTTTATGCATTGGGAATTTTTTTCCCTCTTTGAGCCCCATTTTTAGCCCAATTCCAAAGTACTAGTCGACAAAAATCATAACTATTTTGCTAGAACTCCCTTTTTTCTATTGAATGAGTACAAGAAAACCCCCAATTACCCATTTAAAATACCAATACATTTTTCAGAATTTTTGCAATTTTGCCTATTTCACACAAATTTCAAAAGATGCCAATTTCCCAAAAAGGGTTTTGAATAAAAAACTTCCTGGCACTAAAAAAAAATTTATTCTTTCATTAGTCACATCCCCAGGCCCCTTTCATTCTTTTTGCTTCCCCCTTGAATTTTTATTCTCTCAAAAAATAAGATTTACTGTTTTCAGACTACTGCATTAGTGTAGAAATGGTTTAAAAAAAATACAGCGCACTTTGAAAGAATATTTTTACCCGTTGAAAAGTGTATGGCGCTTTTGCATGATTTGTTTACTTTTGACTTCGGTAAAAAAAAAAGGTTTTCTGCTACTTTGAGCTCATTTCAAGGGACTTTTCATTTAAACCCCTCAAATCACTCTATTTTTTGTAAAGTCTTCCATTTATACAATGAGACAGGAAAGCTATAAAAACAACAAATACTATTGAAAATACATGCAAAGTCGTTGTTTTAATCCAAAAACACAGTCAAAGTTTTTTTTTTCTTTTCGCTTGTGCGCAGGTTTTTTTTTTATACTGTGCACCTGACCACATAGACCCATTTTTTCATAGAGGCCACCACTTTCTCTCACTAGATTTGAAGGCGCTAGAATTTTAGCGATAGTGCAATGGGCACTGGGACGTAAGCCCTACTAGTACAGCCGAAACCCCAAAAGGGTTAAGGATTTTGAGTGCATTTCATAATTTGGTCCTACCAGAAAGGTGCCAAACTCACCTCCCAGAAATTTTTACCTTTATTAGTATAGATAGTAGTAATATAGTAGAGTAGTTTAGATAATTGTTGGAAAACTAACTTAGCCCAATTTTTTCCCAAAAGATCTATTACTGAGGAAAAAAAACTGCCATACAAAGAAGCTTGACATTAAAGAACAGAAACAGAAGTTTTTAGAATCTTTAGAAGGAAGACAAGTTTAAGCATATCATTCCTTCACTCAGAAATTTTAGAGTTTAAGGCAATGGTTTTGTACTGTTTTTTTGAGTATAAGGGAAGTGGTTTTGTATGTTTTTTTGAGTAAAGGCAAGTGGGTTTTGTAGCTGTTTTATGATAAAGGCAAGTGGTTTTTTAGCTTTTTATGATATAAGGCAAGTGGTTTTTTAGCGTTTTAATATAAGGCAAGTGGTTTTGAGCTGTTTTATGAGTATAAGGCAAGTGGTTTTTTTACTGTTTTTATGAGTATAAGGCAAGTGGTTTTGTAGTGTTTTATGAGTAAAGGCAAGTGGTTTTTTAGCTGTTTTATGAGTAAAGGCAATGGTTTTTTTAGCTGTTTTTTGAGTATAAGGTATGGTTTTTTGCTGTTTTTTAGTAAAGGGAAGTGGTTTTGTATGTTTTTTTGATAAAGGAAGGGTTTTTTTAGCTGTTTTAGGTATAAGGCAAGTGGTTTTTGTAGCGTTTTTTGGTATAAGGCAAGGGTTTTTTTAGCTGTTTTTTGAGTTTTAAGCAAGTTGGGTTTTTTAGCTGTTTTTAGGATAAGGGGAAGGGTTTTGTACTGTTTTATGGAAAGGCAAATGGTTTTGTCGTTTTATGAGTAATAAGGAAGTGGTTTTGTACTGTTTTATGAATAAGGCAAGTTTGGTTTTTTAGCTGTTTTATGATAAAGGCTAGTGGTTTTTAGGTTTTAGAGTATAAGGAAATGGTTTGTAGCTGTTTTAGAGTAAAAAGGCAAATGGTTTTGTGCGTTTTAGGAAAAAGGGAAGTTTTTGTAGCTGTTTTTAAAAAGGGTTTAAGGGAAGGGTTTTTTGCTTTTTATGAGTATAAGGGAAGGGGGTTTTTTTATGTTTTATGGTATAAGGCAAGTGGTTTTGTTTAGCTTTTTTATGATATAGGCAAGTGGTTTTGTAGCTATTTTATGATAAAGGCAAGGGTTTTGGCTGTTTTAAAGGGGATAAAGGGGGAAGTCAAAAGGGTTTTGAGCTGTTAAAATCTAAAGGGTAATGCCCTAAATACTATAATTTACAAAAAGCTGACTTTTGGAGAAAACTAACATTTTCTTCCATCCCGCCATTTTTTCAAAAAATGGGTGGTTTTTTCACACGGATATAACTTCAATTTTTTTTTTCTTTCTTTTCATCTTGGTTCCCCTACTTTTGTGACTTTCTAATATTTTTTTCCCAAAAACAGTGAAAGTTGGGTAATTTCCCCTGGCAGTGTGGAAGTTTTTGTGAATTGCTTCCCACAGTGTTTTCAGGATCAGCAATTATGTTGATAATAGAAATAGAAACTAAAAGCTGAAGCTTTTAGGACCCCCATCCAAAAGGGGCCCCAGAAGTGACTTTAATCCCAAATTGCTTTAAATTTTTTGGGGCTACGTTTAGAGTTTTAAAATAACATGTAATTAAACCAAAATGATAGTTTTTGCTGGTTTGAAGGACCCCATAAGTTTCAGGGGCCCCAAAAAGCAGGGCCACTCGGGGGTTTTTAAATGAGAATATATTACCAAAATTTTTCCCACTTTTCATCCCACCACTGCACACATTTAAATTTTTTTTTAAAAAATTAGATTTTTGGGAAAAAGGCGCCTTGGTGGTAGGGGACCAAATATTTTTAAAAATTCTTAAGAAAAATAAAACCCTATTTTTTTTCCACGGAGGTATTGCGTGTTAGATGGAGTGAATGTAGATGAATATTTTTTTGGGTTTGATTAACAGTTGGGGGGTGAAAAAGGGTAATATTTTGTGGGAAGGGGGTTTAAGAAACGGGTTTGCCAACTTGAGTCCTGGAGGTGGGGAAGCACAATGCCTGCACTTTAAAAAAGGGGTTTGGGATATTTGCAGTTTTGGGGGCATCTGAACTGTCAAGTGGGGCCTCTGCAGGATAGGGATTGTGTGAATGATGAAAATTTTTCTTGCTTTGGGTTGCACTGCCCTTTATGCAGACTGCCAAAATAAGTGGTATTTTTCTTATTTTGTTCATTCCTCATTTTGGGTGCAGAAGAAAGTTGTGGGTTTTTAACATTTGGGGTTAAAAGTAATCGTATAAAACAAATTTCATTTAAAATTTTTTAATCCTGTTTAAGTTTAAATTTGTGTTCCACCAAAGTTCAAATTTTTTTTACATTACTGTATTTTATCAACACATTTTTACCCTTTTGTTGTGTATTTGCCTTGTGAAATTACCCCAATTCTTTATTTTGTTCTTCACAAAAAGTCAGAGAATACTTGGAGAAAAATCCTGATTTTTTATTTTTCCCATCATTTCAGGTCCAACAAAAGTATATACAGCTCTTCCTTGATGAGTAAAATTTTTTCCATTTTGTTATGTTCTGATTATATACATGGGTACCTTAGTTGCAGATTAATCGTTCCAGAGTACGAACCCCAAAACTATTGACTCAAAACCCCAAAATAAAATTTTATGGGAATTCATTCCAAAACCCTGTAAGGGGAACTTTTACTGCCCGCACTTTGCAGCTCAATTTTTTTTTTTTATAACAAACAAGGCTGAATCTACAAGGGCTGGGTTAAAAATAAATGCGGTATTGTCCTCCTTCATCTGCTTCTCTTATCTACAGTAACAAGTCTTTTTAAACTGTGTGATAACTTCTGCCTTTTTTCATTTAGTTCATCAGCCACTAAAATATCCTCTGTCATTGCTTAATAGGAATGTTTATAGTGGGAAAACCATACCAACACAATGCCCTTCAACTCCTGCTTTTTGTTTTTAACACTTTTTTTTAGTTCATAGGGTATCCCCGGCATTGCACACTTTTGGGGCATGATGACATGGAACACAATAGCATAATTAAAAGCAAATGTATACATTTCAAATTTTCACCACAACTCAAAACTAAACTCCTTTGAGGGGCAAATTATAACTCAGTACTATGGTAACTCCCTCTCATTGTAACCCAAGAGACTACTGTACTGAGACATGTGTAACTTTTATCAAATGAGCCATTCCTTATCCATCCTTCAGAATGCTTTCTACTCTGACAGCATTGCTGTTTTTTTTTTTTTTTTTTTTTTTGTTCTTGGTAAATCTTGTATACTTATTTGGTAGCTTCCCTTCTCATTAATGAGGCATATGAGATTGTGCCCTATTCACAGATAGAGCACTCTTTAATTATATTTATTGATAGAGTAATTTTTCATCCCCCATATTATTCAAGGTATTATAAGAAATGTTCCTACATTTTCAGATACCGGAGAATGCCAGTGACTCCTCCCATCAGACCTAGCATGATGTATTATCATGAACTCCAGAAGGCTGGAGAGTTGGACCAGTTTTCAGGTTTCGAGAAGGTCACGGTGGCTTTGGAGAGGTACCAAAACCTGCCCTCTTCAAGAAAACTACATTACAAATCTTTACTTGATAAGGTAAAGTGATCAGAACTGTTCACAGGAAATTTATGAATATGTAGTGAATTGATAACGGCAGAAATTAATAATGATGGAAGCAAATTAATAATGGTGCTAGTGCCTTGTGTTAAACTGTGAATGCTACACCTCACTCTTGGATTATTGTATTTGCAATGAAACATTGAACTTTTGCTTGGCTTCACTACCTAGGGAATGAGACATAGCCAGGTATGATTTTAGGAATGGTAGGGCAGCTCCAATTCAAAATTTCAGGGTTGCTAAAAATATAGCATAATGACAGAAATTAATTTGTTTTCCAGAAAATGGAGAAGTGCAGAATGCAGATGGATGCCTGGGAAGAGAATCAAGATGAGTTAACATTGTTTATGAGAGCGAGACTACTTGTGAGTACTGTATAACATTACTGTTCCTCTTGAGCAAGAGAGATAGAGCTAGATAGATACAGTGGTCCCTCGATAATAGTCGAGCTCGATAGTTGTCCTTTTCTGAAATTGTCGCATTATTTTAGTCCAAACATTGGCTCGCAAATGGTCAGTTGACTAGCTAATTGTCGTTCATCCTGGACACGTACTCACAGCTCTGAGCCACCTCGGTCTCCCTTCCCAGCCAGTGTGCCATTGTTTACCAGTGAGCAATGGTTCCCTCATGTGTTCATATGAAATTTCATAATATTAGATTCATTTTAGTGCTTGCAAGTGCTAAATAAGCTACCATGGCTCCAAAGAAAGCTCCTAGTGCCAAGCCTTTGGTAAAGGTGAGAAATATGATTGAATTTAAGAAAAACATCATTGAACAATATGAAAGTGGTGTACGTGTGGCTGAACTGGCGAGGAATATAACAAATCCCATACAACCATATCTTCCATCGTGGCCAAGAAAAGGGATATCAAGGATGCTGTTGTTGCAAAGAGGGTAAATATGCTGACAAAAATGAGATCACCAGTACTCAAAGAGGTTGAGAAGTTATTGGTGTGGATAAACTAGAAACAATTAACAGGAGATAGTGCTATGACATAAATTATTTGTGAAAAAGCTAGGCAGTTGCATGACGATCTGGTAAAGAAATTGCCTGCAATGAGTACTGATATTTGTGAATTTAAGGCCAGCAAAGGTTGGTCTGAGAGATTAAAGAACCATAGTGGCATACAGTGTGATAAGGCATGGTGAGGCTGCCAGTTTGGACAAAATTGCAGCTACAAAATCTGTAAGCGAATTCAAGGAGTACATAGAGGCTGAAGGACTGAAACCTGAACAAGTGTTAAATTGTTATGAAACAGGCCTCTTTTGGAAGAAAATGCCAAAGAGGACCTACATTACTCAGGAGGAAAAGGGACTGCCAGGACACAAGCCTACGAAAGACAGGCTGATGCTCATGTTCTGTGCTAATGCTAGTGGGGGACTTCAAAGCAAAGCTGTTACTAGTGCACCATTCTGAAAATGTTATAAATTGTGTGTTTTGGAGATCTAATAATAAGGCTTGGGGTCACGAGGGAAATTTTCATTGAGTGGTTCAATGAAGTGTTTGGCCCTAGTGTGAATTACCTCCTGGAAAAGAAATTGGATCTCAAGTGCCTCCTGGTAATGGACAATACACCTGCTCATCCTCCAAACTTGGATGACCTAATTCTGCCAGTTTGAGTTCATCACAGTAAAGTTCTTGCCCCTGAATACCACTCCTCTCCTCTAGCCCATGGACCAGCAGATGATTTCAAACTTTAAAAAACTCTACATGAAAGCAATGTTTCAAAGGTGCTTTAATGTGACCTTAGACACTCACTCGACCCTAAGAGTTTTGGAAAGAATACTTTAGATACCTCCATTGCATAAGCCTTATAGGTAAGGCTTGGGAGGGAGTGACTACCAGGACTTTGAACTCTGGAGAAAATTGTGTCCAGATTGTATCCACAAGAGGGATTTTGAAGGGTTTGTGGCTGACCCTGATGAGCCTGTCAGTTGTGAACTCTATTGTGGCATTGGGGAGTTCCATGGGGTTGGATGTGAGTTTGGAGGATGTGGAAGAGTTGGTGGAGGACCACAACCAAGAGCTAACCACTGAGGAGCTGCAAGAGCTTCAGCAGGAAGAGCAACAGATTGCAGCTCAGAATCTTGCTGCAGAGGTGGAAGAGAGATGGAAGAAGGTGCCTTCAGAAATTTAGGAGATTTTTGAAATGTGGAGTAGGATGGAAAGATTTATGGAGAAACATCACCCTGAGAAGGATGTTGCAAGCCATATCAGCAACTTGTACAGTGAGTCTTGGCCCATTTTAGGGATGCCAGAAACAAAGCTCTGGACTTTTTTTTGTGAGACAGGACTCCAGTGACTCTCAAGCTGGTCCTAGTGGCATTAAGAAACAAAGTAACCCCAGAAAAGGACTTGGTACCTAAGGTGTTGATGGAAGGGGATTCCCCTTTTAAATGGTAACTAATCCAATCTCTCTCCTCCTCCAGTCTTCCATACACTAAGAAGAGTTGCCAATAAAGGTAAGTGTTATGCTGTTAATGTTTCATTCATCATGTCCCATTGTATTGTTTATGTACTACATCTATATTTCATGTAAAATTGTTTTAATACTTCTGGGTGTCAGGAACGGATTAATTGTATTTACATTATTTCTCATGGGGGAAAATTGATTCGAAAATAGTCTATTTCGATAATCGTCACAATTCCAGGAATGGATTAACGACAATAAACGAGGGATCACTATTTACATATTTTCAACATGCTGGCAGTCTCCCACCAAGGCAGGGTGACCCAAAAAACAAACCCTTTCACAACACTACCTAGGAACCAATTAAGTTAAATTCTCATACAAGGAGAAACCAGGGCAGTAGAGATGTGGTAGTCAGTGTCTAGGTGATGGAGACATTGGGGTTAGTGACTGCATTGTGTAAAATGTTTGGGTGTCTATCTAGGTAAAGGAGTGGTAACAACTAGTAAGAGTGAAGTGAAATAAGTCATTTTCAATTCAGTAGATATATTTTTGGTTGCTATCTGGTTAATCATTTTAAAACTAGCATCTTGTGTAGTTTAATAACAGCTTAAGAAAACAATGTGTATTTCTTATTAATCTTATTAATCTTATCAAAATATATAAAACTTATTTAACTAATGTTTTTCTCAGGGAGATAAAATTAAGAAAACGGAAAATCCTAAGAAAACCGCCCCATCTGCAAGTACCCGTCGTCAACTGTTAAAACCATCTGAAGCATTTGAAAATGTGATTAAACTTGAAATATCCATGCCAAAGTTTCTTGATGAACCATGCAAACCTCCTAAGAACCCTTTTATGCTCTTCTGTATGAAGTTAAAACATTTGGCCCAAGATAAATATGAATCACAGTCCCAATTCAAAAATGTGTGTTTAAACAAATGGGAAAACCTGTCAGAGGATAAGAAGCAAAGATATACTGAACATTGTGAAGAACTTAAGGAAAAATATGCAGAACAAGTATTACAGTATGTGAAAAACATGAACAAAAATTTGCATAGAGTGTATCTTGGCGTTCATCGCAAGACATTGTTTACATTCTTTCAACGTGATATATTTGAAGAAGTGTATCCTAATAAAAAGTATCCTGTTTATTTGTTAAGCCCACGGAAGCGGAAGACAGTGAGAAAAACCAGCGAGGATAACTTCGCCAGAGAACTGAGCGATGACGACTTTACTGCTGATTTTTTATCTTTCAAGAACAATAATAAAAATGTTGAGTTTAAAAAGAAAAAGAATGAGAACAAAAGTGATTCTTTGCAGTCTGAAGATAAGTTATCCAGTGATGGTTATGTGAAATCAAAGGCAGTGAAAGGTACAAGTCATAGTGACATTGCAAAATCAAAGTCAAAAAAAGGCAAAGAAATATCTGCACAAACTTTTTCTATGTTTCAAAAGAAAGTAAATTACTTAGGAACTAAAGAAACTCTTGATTCATTCTCTAGTGATGACAATCAAAGAATACAAGATGCAAATGTAAAAACATTTGAGGAAGAAAGTACAAAAACTGACAGTGACTCAGAATATGACATTGAACGCAGCCAGTCACCTTACAAAGGCTCAGCTGAAGCCTCATTGACCACCACACAAAATAAACTGGAATCTGATGACTGGAGCAGCAGTGATGGTTACTCAGATACAGATGTTATGCCAACCTGGAAGACTACAAAATCTATCAGAAAGAAAGTATGAAAGTAAGCTTGATTATTGCCTCCGTTGTTAAAAAATTGTCTTGGTAGACAAACAGTGAATATTTGATAGTCCACAAGAATGGTTCTTTCCTTTGGTTAAAATAAAAATTCTATGTGATCAATGTTTTTTAGTGTCTTACAAGTAAGTGAAATTAATTGTTCGTATTTTGGTAAACAAACCACATGGAAAACTTGCGTAACCCCTTTGACTGTCGCAAGCCCCTTTCTCAAAAACTTACTTAACCCCTTTGACTGTCACAAGCCCCTTTCTCAAAAACTTGCTTAACCCCTTTGACTGTCACAAGCCCCTTTCTCAAAAACTTACTTAACCCCTTTGACTGTCACAAGCCCCTTTCTCAAAAACTTGCTTAACCCCTTTGACTGTCACAAGCCCCTTTCTCAAAAACTTGCTTAACCCCTTTGACTGTCACAAGCCCATTTCTCAAAAACTTGCTTAACCCCTTTGACTGTCACAAGCCCCTTTCTCAAAAACTTGCTTAACCCCTTTGACTGTCACAATCCCCTTTCTCAAAAACTTGCTTAACCCCTTTGACTGTCACAAGCCCCTTTCTCAAAAACTTGGTTAACCCCTTTGACAGTCACAAGCCCCTTTCTCAAAAACTTGCTTAACCCCTTTGACTGTCACAAGCCCCTTTCTCAAAAACTTGCTTAACCCCTTTGACTGTCACAAGCCCCTTTCTCAAAAACTTGGTTAACCCCTTTGACAGTCACAAGCCCCTTTCTCAAAAACTTGCTTAACCCCTTTGACTGTCACAAGCCCCTTTCTCAAAAACTTGCTTAACCCCTTTGACTGTAGCAAGCCCCTTTCTCAAAAACTTGCTTAACCCCTTTGACTGTCGCAAGCCCCTTTCTCAAAAACTTGCTTAACCCCTTTGACTGTCACAAGCCCCTTTCTCAAAAACTTGCTTAACCCCTTTGACTGTCACAATCCCCTTTCCCCAAAAACTTGCTTAACCCCTTTGACTGTCGCAAAGCCCCTTTCTCAAAAACTTGCTTAACCCCTTTGACAGTCACAAGCCCCTTTCTCAAAAACTTGCTTAACCCCTTTGACAGTCACAAGCCCCTTCTCAAAAAATTGCTTAACCCCTTTGACTGTCGCCAGCCCCTTTCTCCCAAAAAATGCTTAACCCCTTTGACAGTCACAAGCCCCCTTTTTCATAAACTTGCTTAACCACTTTGACAGTCACAAGCCCCTTTCTCAAAAATGCTTAACCCCTTTGACAGTCACAAGCCCCCTTTCCCCAAAAACTTGCTTAACCCCTTTTTACAGTCAACAAGCCCTTTCTCAAAACTTGCTTAACCCCTTTGACAGTTTTACAACCCCTTTCTCAAAAACTTGCTTAACCCCTTGACAGTCACAAAACCCCTTTCCAAAAAAATTGCTTAACCCCTTGACATCACAAGCCCCTTTCCTCAAAACTTGCTTAACCCCTTTGACGTCCCAGCCCCTTTCTCAAAAACTTGCTTAACCCCCTTTTACAGCACAAGCCCCCCTTTTCAAAAACTTTCTTTAACCCCTTGAAGTCACAAGCCCCTTTCTCAAAAACTTGCTTAACCCCTTTGACTGTCGCAAGCCCCCTTTCTCAAAGACTTGCTTAACCCCTTTGACAGTCACAAGCCCCTTTTTCAAAAAATTGCTTAACCCCTTTGACAGCGCAAGCC
>NC_069480.1:26454659-26562043 GCF_026875155.1 Cherax quadricarinatus | reverse complement strand
CCCCCTTTGGCCTCACTCTCCGGGCCCTCACTCTCCTGCTGCCTCACTCTTCTCTGCCTCAATCTCTGCTGCTGCTTCACTCTCTGCTGCTGCCTCACTCTGCTGCTGCCTCACTCTGCTGCTGCCCCACTCTGCTGCTGCCTCGCTCTGCTGCTGCCTCACTCTGCTACTGCTTCACTCTGCTGCCTCACTCTGCTGCTGCTTCACTCTGCTGCCCCACTCTGCTGCTGCCTCACTCTGCTACTGCTTCACTCTGCTGCCCCACTCTGCTGCTGCCTCACTCTGCTGCTGCCTCACTCTGCTACTGCTTCACTCTGCTGCTGCCTCACTCTGCTGCTGCTTCACTCTCTGCTGCTGCCTCACTCTGCTGCTGCCTCACTCTGCTGCTGCCTCACTCTGCTACTGCTTCACTCTGCTGCTGCCTCACTCTGCTGCTGCTTCACTCTCTCCTGCTGCCTCACTCTGCTGCTGCCTCACTCTCTGTTGCTGCCTCACTCTGCTGCTGCTTCACTCTCTGCTGCTGCCTCACTCTCTGCTGCTGCGTCAGTCTCTGCTGCTGCTTCACTCTCTGCTCCATCAACATCTATAGTCCTCACGCTCTCCACACCTATTCCCTGCCTAACATAAATCCTATCTAACCATGCCTTATATCCCCTACGAATAAAAGTGTGCTCCACCCCATGTCCCCTACTCCCCACCATATCTACCACTCCTACATCTCGCAAAACATCTCTCAGAACCCCCAAAACACAACCCGGCCCCCTCAGAACCACATCACCGTTCCTAATTACGCTATTCCAATCCCCACCAATCACAGTAATAGCAGGTAAACCTCTCAAGTGATATACCAAAACATCGCGTACAAAATTCACTTTCACTCTAGCGTTACTAGTTGCTGGCATGTACACACCTACAAAACAAGCCCTACCGGCCCCCCAAAACCCATCCACCCTGACAACCCTCCCAACCCCCTCCTCCCAACCCAGGATACACAAAGGATTGGTCTCCTTTACCGCCACAGCCACACCTCCTTTCAACCTCAAAGCATCACTGGCAAACAACTTATAACCTTTCAACAACAACTCACATCCTAACCTATGGTTATGTTCCTGCAAAAAACAGACATTAATACTAAAAACTCCTTTAAAAACCCCCTCTAACCATACTCTCTTGACCTCGGTTTTAAGACCGTTTACATTGAAAGTTACACACCTGAATTTTACTAGAAAGGCAGCTTACCCCTGTGCCGCTGAGGCTTACTTGGTCCTCCTTTCATAGGTCTCGGTCCATCTCTATCATTCCCTCGTTCCTGCCCTCCAACCCCTCCCTGTCCCTTCCCGCCGATCTTCCCATTGCCCCCCCCCCTCCTGCCGGTCTTGCCATTTCCACCACAGCAGCCCAAATCTTCTTCCCAGGCCGCTGCGCTGGTGTGAGGACCTCGTCCATGTCTGATGCCCCCGCTGATCTCTTGAGGGAGCTACCCTCTACACACATGTCTTCTTCAACCACATCTTCTTGATGGACCTCCACCACCACATTGCTCTCCATTTGAACCTCACTCAAGTCTTCCTTACCCCATTTCTGTTCGTCCATCACCTTGACATCACCTAACCTCACGTCACCTTCCACTCCATGCTCCGACTCTTCCAAAAAATCCTTCATCACAGCCTGCAACATCCCTTCTTGAGCTGAATCTGTAGTACCTAACAGTCTGTCTGACAACGATATTATCCCCCCCCCCCCATTTCCACTGGTAGTGTAACATGTCTCCAAACCCACCTCTGCTCTTTCGACCTCCTCACTCCATAGGCCCTTACCCCGGCTTTCCACTCCACCCGTCAAAACGCCCAAGGCTTCTAACTGCGTGTCTTCAGAAGCTTTCTCTTGACCCCTAGGGCCCTGTCTCCTGGGGCATTGTGCCATAATGTGCTCATAAGAGTCACATAAATGGCACGTCTTCCTCTGCCCCGCATAGTGTACAAAAACCTGTGTTCTATGGCTATGCAATGTGACATGATGGTATCGGCCTCCTCAAGGTCATTTCCAGTTTGAAGGATCATTCCGGCAGCCCCTCGTAGGGGCCGTCCCTCCACATTCCCATGCTCACCGAGTGTACAGTCCCATAACCACTGAACACATCTTGTAGGCTGTATGCTGTTGCTTCAAAAGGTACATTCCTTACCTTCACCTAAGTAAAATACTTAGACACATCATGCAAGCATACTTCCACTGCTGAATTGATACTCTTCCTCCTTTCTTGAAATTCGTTGACTATGTTAGAGTAGAAGTCAGCCCTCATGAACTTCACGAAGACCCTTGACATACTATTCAGTGCCACCCCATACAACTCTTCATTGGGGATGCCATAAACGTCCCTGATAATGCTTGGCAGGAGAACGTTCATCGTGGCGCTGCTTAAAGTTCCTCTAACCAGCTTAATGCAGACAGTATTTATGTGCCGGTTCATTCGGTCTTCCATCTTGGTGCTAATGTTATGTTTTCCTCACCAGGTGGCGTGCAAGAGAAACTGTAGAAGTGTCCTCTCTCCCCGCAGGTCGAGAGACGAATGTATAATCTCAGTTACATTGAGGGCGTTGTTCCTATGGAAATAAGTCACTCTGTGACTTTTTTGGGTTATCCTAGGTTCTCTACACATATGCTGCTATGTATGATAATTCTATGTAACTGTATTTGTGTATACCTGAATAAATTTACTTACTTACTTACTTAACCAATAGTCTCATTGTGCCTATCCCTAACCCCCAACAGCCTGATACATTTAGACCGATCTCCTTAACTAGTTGTCTTTGTAAAACCTTTGAAAGAATGATACTTAACAGACTGTACTACAGAATCAGACACCAACTATTCCCCTACCTCTATGGGTTCATGAAAGGTAAAAGTGTGCAGAACTGTATTTCCACCTTTCTCACTGCCCACACCTCTACTAGCTTTACCACTTTTCTTGATCAAAAATCTTCATTTGATATTGCGAACAGAACCGTTATACTACATGAACTAGCCAAAATGAATATTGGTGGTAGCTTACTCTGCTGGATAATAGGATACCCGTCAAATAGAGTATCCTCTGTCATTTATCAAGGCTTTAGAAGTGAGTCTAAAGAAATGTCTTTAGGTACACCGCAGGAGTTCTTAGTCCCATGCTATTTAATATTCTGATTAATGCTCTCCTAAATGCTCTACCTGCCTCACCTAAACATATAGCTATAAGCTATGCTGATGACAGTATGATACATACAACAGGGCATAAGAAGATGAGTACCATTCTTAATGAAGTTAAAGCAATTTGTAATCGACTAGGTCTCATAATATCTTCCTCTAAATCAAAGATATTAACAAGCAAACGACATCCTCCACTCATCTATTTGCAGGGTGAAATCATTAGGTACGTTAAAACTTACAGAAGATATCTTGGTGTAGATGTACCCTTTAACAAATCCACTATACCACAATTAAATAAGAAATGCAAAGATAGGCTAAATGCTCTCAAAGCTGTTGCTGGCTACAACACCAACTATGGTGCTAATGTTGCTGGCTACAACCCCAACTATGGTGCTAATGATGCTGGCTACAACCCCAACTATGGTGCTAATGTTGCTGGCTACAACACCAACTATGGTGCTAATGTTGCTGGCTACAACACCAACTATGGTGCTAATGTTGCTGGCTACAACACCAACTATGGTGCTAATGATTGCTGGTACGCAATTGATGCTAATGTTGCTGGCTGCAACACAAACTATGGTGCTAATGAGAGAATCGTGAGAATGATGTACATAGTCTATGTTAGGTCCTTAATTGATTATCCTTTTCCCATGTTGATATTAGCTAGAGAAAGTTCTCTCCGACCCTTGGAGTTAATGTAAAATGAAGCTCTCAGAATTATTCTTGGTTGTCCCAGATCTACAAAGGTTCTTAATATGAGAAAGGAGCTTGGTATTTCTAGTATCAGTGGTAGGATTGCTGAGATTAAACACTGTACTCGGTATTAGAATGTTAAGATATGACAAGAGTCGAAGATCAAAATGAATTTTTTATGAGAGAGCCACAGAATTTGGTTAACACAAGCCTATCTGATGTTATCCTTACGCCAAATGACTTCGAACAGGCGATAAATGACATGCCCATGCACTCTGCCCCAGGGCCAGACTCATGGAACTCCGTGTTCATCAAGAACTGCAAGAAGCCCCTATCACGACCTTTTACCATCCTATGGAGAGGGAGCATGGACACGGGGGTCGTCCCACAGTTACTAAAAACAACAGCCATAGCCCCACTCCACAAAGGGGGCAGTAAAGCAATAGCAAAGAACTACAAACCGATAGACACTAACATCCCATATCATAAAAATCTTTGAAAGGGTCCTAAGAAGCAAGATCGCCACCCATCTAGAAACCCATCAATTACACAACCAAGGGCAACATGGGTTTAGAACAGGTCGCTCCTGTCTGTCTCAACTATTGGATCACTACGACAAGGTCCTAGATGCACTAGAAGACAAAAAGAATGCAGATGTAATATATACAGACTTTGCAAAAGCCTTCGACAAGTGTGACCATGGCGTAATAGCACACAAAATGCGTGCTAAACGGAATAACAGGAAAAGTTGGTCGATGGATCTATAATTTCCTCACAAACAGAACACAAAGAGTAGTAATCAACAGAGTAAAGTCCGAGGCAGCTACGGTGAAAAGCTCTGTTCCACAAGGCACAGTACTCGCTCCCATCTTGGTCCTCATCCTCATATCTGAAATGGACAAGGATGTCTGCCACAGTAATGTGTCTTCCATTGCAGATGACACCCGAATCTGCATGACAGTGTCTTCCATTGCAGACACTGCAAGGCTCCAGGCGGACATCAACCAAATCTTTCAGTGGGCTGCAGAAAACAATATTAAGTTCAGCGATGAGAAATTTCAATTACTCAGATATGGTAAACACGAGGAAATTAAATCTTCATCAGAGTACAAAACAAATTCTGGCCACAAAATAGAGTGAAACACCAACGTCAAAGACCTGGGAGTGATCATGTCGGAAGATCTCACCTTCAAGGACCATAACATTATATCAATTGCTGCTGCTAGAAAAATGACAGGATGGATAATGAGAACCTTCAAAACTAGGGAGGCCAAGCCCATGATGACACTCTTCAGGTCACTTGTTCTATCTAGGCTGGAATATTGCTGCACACTAACAGCACCTTTCAAGGCAGGTGAAATTGCTGACCTAGAAAATGTACAGAGAACCTTCACGGCGTGCATAACAGAGATAAAACACCTCAGTTACTGGGAGCGCTTGAGGTTCCTGAACCTGTATTCCCTGGAATGCAGGAGGAGAGATACATGATTATATACACCTGGAAAATCCTATAGGGACTAGTACCGAACTTGCACACGAAAATCACTCACTACAAAAGCAAAAGACTTGGCAGACGATGCACATCCCCCCAATGAAAAGCAGGGGTGTCACTAGCACGTTAAGAACCATACAATAAGTGTCAGGGGCCTGAGACTGTTCAACTGCCTCCCAGCATACTTAAGGGGGATTACCAACAGACCCCTGGCAAGTCCCTTCCCCCGGGGGCTGTGGTCGATTCCGCGCGGTGAAAAATCTGAAATGAATTTAAGTTGTCTTATACTGAGAAATAGGCCTAGTCACTGTTGGGGCATCCACAATAAGGACCCAATGGAATGTTAGACGTCTCTACCCAATAAATTTTGTGTTTTGCTACCAGGTTATGGATGACGGTTGATCTTCTTATCCGGGTGTGCAATCACGGCCTATAAAATTGATTTGGAGTTATTTTACTGTGCTTCTTTAGCAACCTTCTTTCGTTGCTTTTTTATCTTTCCGTTTACCTAATAGTTTAATAACTGACTATTTGGCATCATAAAACAGTAGGCGGGACTTATCCGCAGACTTAGTGACACCCGGGAACCAGATGGGAACGCTCGGCAGTGTTCCTGCTCCCGAGGTACCAGCAGGAATCGCCCATTATTACGCTTATATATCAACTCTACGGCTTATTTGTCTATCAGAATTGATCTAATATGATATAATAAACACTCTAAATAACATACAAACATGTTATATACTCTAGGCTGAATAAAATAGGCCATAATATGACGAAAGATTATCGGGAATATTTCGATAAATATTGAGTTACTGCTCTCCATGTCCCATTCTTTAGTCTCTGAGTAAGAGAAAACGGTATTTTGAAGAGGATAACAGCACTAGTTTTTTAGTTTAATATGTTTATTATGCACCCATACCCATCCTGTGGGCGGTAGTCAAAAGATTACAGAGGTACATAATTGGTCCAGGGACTGGACTCCAAAGTTTTGATAGCTGAGCAAGTTACAGAGGTAATGAACTCACAATTTACAAAGGTAATGAACTCACAATTTACAAAGGTAATGAACTCACAATTTACAAAGGTAATGAACTCACAATTTACAAAGGTAATGAACTCACAATTTACAAAGGTAATGAACTCACATTCAAGGTAATGACTCCAGGTAGTTGGTCACAATCATGACAAGTTACAAAGGTATTTACAGATTACAGAGGTACGTAATGGGTCCAGGGACTGGGCCCCCAAAGTTTTGATAGCTGAACTAGGTACAAAGGTAATGAGCTCACAAGTTACAAAGGTAATGAATTCTGTAGAATGGTTACTTACGTTTATACTTTGGCTACAATCATGAACAAATTATAGAGTAATGAGCAATTCACACTTCCACACCCGGTCACAACTGTAATGAGTTATTGGTGCAAATATTGATTGTTGAGTCACACACACACACACACACACACACACACACACACACACACACACACACACACACACACACACACACACACACACACACACACACACACACACACACACACACACACACACACACTTTAGTTTAATATCTTTATGCACCCCATACCCATCCTGTGGGCGGTAGTCAAAAGATTACAAAGGTACATAATGGGTCCAGTGACTGGACCCCAAAGTTATGATAGCTGAACTAGTTACAAAGGTAATGAACTCCAGGTAATGAACATCAGTTTACTAAGAAATACACCCAAACAAACGCGATTTTCGCGATTTTTTTTTTTTTTTTTTTTGAGACGGGGGCCGGCCGGCGCTCCCGGCCGATATCTCGGAAGTAACTTATTCACCTAAGGTCCGAAGTGCTTCCTTTATTACTTAATTAAATGGAATAATATTCACAGACATTGTAGAATAATGATTTCTCTTATTTTGACCGTTGAGTTTTTGGAAATATTCCTAATACTTTGGGAGTTATGTGGGAGTAATGGGCAGATTTTTTTGCAATATTCCAGAACTAACAAACTTTATTTTTTTGTGAAATAACGGTAAGGTATTTTAGAGGAAATCTATCGGTCAAAATAAGTATTAGTATTGTACTCTCGGCACCAAGTGTCCAAACATTACGTAGCACCATATAAAAATGAAATCAACCCCAAGGGCATTTTCAGTAAATCAGTCTTTTCTCAGTTGTTGTTTGAGGTATATTTTTGATAAATATTTTCAATAAAGAGTGAGAACACTTTGTATTGTGTACCAAAACTGGAGAAAATCGGACGGTAAATAAACGAGTTAGGAATTTTGCCCTACAGCCCCCTTCAAGCTGGCACTGGACAAGCACCTAAAGTCGGTACCTGACCAGCCGGGCTGTGGGTCGTACATTGGTTTGCGTGCAGCCAGCAGTAACAGCCTGGTTGATCAGGCTCTGATCCACCAGGAGGCCTGGTCACAGACCGGGCCTCGGGGGCGTTGACCCCCGGAACTCTCTCCAGGTAAACTCCAGGTAATACTGTCACAATGAACCTTACTGCCTATAAGTAAATTCACAGATCTAAATGGATTGTGAAAACGTGCAATTGCATTAAGTTTAATAACCTGCATGAACTGTATCACTGTAACAAGAGCATTTCACCCCTCCATGGATGTGTTCATTTAATATCACATACCTGCAAGTGCCTCCCAAGAAGCTCATTGCTAGTAATCCCTTCCTTAAATCACTTGTTAAAGCAACTGCTTTGTGACATGTCAAGATATCTTATTAATGAAATAAGATACCAGATATACTAAGCAAATTTCCTAAATTTGCTTGTAGCAGATAAGTGAACTACAGGTATGTAGATATAAATCCATATGTATTCATGTTAACTCCTTGGGGCCTAGTTCCAAGGCCTTTTGTGTATCCATATGCTCTTGCGCTACCCTCCACAGGATGAATATGGGGTGCACAATAAACTAGCCACTTCGGTGGCAAAATCTAAAAAATCTAAAGGGCCCGGGTTCGATTCCCGGCGGGTGGAAGCATTTTGACACGTTTCCTTACGCCTGTTGTCCTGTTCACCAACAGCAAATAGGTACCTGGGTGTTAGTCGACTGGTGTGGGTGGCATCCTGGGGGACAAGATTTGAGGACCACAATGGAAATAAGTTACAGTCCTCGATGACGCACTGACTTTCTTGGGTTATTCTGGGTGGCTAATCCTCCCGGGTTTAAAAATCCGAACGAAATCTTGTATCTACGCATCCACAACTCTGTTAAAAAACCAGTACTTATCTATGTCCTTTCTAAATCTAAATTTATCCAACGTTTTAGCCTGTATAAGTGTACTGGGAAGTAAATAGTGTGCTGAAAATATCTAGCCTAGACAGGACTCGCAGCAATGGTTTTAAGTTGGAAAAATTCAGATTCAGGAAGGATATAGGAAAGTACTGGTTTGGTAATAGAGTTGTGGATGAGTGGAACAAACTCCCCAGTACAGTTATAGAGGCCAGAACGTTGTGTAGCTTTAAAAATAGGTTGGATAAATATGTGAAAATTTGTGTGGACTGCCTCCAAGTGAGTCACCTACCCTGGCAAACTCTGTTGACACAGAGCTCTGAGGTGGGTACCTCAGCCTCACAAGTGGCTTATAGGACAGATTTTCACAAATGATTGGTGTTGCAAGAAACTCGCCTGCATGCACGTATAAAGGACTAACTTACTTGGTGTTGCAGCATATATCCTGATCTTCAACTTCCCTAAGCTTAGCCTTAGCTTCTTTGGACTTCCCCTCAGAAACCACGTGCAACCGGGAGCCTTAATTCTGGGCATGCACTGCCTGCTGCACACTGGGCCCACAGATCAAACTCACTCACAATTCTCCCCAGACACTGGCCAGAAATCTATGAGATAAAGTGGAGGTCTTGTCTTACTGTATGGGCCTGACGGAGGTCATCTACGGTACACCGAGGTGCCTCTACCAGATTTCCCCAGGTCTCGAATGTGAAGACACATGGGGGGCACGTCTGCTGACCACGGCACGTCTTGTCCAGTTGGTGTCTGTCTTAAGAAGAACGCTATTGTGTCTTTGAGAACCCGCGCCTCGTCATTCAAGCTAGGGCTGCCAGTTCTCCCTAGCTAACTTAACCTAGTGTTTGCCTACATTATTGGCCTATTACTACCTATGTTAAGGTCTTAGGTCTACATTATTATTATCTACAGCTGCCTTAGTAAACCTAATATTAATATACTAACAGTAAAACTACCTACTCCTTCCCTGAAGGGTAAATCTATAAATTAAATAAGCTTACCAACCACGCCAACTCGGGGAGAAAGCTTTTGTTTGGGTGGGTTTAAGGGCCACCCAGCTCAGATGTTCCATTACGGCTATGCTGGGACCCCTTCGTACGCTGTATCTGTCCTGTGGAACTTTAGGGACCAAATAAATTTCCACAAAATACATGAGTGGGTGTGGGTGGGTGTGAGTTTGACCTGACTAGCTTGTGCTACTAGGTCAGTTGCCGCGTTCCTCCCTTAAGTCAATGTGACCTGACCTGACTAGGTTGGAGCATTGGCTTAAGCCGGTAGGAGACTTGGACCTGCCTCGCATGGGCCAGTAGGCCTGCTGCAGTGTTCCTTCGTTCTTATGTTCTTCTTCTTCTTATGTTCTTACCCAATACTTTCTTATATCCTTCCTAAATCTTAATTTTATTATGTATAATGTGCTAAAATATAACATTATAAGTTATTTAACTACTTGTTAAATATTGCTAAACCACTACTACCTCTGTTAATATATAAAAAACAAAGTTTAGAACCAACAATGATATATATGTCAAGTATTAAGTAGTCACCATCATAATGACTTTTTTCGTACTTATCAAATTAATATTGTAATTACACATTGTAAAATATACAAGGAAATAAACTCCTTAATTCTTAATTAAGGTCCTTGTAATATCTTTGTATATTTGGCGGTGAATATATAGAATATATGTAAAATATTCCAAAGTTTTTTATTTTTATTCATATTTTTAATTTAGTTTATTTTGTTTATTAGTTTTTTTCAAATAATTTAAGTAATATGAGTTGTAAATATTTATAGTTATGGTCGCTTCAGTTCTGCCAACCACCTGGTATGTAGAAACTAATTATGGAAAAAAATTTCTTGTATTTCCTTCAAATTTGGGTAATTTAAAATCATTTCGGACTTAAGCAAGCAGTTTATTATATCAAAAAAATATTTATTATTACTTATTTTGGTTAAATATTGAATGTTAGGCAGTGGAACGATGTATATTGGGGTGAGCAGGTTGGTAATGTTGGCCGGGCGGGTTGGAAGGGTTGGTAACACTGTTGTGTTGTATATGAAGAGTTAACATTATTGTTGTTGACGTTAATTTATTAACTTCAGAAGTTGGTAAGTTAATTTGTTAACTTCAGAAATTGTAAGTTAATTTTTAACTTCAGAAATTGGGAAGTTAATTTATTAACTTCAGAAATTGGTAGTTAATTTTTAACTTCAGTTGTTGGTTTAAATTAATTTTTAACTTCAGTAGTTGGTAAGTTAATTTTTAACTTCAGAAATTGGTAAGTTAATTTTTAACTTCAGTAGTTGGTAAGTTAATTTTTAACTTCAGTAGTTGGTAAGTTAATTTTTAACTTCAGAAGTTGGTAAGTTAATTTATTAACTTCAGAAGTTGGTAAGTTAATTTGTTAACTTCAGTAGTTGGTAAGTTAATTTGTTAACTTCAGTAGTTGGTAAGTTAATTTGTTAACTTCAGTAGTTGGTAAGTTAATTTATTAACTTCAGTAGTTGGTAAGTTAATTTGTTAACTTCAGAAGTTGGTAAGTTAATTTATTAACTTCAGTAGTTGGTAAGTTAATTTGTTAACTTCAGAAGTTGGTAAGTTAATTTGTTAACTTCAGAAGTTGGTAAGTTAATTTGTTAACTTCAGTAGTTGGTAAGAGTTCAAACAGTAATGTTTGGAGGTGGTAAAGTAGTTTGTCAACATTATTAGTGTTCCTCTTAACTGACTTAACTGACCAGCTGCTAAAAGATTTAAAGCAAACAGACAGGATATTGCAGCACTAAATGAATTCCAAAGGTGAGGAACAGAGTAGAGACTTATAAAAGGAGCAAAGGCAAAGCACTACTGCTCAAAAATTGAAGAATATAAGCATAACCCCAGAAAGCTCTGGCAACAACTAAAACATTTGGGGTATAGCCATAAGCCAGTAGATAGGTCTAACATAGTACTCACTATCGATAATGAGGTATGCCATGAAACATCTAAGGTGGCAAATTGCTTTAATTCCTACTACACATCTGTTGCATCAACACTAGTAAGTAAACTACCAGCTGCATCAAATACCTTTAACACAGACTCTGATAAGTTTCAAACATACTATACCAATAAAGGGGTAACCCCAAACAGTTGCCAACTAGTAAGAGTATCTCATGACTTTATTCAAAAAGAACTAAGCAGGTTAAACCCAACTAAGAGCACTGGCCCGGATAACATCCCGTCTAAGTTCCTAAAAGATGGTGCTTTGAACTGTCAATCCCTATTGCTACATAATAAATTATCAAGTCACCTTAATACCGTACCGGAGGGGTTCAAGGAGGCCAAGTTACTCCTATCAAGAAAAATAATAGGTCTGATGTAAGAAAACTATAGGCCTGTTAGTATACTCAGTATAATATCAAAAAATTCTAGAGAGGGCGGTGTATTCAAGTAGTTAAGTACCTTAATGACAACAACATTCTCCATAGCTATCAATCGGGCTTTAGAAGATCCTACTCAACTGATACCTCCCTTATTAATCTGATGGATTACCTGAGAACTGAAATGTCAAAAGGGAACCTCATAGGTATGGTAACCTTAGACCTGCAAAAGGCCTTCGATACTGTCAACCACAATATATTATGTAAGAAACTTCAATCTATCGGTATAGGTTCTGTAGACTGGTTTAAGTCCTACCTTAGTAACAGGAGACAAATAGTCAAAATCAACAAAACAGAATCAGAACCCCTGCCGATAACATGTGGAGTTCCCCAAGGTAGTATTCTGGGTCCCTTATTATTCTTATGTCAATGATATGCCTATCAGTGTCAAGTGCAAACTCCTACTGTATGCAGATGACAGTGCTCTGTCATCTGCATACAGGTAAAGACCCACAAGATATTGCTAATGTTTTAACACTGGAACTGGAGTCCTGCAGCAAATGGTTAGTAGACAACAAACTATCATTACACCTCGGGAAAACTGAAGCCATTCTCTTTGGAACGAAACATAAACTGAGAAGGGTAAATAATTTTAATGTTCAGTGTAATGGGGAGTCCATCACTTTGGTTTCATCAGTTAAATATCTGGGAATCCCCTTTGACCCATGCATGTCAGGAGAATTGATAGGGAACAGTGTAGTAAAGAAAGCGAATGCCAGGCTGAAGTTCCTGTATAGACAAGCACAGTGTCTACCTACTGAGGCTCGCCCGGACCCTATGTCTAGCCCTTATACAATGCCATATGGATTACGCTTGCTCTTCTTGGTACTCTGCCTTGACAAAAAAACTGAAAGACTGCAAATCACCCAGAACAAAATTGTAAGATTGATCCTGGGGCTGGGACCAAGAGAACATGTAGGCCAGGATGAATTACAGCAGTTGGATATGCTGAATGTTGAAAAACAGAGTAAAACAACTGAAGCTAAATCATGTTTATAAAATTGCTCACGAACAGTGTCCAGAATATCTTGCTGTCAATTTTGTCAAGGTTGGGAACCAAAGCAATCATAGTACTAGGGGGAGAGAGCACAACTTTGTAGTACCCACAGTCAGTGGCCAGGCTTCAAACACCTTTTATTGTACAGCAATAAAGGAATGGAACAGACTACCCACAAATGTCAAGGCCAGTCATAGCTTGAACCAGTTCAAGAAGACTGCCAAAAAGTGTCTGATGAATGAAGCAACAGAAAGGGAGGGGAATGATTTTCTATTTTTTAGCTAAAATACGTGTAAATTTTACCTTATCCCTAGTAAATGACCCTCGTATTGTAGATAGTCTTAATGACCCTCGGGTAGTAGATAGTCTTAATGACCCTCGTATTGTAGATAGTCTTAATGACCCTCGTATTGTAGATAGTCTTAATGACCCTCGTGTAGTAGATAGTCTTTTTAGTATGATAATAAGATGTTATCTTCATTATAGAATAATAAGAAAATATTATAACCTTTATATTATAATAATAAGGTAAAAGGACCCCAATGGAAATAAGTCACTCTGTCTGACTTTTTTGGGTTATCCTGGGTTCTCTACACATATGCTGCTATGTATGATAATTCTATGTAACTGTATTGTGTATACCTGAATAAATTTACTTACTTACTTACTTACTTACTAAACTTTATGTAATAACTGTAAGAATAATTTACTTACTTACTTACTTACTTACTTACTTACTTACTAAACTTTATGTAATAACTGTAAGAATAATTTACCTTCCTCAGCTTCCTCGGATCAAACTTCACATCTAAACTTTATGTAATAACTGTAAGAATAATTTACCTTCCTCAGCTTCCTCGGATCAAACTTCACATCTAAACTTTATGTAATAACTGTAAGAATAATTTACCTTCCTCAGCTTCCTCGGATCAAACTTCACTTTTAGACTCCCTGGCGATGTAAGTTTGTTATTCTGGTACAAATATACATAAATTATCACATGTATGTAGCTTAGCTAAGCTAAATCCCTGGCAAAAACAGCCAGAGTGGAATAATGTCCCATTGTAGTTGTTTGTGAAGGAAGGTTCTTGTTGTAGGTGAAACAAATGGACCTAACATTTAGTTGGGATTTTTAACCCGGGAGGGTTAGCCACCAGGCCACTTACACTCTCATACACTCATACACTCTCATACACTCACACTCATACACTCTCATACACTCTCATACACTCTCATACACTCGCATACACTCTCATACACTCTCATACACTCTCATACACTCTCATACACTCTCATACACTCTCATACACTCTCATACACTCTCATACTCTCATACACTCATACACTCATACACTCTCATACACTCTCATACACTCTCATACACACTCATACACTCTCATACACTCTCATTCACTCTCATCACTCTCATACTCTCTCATACTCTCATACACTCATACACTCATACACTCTCATACACTCATACTCTCTCATACTCTCATACACTCTCATACTCTCATACACTCATACACTCATACACTCTCATACACTCTTATACACTCTCATACACTCTCATACACACTCATACACACTCATACACTCTCATACACTCTCATACACTCTCATACACTCTCATACACACACATACACTCTCATACACTCTCATACACTCACGCTCTCATACACTTAATGGCAATGTAAAGCATTTTAGACTTGCCATTGTTTGCAAGACTTATTATACTTGTATTATACTTGTATTAACTGCATAGAAATACTGTTTTATTTAGGTGAGAAGTGCATTGTGTGAAGGTTTATGTTGCAGTTTGCAGTTGTTTCAACTACAGTGGACCCCCGCATAGCGAACGCCTTGCATAGCGAACAATCCGCATAGCGAACGCTTTGTTCGCTAAAATTTTGCCCCGCATAGTGGACAAAAACCCGCTCAGCGACCTTCGTCCGAGACGCGTCCAATGTGCGGCCTCAGCCAGCCTCACATGGCCAGCCCGTCCCATTGTTTACCAGCCAGCCTCCGCGGTAAACATTCAAGCATACTTACACGGAATATTTCGTATTATTACAGTGTTTTCCGGTGCTGTTTCTGGAAATAAGTGACCATGGCCCCAAGAAAGCTTCTAGTGCCAACCCTGTGGTAAAAAGGGGGAGAATTAGTATGGAAATTAAGAAAGATTTTGAAGGTTTGGGCTAACCCTGAGAAGCTATGCCAGTTGTGGAATCCATTGTGCCTACTTCAAAAATTAAGGAAATGTTTTGCACAGTGGGTTGAACTGCAAACCTTTATGGATGAAAATCACCCTGACACAGCTGTTGCAAGCCGTGCTGGTGACTATTTCAATGACAATGTTGTGGCCAATTTTAGACAAATCGTAAAGGAACGGGAGGTTACAGAGCTCTATGGACAGATTTGTTGTGCGACAGAGGTCCAGTGACTCTCAAGCTGGTCCTAGTGGCATTAAAAGAAGAAGGGAAGTAACCCCGGAAAAGGACTTGCTACCTCAAGTCCTAATGGAAGGGATCCCCTTCTAAACACTAACACTCTCTCTCCCCTCCTCCCATCCCATAAAATCATCACCAGATCTTCAATAAAAGTAAGTGTCATGTAATTGTGCATGCCTTTTTCAGTTTGTGTGTACTAAAATTAACATTTTTTTGTGGTAAAAAAAATTTTTTTTCATACTTTTGGGTGTCTTGCACGGATTAATTTTATTTCCATTATTTCTTATGGGGAAAATTAATTCGCATAGCGAACATTTCGCATAACGACCAGCCCTCTTGCACGGATTAAGTTCGCTATGCGGGGGTCCACTGTATATCTATGTCCTTCTGGGTACCAGTGAAGGAGTCAGTGAAAGTATTTTCTGTCAGGTCTCACTACCTTCTTCAGTCTTAAATAATTTAACTTTTAACAGTAGTTTTTCTAGTACATTTTGTAGAAATTACCCTAGGATAACCTGTTAAAGTACTTAAGATAATGTTTATTAACTACCCTAGGATAACCTGTTGAAGTACTTAAGATAATGTTTATTAACTACCCTAGGATAACCTGTTAAAGTACTTAAGATAATGTTTATTAACTACCCTAGGATAACCTGTTGAAGTACTTAAGATAATGTTTATTAACTACCCTAGGATAACCTGTTAAAGTACTTAAGATAATGTTTATTAACTACCCTAGGATAACCTGTTAAAGTACTTAAGATAAAGTTTATTAACTACCCTAGGATAACCTGTTAAAGTACTTAAGATAAATGTTTATTAACTACCCTAGGATAACCTGTTAAAGTACTTAAGATAATGTTTATTAACTACCCTAGGATAACCTGTTAAAGTACTTAAGATAATGTTTATTAACTACCCTAGGATAACCTGTTAAAGTACTTAAGATAATGTTTATTAACTACCCTAGGATAAACCCGTTAAAGTACTTAAGATAATGTTTATTAACTACCCTAGGATAACCTGTTTTAAAATACTTAAGATAATGTTTATTAACTACCCTAGGATAACCTGTTTTAAGTACTTAAGATAATGTTTATTAACTACCCTAGGATAACCTGTTTTAAAATACTTAAGATAATGTTTATTAACTACCCTAGGATAACCTGTTGAAGTACTTAAGATAATGTTTATTAACTACCCTAGGATAACCTGTTAAAGTACTTAAGATAATGTTTATTAACTACCCTAGGATAACCTGTTAAAGTACTTAAGATAATGTTTATTAACTACCCTAGGATAACCTGTTAAAGTACTTAAGATAATGTTTATTAACTACCCTAGGATAACCTGTTAAAGTACTTAAGATAATGTTTATTAACTACCCTAGGATAACCTGTTAAAGTACTTAAGATAATGTTTATTAACTACCCTAGGATACCTGTTAAAGTACTTAAGATAATGTTTATTAACTACCCTAGGATAACCTGTTAAAGTACTTAAGATAATGTTTATTAACTACCCTAGGATAACCTGTTAAAGTACTTAAGATAATGTTTATTAACTACCCTAGGATAACCTGTTAAAGTACTTAAGATAATGTTTATTAACTACCCTAGGATAACCTGTTAAAGTACTTAAGATAATGTTTATTAACTACCCTAGGATAACCTGTTAAAGTACTTAAGATAATGTTTATTAACTACCCTAGGATAACCTGTTAAAGTACTTAAGATAATGTTTATTAACTACCCTAGGATAACCTGTTAAAGTACTTAAGATATGTTTATTAACTACCCTAGGATAACCTGTTAAAGTACTTAAGATAATGTTTATTAACTACCCTAGGATAACCTGTTAAAGTACTTAAGATAATGTTTATTAACTTTACAGAACTGAAATTGTGTTGAAGCCAGAATAATGGTCAAGTTTCTTTCTCAAGTGGACAGTGAGGCCTCAGTAACTCCCATGTTAGACATTTTGAAGGGTAAGTTTATCCATCAGAGGAATACCATGCACTCTTAATATAATATAATATAATAGTGGTACCCCGAGTTTCGTACATAATTCATTCCAGAACAGTTTTAAAGTGCCATTACGAAACGAATTTGTTCCCATAAGGAATGTAAATTATATTAGTCCGTTTCAGACCCCCAAAAACACTTGCAAAAGCACTTACAATAATACACTTACATAATTGTTAGAGTTGGAAGCAGTATGAAACTTGGGGTACCACTGTAATCCTTTATTGTATTGTCAATAAAGAATTCCATTAATACATTTATCTTGCCATATAGTCAATATTTTATTCCATTTCTCTCCTGTTTTCTGATATTGTTTCAAAACTTCTCCAGGTTGGCCTACAGTAATATTTTGGTATTGCAGTTAAGCAGTTCAGTTATTCTTGGAATCATTTTCTTACTGCTGAATGATTTGCAATAATGAATTGGCAGTATTACTCCAAACTGGAATCTGAAGGAATATGCAGAAGAGCTGTCTGCTCAAAATTATTTTGAAGGCATATTAAGATATTCAAGCAGACAAATATACTGGCAGATGTTTGACAGATTTCACCCTTAACCCTCATGGTGTTAAATGTGAGCAATGTAACATTTATGAAGGGATTCAGGAAACTAGCAGCCTGGACTCCAGTCCTGGAGATTGGAAGTACAGTAGAGTGTTTGCACTCAGGAGGGATGTTAATGTTGCAGTTTTATAACTGTAGTGTAAGCACACCTCTGGCAAGACAGTGATGGAGTGATGAAAGCTTTTATTTTTTTGGGCCTCAATACCTTGGTGGGAGACGGCCAATATGTTAAAAAAAAAAATAAATAAAAAATATCGTGAGTCTAATATGAGTATATGCTAAACAACTGTCATTGAATAAGTAAATAAATAATTACTGTAACTATAAATACTTTATTGAAAGTAAATAAATGAATAAGTTACAAACTTTGTGCTGGGTAACTATCTTGTGCTTCATCTCCAAAGTAATTAATTGCTTTTGAACCATCATAAAGCCAAAGTATTGTAAATCAAACCAACGCGAGTCGAGGAGCACCTGTATGTTAGTTGTTTCAACGTTATAATCGGCGCAATGAAGATTTCATACATTTATTTCAGAAAAGAAGAAAAAGAAAAAGGTGAAGGAAGTTGAAGAATCAGAATACACAACCTATGAAAACCTACAACCTGAAGAACCTGAGGAGTGTAAGTAGATTTTATTTAGAAGCAGCAAAAAATATTTTGTGAATTTTGAAGTCCTGTATCATGAGGCCTCACTAGTGAAGTATAGAGCTGTAAAATAACTTTTGGACTTCTGTTACTAATATTTTCTTGAGATAAATCAAAGTAATGTTAGCCTAAAGTTGGATAAATTTAGATTTAGAAAGGACATACGTAAGTACTGGTTCTCTAACAGTCATGGATGTGTGGAGCAATCTTCCCAGTAGGGTGATACAAGCTAAGCCCTTGGGTAGCTTTAACCCTTAAACGCTCGAAACAGATCAAAGTTCAAATTCGTAGTGCTACAAAAGTAGATCTACTTTTTTTTACATACTTCCAAATATAACAAAAATGTAGATTAAAACTTTTTACACATTTTCAAATGTAAAACAAAAAAAATCTACATTTTTTTATATGCTTTCAGATGTTGAAAAAATGAATATACATTTAAACCGTTTAAGGGTTAAAAAGATTGGACAAATATATGAGTGAGAGGGGCTGGGTTTAACTGGTGTCATTGGGTACGAGAGTTAATTCTTGGGTAGCTTTGGGTAGAGGACGTTTTGATAAGGACCTGCCTTGTATGGGCCAGTAGGCCTTCTGCAGTGTTCCTCCATTCTTGTTTTGATACGGTACTGTTAAATATAAAGGTTTGATAAAAAAACCATCATACTGGTTTATAGATGGTTTGCATTGCCAATTAGTCTGCTGTAAAATTTTTAATTAGTTCCTAAATGCCCACTTTGTAAGTGCAGATCACTTAAAGAGGTAGTGTCTTGATACCAGTGAAACACTCTTGATTCAAGAAATTAAAATATCCTCCCTTTCTTGGAATTTAATGTCTGCCATCACCAAGGTGCTGTGTGACCCTTAATATGGTGGTCGTGCATAAGAGAAGTTGGGGCAAAATGATTCTTTTTTAACCCTTTCAGGGATCAGGAGCTCTATGGTCAAACTTGCTCTCATGGTTGGAAAAATTTAAGAAAAAATACTTTCTTGTGAAATGGTGAATTGTTTTCTGAAGATAATAAAACTGCCAATTTTGATGGAAAACTGACAAAATTATGCCTTTTGCAAATTTTGCTGTTTCGGCGACACTTGCACAGTGGCAGTTTTGCTCACTCGAGTCCATTTTTTGGGCCAATTACAATATTCCAGTCTATCAGATTCTTAACTGTTTTGCTAGAATGCCTTCCATTCTATCAACTGTAAAAGAAACCACCCATTCAACTATTTAAACTATGCAATAGTCACTTGGCAAATTTCACAAAAATTTCAAGAGATACCAATTTTAAAAAGGGGTCCAGAATAAACATTGCAAACATTCCTAGCACTAAAATAACATTTCCTCTTCATTAGTTAGGTCCCCAGAGGCCTCTCTGATAGTACATGTGAATTCCATTTAGAATTTTTATTCACACAAAATAGAAAATTTACTGTTAGATTAGTGCATTATTGTAATAACTGTATAAGTAATGTCAGTGCAATCCTAAAAGCATATTAGACTGGACAGATGGACACAGTGGACAAATGATGTCATTTGTGTACTCTGGAACATCAGCAAAAATAGAACATTCTGCTATTTTTACCTCAATTTCAAGCCTCTTTTAGTCTTGAAACTGATCAGAATCATGTTTCTGTGATTTCTTCCATTCTATCAAATGAGACCAAGAAACTGATAATACAACCATAAAAACCACATGAAAATATATTGCAAAATCACTGCTTTAAACCAAAAAATTTTTTTGCCCATAGTGCACTGCTTGCTGCAGGAATTTTTTTATATTGTGCACACTTGTTACATAGACCCATTCTCTCATACCTAGGCCCAAATTTACTACTCGCAGCTTATCTGAGTGAGCTAAACTCGTGGCGTAGAACTACGGGACCAGCCTGGACTTCAATGGCATAGAACACTGGAACCCACCCTCAAAGCAGTTAAAAATTAAGTTTTTCTGAATAACTCTTAATTTCACAATGCTGTTGAAAATAAATTATAGCAAATTATTTAACAAAGCATCAGTATCATTACCCCATGTTGCATAGCCTTTTTAGGGATTAAAATGTATTATCCAAATAGTTCTTTTTATAATCTCGTAATAGTGATTCTGTTGTGTAGCAATTTTGAGAATTTACTTTTAAGAAGCAATGCACAATTTCTACACTTTCATGCAAATTTTATTTTCAGTATTGCCAAAAAAGAAGAAAAAGAAGAAAAGGAAGCATGAAGAAAACTGGGAGACGACTAACTTAAGCATGGACAACCAAGAGGATGTTGAAGCAGAGAACCAGATAATGGAAACAGTGGTAAAAGAAAAGACGAAGAAAAAGAAGAAACACAGGTTAGAAAATGAGGTACAAGAAGAAAATGCTGGATTTATAAAACCTGAAGAATGTAAAGAAAAGATGGTGAGTACTGCCAGTTTATAATACTCAATTATGGATTAAGAAAAAGGTCTCGGCTATAACATTTGTGTAGCCCATTACAGAAGGGCCTTGCTTATACAGTAGGTTTAGATTCCAGGCTACTGCTGTAAAGTGAAACACCTTTTTTTTTTCTCTTAAATGCATGTAAAAGCCTGAGAACATGTTTACACTGAGCAGTAGTTAGGCCTAAAAAATGCATATACAGTATACCTGGAGTTTACCTGGAGAGAGTTCCGGGGGTCAACGCCCCCGCGGCCCGGTCTGAGACCAGGCCTCCTGGTGGATCAGAGCCTGATCAACCAGGCTGTTGCTGCTGGCTGCACGCAAACCAACATACGAGCCACATTACTGTTTTTTTAAACAAGTCGGCCGTCTCCCACCAAGGCAGGGTGTCCCAAAAGAAAATCACCAAAAAGAAAATACTTTCATTATTTAACACTTTTGCCTCACGCTCACACATAATCACTGTTTTTGCAGAGGTGCTCAGAATACAACAGTTTAAAGTATATACATACAAAGATGCACAACTTATCCCTCCAATCTGCCATATCCCAAACCCCTCCTGTAAATTGCAGACATTGTACTTCCCATTTCCAGGGCTAGTCTGGCTATATAAAATAACCGGTTTCCCCGAATCCCTTCACTAAATATTACCCTGCTCACACTCCAACAGCTTGTCAGGTCCCAAATACCATTCGTCTCCATTCACTCCTATCTAACAAGCTCAAGCACGCTTGCTGGAAGTCCAAGCCCCTCACCCACAAAACCTCCTTTACCCCCTCCCTCCAACCTTTCCGAGGACAACCCCTACCCCACATTCCTTCCCCTACAGATTTATACGCTCTCCAAGTTATTCTACTTTCATCCATTCTCTCTAAATGACCAAACCACCTCAACCCCTCTTCAGCCCTCTGACTAATACTTTTATTAACTCCACACCTTCTTCTAATTTCCACACTCCAAATTTTCTGCATATTTACACCACACATTGCCCTTAGAGAGGACATCTCCACTGCCTCCAACTGCCTCCTGACTGCAGCATTTACAACCAAAGCTTCACACCCATATAAGAGTTGTACAAGAATGGTATACAATTCTGACAAGATGAAATTAAGACATGTGCAACATCTGGGTATCTTCATTGTAGACTTTTCGCCATCCAGTAGCTTTATCAACACAAATTCCAGGACTTAACTAGAAGACAATAGAACTATATACAGAAGATGAGGTAATCAGTCCCTTAACCTTGACGTTAGTATGTGAGCGCCAGGCTCCTTGCTTCTGCTTCAGAATCTCCACGACTACGGTGCTCTTCACACCTACGCCAAGGTTGAGGGACTGATTATCTCATCTGTATATAGTCCTATTGTCTTCTAGTTATGTCCTGGAATTTGTATTGATAAAGCCACTGGATGGCAAAATGTCTTCAACAAAGATACCCAGATGTTGCACATGTCTTAATTTCACCATATAAGAGTGTTGGTACCACTATACTTTCATACATTTCCTTCTTTGCCTCCATAACACTTTATTTTATTTTTTATTATCACACTGGCCGATTCCCACCAAGGCAGGGTGGCCCGGAAAAGAAAAACTTTCACCATCATTCACTCCATCACTGTTTTTAAACTGCAACATTAACACCCCTCCTTCATAGTGCATGCACTGTGCTTCCCATCTCCAGGATTCAAGTTCAACCTGCCGGTTTCCCTGAACCCCTTCATAAATGTTACTTTGCTCACACTCCAACAGTACGTCAAGTATTAGAAACGATTTGTCTCCATTCACTCCTATCAAACACGTTCACGCATGCCTGCTGGAAGTCCAAGCCTCTCGCACACAAAACCTCCTTTACCCCCTCCCTCCAACCTTTCCTAGGCCAACCCCTACCCTGCCTTCCTTCCACTACAGACTGATACACTCTTGAAGTCACTCTGTTTTGCTCCATTCTTTCTACATGTCCGAACCACCTCAACAACACTTCCTCAGCCCTCTGGACAACATTTTTGGTAATCCTGCACCTCCTCCTAACTTCCAAACTATGAATTCTCTGCATTATGTTCACACCACACCTTGCCCTCAGACATGATATCTCCACTGCCTCCAGCCTTCTCCTCGCTGCAACATTCATCACACATGCTTCTCACCCATATAAGAGCGTTGGTAAAACTATACTCTCATACATTCCCCTCTTTGCCTCCAAGGACAAAATTTTTTTGTTTTCCACAGAAATCCTAATTGCACCACTCACTCTTTTTCCCCTCATCAATTCTATGATTCACCTCATGTTTCATAGACCCATCCGCTGACAGTCCCCTTTCCCAAATATCTGAATACATTCACCTTCTCCATACTCTCTCCTCCAATCTGGGTATCCAATTTTTCGTCACCTAAAACTTTTTGTTTTTCCTCATAACCTTACTCTTTCCTGTATTCACTTTTAATTTTCTTCTTTTGCCCCACCTACCAAATTCATCCACCAATTCTGCAACTTCTCTTCAGAATCTCCCAAGAGCACAGTGTCATCAGCAAAGAGCAGCTGTGCCAACTCCCACTTTGTGGGGATTCTTTATCTTTTTAACTCCCCGCCTCTTGCCAAGACCCTCGCAATTTACTTCTCTTACAACCCCATCTAAAAATATATTAAACAACCACGGTGACATCACCCCATCCTCTTCTAAGGCCCACTTTTACTGGGAAATAATTTCCCCTTTCCTACATACTCTAAACTTGAGCCTCATATCTTGTAAAAACTCTTCACTGCTTTCAGTAACCTACCTCCTACAACCATACAAACCCGCAACATCTGCCACATTGCCCCCCCTATCCACCCTGTCATACCCTTTTCCAAATCCATAAATGCCACAAAGACCTCTTTAGCCTTATCTAAATACTGTTCACTTATATGTTTCACTGTAAACACCTGGTTCACACACCCCCTACCTTTCCTAAAGCCTCCTTGTTCATCTGCTGTCCTATTCTCCGTCTTATTCTTAATTCTTTCAATAATAACTCTACCATACATTTTACCAGGTATACTCAACAGACTTATCCCCTTATCCCTAGGTACCTTACCCTCTTCTATACATTTATTAAATAATTGCACCAACCACTCCAAAACTATATCCCCACCTGCTTTTAACCCTTTGAGGGTTTTCGTCGTACTAGTACGTCTTACGCGTAGGGGTTTTTGACGTACTAGTACTCATAAATTCTAGCGACCTCAAATCTAGTGGGAGAAAGCTGGTAGGCCTTCATATGAAAGAATGGGTCTATGTGGTCAGTGTGCACAGTCTAAAAAAAATCCTGCAGCACACAGTGCATAATGAGAAAAAAAAAACTTTTTCCATTTTTTTTTAATAAATCAGCGACTTTGCAGTGTATTTTCGTATGGTATTTATTGTTGTATTCTAGTTTTCTTGGTCTCATTTTATAGAATGGAAGACATATTACTAGAAATTGAGATGATTTTGACTGGTTTTACAATGAAGGTGCCTTGAAATTGAGCTCAAAGTAGCAGAAATGTTCGATTTTTACCAAACTTCAAAAGTAAACAAATCGTGCCAAGCGTGCAATACACGTCAACTGGTGAGTCTAATATTCTTTCACAAGTGCACCAATAATATTTATACCATTTTTTACACTAATGCAGTAGTCTGCATAACAGTAAATCTTATATTTTTTGTGAGAATAAAAATTCAAAGTGGAAAGCAAAAGAATATAAGAGGGGCCTTGAGACGTGACTAATGACTAGAGGAAATGTCATTTAGTGGCCAGGAATGTCTTTCTTGTTTATTCTGGACCCTATTCCGAAATTGGCATCTTTTGAAAATTTGTGTGAAATTGGCAAAATTGCTAAATTCTGACCACTGTAACTGGATAGTTGAATTTATAAATGGGTGGTTTCTTGCACCCATTCGATAGAAAAAATGGAGTTCTAGCGAAATATTCATGTTTTTTGTCGACTAGTACAGTGAAATTGGCCGAAAATGGGGCTCAAAGTGGGCAAAATCGCCGATCCGTAAACATCGCCGAGACCGCTAACTTTGCGAGAGCATAATTCCGTAAGTTTTCTATCAAATTTCAAACTTTTGGTGTCGTTATGATCGGGAAAAGATTCTCTATCTTTTCATAAGAGAAAATAATTTTTTTTTTTTTTTAAATTTGGCCGACCCTGAGAACGAGTTTCGGAGAGGGCCTGTCGACCCTCAAAGGGTTAACATTTCTATCTTTATCCCATCAATCCCGGCTGCCTTACCCCCTTTCATTTTACCTACTGCCTCACGAACTTCCCCCAAACTCACAACTGGCTCTTCCTCACTCCTACAAGATATTATTCCTCCTTGCCCTATACACGAAATGACAGCTTCCCTATCTTCATCAACATTTAACAATTCCTCAAAATATTCCCTCCATCTTCCCAATACCTCTAACTCTCCATTTAATAACTCTCCTCTTCTATTTTTAACTGACAAATCCATTTGTTCTTAGGCTTCCTTAACTTTTTAAAATCTCACTCCAAAACTTTTTTTATTTTCAACAAAATTTGGGTTGATAGCATCTCACCCAGTCTCTCATTTGCTCTCTTTTAACATTGCTTCACCATCTCTTAACCTCTCTTTTTTTCTCCATTTTCTCTTCTCTCCTTGCATCACTTCTACTTTGAAAAAACTTCTCATATGCTAACTTTTTTCCCTTACTGCTCTTTTTTACATCATCATTCCCCAAATGCCCTCTTCCCCCCCACACCCCCTTTCCTGTAACCACAAACTTCTGCTGAACACTCTAACACTACATTTTTAAACCTACCCATACCTCTTCGACCCCATTGCCTATGCTCTCATTAGCCCATCTATCCTCCAATAGCTGTTTATATCTTACCCTACTGCTCATCTTTTAGTTTATAAACTTCACCTCTCTTTTCCCTGATGTTTTCTATTCTCTTGTACCCCATCTTCCTTTTACTCTCAGTGAGCTACAACTAGAGAGTGACTGATATATCTGTGGCCCCTCTATAAACATGTACATTCTGAAGTCTACTCAACAGTCTTTTATCTACCAATACATATCCAACAAATTTACTGTCATTTCGCCCTACATCATATCTTGTATATTTATTTATCCTCTTTTTCTTAAAATATGTATTGCCTATAACTAAACCCCTTTCTTATACAAAGTTCAATCAAAGGGCTCCCATTACATTTACCCCTGGCACCCGAAACTTACCTACCACACCCTCTCTAAAAAGTTTTTCCTACTTTAGCTTCAGGTCACCTACCACAATTACTCTCTCATTTGGGTTTCAAAGGCTCCTATACATTCACTTAACATCTCCCAAAATCTCTCTCTCTCCTCTACATTCCTCTCTTCTCCAGGTGCATACACGCTTATTATGACCACTTTTCACATCCAACCTTTACTTTAACCCACATAATTCTTGAATTTTTACACATTCATATTCTCTTTTCTCCTTCCATAACTGATCCTTCAACATTACTGCTTCCTTCCTTTGCTCTAACTCTCTCAGATACTCCAGATTTAATCCCATTTTTTTCCCCTCCACCGAAAATCCCTACCCTCTTCAGCTTTGTTTCGCTTAGGGACAGGACATCCAACGTCTTTTCATTTATAAAAATCAGCAATCATCTGTTTTCTTGTCATCCGCACTACATCCACGCACATTCAAGCATCCCAGTTTTATAAAGTTTTTCTTCTCTTTTTTAGTAAATATCTACAGGAGAAGGGGTTACTAGCCCATTGCTCCCGGTATTTTAGTCGCCTCATACAACACGCATGGCTTACGGAGGAAAGATTCTTTTCCACTTCCCCATGGACAATAGAAGAAATAAAGAAGAACAAGACTATTTAGAAAAAGGAGAAAAACCTAGATGTATGTATATATATATATATGCATGTGCGTGTCTGTGAAGTGTGACCAAAGTGTAAGTAGGAGTAGCAAGATATCCCTGTTATCTAGCGTGTTATAATACAGGAAAAGAAACCAGCAATCCTACCATCATGCAAAACAGTTACAGGTTTCTGTTTCACAGTCATCTGGCAGGACGGTAGTACTTCCCTGGGTGGTTGCTGTCTACCAACCTACTACCTACTACATTTTGTCTCCACATATACCTCAATGCACCACTCACCTTGTTTCCTTCATAAATTCTATGATTTAACCTCATCTTTCATAAATCCAGCCACTGACACGTCAACTCCCAAATATCTGAAAACATTCACTTCCATACTCCTCCTTAGTTTGATATCCAATTTTTCTTTAAATAATTTATTACCCTCTTCACCCTACTCTTTTTCTATGTTCACTTTCAACTTTCTACCTTTACACACCCAAATTCGTCCACTAACCTTTGCAAATTTTCTTTAGAATCCCCCATAAGCACAGTATCATCAGCAAAGTAACTGTCACTTCCCATTTTGCATTTGATTCCCCATAATTTAATTCCACCCCTCTCCCGAACACCCTATCACTTACTTTTACAACCCCATCTATAAATATATTAAACAACCATGGTGACATTACACATCCCTGTCTAAGACTTAAGACCTCTCTTCTACACACCCTAACCTCAGTCTCACTATCCTCATAAAAACTTTACAGCATTTAGTAACTTACCACCTATTCCATATACTTGCAACATCTTCCACTTTGCTCCCCTATCCACTATCATGCCTTTTCTAAATCCATAAATGCAATCAAAACTTCCCTAACTTTATCTACTGTTCACATATATGATTCAATGTAATCACTTGATCTACACATCCCCTAACCACTCTAAAACCTCCTTGCTCATCCGCAATTCTACATTCTGTCTTGCCTCTAATTCTTTCAATAATAACCCTACCATATACTTTTCCTGGTATATTTAGTAAACTTATTCCTCTATAATTTTTACAATCTCTTTTGTCCCCCTCCCTTTATATAAAGGGACTATACATGCTCTCTGCCAATCCCTAGGTACCTTCCCCTCTTTCAACAATACCAACCACTCCAACACAATATCCCCCCCCCCTGTGCTTTTAACATTTGTCATGATCCTGTCAGTTACAGATGCTTTACCCCCTTTCATTCTATGTAATGCCTCGTGCACCTCCACCACACTCACGTCCTACTATTCTTTACTCCTAAATGATGGTATACTTCCCTGGCCAGTGCATAAAATTACTGCCTCCCTTTCTTCATAGACATTTAAAAGTTCCTCAAAATATTCTCGTCATCTACCCAATACCTCCATCTCTCCATCTACTAACTCCCCTACTGTTTTTAACTGACAAACCCCATTCATTCCCTAGGCTTTCTTAGCTTGTTTAACTCACCCCAAAATTTTTTCTTATTCTAATTAAAATTTCTTGAGGGGTCTCCCATCTATCATCTGCTCTCCTTTTGAAACTCGCCACAGCAACCACCCAGGGAGGTACTACAGCCCTGCAAGAGAATGTAAAACAAAAGCCTGTAATGTTTTAAATGATGGTGGTTTTGCTGGTGTCTTTTGTCTGTCTCATAAATATGCAAGATTACAGGTATGTCTTGCTACTTCTACTTACACTTGGGTCACACTTCACATACATGGACATGTTTTTTTATACACATTCATCTGAGTTTTTTTTTATTTTATCTTAATAGATCTTTTTCTTATTACTTTTCCCTTTATATCCATGGGTAAGTGGAATAAGAATCTTTCCTCCGTAAGCCATGCATGTTGTAAAAGTCAACTAAAATGCCGGGAACAATGGGCTAGTAACCCCTTTTCCTGTAATTATTACTAAAAAGAATAAGTGAAACACATTACCTGCCTTAAAATATTTTCGTCCTCAGTTTATCGTGAGTGGTGAATATATTTATTATAGGAAGTCTGAATAAATGAAATGAGTATAATTAAAAACTGCTGCATTGGCAAAACATTGTAAAATGAAGTGCTGCAAAGTGGGGCCCTCCTGTACACTGAAAATAATGAATTTTCAACATTTTGGTATAAAATAAGAAATGTGGGATGGAGGGTATCGTGCTAGTGAAGGTTCATGATACACAGAACTGTTTACCTTCTTTCTTTTCATAAATATTGATACTGTTGGAATGTTTGCCAGTGAATACATACACAACTAATGAGACACTTTATTGTTGCCGTTTTGTTCTCCATGAGTTTTGTCCGGCTAATAGGCTTGATAATGCTCCTGGAGAGTGGAATGTAGCCATCATAAAATGTTTTAACCTATCACAATGTTGGTAATTTTCTAACATTATAATATCTGGCAAGAATAAGATTCAATAGGACTGACAATATAACAAACTAAATGCTGAAGGTAGGCCACACAGAGCATAGCTTGGTATTAATAATCTTTCATGGGAGGTCCCTTGCTCTTGATTCAAGAAATTGGAGCCACACTTTCCTTACATTACACGTGGTTGCTTCCTAGGCACTGTAATCCCAGCAGGTAGTCTAGTGCTTCCTCAAGAATATAATGATAATCTGTTAAAGTGGTTAATGGCCAATTACTTACACAGTATTTGTTTTGCAGCAATCGGAAGTTTCTCTGCCCCAGACACCAGAGACAACTCGTGTCACAACTCCAAAAAAGCGTCCACTTGACCAAGAAAGTACATCAAAAAAGAAGAAACGCAGAAGTCTTGATTTATCAAACAAGGAAATGAACATAGAGCCTGAAGAGGATGCTGGGAAGGATGAGATTTTGGGTATGTTCATAAAGAAATCTTAAATGCAGACCTGTGCAGTAATGTTTATATATTATATTATATATATATATATATAATATATATATATATATGTATATATATATATATATATATATTTTTATATATATATATATATTTATAATATATATATATATATTTATATATATATATATTTATATATATATAAAATATAAAATATATTATATATTATATATATAAAATTTATATATATATATATAATATTTTATTATATTTTTATTATATTATCACATGGCCGATTCCCACCAAGGCAGGGTGGCCTGAAAAGAAAAACTTTCACCATCATTCAATCATCACTGTCTTGCCAGAAGGGTGTTTTTACACTACAGTTTTTAAACTGCAACATTAACACCCTCCTTCAGAGTGCAGGCACTGTACTTCCATCCCCAGGACTCAAGCCCGGCCTGCCGGTTTCCCTGAATCCCTTCATAAATGTTACTTTGCTCACACTCCAACAGCCCCTTTCAAGTATTAAAACCATTTGTCTCCATTCACTCCTATCAAACACGCTCACGCATGCCTGCTGGAAGTCCAAGCCCCTCGCACACAAAACCTCCTTTACCCCCTCCCTCCAACCCTTCCTAGGCCGACCCCTACCCCGCCTTCCTTCCACTACAGACTGATACATCTTGAAGTCATTCTGTTTCGCTCCATTCTCTCTACATGTCCAAACCACCTCAACAACCCTTCCTCACCCCTCTGGACAACAGTTTTGGTAAATCCCGCACCTCCTCAAACTTCCAAACTACGAATTCTCTGCATTATATTCACACCACACATTGCCCTCAGACATGACTCTCCCACTGCCCCAGCCTTCCCCTCGCTGCAACATTCATTCCCCCACGCTTCACACCCATATAAGAGCGTTGGTAAAACTATACTCTCATACATTCCCCTCTTTGCCTCCAAGGACAAAGTTCTTTGTCTCCACAGACTCCTAAGTCCCAACCACTCACTTTTTTCCCTCATCAATTCTATGATTCACCTCATCTTTCATGATGACATCATAGACATTGCTTTACCACTCTCTTAACTTTTCTCTTTTTTCCATATTTCTCTTCCCTCCTTGCATCACTTCTCTTTGTAAAACTTCTCATATGCTAACTTTTTCTCCCTTTACACTCTATTTACATCATCATTCCACCAATCGCTCCTCTTCCCTCCTGCACCCACTTTCCTGTAACCACAAACTTCTGCTGAACACTCTAACACTACATTTTTAAACCTACCCCATTCCTCTTCGATCCCCTTGCCTATATATATATATATATATTTTATATATATATCGGGGGCAAGGGGGTAGTAACCTCTTCTCCTTATATATTACTAAATGTAAAGGAGAAACTTTCGTTTTTCCTTTTGGGCCACCCCGCCTCGGTGGGATACGGCCCGGGTGTGTTGAAAGAAAGAAAAGATATATATATATATATATATAAACCTGGTAGTAGGTTGGTAGACAGCAACCGCCCAGGGAGGTATACCGTTTCCCGCCAAGTGAGTGTAAAACGTAAGCCTGTAATTGTTTTAAAACGATGGGAGGGTTTGTGGTGTTTTTTCTGTCTCATAAACATGCAAGGTTTCAGGTACGTCTTGCTACTTCTGCTTAACTTAGGTCACACTACACCAAAACATGTAAAAAGAATATGTATACACACCCCTCTGGGTTTTCTTCTATTTTCTTACTAGCTCTTGTTCTTTTTTATTTCCTCTTATCTCCATGGGGAAGTGGAAAAAAATTCTTCCTCCGTAAGCTATGCGTGTTGTAAGAGGCGAAATAAAATGCCAGGAGCAAGGGGCTAGTAACCCCTTCTCCTGTATATATTACTAAATATGAAAGGAGAAACTTTTGTTTTTCCTTTGGGCCACCCCACCTCGGTGGGATACGGCTGGTGTGTTGAAAGAAAGAAAGATATATATATATTATATATATATATATATTATATTAATATATTTATATATTTTATTTCACATATATACACACATATACATACATACATACATACGTACATACATACATACATACATACATACATACATACATACATACATACATACATATATATAACTTTTTTTTTACGTCCGCAGTGTCCCATCAAGGCAGGGAGACCCACAAAAGAAAAAAAATATGCTCTCATCATTCAACACTCGCCATCACTCGTACACAATCGCTGTCTTTGCAGAACCAATCAGAAAAGTTTAGAAGTTCCTCCAAACTGCCAATATCCCAAACCCGTCCTTTAAAGTTCAGCCATTTTACTTCCCATTTCCAGGGCTCGAGTCCAGCTAACCAGTTTCCTTAAATCCTTCACAAGATATTACCCTGCTCACACTCCAACAGCTCATCAGGTCCCAAAAATCATTAGTCTCCATTCACTCTTAATACGCTCGTACACACTTGCCGAAAGTCCAAGCCTCTCACCCACGTGTATATATTCAGCCCAGACTCTTAATTAACCATGGCTAAAGTATGTTGGCAAAGGAATGTTGACGAATTTTCATTTGATTTATTTGACAGTATTTTGTATTCCACTCAATGGGGTTTCTTTTGTTCACGTTAAACCACTTTATTGTCTTTGTATTGAAGAAGTTAAGAGAGTGGTGAAGCAATGTAAAAAGAGAGCAAATGAGAGAGTGGGTGAGATGTTATCAACAAATTTTGTTGAAAATAAGAAAAAGTTTTGGAGTGAGATTAACAAGTTAAGAAAGCCTAGAGAACAAATGGATTTTTCATTAAAAATAGGGAGGAGAGTTATTAAATGGAGAGTTAGAGGTATTGGGAAGATGGAAGGAATATTTTGAGGAATTGTTAAAATTTTTGATGAAGATAGGGAAACTGTGATTTCGGTGTATAGGGCAAAGGGGGAATAACATCTTGTAGGAGTGAGGAAGAGCCAGTTGTGAGTGTGGGGGGAAATTCGTGAGGCAGTAGGTAAAATGAAAGGGTGGTAACGCAGCCGGGATTGATGGGATAAAGATAGAAATGTTAAAAGCAGGTGGGGGGTATAGTTTTTGGGGTGGTTGGTGCAATTATTTAATAAATGTATGGAAGAGGGTAAGGTACCTAGGGATTTGGGAGAGAGCATGCATAGTTCCCTTTTTATAAAGGGAAAGGGGATAAAAGAGAGTGCAAAAAATTATAGGGGGATAAGTCTGTTGAGTGTACCTGGTAAAGTGTATGGTAGAGTTATAATTGAAAGAATTAAGAGTAAGACGGAGAATAGGATAGCAGATGAACAAGGAGGCTTTAGGAAAGGAGGGGGTGTGTGGACCCGGTGTTTACAGTGAAACATATAAGTGAACAGTATTTAGATAAGGCTAAAGAGGTCTTTGTGGCATTTATGGATTTGGAAAAGGCGTTTTGACAGGGTGGATAGGGGGCAATGTGGCAGATGTTGCAAGTGTATGGTTGTAGGAGGTAGGTTACTGAAAGCAGTGAAGAGTTTTTACGAGGTAGTGAGGCTCAAGTTAGAGTATGTAGGAAAGAGGGAAATTTTTTTCCCAGTAAAAGTAGGCCCTTTGACCCAAGGATGTGTTTATGTCACCGTGGTTGTTTAATATATTTATAGATGGGGTTTTTAGAGAAGTAAATGCGAGGGTTTGGCAAGGGCTTTGGTTAAAGATAAGAATCACACACAAGGGGGAGTTGTCACAGCTGCTCTTTGCTGATGACACTGTGCTCTTGGGAGATTCTGAAGAGAAGTTGCAGAGATTGGTGGATGAATTTTGGTAGGGTGTGCAAAAGAAGAAAATTAAAGTGAATACGGAAAGAGTAAGGTTATGAGGATAACAAAAGATTAGGTGTGAAAGATTGATATCAGATTGGAGGGAGAGAGTATGGAGGAGGTGAACGTATTCAGATATTTGGGAGTGGACGTGTCAGCGGATGGGGGCTATGAAAGATGAGGTGAATCATAGAATTGATGAGGGAAAAAAAGTGAGTGGTGCACTTAGGGTCTGTGGAGACAAAGAACTTTGTCCCTTGGAGGCAAAGAGGGAATGTATGAGAGTATAGTTTTACCAACGCTCTTATATGGGTGTTTAAGCGTGGGTGATGAATGTTGCAGCGAGGAGAAGGTGGAGGCAGTGGAGATGTCATGTTGAGGGCAATGTGTGGTGTGAATATAATGCAGAGAATTCGTAGTTTGGAAGTTAGGGGGAGGTGCGGGATTTTCCAAAACTGTTTCCAGAGGGCTGAGGAAGGGTTGTTGAGGTGGTTCGGACATGTAGAGAGAATGGAGCGAAACAGAATGACTTCAAGAGTGTATCAGTTGTAGTGGAAGGAAGGCGGGGTAGGGGTCGGCCTAGGAAGGGTTGGAGGGAGGGGGTAAAGGAGGTTTTGTGTGCGAGGGGCGTGGACTTCCAGCAGGCATGCGTGAGCGTGTTTGATAGGAGTGAATGGAGACAAATGGTTTTTAATACTTGACGTGCTGTTGGAGTGTGAGCAAAGTAACATTTATGAAGGGATTCAGGGAAACCGGGAGGCCGGACTTGAGTCCTGGAGATGGGAAGTACAGTGCCTGCACTCTGAAGGAGGGGTGTTAATGTTGCAGTTTAAAAACTGTAGTGTAAAGCACCTTCTGGCAAGACAGTGATGGAGTGAATGATGGTGAAAGTTTTTCTTTTTCGGGCCACCCTGCCTTGGTGGGAATCGGCCGTTGTGATAATAAAAAAAAAAAAAATAACATAGGAACTATACATGCTCTCTGCCAATCCCTAGGTACCTTTGACTTTTTCATACATTTATTCAACAGAAGTACCAGCCACTAAAATACTATATTACCACCTGCTTTTAACATTTCTCTTGATCCCATCAGTTTCATCTGCTTCACCCCCTTTCATTTTACCAGCTGCCTCGTACACCTATCCCACTCTCGCATCTGGCTCTTCCTAAATCGTAAAAGGATGTTATAATTCCCTGGCCAGTGCTTGAAATCACTGCTTTGCTTTCAACATCATTTGACAGCTTCTTAAGATATTTCTGCATCTTCCCAATACCTCCAACTCCCTATCTAAAATCTCCTTCTGTACTCTTAACTGTCATAGCCATTTGTTCCCTAGGCTTTCTCAACCTATTAATCTCATTCCAAAGCTTCTTATTCTCAGCAAAATTTGTTGATCGAACCTCAACCTCCTTCATTTGCTCTTTTACACTTCCTTACCACTCTTTTAACATCTTGTACTCTATATGCTAACAATTTATGTAAGCTAAGAATTGTTATCCTAGACTCATATTGAAGCCCAGCGTTAACTACTGTGCACCACTTCCAAGGATAACCCACAACAGTCAACAAACACTCAGTTACACTGTATATTTACTGCTAGGTGAACTAAGGCAGAAGATGTAGGGAAACTTACCCACATGTCTTGCCCAGCCAGGAAATTGCATCACTTGTGATGCAAACTAAAATTAGTGTTCTCATTGTTAGTTCCTAGGTATCTTTATTTTTCCTAGTACAGTGCAGAACTTCTAAACACTAGGGACCATCTTTTCATAATAATTTTTTTTATATGTAGTCATTCGGCATTTAATTCCACAAAATAAATGTCTTCAGTGTGACATGCAGATTGCACTGTTTACATATGTATATTGTGAACGAGGAATTACCATTAAGAATGGAATGTCTCATAATAGGAAATTTGCACAGATCCAACCCAGGTAAAGTGAGGGAAACCTGTAGAGTATTGATTCACTCAAAGTAAATATTTTTTTCTGTACCACAGCTCTTTATTCATTTCACTTCTGTACAAGAAGAGACTACATGTTATCAGCATCACAAGGTGTTCATTGGTAACAAATATTTTTCAGTTAAGAATTGTATTAAGCCATTATAATTGTGGAGTTCAAAACCTGCAAGTGTCATTCACACAGTCGTAGATCCTTGAGCCTGTTTGCTCAGTTAGAGGCAAACTACCTAGTTGTAATGTGCAATGATAAGTCAAGAGCTCTTGATTGAAAGAATTAGAGCATATCTCCCCTTCCATGGATCAAACCCTATCTGTATCTAATTCGCCAGATATTGTTTGACCTCAGAGTTTAGCCTTTTCCCATGCATTTATATAATGTAGAGGGTCAGTAGGTGTAAATGTGTACTTTATATATTTCAGAGTCTCAAAGTTGGACGAAAGATGACAAGTTACGGCTTTTAAATAACATGAAGGCACAATTACCCCAGAAGGATAAAGAGAGTTACAGCACAAGACTCAAAGACATCGATTGGGAAAAAGCGGCATTTGGGAATTTTACAGCTGGTGACTGTAAAAGTCATTTTGGAGAAATTTTAACAGAGATTAAATCGGTGAAGTGAGTGAGATGTTCAACTGAATATTGTAAATACTTTTTTTTTTTTTTTAAGCCTTCATAACATAGCAAATAAGCCACAATTTGGAAAAGAAACTTCTCATGTTTCACTGCCCTAGCTGCTGTCCACTACTGGCTGAAAAGTTGCTTTTAAAGGGTTTTTTTTTTTTCCACATTAGGAGTTGTTTGCAGTTTAGTTTACAAACACAGTACTTGGTGCTCTGGCTAGGGCATGCTACCTAGAATGATTGTTCATTGACTGCTTCAATGTTCAATGATTGCTTCAATGTTCAATGATTGCTTCAATGTTCAATGATTGCTTCAATGTTCAATGATTGCTTCAATGTTCAATGATTGCTTCAATGTTCAATGATTGCTTCAATGTTCAATGATTGCTTCAATGTTCAATGAGAGCAGTTTTGTATTCATGAAGTCCATGATGAGTGGTACTTTGATACTATTTAAGGGATCTTGATTTCAAAAATTTGGGATACCCTACATTGAAATTGCTTCCCTCACCCCAGGCATTGTAACCCCTTACAGGTTTAGTGCTTTCCCATGACTATAATATCCTTTGCTGCTCAGTTCCTGTCAAATGCTTATTTATCTTTTGTTAGGACACTCGCCATGGTTTTGGATGAGGTTACAGAAAACATGACAGAACTCGACTTAAAGAAGAGGAAAGTCTTGTTGCCTATTCATCGTTTCATAAGAGACAATTCAGATAGAAGTCATAAGAAGCAATTCACCAATGGGGTAAGTTTTCTCAAGACCTGAGTTCATTATTTCTGTTAACTTATTTGATTTACAAGGGGGGAATTTAAGGTCTCAGTCTGCTTAGTTAAATGACATCGGAAATGGCTGTCTTATCAACTTTTAAACATGTATATGGAGTCGGCTACCATTTTATCATTGTCCAAATTATTTTGCTGCTTTATCATTAGCACTTTTTTTTTTATAATAATTTTTATTTGCTTAAAAAATGATAGATGGTGGTGTAAGGGACAATTGAAGGTCACTTTAAGTAAAGAGAGCTCTTATTTTGTTTTGCCCACGGTGAGGCTTCATAAAGTTAAGTAAAACATTAACCTAACACATTTAAGATTGAACCCCTACATTGTGTGAAGCACCAAAATTAAACAGCTCGGTGTCGGCATTTTCCAAGTTTTTTTTTCTCCTGCAATGGTATATACCTTTGAAGAGTTTAGTGTTTCATTATCGGAGCCCAGCCATGGGTGGGGCTCGTCTCGTGCTTGCCTGGTCAACCAGGCTGTTGCTGCTGGAGGCCTGCTGCCCCACTTATCGATCACAACCTGGTTGCTCTGGCACCTAGAATCTTCTTTTGAACATAATGATGCCAAAAACACGAAATTTGATGGAAAACTTTTGGAAGTATGCTGGTGAAGAGTTAGCAGTCTGGGTGGAATTTATACATTGTGATTTTTTGCCCACTTTGAGTTCTGTTTTTAGCTAGTGTTATTGCTTACTTTGATCCCTTTCTTCCGTTCTATCGACTGAGCACAAGAACCCACTCATTCAACTATTAGAACCATTCTATAAAATGCACAGAAGTCAGTAAATCAGCCAATTTTGCACAAAATTAAAAAATTCCAATTTAACCCTTTCACTGTGTTGCGTATATATGTTATTGATGCCAGAGTTGCTTACGTTGGTCTGTGGTTTGAGTTCAGCTCACATAAGCTTTGAATGGTAAAGTTGAACCTATACATAAGAAAATGAATCTGCAGTGAGTGCACAGTATAAAAAAAAAAATCCTGCCCCATGCAGTGCATGATGGGGAAAAGCCAAACTGATAGTCTTTGATCATATTTCCAGCATCCCAATAGTATTTGAATTGGACTGGGAAGGTGTAAAGGGGCCTTACCTGTCATCAGGAGAATCGTCAAAAATCTAATTTCTCCTACTTTGAGCCTGACTTCAAGCTACTTCCTGTCCTGAAACTAACCAAAATCGTCTTTCTGTAGTAATATCTTCCAAGAATCGAGCCAATTAAACCACAAAAACCATCCTATAAAGTTGCTGTTTTAAACTGAACACAAAGATGAGTTGCTTTGCCAATCATGCACTGCATGGGGCAGGAATTTTGTTTTTACAACAATGTCAGTGGTTCAAGTCTGAGTGAGTTAGGAGTGAATGGAGACTAATTGTTTGTGGGACCTGATGCACTGTTGGTGTGCGAGCAGGATAACATTTTGTGAAGGGATTCAGGTAAACCGGTTAACCAGACTTGAATTCTGGAGGTGGAAAGTACAATGCTTGCACTTTAAAGGAGGGGTTTGGGATATTGGCTGTTTGGAATGACATCTAAACTGTCGTATCAGAGTGCCTCTGCAATGAGAGATTATGTGAATGATGGTGAAAGTATTGAATGTTGGTGACAGTTTTTTTTTTTTTTCTTGTCATCCTGCCTTGGTGGGAAATGACTGAGGCCTAGTCATGGACTGGGCTGTGGAGTATTGACTCCTGGAAAACCCTCCAGGTATACTCTACCTTGGAATGGACCAGTATTTAAAAAAAATTATTGTAGCTGCTATTTGTAAAATAGCTTTCTCTGATTTATTGCTTACTTATTATTAATTCAGATATTTTTTTTATAGGGTAATGGTTTTGTAAATCTGGCTAAAGCTTGGAAAAATTTGCCTGAGGAAGAAAAAGAAGCGTATAGAAAGCCATTTCAAGAGGAGCTTGGGGAGGAGCGTGCAAAGTTACCTTCGAAATATTCACATAGGTAAGTATCATAATCTGTTGACAAAAGTACAGTATACTGCCAACATTTGTGTGGGTGGTGGGGAAGAGGGGGTTGAAGCATGATCTTTCAATGTTTCAGTAAGTAGGAGGCTAGAGATAGTGAAGATTCCATATATGAAGTCAGCATTTTGTGAACAGATTCATGGAAACCTGTTAACTGGACTCGAGTCCTGGAGGCAGGACATGCAACACCTGCACTCTTAACCCTTTGACTGTTTTGGTCATTTATATACGTCTTACACGCCACTGTTTCAGACATATTAATACACACAAATTCTAGCGGCTTCAAATCGAGAAAGCTAGTAGGCCCACATGTGAGAGAATGGGTCTCTGTGGTCAGAGTGCACCTCAAAAAAATCTTGCAGCACGCAGTGCATAATGAGAAAAAAAACTGACTTTTTGTTTATTAAAACACCGACTTTGAGGTGTATTTTCGTATGGTATTTATCATTGTATTCTCACTTTCATGGTCTTGCGTGATAAAATGAAAAACATATTACAGAAATAGAGATGATGTTGATTAGTTTTGATGAAAACGACCTTGAAATTGAGCTCAAAGTAGTGGAAGTGTTCGATTTATTTACCAATGTTCGGGAGTAAGCAATCACACCACACGTCCAATACACATCAACTGGGGAGTCTAATATTCTTTCACTAGTGCACTGATATTATTTATACCATTTTTACAAAAATGTATTAAACTGCATAACAGTAAATTTTTTTTTTTTTAATAAAAAACCAAAATATAAAAAATAGTAATATAAGAGGGTCCTACAAATGTGACTAATGAACAGAGGATGTTATTTTAGTGCAAGAATGTCTCCATTGTTTATTCTGCACTATTTTGATATGGGAGTCTTTTTTTAATTTGCATGAAATTGGCCAAATTGACAATTTCTGATCACTTTATTGGGTAGTTCATATCAGTAAATGGGCAGTTTCTTGTACTCAACTGATAGAGAAAATGGAGTTCAAAAGAAATAGCTATGACCTTGGTCAACTGGAACAACAGAATTGGCCAAAAACAGAGCTCAGTCAGCGAAATCGCCGATGTGTATATATCACCGAGACTGCTAACTTTGCGGGAGCGTAATTCTGAGTTTTCGACCAAATTTCGTACTTTTGGTGTCATTACTATCAGGAAAAGATTCTCTATCATTTCTTAAGAAAATTTTTTTCCCAAAAATTTTTGCGACATAGTTTCAGAAAGTGGCTTGCGACAGTCAGAGGATTAAAGAAAGGGGTTTGGGATATTTACTGTTTAGAGTGACATTTAAACTGTCATATCTGCATGCCTCTAGCAAGACAGTGATAATGTGAATGATAGCAAGTTTCTTTTTTGGGTCACCCTGCCTTGGTGGGAGACAGCAAGCATGTTAAAAAAAAGTGTGGCATGAATATTTTCCAGACTATGGAGTCTAAGAATTTAGAAGATAGTTTAGTGGTTTGAAATATAAAATTTAGAGAGCTATGGAGAAGTTGAAATAGTTTAATCATTTAGAAACGTTGGAGAAAGTTAAGTTGATTAAGAATTTCTAAATTAAAAGAAACTTTTGTTTTTCTTTTTAGGCCACCCTGCCTCAGTGCAATGGTGCACTGAGGCAGTGAAAGAAAAAAAAATTGATAAGAGAGTATACAAATCTGGCTGTATTAAAGATTGTGTAGAGGACATACTAGCGAAGGTTTCAGGAATAGTATGAAAAGTTTTAAGATGTAGGGGTATGATATCTGTGAGCATGTAAGATCAAAGGGAATGGATGGAGACAGAAGCACAAGAGGAACAAGAAACTGTCAAGGATATTGCAAGAAACTACAAATATTTGCACATACAAAAATTCTTGTTAAAAACTACCAGTAGAATTGAACCATTAATCACAGAAGGTTCATCACTTGCAGTGAATAAAATATGAATAAAATTTTTGAGACCAATATGATTGTTTTATGGATTGCTGAACACAGAGTGAAAATGCAAAAAAATATGGGTCTCTATAGTCTGAAGAATGCAACCTATTTTTTCCAGAATTCTTTCAGTCCATAGTCATGGAATCATTATAGCAGTTTATAATTAAAGTGTGGAATAGTCGTCTGCTGTATGTATGCGTGAAGCCTCGTAGAAGACATGAAGAATTCAAGAAATAATAGCCATCACTGGACAACAGAAATAACTTTCATAGTGAATTCCAATTTAGATAAGGAAACTGAATTAAGAAAAGAGCATGTTAAAACACAAATCACATAGATGAAAGAACTTGTGAGGTCGGGTGTACTCACCGACCTTTCCTTCAGAAGACAATAAGGCAAATTCAGATACAGAATGACACTGTATAATGGACTGAAAAAATAGTAGACTGCAGGTGTATCATCTATAGTGAGGAAGGTAGGGGTAGGGGTCATTCTTAAGAAGTTGAGGTTGGGATAAAGAGTTTGTGCAAGGAGCTTGAGTCCACCGGTGTGGTGTATGTGTGTGTGTTAGGAGTGATCGAGGCAAATGGTTTACTGATGTGTTGGTGTGTGAGCAAGGACATTTAGGGAAGGAATTTAAAAAAACCTATTACGACTGAACCTGGAGTGGGAATAGACCTGCACTCTGAAGGAGAGGTGGGATGTGCGTTTGTAAGGCAATTAACTGTAATGTTGGTGCATCTCTTGCAAGAAGTGATTGATGCTATTGAAGGTGTTTTTTCTAAAGTGGCTCCTACCTTGTGGGGGGAAGCTTGGTGTCAGGTGGCTCCTACCCTGTGGGGGGACAGTGTGTCAGGTGCCCACCTTTGTTGGGGGAACAGCTGGTGTCGGGTGCCTCCTACCTCGTGGGGAGACAGCTGGTGTCAGGGCCCTACCTTGTGGGGAACAACTGGTGTCAGTGGCCTCCTACCTTGAGGGGGACAGCTGGTGTAGGTGCATCCTACCTTGTGGGGGACAGTTGGTGTAGGGGCCTCCGACCTCTGTGGGGGGACAGCTGGTGTCAGGTGGCCTCCTAGCCTTAGTGGGGGACAGCTGGTGTAGTGGCCTCTACTCTGAGGGGGACAGCTGGTGTCAGGGGCCTCCTACCTTGTGTGGGGGACAGTTGGTGTCAGGTGGCCCGACTCTGTGGGGGACAGTGGTGTCAGGGGCTCTACCTCTGTGGGGGGACAGTGGTGTCAGTGGTTCAAACTTGTGAGGGACAGCTGGTGTAGGTGCCTCCTAACCTCGTGGGGACGCTGGTGTAGGGGGCCTCTCCCTCTGTGGGGGGACAGCGGTGTAGGTGGCCTCTACCTCTTGGGGGGACAAGCTGGTGTCAGGTGGCCTCCTCCCCGTGGGGGGACAGATGGTTGTCAGGTGGCCTCTACCTCTGTGGGGGTCAGTGGTTTCAGTGGCTTCCTACCTCTGTGGGGGGACAGCTGGTGTCAGGTGGCCTCCTACCTCTGTGGGGGGACAGCTGGTGTCAGGTGGCCTCCTACCTCTGTGGGGGGACAGCTGGTGTCAGGTGGCCTCCTACCTCTGTGGGGGGACAGCTGGTGTTAAGTGATTCAAAGAATAAAAATTAATAGTAGTAGGAAGCAGATTAATATAGAGGAAGCATCTGGGTTCTGATAATAAAGTAAAATTAAACCTGTAGCAGTAAGGTACTACTGTTTTGACTTTAATGTGAATTGTAAAGCATATTAAATACTTTTGTGCCCGGCATGATTTATTTTTTCTCTTTATCGTATAAGATGGCAGGTAAATGTTAACTTCAGCTTTGACTTATTTCCTATATAAAACTTAATAGTTCTTGTTCCTGTGATATTCACTTAAGTGCAAAAATTATAGGGAATGAGTCTGTTGAGTATACCTGGTAAAGTGTATGGTAGTTATTGAAAGAATTAAGAGTAAGACAGAGTAGGATGGCAGATGAACAAGGAGGCTTTAGGAAGGTAGTGGGTGTGTAGACCAAGTGTTTACATTGAAACGTAGGTGAACAGTATTTAGATGACACTAAAGAGGTTTTTGTTGCATTTATGGATTTGGAAAAGGCATATGACAGGGTGGATAGGGAAGCAATTTGGCAGGTGTATAGTATAGGAGGTAGTTTACTGAAAATGGTGAAGTTTTTACGAGGATAGTGAGGCTCGGGTTAGAGTATAAGAGGGGAGTTCCCAGAAAAAGTTTTGCTTAGAAAAGGGATGTGGATGTCACTGTGGCTTTCAACATTTTTATGATGGGGTTGTAAGAAGTGCTGAAAGGGGCCTTGGCAAGAGGTATGGATTAAAAGAAAAAGAATCAAACAAAAAGGGGGTGTTGTAAAAGTTGCTTTTTGCTGATACACTGTTTTGGGGGAGATTCTGAAGAGTTCAGGGGTTTGGGGGAATGAATTTGGTAGGGTATGAAAAAAGAAGAAAATTAAGTGAATATAGGAAAGAGTAAGGTGATGAGGATAAAAGATTAGGTTAAAAAAGACGGGATATCAGATTGGGGGAGAGAGTAGAGCAGGGAAGGTTTTTTCCAGATATTTAGGAGGGACTTGTCAGAGAGGGGTCTATGGGGGATGAGGTGAATCATAAAATTTGATGGGGGGAAAAAAGGGTGGTGGTGCACTTAGGGCTGTGGGGACAAAAAACTGTCGGGGGGAAGCAAAGAGGGGAATGAAAGCAAGAATATTTATACCAACACCCCTATGTGGGATGAAGCATGGCTGATGAATGTTGAAATAAGGAGAAGGCTGGAGGCAGTGGAGATGTATTCTTTGCTGGTAGTGTGAATATAGTGCAGAAAAATTTTATTTGGAAAATTGGGAGGTTTTGGATTCCAAACTTATCCAGAGGGTTGAGGGGGTTTCCCCCCATGTAGAGAATGGAACAAAACAAAATGACTCGGTGTATAAATCTGAGTGGAGGAAGGGGGGGGGGGTCGCCTGGGAATGTTTGGGGGGAAAGGGGTTTAAAATTTTTTGTGTACAAGGGGCTTATTTCCCGAAAGCATGATGAGTTATTAAAGGGAGTGAATAGGGGAAAAATTGCTTTTAAAAACTTGACGGGCTGTTGGAGGGGGGAAGAAAGTAATTTTTATAAAGGGGTTTCAGGAAACCGGCAGGTCGACTAAGCCTGGAGATGGAAGTACAGTGTCTACACTCTAAGGAGGGGTGTTAATCTGCAGTTTTATAACTGAGTGAAAAAGCCCCCCTTGGCTTACAGTGATTGAGTAAAATATGATGAAACTTTTTTTCAGGCCACCCCCCTTGGTGGGAATCAGCCATGTGTTAATAAAAAAAAAAAAAATTCATTTCGGCATTTGTTAGTTTTTTATGCCTTGGCTTTTATAACATTAATGTTTTTTTATAATGAAGCTTTTTTTACCTTCAGAATAAAAATGAAAAGCGTGTCCAGTTGAACCTTCCTAGATCCCCATTTAAAGGTAAGATATTGTTTGTAGAATAGTACAGTTACATATTGTCAAGTTTTTATGGTCCCATAATTCAGCACTGAGTCCTGGAAATAGGAAGTACAATCCCTGCACTTTAAAGGAGGGGTTTGGGATTTTGGCGTTGGAGGGTTATTTTGTGTATCTTTATACGTATATGTTTCTAAACTTTTGTATTCGAGTGCCTCGCAAAAACAGTGATAATGTGTGTGGGAAAGTGTTGAATGATGATAAAGCATTTTCTTTTTGGGGATTTCTTTCTTTTTTGGGTCTCCTGCCTGGGGTGGGAGAGGGGGCCCGACTTGTTGAAAAAAAAAATTTAGTATACGGGGTAAACTAAAACTTCCTGAGGTCAGGTTAAGTGATCTTTGTAGGATCACCTAGGAGCGCCCCTCCTGAATCACCTCAGCTTTTTCCCCTCCCCTGACCTCGCATTTTTACCTTGCCTGACCCACAACAGTTACACTGCATTTCAATTTGTCGCATAATTTTTCCCTCTATGAAAACTATTTCTCGTGCATCGTGTATTTTAGAGGGAACAAAGGTTTCAGGACAAAATTTTTTTTATATATCTTGTTTAAAACAGGGATTATTTTATTGGGGATTTTTGTTTTTCTATTACTGGGTTTGTCTTTCAAAATTTCTGTACAATAAATTTTAAATTCCTGGAAAGCTCTCGATCGCAAAGTACCCCGTAAAATAGGAATAACAGGATGGGAGGAATAGCTTCAATTTTTCCTTGCTGGATTTCCATTTTTCTTGACCAAAAGAGGTCAGAAATGTTTCTCCTAGAGCATAAATTTTATAAATTTTTTTTTTTAAACTGACACTAAACTTTTACAACATTTCACCCAAACAAAGTTGTTTAAAGTGCTTTAATCTTTTCCTGTGTAATTGTTCATGCATCAAATAGATTAATTAGCTCTTGTTCCATCAAAAAAGGTGCATTGTTCTCTGGTTAATACACCTGACGTTTAGTTTGCAGCGGAAATCTTTTTAGCTTCCCATAGCTAGGGTTAAACATAAGTATAAAAAAAATCGCATTGAAACAATTTTTCGCCACCAAATGCAGTGTAAAAAAAAAAAGAACACAGTCATCTTAGCTGCCCAATAATAGTTTAATGATACCCCCTACCCATCCTGTGGGCAGTGTAAACTAGACGGGGTTAACCCTTTTAGGGGGCCCCAAACCCCTCAACTTGTTTTCGGGGCCCCCAAATTTAAAAAAAAAAAAAAAAATTTTTTTTCTAATAAAAATAAAATTTTCCCAATCATAATGACACCCAAAAATATGAAATTTGAATGAAAACTTATGGGAAATTTTGCTCTGCAAGTTGCGGTCCAGCGATGTTTTTTGCATCGGGAATTTTTGCCCTCTTTGAGCCCTAATTTTTCAGCCAATTTTCCCAAAGTATAGTCGACAAAAAATCATAACTATTTTTACTAGAACTCCTTTTTTCTATTGAAATGACACAAGAAACAACCCCAAATTTTTCCAATTTTAAATATCCATACAGTGGGCAGAATTTAGCAATTTTGCCAATTTTTACACAAATTTTAAAAGACGCCAATTTCCAAAAAGGGTCCCGAATAAAACTTTTCCCGGGACAAAATAAATTTCCCCCTGTTCATTAGTATGTCCCCAGGCCCCTCTTACTTTCTTTTTTTTCCACTTTGAATTTTTTTCTCACAAAAAAAAAAAATTTAGTTTTGCAGACTACTGCATTAGTGTAGAAATGGTATAAATAATTAGCACACTTGTGAAAGATATTACTTGCCCTTTTCGGTAATTGGATGCTTTGGGATGATTTGTTTACTTTTTGAAAATTGGGAAAAATCTAAAGTTTTTTTGCTACTTAGAGCTAGGTTTTAAGTAATTTTCATTGTAAAACCATCAAAATCATCTCTTTTTTGTAATGTCTTATTCTATACAATGAGACCCGGGGAAAACTAATAAAACAACAAATACTATATGAAAATTAGTGCAAAGTCGTTTTTTTAATCCAAAAACACAGTCAAAGTTTTTTTCTCATTACGCATTGTGCTGCAGGATTTTTTTTATACTGTGCACACTGACTACATAGACCCATTCTTTCATATGTAGGCCTACCAGTTTTCTCTCACTAGATTTGAAGGTGCTAGAATTTATGCATACTAGTGCGTCATGGACACTGGCACGTAAGCCATACTAGTACAGCTGAAACCCTAAAAGGGTTAAGGGATTTTCGAGTGCATTCGTAATTTGGTCCTGACCAGAAGAGGTGCCAAACCATCACCTCCCAGAAAATTGTTTTACATTTATTATTTATTATTTACATTTATTATTAGTTGAAAGTGAACATAGAAAAGAGTAAGGTGATGAGGGTATCAAATGATTTAGATAAAGAAAAATTGGATATCAAATTGGGGAGGAGGAGTATGGAAGAAGTGAATGTTTTCAGATACTTGGAAGTTGACGTGTCGGCGGATGGATTTATGAAGGATGAGGTTAATCATAGAATTGATGAGGGAAAAAAGGTGAGTGGTGCGTTGAGGTATATGTGGAGTCAAAAAACGTTATCTATGGAGGCAAAGAAGGGAATGTATGAAAGTATAGTAGTACCAACACTCTTATATGGATGTGAAGCTTGGGTGGTAAATGCAGCAGCGAGGAGACGGTTGGAGGCAGTGGAGATGTCCTGTCTAAGGGCAATGTGTGGTGTAAATATTATGCAGAAAATTCGGAGTGTGGAAATTAGAAGAAGGTGTGGAGTTAATAAAAGCATTAGTCAGAGGGCAGAAGAGGGGTTGTTGAGGTGGTTTGGTCATTTAGAGAGAATGGATCAAAGTAGAATGACATGGAAAGCATATAAATCTATAGGGAAGGAAAGAGGGGTAGGGGTCGTCCTCGAAAGGGTTGGAAGAGGGGGTAAAGGAGGTTTTGTGGGTGGGGGCTTGGACTTCCAGCAAGCGTGCATGAGCGTGTTAGATAGGAGTGAATGGAGACGAATGATACTTGGACCTGACGATCTGTTGGAGTGTGAGCAGGGTAATATTGTAGTGAAGGGATTCAGGGAAACCGGTTATTTTCATATAGTCGGACTTGAGTCCTAGGAAATGGGAAGTACAATGCCTGCACTTTAAAGGAGGGGTTTGGGATATTGGCAGTTTGGAGGGATTATGTTGTGTATCTCTATACATATATGCTTCTAAACTGTTGTATTCTGACACCCGAAAAAAGAAAGGAAAAAGTGTGAGTGTGGTGAAGGTGTTGAATGATGATAAAAGGGTATTTTTTTTTTGGGGGTTTTTTCTTTTTTTTTTTTGGGGTCACCCTGCCTCGGGGAAAACGGCCGACTTTTTAAAAAAAAAAAAAAAAAAAAAAAAAATTATTATTTTTAAAAAAATAGTATTAGTAGAAAGATTTAGGGAAAAATTTGGTGGGGAAAACTAACTTAGCCAATTTCTCAAAAATTTCGGATTAATGAGGAAAGGAAACCCCATACAAAAAAAGCTATACAAATAAAAAAGGGAAAACCCAAAAGTTTCAGAATCTTGAGAAGGAAGACAAGTTGAAGCATACATTCCCTTCACCAGAGAATTTTTTTTGGAGAAAAAGGGAAGTGGTTTTGTAGCTGTTTTAAAAAGATATAAGGCAAGGGGTTTTTTGTACTTTTTTTATGAGTATAAGGCAAGTGGTTTTGTACTTTTTTGATAAAAGGCAAGGGGTTTTGTAGCTTTTTTTTATAAAGTATAAGGAAAAGTGTTTTGTAGCTGTTTTTTTTGAGTATAAGGCAATTTTTTTTTGTAGCTTTTTTTATGAGTATAAGGCAAGTGGTTTTGTAGCTTTTATGAGAAAAAAGGGCAAGTGGTTTTGTCTGTTTTATGAGAAATAAGGAAAAGTCAAAAGGGTTTTTTTGTAGCTAAAAAAAAATTTCTGAAAGGCTAATGCTCACTATAATACATATAATTTACAAAAAAGCTCACTTTGAGAGAAAACTATAATTTTCTTCCATCCCAGACCTTTAAATTTAGTCAAAACGGGATGGTTTTATAAACACGGACTTTCTTCAATTTTTTTTTTTTTCTTTTGCATCGGGTTTTCCCCAAAATTTTTTGGTGACTTGCAAATATTTGTCCAGAAAGCAGGAAATGTTTTGAAAATTTCCTCTGGACAGTGGGGAAATTTTTTTGTGAATTGCTTCACCACAGCGGGTTTTTCCCCGGGGATAAAGAAATTTAAATTTTGAGGGGATAGATTTGAAACTAATGAAGCTGAAGCTTCAGGACCCCTGATCCCAGGGGCCCCAAAGTATTTTAATCCACTTTGTTTAAATTTTTTTGGGTCTACTGTATAAATTTTTTTTAAAAAATAAGGGGAAATTTAAAAATCCAAAATATATTTTGGGCTGGTTGTAAAGGACCCCAAAATTTTTTCAGGGGCCCCAAAAAAAAGGTAAAAATTTGGCTTAAAAAGGGATGAATATATTACAAAAATTTTTCCACCCCTTCCATCCCACCTACTGAAAACCTTTAAATTTTTTTAAAAAAAAATTTGTTTTTTAAAAAAAGGCTTTTACTTTGATGGCAGGGCCCAAAAAATTTTTAATATTTTAAAAAAAGGGAAAATCCATATTTTTTTTTCCACCGGGGTTTTGCTTTTAGATAGGAGTGAATGTAGATGAATAGTTTTGGGATTTGTTTAAACAGTTGGAGGGGGAACGGGGTAATATTTTGTAAAGGGGAAATTCAGAGAAACGGGTTAGCCAGACTTGAGTCCCTGGAGGGGGGGGAACCCACAATGCCTGCACTTTAAAAGAGTTTGGGATATTTGGCGGGTTTTTGACATCTGAACTGTCAATCTTATGCCTCTGCAGGGTAGGATTTTTGTGAATGATAAAGGGTTTTTCTTGCTTTGGGTTTTCACTGCCTTGTGGCAACTGCCCAACCCAAATTTTTGTATTCTCTTGACTTTTTTTCATACCTCAGTTTTGGCTGCAGAAAAAGTTTGTGGGGTTTTTACACGGTTTTGGGTTAAAAGTAATACTGTATAAAACAATTGCATTTTAAAGTTTTTTAAAACTCTGTTAATGTTTAAATTTGTGTTCCCCCCATTTTCAAATTTTTTTTACCCTTTTTTTTATTACAAACAAACACATTTTTCCTTTTGTTTTTTATTTGGGCCCTTTTGAAAATTAAACCCCAATGCTTTTATTTTGCTTCTTCCCCAAAAAGGCAGAAATACTTGGAGAAAAATCCTGATTTTGTATTTCCCCCTCATTTTAGGGTTTCCCAACAAAAGTGATATTCAGCACTTCCTTTAGTGAGTAAAAAATTTTTCCATTTTTTTTGTATGTTTTTGATTTAAAACATTTGGGACCTTTAGTTTTCAAATATTTTTTCTGTTTTTGAGTATATTTAAACCCCAAAACTATTTTAAAAAAATGGGTTAAACCCTTAGTTGCAGTATTAATCTGTTTTTCATATGATAGTAAAAAAAAGACTATTTTTTAAACCCTGGGTAAAATTTTAGTTGCGTGATAAATCTGTTCCAGATGTAAAAATAACCCAAGACTATTATATACCTGGGTACCTGGGGTTGCAGTATTAATCTGTTGCAGATGTAAACCCCCTAACCCAAAAACTTTATATACATGGGTTTCCTTGAGTTGCAGTATTAAATCTGTTTTGGGAGAAGTTTTAAAATAACCCAAGACTATTAAAATTTCATGGGTTTCCTTGAGTTGCATAAAACTGGGTTTCCCAAAGTATATAACCCAAAACAAATTTACTTTAAAACCACAAAATAAAAATTTCCCATGGTAATTCATTTCCCCAAAAAACCCCGAAGTGCCAAATTCTACTTCCCGCCTGCACTTTGCATGCTTTAATTTATTTTTTTTTAAAAATCAGAAAAAAGTGCTGAAAACTACAAGGGGTGGGTTAAATATAACATGCAGGGATTGTCCCCCTTTTTATCTGCTTCTCTTATCTACAGTAACAAGTCTTTTTTATCTTTTGAATTAAAAATTTTGCCTTATTTTCATTAGATTCCTCGGCCCCCAAAAAAATCCTCTGTCATTGCTTAAACAAGAATGGGGTTTATAGGGGAAAGCCATACTCAACACCAATTCCCTTCTAACCCTGCATCTTGTTTTAACAATTTTTTTTAGCTTCAAAATATATCCCCGGGGATTGCACCCCTTAGGGGCCATGATGAAAAAGGTAACACAGATAGCATAATTTTAAAGGGGCAAATGCATATCATAAATCCAATTTTTTTTACCACAACTCAAAACTAAACTCCTTTTAAAGGGGGAAATTATACTCAGAACTAAAGGGAACTCCCTCTCCCTTGTAACCCCAAAAGACTACTGTCTGAGACATGTTTAAATTTTAAACAAAAAAAAAAGCCATTTTCCCTTTTCCTCCTTTAGAATGCTTTCTATTCCCCACAGAATGCTGTTTTTTTTTTTTTTTTTTTTCTTGGTAAATCCCTTTTTACCCATTTTTTAGGGTTCCCTTGTCGTTTAAAGAGGCATATGAGATTTTTGCCCCATTCACAGATAGAAGGGACTCCCTTTTTTATAATTTTTTGAAAAGAGTAACTTTTTTTTCCCCCATATTATTTAAGGGAATTTTAAGAAATGTTCCTATATTTTTCAGTACAGGAGAAAAGCCAATGCCTCCTCCCATCAGACCTAGCAAAGATTATTATCATGAACCGAGAAACCCGGAAAAGTTGGACCAGTTTTTTTCGTTTCGAGAAGGTCCGGGGGCTTTTTAAGGTACAAAAAAACCTGCCCTCTTCAAGAAAACTAACATTACAAATCTTTACTAGATAAGGTAAAGGAACAAACTGTTCACAAAAATTAAAAGAAAAAGAAGTTTAATTGATAAAAGGCAAAAAAAATTAATAATGATGGGGAAACAAATTAAAAAAATTTGGGGCAAATGCCTTTTGTTTAAAATGTGAATGCTACAAACCCCACCTTGGAAATTTTTGTAAATTTCAATGAAACATTGAAAAATTTTTCCGGGTTCCCTACCTAGGGAATGAGACATAGCCAGGTATGATTTTAGGAATGGTAGGGCAGCTCCAATTCAAAATTTCAGGGTTACTAAAAATTTAGCATAATGGCAGAAATTAATTTGTTTTCCAGAAAATGGAGAAGTACAGAATGCAGATGGATGCCTGGGAAGAGAATCAAGATGAGTTAACGTTGTTTATGAGAGCAAGACTGCTTGTGAGTACTGTATAACATTACTGTTCCTCTTGAGCAAGAGAGATAGAGAGCTAGATAGATACAGTGGTCCCTCAATAATAGTCGAGCTCGATAGTTGTCCTTTTCGGAAATTGTCGCGTTATTTTAGTCCGAACATTGGCTCGCAAATGGTCGGTTGACTTGCTAATCGTCATTCGTCCTGGACGAGTACTCACGGCTCTGAGCCACATCGGTCTCCCTTCCCAGCCAGTGTGCCATTGTTTACCAGTGAGCGATGGTTCCCTCATGTGTTCATACGAAATTTCATAATATTCGATTCGTTTTAGTGCTTGCAAGTGCTAAATAAGCTACCATGGCTCCAAAGAAAGCTCTTAGTGCCAAGCCTTTGGTAAAGGTGAGAAATATGATTGAATTTAAGAAAAACATCATTGAACAATATGAAAGTGGTGTACGTGTGGCCGAGCTGGCGAGGATGTATAACAAATCACATACAACCATATCTTACATCGTGGCCAAGAAAAAAGGAAATCAGGGATGCTGTTGTTGCAAAGGGGGTAAATATGCTGACAAAAATGACATCACCAGTACTCAAAGAGGTTGAGAAGATATTGGTGTGGATAAACAAGAAACAATTAACAGGAGATAGTCCTATGACATAAATTATCTGTGAAAAAGCTATGCAGTTGCATGACGTTCTGGTAAAGAAATTTCCTGCAACGAGTACTGATATTTGTGGATTTAAGGGCGGTCTGAGAGATTAAAGAACCTTAGTGGCATACAGTGTGATAAGGCACGGTGAGGCTGCCAGTTCGGACAAAATTGCAGCTACAAAATTTGTAAGCGAATTCAAGGAGTACATAGAGGCTGAAGGACTGAAACCTGAACAAGTGTTAAATTGTTACGAGAAAGGCCTCTTTTGGAAGAAAATGCCAAAGAGGACCTACATTACTCAGGAGGAAAAGGGACTGCCAAGACACAAGCCTACGAAAGACAGGCTGATGCTCATGTTCTGTGCTAATGCTAGTGGGGGACTTCAAAGCGAAGCTGTTACTAGTGTACCATTCTGAAAATCCCAGTGTGTTCAAAAAAAACTTTCTAAATTGTGTGTTTTGGAGATCTAATAATAAGGCTTGGGGTCATGAGGGAAATTTTCATTGAGTGGTTCAATGAAGTGTTTGGCCCTAGTGTGAATTACCTCCTGGAAAAGAAATTGGATCTCAAGTGCCTCCTGGTAATGGACAATACACCTGCTCATCCTCCAAACTTGGATGACCTAATTCTGCCAGTTTGAGTTCATCACAGTAAAGTTCTTGCCCCCGAATACCACTCCTCTCCTCTAGCCCATGGACCAGCAGATGATTTCAAACTTTAGAAAACTCTACATGAAAGCAATGTTTCAAAGGTGCTTTAATGTGACCTTAGACACTCACTCGACCCTAAGAGTTTTCGAAAGAATACTTTAGTATCCTCCATTGCATAAGCCTTATAGGTAAGGCTTGGGAGGGAGTGACTACCAGGACTTTGAACTCTGGAGAAAATTGTGTCCAGATTGCATCCACAAGAGGGATTTTGAAGGGTTTGTGGCTGACCCTGATGAGCCTGTCAGTTGTGAACTCTATTGTGGCATTGGGGAGTTCCATGGGGTTGGATGTGAGTTTGGAGGATGTGGAAGAGTTGGTGGAGGACCACAACCAAGAGCTAACCACTGAGGAGCTGCAAGAGCTTCAGCAGGAAGAGCAACAGATTGCAGCTCAGAATCTTGCTGCAGAGGTGGAAGAGAGATGGAAGAAGGTGCCTTCAGAAATTAAGGAGATTTTTGAAATGTGGAGTAGGATGGAAAAATTTATGGAGAAACATCACCCCGAGAAGGATGTTGCAAGCCATATCAGCAACTTGTACAGTGAGTCTTGGCCCATTTTAGGGATGCCAGAAACAAAGCTCTGGACTTTTTTTTTGTGAGACAGGACTCCAGTGACTCTCAAGCTGGTCCTAGTGGCATTAAGAAACAAAGTAACCCAGAAAAGGACTTGGTACCTAAGGTTTGATGAAGGGGATTCCCCTTTTAAATGGTAACTAATCCAATCTCTCTCCTCCTCCAGTCTTCCATACACTAAGAAGAGTCGCCAATAAAGGTAAGTGTTATGCTGTTAATGTTTCATTCATCATGTCCCATTGTATTGTTTATGTACTACATCTATATTTCATGTAAAATTGTTTTAATGCTTCTGGGTGTCAGGAATGGATTAATTGTATTTATATTATTTCTCATGGGGGAAAATTGATTCGAAAATAGTCTATTTCGATAATCGTCACAATTCCAGGAATGGATTAACGACAATAAACGAGGGATCACTATTTACATATTTTCAACATGCTGGCAGTCTCATACCGAGGCAGGGTGACCCAAAAAACAAACCCTTTCACAACACTACCTAGGAACCAATTAAGTTAAATTCTCATACAAGGAGAAACCAGGGCAGTAGAGATGTGGTAGTCAGTGTCTAGGTGATGGAGACATTGGGGTTAGTGACTGCATTGTGTAAAATGTTTGGGTGTCTATCTAGGTAAAGGAGTGGTAACAACTAGTAAGAGTGAAGTGAAATAAGTCATTTTCAATTCAGTAGATATATTTTTCGTTGCTATCTGGTTAACCATTTTAAAACTGTAGCATCTTGTGTAGTTTAATAACAGCTTAAGAAAACAATGTGTATTTCTTATTAATCTTATCAAAATATATAAAACTTATTTAACTAATGTTTTTCACAGGGACATAAAATTAAGAAAACCAAAGCATTTGAAAATGTGATTAAACTTGAAATACCCATCCCAAAGTTTCTTGATGAACCATGCAAACCTCCTAAGAACCCTTTTATGCTCTTCTGTATGAAGTTAAAACATTTGGCCCAAGATAAATATGAATCACAGTCCCAATTCAAAAATGTGTGTTTAAACAAATGGGAAAACCTGTCAGAGGATAAGAAGCAAAGATATACTGAACATTGTGAAGAACTTAAGGAAAAATATGCAGAACAAGTATTACAGTATGTGAAAAACATGAACAAAAATTTGCGTAGAGTGTATCTTGGCGTTCATCGCAAGACATTGTTTACATTCTTTCAACGTGATATATTTGAAGAAGTGTATCCTAATAAAAAGTATCCTGTTTATTTGTTAAGCCCACGGAAGCGGAAGACAGTGAGAAAAACCAGCGAGGATAACTTCGCCAGAGAACTGAGCGATGACGACTTTACTGCTGATTTTTTATCTTTCAAGAACAATAATAAAAATGTTGAGTTTAAAAAGAAAAAGAATGAGAACAAAAGTGATTCTTTGCAGTCTAAAGATAAGTTATCCAGTGATGGTTATGTGAAATCAAAGGCAGTGAAAGGTACAGGTCATAGTGACATTGCAAAATCAAAGTCAAAAAAAGGCAAAGAAATATCTGCACCAACTGTTTCTATGTTTGAAAACAAAGTAAATTACTTAGGAACTAAAGAAATTCTTGATTCATTCTCTAGTGATGACGATCTAAGAATACAAGATGCAAATGTAAAAACATTTGAGGAAGAAAGTACAAAACTGACAGTGACCACTGAATATGACTTGAACCAGCCAGTCACCTTACAAAGGCTACAGCTGAAGCCTCATTGACCACCACACAAAATAAACTGGAATCTGATGACTGAGCAGCATGATTGGTTACTCAGATACAGATGTTTATGCCAACCTGGAAGACTACAAAATCTATCAGAAAGAAAGTATGAAAGTAAGCTTGATTATTGCCTCCGTTGTTAAAAAATTGTCTTGGTAGACAAACAGTGAATATTTGATAGTCCACAAGAATGGTTCTTTCCTTTGGTTAAAAAAAAATTCCAATGTGATGCAATGTTTTTTTAGTGTCTTACAAGTAAGTGAAATTAATTGTTCATATTTTGGTAACAAACCACATGGAAAACTTGCTTAACCCCTTTGACTGTCACAAGCCCCTTTCTCAAAAACTTGCTTAACCCCTTTGACTGTCACAAGCCCCTTTCTCAAAAACTTGCTTAACCCCTTTGACTGTCCACAAGCCCCTTTCCTCGAAAACTTACTTAACATCCCCTTTGACTGTCACAAGCCCCTTTCTCAAAAATCTTGCTTAACCCCTTTTGACTGTCACAAGCCCCTTTCTCTCAAAAATTGCTTAACCCCTTTGACTGTCACAAGCCCATTTCTTTCTCAAAACTAGCTAACCACCCCCTTTGACTGTCCACAAGCCCCTTCTCAAAAACTTGCTTTAACCCGCTTTGACTGTCAAAACAATCCACGTTCTCAAAAACCTTTGCTTAACCCTCTTTGACTGTCACAAGCCCCATTTCTCAAAACTTGGTTTAACCACCTTTGACAGTCACAAGCCCCTTTCTTTCTCAAAAAACTTGCTTAACCCCTTTGAACTGACACAAGCCTTCTTTCCTCAAAAACTTGCTTAACCCCCTTTGACTGACCAAGGCCCCCGTTCTCAAAAACTTGGTTAACCCATTTGACAGTCACAAGCCCCTTTCTCAAAACACTTGCTTAACCCCTTTACTGTCACAAGCCCTTCTCAAAAACTTGCTTAACCACCTTGACTGTAGCAAGCCCCCTTTCTCAAAAACTTGCTTAACCCCTTTGACTGTCCGCAAGCCCCTTACTTCAAAAACTTGCTTAAACCACCTTTGACTGTCACAAGCCCCTTTCTCAAAAACTTGCTTAAGCACCAACCCACTTTGAACTGTCACAATCCCCTTTCTCAAAAACTTGCTTAACCCCTTTGACTGTCACAATCCCCTTTCTCAAAAACTATGCTTAACCCCTTTGACTGTCACAATCCCCTTTCTCAAAAACTTCTTAACCCCTTTGACTGTCACAAAGCCCCTTTCCTCAAAAACTTGCTTAACAAACAACCCCTTTGACTGTCACAAACCCCTTTCTCCCCTTTCTCTTTTCTCAAAAACTTGCTTAACCCTCTTTGGACTGTCGCAATCCCCTTTCTCAAAAACTGCTTAACCCCTTTGACTGTCACACAAGCCCCTTTCTCAAAAAAACTTGCTTAACCCCTTTACTGTCGCAAGCCCCTTTCTCAAAAACTTGCTTAAACCCCTTGACAGTCACAACCCGCTTTCTCAAAAAACTTGCTTACACAACACCCCTTTGACTGTTGGCAAGCGCCCTTTTCTCATAAACTTGGATATTTAACAACACCCTTTGACTGTCACAAGCCACAAGCCCCTTTTCTCAAAAACTTGCTTAAAAACCCCTTTGACTGTCACAGTCCCCTTTCTCAAAAACTTGCTTAAACTCCCTTGACTGTCACAAGCCCCTTTCTCAAAAACTTGATTAACACCCTCCTGTTGACAGTCACAAGCCCCTTTCTCATAAACTTGCTTAACACCCTGTTGAACAGTCACAAGCCCCTTTCTCAAAAACTTGCTTAACCCCTTTGACTGTCGCAAGCCCTTTCTCCAAAACTGCTTAACCCCTTTGGCAGCACAAGCCCCTTTCTCAAAAACTTGCTTAACCCCTTTGACAGTCCACAAGCCCCTTTTCTCAAAAACTTGCTTAAACCCCTTTGACAGTTCACAAGCCCCTTCTCAAAAAACTTGCTTAACCCCTTTGACTGTCGCAAAGCCCCTTTCTCAAAAACATTGCTTAACCCCTTTCTGACAGTCACAAGCCCCCTTTCTCAAAAACTTGCTTAACCCCTTTGACATCACAAGGCCCCTTTCGCAAAAACCTTGCTTAACCCCTTTGACTGTCGCCAGCCCCTTTCCTCAAAAACGTTGCTTAAAGCCCTTTGACAGTCCAACTGTCACTAGCCCCTTTCCATCATAAACTTGCTTAACCACTTTGACAGTCACAAGCCCCTTTCCTCAAAAACTTCTTAAACCCCTTTGAACAGTCACAAGCCCCCTTTCTCCAAAAAACTTGCTTAACCCTTTGACAGTCACAAGCCCCTTTCACAAAAACTTGCTTTAACCCCTTTGACAGTCACAAGCCCCTTTCTCAAAAACTTGCTTAACTTACCCCTTTTGCAGTCACAAGCCCCTTTCTTTCACACTTCAAAACTTGCTTAACACCCTTTGACAGCACAAGCCCCCTTTCTCAAAAAATCTTGCTTAACCCACCCTTGACTGTCGCCAGCCCTTTCTCAAAAACGTTGCTTAACCCCTTTGACAGTCACAAGCCAGCCCCTTCTCAAAAAATTGCTTAACCCCCTTTGACAGTCACAAGCCCCTCTTTCTCAAAAACTTGCTTAACTCCCTTTGACTGTCTCAAAGCCCCTTCTCAAAGAATTTGCTTAACCCCTTTGACAGTCACAAGCCCCTTTCTCAAAACTTGCTTAACCCCTTTGACTAGTCCACAAGCCCCTATTCTCAAAAACTTGCTTAACCCCTTTGGACTGTCGACCAGCCCCTTTCTCAAAAACTTGCTTAACCCCTTTGATCAGTCACAAGCCACTCTTTCTTCCAAAACTTTGCTTAACCCCTTAGACAGATCACAAGCCCCTTTCTCAAAAACTTGCTTAACGACCACCCTTTTGACAGTCCACAAGCCCCTTTCTCAAAAACTTGCTTAACCCCTATGACTGTCGCAAGCCCCTTTTCTTCTCAAAAACTTGCTTACCCCCTTTGACAGTCACAAGCCCTTCTCAAAAACTTGCTTAACCCCTTGACTGTCGGCAAGCCTCTTTCTCAAAGACTGCTGAACCCCTTTAAGTCACAAGCCCCTTTCTCAAAAACTTTGCTTAAAACCCCTTTGACAGACACAAGCCCCTTTCTTCAAAAACTTGCTTAACCCCTTTGACTGTCGCCAGCCCCTTTCTCAAAAACGGCTTAACCCCTTTGACAAGTCACAAGCCCCATTCCTCAAAAACTTGCTTAACCTACCCCTTTGACAGTCACAGAGCCCACTTCTCAAAAACTTGCTTAACCCCTTTGACAATCCACAAGCCCCTTTCTCAAAAACTTGCTTAACCCCTTTGACAGTCACAAGCCCACTTTCTCTCAAAAATCTAGCTTAACCCCTTGACAGTCACTTCACAAGCGCCCTTTCTCAAAAACTTCTTAACCCCTTTGACAGTCACAAGCCCCTTTCTCAAAAACCTTGCTTAAACCCCTTTGACGTCGCAAGCCCCTTCATTCTCAAAAACTTGCTTAACCCCTTTGACAGACACAATCCCTCTTTCTCAAAAACTTGCCCTTAACCCTTTGACAGTCACAAGCCCATTTTCTCAAAAACTTGCTTAACCCCTTTGACAGTTCACACAAGCCACTTTCCTCAAAAACTTGCTTAACCCTTTGACATCACAACCCTTTCTCAAAAAACATGCTTAACCCCTTTGACAGACATCAAGCCCCTTTCTCAAAAACTTGCTTAACCCCGTTGACAGTCACAAGCCCTTTCCCTCAACAAACTTGCTTAACCCTTTGACTGTACGCAGCCCCTTTCTCAAAACTTGCTTAACCCCTTTGACAGTCCACAAAGCCCCCTTTCTCAAAACTTGCTTAACCCGCTCTTTTGACAGTCACAAGCCCCTTTCTCTCAAAAACTTCTTAACCCCTTTGACTGTCGCCAGCCCCCCTTTCTCAAAACTTGCTTAAACCCCTTTGACAGTCACAAGCCCCTTTCTCTCAAAAACTTGCTTAACCCCTTTGACAGTCAAAGCCCCTTTCCCAAAAACTTGCTTAACCCCTTTGACTGTCACAAGCCCCTTTCTCAAAAACTTGCTTAACCCCTTTGACTGTCGCAAGCCCCTTTCTCAAAAACTTGCTTAACCCCTTTGACTGTCACAAGCCCCTTTCTCAAAAACTTGCTTAACCCCTTTGACTGTCACAAGCCCCTTTCTCAAAAACTTGCTTAAACCCCTTTGACTGTCACAAGCCCCTTTCTCAAAAACTTGCTTAACCCCTTTGACTGTCCCAAGCCCCTTTCTCAAAAATTGCTTAACACCCTTTGACTGTCACAAGCCCCTTTCTCAAAACTTGCTTAACCCCTTTGACTGTCACAAGCCCCTTTCTCAAAAACTTGCTTAACCCCTTTGACTGTCACAAGCCCCTTTCTCAAAAACTTGCTTAACCCCTTTGACTGTCACAAGCCCCTTTCTCAAAAACTTGCTTAACCCCTTTGACTGTCGCAAGCCCCTTTCTCAAAAACTTGCTTAACCCCTTTGACTGTCACAAGCCCCTTTCTCAAAAACTTGCTTAACCCCTTTTGACTGTCACAAGCCCCTTTCTCAAAAACTTGCTTAACCCCTTTGACTGTCACAAGCCCCTTTCTCAAAAACTTGCTTAACCCCTTTGACTGTCACAAGCCCCTTGCTGAAACTCTCATTCTGTCGCTAAATTTTTGAAAAAATTTATGAAATGATAGAGAATCTTTTCCCGATGGTAATGAAACCAAAAGTACGAAATTTGGTCAAAAACTCTCGGAATTACGCTCCTGCGCCTCTTCAAGGGGGGCTCCTTGGTGTGGTGAAGAGGCTCTTGGTCTGAGGAATTAGACCTGTCGGTCTCCTTCCTCAGACCAAACCTAATTACCCCCCTAATCCCCCCTTGCCCGTCCCATCCTCCCCTTTTTCCTTTCCTCCTCCCCACCCCTTCCTTTTCCCCTTCCTTTTTGGAGTTTGGTATTTTATCCCACAGGCGCGCTAGTTCCTAGGCAGGGAAAAGGTATTGGGGTTGATCCCATTCCCATTCCATGGGGAGGTAATTAAGTGCTTGGGGAGGTTATTAGGTGCTAGGGGATATTAGGGGCCTAGGGAGGTTATTAGAGGCTTTGGTAGGTTATTAGGGGCCTGGGGAGGATATACAGGGCCTGGAGAGGTTATTAGGGGCCTGGGGAGATTATTAGGGGCCTGGGAAGGTTATTAGGGGCCAAGGTAGGTTTTTAGGATCCTTGGGAGCTAATTATGGGCCTGGGGAGATTATTAGGGGCGTGGGGAGGTTATTAGGGGTCTAGGAAGGTTATTAGGATCCTGGGGAGCTTATTAGGTGCCTGGGGAGGTTATTAAGGGTATGGGGAGGTTATACGGGACCTGGGGAGGTTATACAGGGCCTGGGGAGGTTACACATGGCATGGGGAGGTTATTAGTGGGTTGGGGAGGTTATTAGGGGCTAGGGGATGTTATTACGGCCTAGGAAGGTTATTAGAGGCCTGGGGAGGTTATACGGTTCCTGGGGAGGTTATACATGGCATGGGGAGGTAATTAAGTGCTTGGGGAGGTTATTAGGTGCTAGGTGGTATTAGGGGCCAAGGGAGGTTATTAGAGGCTTGGGCAAGTTATTAGGGGTCTGGGGAGGATATACGGGGCCTGGGGAGGTTGTTAGGGGCGTGGGGAGGTTATTATTGGCCTAGGTAGGTTATTGGGATCCTGGGGAGCTTAATAGGGGCCTGGGGAGGTTATTAAGGGTATGGAGAGGATACACGGGACCTGGGGAGGTTATACGGGGCCTAGGGAGGTTAAACGGGACTGGGGAGGTTATATGGGGCCTGGTGAGGTTATACTGGCCAGGGGAAGTTATACGCTTCCTAGGAAGGTTATTAGGGGCCTCTGGAGGTTATTAGGGGCCTGGGGAGGTTATTACGGGCCTAGGGACGTTATACTGGGCCTAAGGAGGTTCTGAGGGGCCTCTGGAGGTTATTAGGGGCCTGGGGAGGTTATACAGGGCCTAGGGAGGTTATATGGGGCCTGGGGAGGTTGTACGGGGTCTTATGGAGGTTACACGGGGCATGGGGAGGTTAAACGGGGCCTCGAGTTGTTATAAGGGGCCTTGTTTACCTGGAGTTTACCTGGAGAGAGTTCCGGGGGTCAATGCCCAGCGACCCGGTCTGTGACCAGGCCTCCTGGTGGATCAGAGCCTGATCAACCAGGCTGTTACTGCTGGCTGCACGCAAACCAACGTACGAGCCACAGCCCGGCTGGTCAGGTACCGACTTTAGGATGCTTTTTTTTTTTAATCCAGTGCCGCTGAAGACTGCCAGGGGTATATTGGTAATGCCCCTTATGTATGCTGGGAAGCAGTTGAACAGTCTCGGGCCCCTGACACTTATTGTATGGTCTCCTAACGTGCAAGTGACATCCCCTGCTTTTTCATTGGGGGGATGTAGCAATCGTCTGCCCGAAGTTCATGCTTTTCGTTTGTGTGCAAGTTCGTACTAATCCTCAATGATTTTCAGGTGTATATAATCATGTATCTCTCCCCGCCTGCAAATTCCAGGAATACAGTTTCAGGAATTTCAAGTGTCCCAGTAATTGAGGTGTTATAAACTTCATATAATCGTGCCGTGAATATTCTCTGTAACATTTTTCTAGATCAGCAATTTCACCTGCCCTTGAAAGGTGCCTGTAGTGTGCAGCAATATTCCATCCTAGTATTAACAAGTGACCTGAAAGAGTCCATCATGGGATTGGCATCCCTATTTTGAAGGTTCTCATTATCCCTCCATCATTTTTCTAGCAGCTCTGCGATTGATACAATGTTATGGTCCTTGAAGGTGAGATCCTCAGACATGAATCACTCCCAGGTCTTTGACGTTGGTGTTTTCGCTATTATTTTGTGGCCGGAAATTTGTTTGTACTCTGATGAAGATTTATTTCCTCGTAGATTACCATAATCCGAGGTAACTGAAATTTCTCATTCGTTGAACTTCATATTGTATTCTGCCAGACCCATTGGAAATTTGGTTGATGTCCACCCTGGAAGCCTTGCAGTGACTGCAAATGGAAGACACTGTCAGGCAGATTTCGGGAGTCCATCCGCAAAGGAAGACACGGTGCTGTGGCGACACCTTGGGTCTAGTCAGATATGAGGATAAAGAAACTCAGTTGCCCTTGAGGAACAGAGCTTTAAACCGTAGCTACTGCCTCTGACTTTAACTCTGTTGACTACTACTCTGGTTCTGTTTGTGCGAAAATTATAGAATCATCTACCAATTTATTCCTGTTCTCCTTTAAGCACGCATTTAGTCCTAATGGTCAAGTGCTAATGCACCATGGTCCACACTTGTAAAATTTATTCAACACTTGTCAAAGGTTTATACAACGCTTGGCGGATTGCTATACGGGAGTCCTGGGGAGGTTATTAGGGGCGTAGGAGGATAGTAGGGGCCTGGAAGGTTACACGTTCCAGACACTGTAACCTACCGCAGGCCCCTAATCACCTCCCTACGCCCCTAATAACCTCCCGAGGCCCCGTAAAGCCTCCGCAGCGTTTTGTATAACCTTTGACAAGTGTTTGAAAAAATTTTTAAAACAAGTTTGTGACCATGTGTGCATTAGCACATGACCATTAGGACTAAAAGCGTGCTAAAGGAATAACAGAAAAAGTGGTAGATGGATCAATATTTTCGCTCAACAGAACACAGAGTAGTAAGTCAACAGAGTAAAGTCAAGAGCAGCTTACGGTAAAGCTCTGTTCCACAAGGCAACTTGTTTCTTAACCTCATATCTGGACATAAGACAAGGATGACAGCCACAGCACCGGTCTTCCTTTGCAGAATGACACCCAATCTGCATGACAGTGTCTTCCATTGCAGACACGCAAGCTCCAGGTGACATCAACAAAATCTTCCAATGGCTTCAGAAACAATATGAAGTTCAACGAAGAAAATTGTTCAGTTTACCGATATGGTAAACACGAGGAATTAAATCTTCATCAGAGTACAAAACAAATTTCCGCCAAAAAAATGGGGGTAGGGAAAAAGGGGGATTAGGGGGGGGGGGGGAAAATAAAAAAAAGGGGGGGGGGGGGGGGGGGGGGTGGGGGGGGGGGGGGGTTTTGGTTGTTAGGGGGTGGGGGGGGTTTTGTTGGGGGGGGGGGGGGGGGGGGGGTGGGGGGGGTTTTGGGGGTTTTTTGTTTGTGGTTTTTTTGGGGGGGGTTTTTTTTTGGGGTGGGGGGGGGTTTTTTTTGTTTTTTTTTTTGTTTTGTTTGGGGTGTGGGGGGGGGGGGGGGTTTGTTGGGGGGGGGGGGTGGTGGGGGGTGTGTTTGGTTGGTGGTTTTGGGGTGTGTTTGGGGGTTTTTTTTTTGTTGTTTTTGGTTTTGTTTTTTGTTTTTTTTTTTTTTTTTTTTTTTTTTGTGTGGGTTTGTTGTTTTGTTTTGGTTGTTTTTTTTTTTTTTTTTTTGGTGTGTTTGTATTGGTTATTTTATAATTAGATTTGTAAGTGTGATGGATTGAGATAAGGATATAAGTTATGGGTGATTGAATAGGATTTTTTTGATTGTGTTGTTTAATGATTTTATTTTATTGAAATTTGTATATAGTATTATAGGGGGGATTGATTGTTGTTGGAGATATTATTTATATAAGGGAAAGCAGGTATATTGCGGATCTACTATTTCAGAGAATATTCACGAACAATAATGGGAAATAAAAAATATAACTCCTCAATTACAGGAGCAATTGAAAATCTGAACCTGTATTCCATGGAATGAAGGCGGGAGAGATACATGATTATAAACACCTGGGAAAATCCTTGAGGATTAGTACCGAACATGCACACAACGAAAGCAAGTACTTGGCAGACGATGGCAAACAACCCCCCGATGAAAAGCAGGGATGTCACTAGCACGTTAGGAAACATACAAAAGTGTCAGGGCACCGAGACAGTTCAACTGCTTCCCATCATACATAAGAGGGCAATTACCAATATACCACCTGGCAGTCTTCAAGCTGGCACAGGAAGCACCTAAAGTCGGTACCTGACCAGCCTGGGGGGCTGTGGCTCGTACTTTGTTTAGCGTTGGCAGCCAGCAGTAACACCTGGTGATTCAGGCTCTGATCCACCAGGAGGCCAGGTCACAGACCGGGTCGCTGGGCATTGACCCCCGGAACTCCTCTCCAGGTAAACTCCAGGTACAACAAGGCCCCTTATAAAACTCGAGGCCCCGTTTAACCTTCCCCATGCCCCGTTAACCTCCATAAGACCCCGTACAACCTCCCCAGCCCCTATTAACCTCCCTAGGCCCTGTAAACCTCCCCAGGCCCTAATTACCTCCAAGGCCCCTCAGAACCTCCTTATGCCCAGTAAACGTCCCAAGCCGTAATAACACTCCCCATGCCCCTAATAACATCCAGAGGCCCCTAATAAACCTTCTAGGAAGCGTATAACTTCCCCTGGCCAGTATAACCTCACCAGGCCCATATAACCTCCCCAGTCCCGTTTAAACCTCCCCTAGGCCCCGTATAACCTCCCCAGGTCCCGTGTATCCTCTCCATACCTTAATAACCTCCCCAGGCCCCTATTAAGCCCCCAGGATCCAATTACCATACCTAGGCAAATACAATCCATACCCCCACGACCCAAACAACCTCCCCAGGCCCCGTATATCCTCCCAGACCCCTAATAACTTTGCCCAAGCCTCTAATAACCTCCCTTGGCCCCTAATTCCACTAGCACCTAATAACCTCCCCAAGCACTTAATTACCCCCCCATGCCATGTATTACCTCCCAGGAACCGTTATAACCTCCCCAGGCCTCTAATAACCTTCCTAAGGCCGTAAATAACATCCCCTAGCCCCTAATTAACCTCCCCAACCCACTATTAACCTCCCCATGCCATGTGTAACCTCCCCAGGCCCTGTATAAACCCTCCCCGTCCCGTATTACCTACCCATACCCTTAAACCACCCAGCCCTAATAAGCTCCCCAGGATCCTAATACCTTCCTAGACCCCTAAAAAACCTCCCACGCCCCTAATAATCTCCCCAGGCACCATTATAAGCTCCCAAGATCTAAAAACCTACCTTGGCCCTAATAACCTCCCAGCCCCTAATAATCCTCCCCAGGCCCCTAATAACCACTCCGGCCCTGTAATAACCTCCCCAGGCCCCTAATAACCTACCAAAGCCTCTAATAACCTCCCTAGGCCCAAATATCCCCTAGCACCTAATAACCCTCCCCAAGCACTTAATTACCTCCCCATGGAAGGGGAATGGGATCAACCCCAATACCTTTCCCTGCCTAGGAACTAGCGCGCCTGTGGGATAAAAATACCAACCTCCAAAAAGGGAAAGGGGAAAAAGGAAGGGGTGGGGAGGAGGAAAGGAAAAAGGGGAGGATGGACGGGCAAGGGGGGATTAGGGGGGTAATTAGGTTTGGTCTGGGGAAGGAGACCGACAGGTCTAATTCCTCAGACCAAGAGCCTCTTCACCACACCAAGGAGCCCCCCCTTTAAGAGGCGCAGGAGCGTTTAAATTTCCCAGAGTTTTTGACCAAATTTCGTACTTTGGTTTCATTACCACGGGAAAAGATCTCTTCATTTCATAAAAATTTTTAAAAATTGCGACAGAATGAGAGTTTCAGAAGGGGCTTGTGACATGTCAAGGGGTTAAGCAAGTTTTTGAGAAAGGGGCTTGTGACGTCAAAGGGGGTTAAACAAGTTTTTGAGAAAGGGGCTTGTGACAGTCAAAGGGGTTAAGCAAGTTTTGAGAAAGGGCTTGTGACAGTCAAAGGGGTTAAGCAAGTTTTTGAGAAAGGGGCTTGGACAGTCAAAGGGTTAAGCAAGTTTTTGAGAAAGGGGCTTGTGACAGTCAAAGGGTTAAGCAAGTTTTTGAGAAAGGGGCTTGTGACAGTCAAAGGGGTTAAGCAAGTTTTTGAGAAAGGGGCTTGTGACTGTCAAAGGGGTTAAGCAAGTTTTTGAGAAAGGGGCTTGCGACAGTCAAAGGGGTTAAGCAAGTTTTTGAGAAAGGGGCTTGCGACAGTCAAAGGGGTTAAGCAAGTTTTTGAGAAAGGGGCTTGTGACTGTCAAAGGGGTTAAGCAAGTTTTTGAGAAAGGGGCTTGTGACTGTCAAAGGGGTTAAGCAAGTTTTTGAGAAAGGGGCTGGCGACAGTCAAAGGGGTTAAGCAAGTTTTTGAGAAAGGGGCTTGTGACTGTCAAAGGGGTTAAGCAAGTTTTTGAGAAAGGGGCTTGTGACTGTCAAAGGGGTTAAGCAAGTTTTTGAGAAAGGGGCTTGCGACAGTCAAAGGGGTTAAGCAAGTTTTTGAGAAAGGGGCTTGTGACTGTCAAAGGGGTTAAGCAAGTTTTTGAGAAAGGGGCTTGTGACTGTCAAAGGGGTTAAGCAAGTTTTTGAGAAAGGGGCTTGTGACTGTCAAAGGGGTTAAGCAAGTTTTTGAGAAAGGGGCTTGTGACTGTCAAAGGGGTTAAGCAAGTTTTTGAGAAAGGGCTTGTGACTGTCAAAGGGGTTAAGCAAGTTTTTGAGAAAGGGCTTGTGACTGTCAAAGGGGTTAAGCAAGTTTTTGAGAAAGGGGCTTGCGACAGTCAAAGGGGTTAAGCAAGTTTTTGAGAAAGGGGCTTGTGACTGTCAAAGGGGTTAAGCAAGTTTTTGAGAAAGGGGCTTGTGACTGTCAAAGGGTTAAGCAGTTTTTGAGAAAGGGGCTTGTGACTGTCAAAGGGTTAAGCAAGTTTTTGAGAAAGGGGCTTGTGACTGTCAAAGGGGTTAAGCAAGTTTTTGAGAAGGGGCTTGTGACTGTCAAAGGGGTTAAGCAAGTTTTTGAGAAGGGGCTTGTGACTGTCAAAGGGGTTAAGCAAGTTTTTGAGAAAGGGGCTGGACAGTCAAAGGGTTAAGCAAGTTTTTGAGAAAGGGCTTGTGACTGTCAAAGGGGTTAAGCAAGTTTTTGAGAAAGGGCTTGTGACGTCAAAGGGGTTAAGCAAGTTCTTTGAGAAAGGGGCTTGCGACAGTCAAAGGGGTTAAGCAAGTTTTTGAGAAAGGGGCTTGTGACTGTCAAAGGGGTTAAGCAAGTTTTTGAGAAAGGGGCTTGCGACAGTCAAAGGGGTTAAGCAAGTTTTTGAGAAAGGGGCTTGTGACTGTCAAAGGGGTTAAGCAAGTTTTTGAGAAAGGGGCTTGTGACTGTCAAAGGGGTTAAGCAAGTTTTTGAGAAAGGGGCTTGTGACTGTCAAAGGGGTTAAGCAAGTTTTTGAGAAAGGGGCTGGCGACGTCAAAGGGGTTAAGCAAGTTTTGAGAAAGGGGCTTGTGACTGTCAAAGGGGTTAAGCAAGTTTTTTGAGAAAGGGCTTGTGACTGTCAAAGGGTTAAGCAATCTTTTGAGAAAGGGGCTTGCGACAGTCAAAGGGGTTAAGCAAGTTTTTTAGGGAAAAGGGGCTTGTGACTGTCCCAAAGGGTTAAGCAAGTTTTTGAGAAAGGGGCTTGGACGTCAAAGGGGTTAAGCAAGTTTTGAGACAGGGGCTGGCGCGTCAAAGGGGTTAAGCAAGTTTTTTGAGGAAAAGGGGGGTTTTGACTGTCAAAGGGGTTAAGAAGTTTTTGGAAAGGGTTTTGACTGTCAAAAGGGTTAAGCAAGTTTTTTAGAAAGGGGCTTGGACTGTCAAAGGGGTTTAAGCAAGTTTTTGAGAAAGGGCTTGTGACTGTCAAAGGGGTTAAGCAAGTTTTGAGAAAGGGGCTTGTGACTGTCAAGGGGTTAAGCAAGTTTTGAGAAAAGGGGGTTGTGACGTCAAAGTGGTTAAGCAAGTTTTGAGAAAGGGGCTTGTGACTGTCAAAGGGGTTAAGCAAGTTTTGAGAAAGGGCTGGCGACAGTCAAAGGGGTTAAGCAGTTTTTGAGAAGGGGCTTGTGGACTGTCAAAGGGGTTAAGCAAGTTTTTGAGAGAAGGGGGTTGTGAAATGTCAAAGGGTTAAGCAAGTTTTTTAGAAAGGGGGTTGCGACGTCAAAGGGGTTAAGCAAGTTTTTGAGAAAGGGGCTTGTGACTGTCAAGGGTTAAGCAGTTTTGAGAAAGGGGCTTGTGACTGTCAAAGGGGTTAAGCAAGTTTTTGAGAAAGGGGCTTGGACTGTCAAAGGGGTTAAGCAAGTTTTGGAGAAAGGGGTTTGTGACAGTAAAGGGGTTTTAAGAAAATTTTTTGGGAAAGGGGATTGTGACAGTAAAGGGGGTTTTAAGGGTTTTTTGAGAAAGGGGTTTTTGGACAGTAAAGGGGGGTTAAAGGGAAATTTTTTTTGAGAAATGGGCTTGTAAACGTCGGGGGGGTTTTTAAGAAAGTTTTTGGAAAGGGGGGGTTTGGTGACATTTTAAAGGGGTTAAGAAAATTTTTTGGGAAAAGGGGTTGTGACAGTAAAAGGGGTTAAGTATTTTTTTGGGAAAAAGGGGTTTTTTGGACAGTCAAAGGGGGTTAAGAAAATTTTTTGGAAAAAGGGGTTGTGACAAAAAAGGGGGTTTAAGAAATTTTTTGGGGAAAGGGGTTGGCAGTCAAAGGGTTACGCAATTTTTCCATGGGGTTTTGTTTCCCAAAAATTACAAACCCCAATTAATTTCAATTACTTGTAAGCCCACAAAAAAACATTGTAAAAAAAAAATTTTTATTTTAACCAAAGGAAAAAAACCTTCTTGTGGACTATCAAATATTCACTGTTTGTCTCCCAAGGAAAATTTTTTTTAACAACGGAGGCAATAAAAAAGCTTACTTTCATACTTTCTTTCTTTATTTATTTTGTAGTCTTCCCGGTGGAAAAATATCTGTATCTGAGTAACCCTCACATTTCTCGTTTTCAGATTTTCCGTTTTTTTTGTGTGGTGGTCAATGAGGCTTCAGCTGGCCTTTGTAAGGTTTATGGCTGCGTTCAAAGTCATATTCGGGGTCACTGTCAGTTTTTTTATTTTTTCAAATGTTTTTACATTTGCATCTTTTTATTTTTTGATTTTTTCATGAGAATGGGAAACAAGAGTTTCTTTAGTTCCCAATTTAATTTTTTCTTTTTGAAACCCTAGAAAAAGTTTGTGCAGATATTTCTTTGCCTTTTTTTGGGCTTTGATTTTTCAAAAGTACTATGAATTGTACCCTTTTACTGCCTTTGATTTTTAATAACCCTTAAATGGATAAATTATTTTAAGGCCCGCAAAAAAATTCACTTTTGTTTCTTCTTTTTCTTTTTAAACTCAAAATTTTTATTATTTTTCTTGAAAAAAAAATCAGCAAATAAAGGCGTCATCCCCCTCGTTCTTGGCGAAGTTATCCCCGGGGGGTTTTTCTCAATGTTTTTCCGCTTCCGTTTGGGGTTAAAAAAATAAACCAAAAAAATTTTTTATAGGTTAAAATTCTTCCAAAAATTATCAGTTGGGAAAAAATGTAAACAATGTTTTGCGATTTTAAAAGCCCAAAAATACACTCTATGCAAAATTTTTTTTCATGTTTTTTCCCCAAAACTGTAATTTCTTGTTCTGCAATTTTTTTAAGTTCTTCAAAATTTTTCGTATAACTTTGCTTTTATTTTGGGCGGTTTTTCCCTTTGTTTTTTAAAAACCCTTTTTGAAATTGGGGCTGTGATTCATATTTATTTGGGCCAAAAGTTTTTAAATTCCCTACTGAAGAGTTTAAAAAGGGTTCTTTTGGAGGTTTTCATGGTTCATCAAAGAAACTTTGGCATGGTTTTTTTCAAATTTAATACTTTTTTTAAAAGCTTTCCCGATGGGTTTTTTAAAATTACGACGGGTAAATTGGGGATGGGGGGGGTTTTCTTAGGATTTTTCCCTTTTCTTAATTTTAAACTCCCCGAGAAAAACTTAGTTAAATTAGTTTTATTTATTTTGATTAAAATTAAAAAGATTAAAAAGAAAAAACACTTTTTTTTCTTAGCTGTTATTTTAAAATACACAAGATGTAGTTTTAAAAAAAGATAAAACCCGTAGCACCAAAAATATTTTTGAAATTAAAAAGGCAAAAATTTAAATTTTACTTTTTAGTTGTTACACTCCTTTTCCCAGATAGAACCCCCAAAAATTTTACACAAAGAGTACCTTAAAACCAAAAGGTTTTCCCCTCACCTTTGGCACTTTAATACCCCATCTCTAATGCCCCGGTTTTTCCTTTTTTGAGAAAATTTTAAAATTAATTTTGGGTTCCCAAGGGAGTGTTTTGAAAGGGTTTTTTTTTTTTGGTCACCCTTTCCTTTGGGGGGAGGAAATTTCCAGCCCTGTTGAATTTTGAAAAAAGTTGGATCCCCCGTTTATTGTCGTTTAAACCATTTCCGGGAAAATTTTGACGATTAAAGAAATGACTATTTTCCCAATCAAATTTTCCCCCCGAGAAATAATGTTTAAAAACAATTTTCCGTTCCCCGACACCCAGAAGTAAATTTTAAAAAAAATTTTTTCAAAAAGGAAATTTAAATGGTTTTTACTTTTTAAAAAATACAATGGGCATGATTATTGAAACTTAAAAAAGGAAAAACCTTTCTTTAAAGGCAACTCTTCTTAGGTGTATGGAAGAAAAGGGGGGGAGGAGAGAGATTGGATTTGTTACCATTTAAAAGGGGAAAACCCTTCCATCAAAACCTTTGGTACCAAGTCCTTTTCTGGGGTTACTTTTTTTCTTAATGCCACTAGGACCAGCTTGAGAGTCACTGGAGTCCTGTCTCACAAAAAAAAGTCCAGAGCTTTGTTTCTGGCATCCCTAAAATGGGCCAAGACTCACTGTACAAGTTGCTGATATGGCTTGCAACATCCTTCTCAGGGTGATGTTTCTCCATAAATCTTTCCATCCTACTCCACATTTCAAAAATCTCCTAAATTTCTGAAGGCACCTTCTTCCATCTCTCTTCCACCTCTGCAGCAAGATTCTGAGCTGCAATCTGTTGCTCTTCCTGCTGAAGCTCTTGCAGCTCCTCAGTGGTTAGCTCTTGGTTGTGGTCCTCCACCAACTCTTCCACATCCTCCAAACTCACATCCAACCCCATGGAACTCCCCAATGCCACAATAGAGTTCACAACTGACAGGCTCATCAGGGTCAGCAAAACACTTCAAAATCCCTCTTGTGGATACAATCTGGACACAATTTTCTCCAGAGTTCAAAGTCCTGGTAGTCACTCCCTCCCAAGCCTTACCTATAAGGCTTATGCAATGGAGGATACTAAAGTATTCTTTCCAAAACTCTTAGGGTCGAGTGAGTGTCTAAGGTCACATTAAAGCACCTTTGAAACATTGCTTTCATGTAGAGTTTTTTAAAGTTTGAAATCATCTGCTGGTCCATGGGCTAGAGGAGAGGAGTGGTATTCAGGGGCAAGAACTTTACTGTGATGAACTCAAACTGGCAGAATTAGGTCATCCAAGTTTGGAGGATGAGCAGGTGTATTGTCCATTACCAGGAGGCACTTGAGATCCAATTTCTTTTCCAGGAGGTAATTCACACTAGGGCCAAACACTTCATTGAACCACTCAATGAAAATTTCCCTCGTGACCCCAAGCCTTATTATTAGATCTCCAAACACACAATTTTATAACATTTTCGAATGGTGCACTAGTAACAGCTTTGCTTTGAAGTCCCCCACTAGCATTAGCACAGAACATGAGCATCAGCCTGTCTTTCGTAGGCTTGTGTCCTGGCAGTCCCTTTTCCTCCTGAGTAATGTAGGTCCTCTTTGGCATTTTCTTCCAAAAGAGGCCTGTTTCATAACCATTTAACACTTGTTCAGGTTTCAGTCCTTCAGCCTCTATGTACTCCTTGAATTCGCTTACAGATTTTGTAGCTGCAATTTTGTCCAAACTGGCAGCCTCACCATGCCTTATCACACTGTATGCCACTATGGTTCTTTAATCTCTCAGACCAACCTTTGCTGGCCTTAAATTCACAAATATCAGTACTCATTGCAGGCAATTTCTTTACCAGATCGTCATGCAACTGCCTAGCTTTTTCACAAATAATTTATGTCATAGCACTATCTCCTGTTAATTGTTTCTAGTTTACCCACACCAATAACTTCTCAACCTCTTTGAGTACTGGTGATTCATTTTTTGTCAGCATATTTACCCTCTTTGCAACAACGCATCCTTGATATCCCTTTTCTTGGCCACGATGGAAGATATGGTTGTATGGGATTTGTTATATTCTCGCCAGTTCAGCCACACGTACACCACTTCATATTGTTCAATGATGTTTTTCTTAATTTCAATCATATTTCTCACCTTTACCAAAGGCTTGGCACTAGGAGCTTTCTTTGGAGCCATGGTAGCTTATTTAGCACTTGCAAAGCACCCAAAATGAATCTAATATTATGAAATTTCATTGAAAAACATGAGGGAACCATTGCTCATGGTAAACAATGGCCCCACTGGCGGGAAGGGAGACCGAGGTGGCTCAGAGCTGTGAGTACGTGTCCCGGATGAACGACAATTAGCTAGTCAACTGACCATTTGCGAGCCAATGTTTGGACTAAAAATAATGCGACAATTTCAGAAAAGGGGCAACTATCGAGCTCGACTATTTCGAGGGACCACTGTATCTATCTAGCTCTATCTCTCTTGCTCAAAAGGAACAGTAATGTTATACGTACTCAAAGTAGTCTCGCTCTCATAAAACAATGTTAACTCATCTTGATTCTCTTCCCAGGCATCCATTTTGCATTCTGCACTTCTCCATTTTCTGGAAAACAAATTAATTTTTTGTCATTATGCTATTTTTTAGAACCCTGAAATTTTGAATTGGAGCTGCCTACCATTCCTAAAATCATACTGGCTAAAGTCTCATTCCTAGGTAGTGAAGCCAAGCAAAAGTTCAATGTTTCATTGCCAAATCAATAATCCCAAAAGGGGAGGTGTAGCATTCACAGTTTAACACAAGGCACTAGCACCATTATTATTTGCTTCCATCATTATTAATTTCTGCCGTTTTTCAATTCACTCATATTCATAAATTTCCTCGTGAACAGTTCTGATCACTTTACCTTATCAAGTAAAGATTTGTAATGTAGTTTTCTTGAAGAGGGCAGGTTTTGGTACCTCTCCAAAGCCACCGTGACCTTCTCGAAACCTGAAAACTGGTCCAACTCTCCAGCCTTCTGGAGTTCATGATAATACATCATGCTAGGTCTGATGGGAGGAGTCACTGGCATTCTCCGGTATCTGAAAATGTAGGAACATTTCTTATAATACCTTGAATAATATGGGGGATGAAAAATTACTCTATCAATAAATATAATTAAAGAGTGCTCTATCTGTGAATAGGGCACAATCTCATATGCCTCATTAATGAGAAGGGAAGCTACCAAATAAGTATACAAGATTTACCAAGAACAAAAAAAAAAAAAAAAAAAACAGCAATTCTGTCGGAATAGAAAGCATTCTGAAGGATGGATAAGGAATGGCTCATTTGATAAAAGTTACACATGTCTCAGTACAGTAGTCTCTTGGGTTACAATGAGAGGGAGTTACCATAGTACTGAGTTATAATTTGCCCCTCAAAGGAGTTTAGTTTTGAGTTGTGGTGAAAAATTGGATATATGATATGCATTTGCTCTTTAATTATGCTATCTGTGTTACCATGTCATCATGGCCCCTAAAGTGTGCAATGACCAGGATATCTATGAAGCTCAAAAAAGTGTTAAAACAAGATGCAGGAGTTAGAAGGGCATTGGTGTCTGAGTATGGCTTTCCACTATCAACCATCTCCTATTAAGCAATGACAGAGGATATTTTAGTGGCTGATGAATCTAATGAAAATAAGGCAGAAGTTATCACACAGATTGAAAGACTTGTTACTGTAGATAAGAGAAGCAGATGAAGGAGGACAATACCTGCATGTTATATTTAAGCCAGCCCTTGTAGATTCAGCACTTAGTTCTGATTATAAAAATAATAAATTGAGCATGCAAAGTGCAGGCTGCAGTAAAAGTTGCCCTTACAGGGTTTTGGAATGAATTACCATAGAATCTTATTTTGTGGTTTTGAGTCAATAGTCTTGGGTTACGATACATCTGGAACAGATTAATACTGCAACTCAAGGTACCCATGTATATAATCAGAACATACACAAAATGGAACAATATTACTCACTCAAGGAAGAGCTGTATATCACTTTTGTTAGGACCCTGAATGATGGGAAATACAAAATCAGGATTTTTCTCCAAGTATTCATCTGCACTTTTCTGTGAAGAAGCAAAATAAAAGCAATTAGGGTAATTCACAAGGCAAATACACAACAAAAGGATAAAATGCTGATTGATAGTAATACAGTAATGTATAAAAAATTTGAACTATGGTGGAACACTAATTTAAACATTAACAGAGATTAATAAACATTAAATGCAATCTGTTTTATACAGTATTACTTTTAATCCAAACTGTGTACAACCACAAACTTTCTTCTGCAGCCAAAACTGAGGTATGAACAAAAGTCAAGAGAATACACACTTAGTTGGCAGTCTGCCATCAAGGCAGTGCAACCCAAAGCAAGAGAAACTTTCATCATTCACACAATCCCTATCCTGCAGAGGCACTCACATTGACAGTTCAGATGTCACTAAACTGCAAATATCCCAAACCCCTCTTTAAAGTGCAGGCATTGTGCTTCCCCACCTCCAGGACTCAAGTCTGGCTAACCAGTTTCTCTGAATCCCTTCACAAAATATTACCCTGTTCACACTCCAACTGTTAATCAAATCCCAAAAACTATTCATCTACATTCACTCCTATCTAACACGCAATACCTCCGTGGAAAATAAATATGGATTACTTTTCTTAAGAATATTAAAAATATTTGGTCACCTACCACTCAAGGCGCCATTTTCCAAAAATCTAATTTTTTATAAAAAATTAAATGTGTGCAGTAGGTGGGATGAGAAGTGTGGAAACTGTGTAATATATTCATCATTTATAAGCCAGTAGTGGACCTGCATTTTTGGGGCCCTGAAACTTATGGGGATCCTTCACAACCAGCAAAACTATCATTTTGTGTTTAATTACACTGTTATTTTTAAAAACTCTCATACAGTAGACCCAAAAATTTTAAGCAATGTGGATTAAAGTCACTTCTGGGGCCCCTCTGGGATCAGGGGTCCTGAAGCTTCAGCTTCATTAGTTTCATAGTCTATCTACTCAACATAAGTTGCTGATCCTGAAAACAGCTGTGGCTGAAGCAATTCACAAAACTTCCACACTGTCCAGAGGAAATTATCAAGCATTTCACTGCTTTCTGGACAACTATTAGCAAGTCACAAAAGTATGGAAACCAAGATGCAAAAGAAAGAAAAAAAAAAAAGTTGAAGTTATATCCAGTGATGATAAAACCATCCAGTTTTGACTAAATAATGGTCTGGGATGGAAGAAAATGTATAGTTTTCTCTCAAAAGTGCAGCTTTTTTGTAAATTATATGTATTATAGTGAGCATTAGCCTTTCAGATTTTAACAGCTACAAAACCATTTTGACTTGCCTTATACTCATAAAACAGCTACAAAACCACTTGCCTTATACTCATAAAATAGCTACAAAACCACTTGCCTTATACTCATAAAACATGCTACAAAAACCATTGCCTTATACTCATAAAACAGCTACAAAACCACTTGCCTTATACTCATAAAACAGCTACAAAACCACTTGCCTTATACTCATAAAACAGCTACAAAACCACTTGCCTTATACTCATAAAAGCAGCTTACAAAGAAAACCACTTGCCTTATACCATTTAAAACAGCTACAAAACCACTTGCCTTATACTCATAAAACAGCTACAAAACCACTTGCCTTATACTCATAAAACAGCTACAAAACCACTTGCCTTATACTCATAAAACAGCTACAAAACCACTTGCCTTATACTCATAAAACAGCTACAAAACCACTTGCCTTATACTCATAAAACAGCTACAAAACCACTTGCCTTATACTCATAAAACAGCTACAAAACCACTTGCCTTATACTCATAAAACAGCTACAAAACCACTTGCCTTATACTCATAAAACAGCTACAAAACCACTTGCCTTATACTCATAAAACAGCTACAAAACCACTTGCCTTATACTCATAAAACAGCTACAAAACCACTTGCCTTATACTCATAAAACAGCTACAAAAACCACTGCCTTATACTCATAAAACAGCTACAAAACCACTTGCCTTATACTCATAAACAGCTACAAAACCACTTGCCTTATACTCATAAAACAGCTACAAAACCACTTGCCTTATACTCATAAAACAGCTACAAAACCACTTGCCTTATACTCATAAAACAGCTACAAAACCACTTGCCTTATACTCATAAAACAGCTACAAAACCACTTGCCTTATACTCATAAAACAGCTACAAAACCACTTGCCTTATACTCATAAAACAGCTACAAAACCACTTGCCTTATACTCATAAAACAGCTACAAAACCACTTGCCTTATACTCATAAAACAGCTACAAAACCACTTGCCTTAAACTCATAAAATTCTCTGAGTGAAGGAATGATATGCTTCAACTTGTCTTCCTTCTCAAGATTCTGAAACTTCTGTTTCTGTTCTTTATATGTCATAGCTTCTTTGTATGGCAGTTCCTTTTCCTCAGTAATCCAGATCTGTTGAGAAATTGGCTAAGTTAGTTTTCCCTACAATTATCATAATACTACTACTACTACTACTACTACTACTACTACTACTAATAAAGGTAAAAATTTTCTGGGAGGTGATGTTTGGCACCTCTTCTGGTCAGGACCAAATTATGAATGCACTCAAAAATCCCTTAACCCTTTTAGGGTTTCGGCTGTACTAGTACGGCTTACGTGCCAGTGTCCATGATGCACTAGTACGCATAAATTCTAGCGCCTTCAAATCTAGTGAGAGAAAGCTGGTAGGCCTACATATGAAAGAATGGGTCTATGTGGTCAGTGTGCACAGTATAAAAAAAAATCCTGCAGCACAATGCGTAATGAGAAAAAAACTTTGACTGTGTTTTTGGATTAAAACAACGACTTTGCACTGTATTTTCATATAGTATTTGTTGTTTTATTAGCTTTCCTGGTCTCATTGTATAGAATGGAAGACATTACAGAAATAGAGATGATTTTGACTGGTTTTACAATGAAAAGTACCTTGAAACTGAGCTCAAAGTAGCAGAAACTTTAGATTTTTACCGAAGTTCAAAAGTAAACAAATCATGCAAAGCGTCCAATACACGTCAACTGGTGAGAAATATTCTTTCACAAGTGCGCTGATATTATTTATACCATTTCTACACTAATGCAGTAGTCTGCATAACAGTAAATCTTATTTTTTGAGAGAATAAAAATTCAAGGTGGAAAGCAAAAGAAATGTAAGAGGGGCCTGGGGATGTGACTAATGAACAGAATAAATGTTATTTTAGTGCCAGGAATGTCTTTTATTCTGAACCCTATTTGGAAATTGGCATCTTTTGAAATTTGTGTGAAATAGGCAAAATTGCTAAATTCTGAACAATGTATTGGATAGTTAAAATCGGTAAATTGGTGGTTTCTTGTACTCATTCAATAGAAAAAATGGAGTTCTAGCAAAATAGTTATGATTTTTGTCGACTAGTACATTGGAATTGGCTGAAAATAGGGCTCAAAGAGGGCAAAAATTGCCAATGCATAAACATTGCTGAGACCGCTAATTTCGCGAGAGCATAATTCCGTAAGTTTTCATTCAAATTTCATACTTTTGGTGTCATTATGATTGGGAAAAGATTATCTTTTCATAAGAATTTTTTTTTTTTTTTTTTTTAAATTTGGGGGACCCTGAGAACAAGTCTGAGAGGGCCTGTGGACCCTGAAAGGGTTAACAACCAGACTAGTTTACATTGCCCACAGGATGGGTATGGGGTACCCATTAAACTATTAATTGGGCAGCTACAGATGACTGTGTGCTCATTGTTTACACTGCGGTTGGTGGTGATAAATTGATTCAATGCAATTTTTTCTATACTTATATTTAACCATAGCTATGGTGAAGCTGAAAGACTTTCCGCTGACAAACTAAACTGTCAGGTGTATTAATCAGACAGAACAATGCACCTTGGTGATGGAACAAGAGCTAATTAATGTATTTAATGCATGAACAATTACACAGGAAAAGATTAAAGCACTTTAAACAACTTTGTTTGTGTGAAATGTTGTAAAAGATTAGTGCTACAGTTATAAAAATAAAATTTATAAAATTTACTGCTCTAGGAGCAACATTTCATGACCTCTGTTGGTCAAGCAAAAATGGATAATCCAGCAAGGAAAAAATTGAAGCTATTCCTCCCATCCTGATTATTTCCTATTTTACAGGTACTTTGCGATCAAGAGCTTTCCAAAACTCCAGGTAAAATAATACCTGTATTAACAAGAGAATATAATAAAAAATTTTGTCCAGGAACCTTGTTCCCTCTAAATATACATGATGCATGAGAAATAGTTTCATAGAGGTAAAAGTACATGCGACAAATTGAACTGCTATGTGTAACTGTTGTGGGATCAGGCAAGGTAAAAATGTGAGGTCAGGCGAGGTGAACAGCTGAGGTGAGTTCAGGAGACAGCTCCTAGGTGATCCCACAACAGATCACTTGACCTGACCTCAGTGAAGTTCAGTTAATGTTGCAGTTTAAAAACTGTAGTGTAAAGCACCCTTCTGGCAAGACAGTGATGGAATGAATGATGGTGAAAGTTTTTCTTTTTCGGGCCACCCTGCCTTGGTGGGAATCGGCCAGTGTGATAATAAAATAATAAAAAATAATACTATTTTTTTTTTTTCAACAAGTCGGCTGTCTCCCACCGAGGCAGGGTGACCCAAAAAAAAGAAAGAAAATCCCCAAAAAGAAAATGCTTTCATCATCATTCAACACTTTCACCACACACATTATCACTGTTTTTGCAGAGGCGCTCAGAATACAACAGTTTAGAAGCATATACGTATAAAGATACACAACATAACCCTCCAAACTGCCAATATCCCAAACCCCTCCTTTAAAGTGCAGGCATTGTACTTCCCATTTCCAGGACTCAATGTAGCTGAAATTATGGTGACCATAACACTTGACAATATGTAACTGTACTATTACTACAAATAACTATCTTACCTTAAGTGGTGATCTAGGAAGGTCAACTGGACACTGCTTTCTCATTTTATTTCTGAAGGTAAAAAATGTTTCATTATAACACAACATTAATGTTATAAAAGCAGCAAGGCATAAAAAATCTAACAAATGCTTAAAGTGAATTTTATTTTTTTATTAACACATCGGCTGATTCCCACCAAGGCAGGGTGGCCCGAAAAAGAAACTTTCATCATCATTCACTCCATCACTGTCAAGCCAGAGGGGTGCTTTACACTACAGTTATAAAACTGCAACATTAACACCCCTCCTTCAGAGTGTAGACACTGTACTTCCCATCTCCAGGACTCTAGTCCAACCTGCCGGTTTCCCTGAATCCCTTCAAAAATGTTACTTTCTTCCCACTCCAACAGCATGTAAAGTATTAAAAGCAATTTGCTTCCATTCACTCCTATCAAATACACTCATGCATGCTTGCTGGAAGTCCAAGCCCCTTGTACACAAAATCTTAACCCTCTCCCTCCAATCTTTCCTAGGCCGACCCCTACCCCGCCTTCCCTCCACTACAGATTTATACACTGAGTTATTCTGTTTTGTTCCATTCTCTACATGGAGAAACCACCTCAACCCTCTGGATAATAGTTTTGGTAATCCAACACCTCCCAATTTCCAAGCTATGAATTTTCTGCACAATATTCCCACCACACAGCAAAGACATGACATCTCCACTGCCTCAAGCCTTCTCCTCGTTCCAACATTCATCACCCATGCTTCACACCCACATAGAAGTGTTGGTATAACTATTCTCGCTTGCATTCCCCTCTTTGCTTCCACCGACAGTTTTTTGTCTCCACAGACTCCTAAGTGCACCACTCACCCTTTTTCCCCTCATCAATTCTATGATTCACCTCATCCTTCATAGACCCATCTGCTGACAAGTCCACTCCTAAATATCTGAATATCTTCACCTCCTCCATACTCTCTCCCTCCAATCTGATATTAAGTCTTTTGTCACCTAATCTTTGTTATCCTCATCACCTTACTCTTTCCTATATTCACTTAAATTTTCTTTTACATACCCTACCAAATTCATCCACCAACCTCTGCAACTCTTCAGAATCTCCCAAAAGCAGTGTCATCAGCAAAGAGCAACTTTGACAACTCCCACTTTGTGTTTGATTCTTCATCTTTTAACTCCACACCTCTTGCCAAGGCCCTTGCAGTCACTTCTTACAACCCCATCTATAAATATGTTGAACAGCCACAGTGGCATCACACATCCTTGTCTAAGCAATACTTTTACTGGGAAACTCCCTCTCCTATATACTCTAACCTGAGCCTCACTATCCTCGTAAAAACTTCACCATTTTCAGTAAACTACCTCCTATACCATACACCTGCCGAATTGCTTCCCTATCCACCCTGTCATATGCCTTTTCCAAATCCATAAATGCAACAAAAACCTCTTTAGCATCATCTAAATACTGTTCACCTACGTTTCAATAAAACACTTGGTCTACACACCCACTACCTTCCTAAAGCCTCCTTGTTCATCTGCCATCCTACTCTGTCTTACTCTTAATTCTTTCAATAACTACCATACACTTTACCAGGTATACTCGACAGACTCATTCCCTATAATTTTTGCACTTAAGTGAATATCACAGGAACAAGAACTATTAAGTTTTATATAGGAAATAAGTCAAAGCTGAAGTTAACATTTACCTGCCATCTTATACGATAAAGAGAAAAAATAAATCAAAAGTATTTAATATACTTTACAATTCACATTAAAGTCAAAACAGTGGTACCTTACTGCTACAGGTTTAATTTTACTTTATTATCAGAACCCAGATGCTTCCTCTATATTAATCTGCTTCCTACTACTATTAATTTTTATTCTTTGAATCACTTAACACCAGCTGTCCCCCCACAGAGGTAGGAAGCCACCTGACACCAGCTGTCCCCCACAGAGGTACGACACCTGACACCAGCTGTCTCCCCACAGAGGTAGGAGGCCACCTGACACCAGCTGTCCCCTTTCAGAGATGTGGAAGCCACTTTACAAAAAAAAAAAAACACCTTCACTAGCACTCAATCACATTCTTGCCAGAGATGCACCAACATTACAGTTCAGATGCCCTTCCAAACTGCAACATCCCCACCTCTCCTTCAGAGTGCAGGCTCTACTTCCCACCTCCAGGATTCAAGTCGGGCTAATAGGTTTTTTTAAATTCCTTCATAAATGTTACCTTGCTCACACACCAACACATCACATAAAAACCATTTACCTCGATTCACTCCTAACACCACACACACACACACCACCACACCACACACACACACACACACACACATACATACACACACACACACACACACACCCTGGTGGATGTTCAAGCTCCTTGCATACAAGACTTCCTTTATCCTCAACCTCCAACTTCTTATAGGATGACCCCTACCCCTACCTTCCCTCCACTATAGATTGATTCACCCCTGCAGTCATACTTATTTTTTCTCAGTCCTCATTAACAGTGTCATTTTCCTGGTTATCTTGAAAAATGCCTTATTGTCTTCTTGAAGGAAAGGTCGGCTGACGTTACACCCGGATCCTTCACAAGTTCCTTTTATTCTAATTGGTGATCTTGTGTTTTAAACAGTGCTCCTTTTCTTAATTCAGGTTTTCCTTATCTAAGCATTTGGAACTTCACCATTGAAAGTTATTTTCCATTGTCCAGTGAATGACTGTTTATTTCTTGAAATTCTTCCATGTCTTCTACTGAGGTGCTTTCACGCATACAGTACAGCAGACGACCATAATTCACACACTTTACATTTATGAAAACTGCTAATAATGATTCCAGGGACTTATGGACTGAAAGAATTCTGGAAAAAAATAGGGTTGCATTCTTCAGACCTTTGAGAGACCTATAATTTTTTTGCATTTTCCACTCTGTGTTCAGCAATTCAGTAAAACAATCATATTGGTCTCAAAAATTTTATTCATATTTTATTCACTGCAAGTGATGAACCTTCTGTGATTAATGGTTCAATTCTACTGGTAGTTTTTAACTAGAATTTTGTATGTGCAAATATTTGTAGTTTCTTGCAATATCCTTGACAGTTTCTTGTTCCTCTTGTGCTTCTGTCTCCATCCATTCTCTTTGATCTTACATGCTCACAGATATCATACCCATGCATCTTAAAACTTTTCATACTATTCCTGAAACCTTCGCTAGTATGTCCTCTAAACAATCTTTAATACAGCCAGATTTATATACTCTCTATCAATTTTTTTTTCTTTCAACACACTGGCTATGTCGCACTGAGGCAGGGTGGCCGAAAAAGAAAAACAAAAGTTTCTTTAAATTTAGAAATTCTTTATCAACTTAACTTTCTCCAACGTTTCTAAACGATTAAACTATTTCAACTTCTCCATAGCACTCTAAATTTTATATTTCAAACCACTAAACTATCTTCTAAATTTTTAGACTCCATTGTCTGGAAAATATTCATGCCACACTTTTTTTAACATGCTGGCTGTCTCCCACCAAGGCAGGGTGACCCAAAAAAGAAACTCTTGCTATCATTCACATTATCACTGTCTTGCTAGAGGCATGCAGATATGACAGTTTAAATGTCACTCTAAACAGTAAATATCCCAAACCCCTTTCTTTAATCCTCAGACTGTCTGAAACTATATCGCAAAATTTTTGAGAACAAAAATTTTCTTAAGAAATGATAGAGAATCTTTTCCTGATGGTATTGACACCAAAAGTACAAAATTTGGTCAATAACTCAGAATTACGCTCCCGCAAAGTTAGCGGTCTCGGTGATATATACGCATTGGCGATTTCGCCAACTGAGCCCTGTTTTTGGCCAATTCTGTTGTTCCAGTTGACAAAGGTCATAGCTATTTCTTTAGAACTCCATTTTTTCTATCAGTTGAGTACAAGAAACTGCCCATTTACTGATTTGAACTACCCAATAAAGTGATCAGAAATTGGCAATTTGCCAATTTCATGCAAATTAAAAAAAGACTCCCATTTCAAAATAGTGCAGAATAAACAATGTAGACATTCTTGCACTAAAATAACATCCTCTGTTCATTAGTCACATTTGTAGGACCCTCTTATATCACTATTTTTTATATTTTGATTTTTTATTAAAAAAAATAAATTTACTATTATGCAGTCTATTACATTTTTGTAAAAATGGTATAAATAATATCAGTACACTAGTGAAAGAATATTAGACTCCCCAGTTGATGTGTATTGGACGTGTGGTGTGATTTGCTTACTCCCGAACATTGGTAAAAAAATCGAACACTTCCGCTACTTTAAGCTCAATTTCAAGGTCGTTTTCATCAAAACTAATCATCAACTCTATTTCTGTAATATGTTTTTCATTTTATCACACGAGACCATGAAAGTGAGAATACCATGATAAATACCATATGAAAATACACCTCAAAGTCGGTGCTTTAATAAAAAAAAGTCATTTTTTTTTCTCATTATGTACTGCATGCTGCAATATTTTTTTGAGGTGCACACTGAACACAGAGACCCATTCTCTCACATGTGGGCCTACCAGCTTTCTCGGTTTGAAGCCGCTAGAATTTGTGTGTATTAATATGCCTGAAACAGTGGCATGTAAGATGAATATGTACGACCAAAACAGTCAAAGAGTTAAGAGTGCAGGTGTCGCATGTCCTGCCTCCAGGACTCGAGTCCAGTTAACAGGTTTCCATGAATCTGTTCACAAAATACTGACTTCATATAGGAACCACTACTCTAGCCCCCTACTTACGAAACTTGAAAGACATGCTTCAACCCCCTTTTCCCCCCCACCCACAAATGTTTGGCACTATACTGTACTTTTGTAACAGATTATGATACTTACCTTTAAAGATTTCCCAAGGAAAATTTTGCCCCTCCTCTGCGAGCTCCTCTTGTATGGCTTTCTATACACTTCTTTTTTTTTCCCTAAAGGCCCAAATATTTCCCAAAGCTTTAGCCGATTTACAAAACCATTCCCCTATAAAAAAAATTCGAATTAAAATAAAAAAGCAAAAAATCAGAGAAAGCAAAATACAAATAGACTACAAAAAAAAAATTTTTTAAATACGGTCCATTCCAAGGTAGAGTATACCTGGAGGGTTTTTTAGGGCAATACCCACACAGCCCAGCCCATGATACCCTCAGTCTTTTCCCACCGGGGCGGGTGACAAAAAAAAAAAAAACTGTCACCAAATTTCAATACTTTCACCATCTTTCCATAATCACCATTGCAGAGGCACTCTGTACAACGTTTAGATGTTTCCCAAAACAGCCAATACCCAAAAACCCCCTTTTAAAAGTGAAGCATTGTACTTTCCACCTCCAGAATTCAAGTCGGGTTAAACTGTTTCCCGAATCCCTTTACAAAATGTTTTCCTGCTCGCACACCAACAGTGCATCAGGTCCCACAAACAAATTTAAACTCCATTTACTCCTAACTCACTCAGACTTTAACCCCTACATTTTTGAAAAACAAAATTTCCCCCCCACGTGCATGTTGGCAAAGCAAAATCAACTTTGTGTTTAGTTTAAAACACACCTTATGGATGGGTTTTGTGGGTTTAAATTGCTCGATTCTTGGAATTTTAAATACAGAAAACGATTTTTTTTACAACAGGAAGTAGCTTAATTCAGCTCAAATAGGAGAATTTAAATTTTTGGGGGTTTCTCCGAGGGACAGGTAAGGCCCCTTTACACCTTCCCAGTCCGATTCAAATACTATTGGGATGCGGGAAATATGATCAAAGACTACAGTTTGGCTTTTCCCCCCATCATGCACTGCAGGGGGCAGATTTTTTTTTTATACCTGCACTCACGCAGGTTCATTTTCTTATGTATGGGTTCAACTTTACCATTCAAAGCTTATGTGAGCTGAGCTCAACCACAGACCAACGTAAGCAACTCTGGCATCAATAACATATATACGCAACACAGTGAAAGGGTTAAATTGAATTTTTTAATTTTGTGCAAAATTGGCTGATTTACTGACTTCTGGGGCATTTATAAATGGTTCTAATATTGAATGAGTGGGTTCTTGTGCTCAGTCGATAGAACGGAAGAAAAGGGATCAAGTAAGAAATAACACAGCTAAAAACAGAACTCAAAGTGGGCAAAAAATCACAATGTATAAATTCCACCCAGACTGCAACCCCTTCACCAGCATACTTCCAAAAATTTTTCCAAATCAAATTTCGTGTTTTTGGCTCATTATGTTCAAAAGAAGATTCTAGGGCCAAAGAGCAACCAGGTTGTGATCGATAAGTGGGGCAGCAGGCCTCCAGCAGCAACAGCCTGGTTGACCAGGCAAGCACCAGATGAGCCTCACCCAAGGCTGGGCTCCGATAATGAAACACTAAACTCTTGAAAGGTATATACCATTGCAGGAGAAAAAAAAACTTGGAAAATGCCCCCACCGAGCTGTTTAAATTTTTGGTGCTTCACACAATGTAGGGGTTCAATCTTAAATGTGTTGGGTTTAATGTTTTACTTAACTTTTATGAAGCCTCACCGTGGGCAAAACAAAATAAGAGCTCTCTTTACTTAAAGTGACCTTCAATTGTCCCTTACACCACCATCTATCATTTTTTAAGCAAATAAAGAACTATTATAATAAAAAAAGTGCTAATGATAAAGCAGCAAAAAAATTGGACAATGAAAAAAATGGTAGCCGACTCCATATACATGTTTAAAAGTTGATAAGACAGCCTTTTTCCAATGTCATTTAAAACTAAGCAGACTGAGACCTTAAATTCCCCCTTGTAAATCAAATATGTTTACAGAAATAATGAACTCAGGTCTTGGGAAAACTTACCCCATTGGTGAATTGCTTCTTATGACTTCTATCTGAATTGTCTCTCATGAAACGATGAAAAAGGTAACAAGACTTTCCTCTTCTTTAAGTCGAGTTCTGTCATGTTTTTCTGTAACCTCATCCAAAACCATGGCGAGTGTCCTAACAAAAATAAATAAGCATTTGACAGGAACTGAGCAGCAAAGGGATTATAGGGCATGGGAAAGCACTAAACCGTAAGGGGTTACAATGCCTGGGGTGAGGGAAGCAATTTCAATGTAGGGTATCCCAAATTTTTGAAATCAAGATCCCTTAAATAGTATCAAAGTACCACTCATCATGGACTTCATGAATACAAAACTGCTCTCATTGAACATTGAAGCAATCATTGAACATTGAAGCAATCATTGAACATTGAAGCAATCATTGAACATTGAAGCAATCATTGAACAATCATTCTAGGTAGCATGCCCTAGCCAGAGCACCAAGTACTGTGTTTGTAAACTAAACTGCAAACAACCCCTAATGTGAGAGAAACCTTAAAGCAACATTTCAGCCAGTAGTGGACAGCAGCTAGGGCAGTGAAACATGAGAAGTTTCTTTTCCAAATTGTGGCTTATTTGCTATGTTATGAAGGCTTAAAAAAAAAAAAAAAAAGTATTTACAATATTCAGTTGAACATCTCACTCACTTCACCGATTTAATCCCTGTTAAAATTTCTCCAAAATGACTTTTACAGTCACCAGCTGTAAAATTCCCAAATGCCGCTTTTTCCCAATCGATGTCTTTGAGTCTTGTGCTGTAACTCTTTTTATCCTTCTGGGGTAATTGTGCCTTCATGTTATTTAACCCTTTGACTGTTTTCGACGTATAAATACGTCTTACGAGCCAATGTTTCTGACGTATATATACTCAATAATTCTGGCGGCTTCAAATCAAGTGGGAGAAAGCTGGTAGGCCCACATGTGAGAGAATGGGTCTGTGTGGTCAGTGTGCACCACATAAAAAAAATCCTGCAGCACACATTGCGTAATGAGAAAAAAAAAAACTGATCGTTTTTTTGGAATAAAACGCCGACTTTGAGGTGTATTTTCGTATAGTATTTATCGTTGTATTCGCGTTTTCATGGTCTTAGGTGATAAAATGGAAAACATATTACAGAAATAGAGATGATTTTCCTTACTTTTATGATGAAAACGACCTTGAAACTGAGCTCAAAGTAGCGGAAATGTTCGATTTTTACCAATGTTCAAGAGTAAATAAATCACACCACACGTCCAATACACGTCAACTGGGGAGTCTAATATTCTTTCACTAGTGCACTGATATTATTTATACCATTTTTACAATAATGCAGTCGTCTGCATAACAGTAAATTTTGTATTTTTTTGTATGAATAAAAAATCAAAATAGAAAGCAATAATAATATAAGAGGGGCCTAGAGATGTGACTAATGAACAGAGCATATGTTATTTTAGTGCCACGAATGTCTAACTTGTTTATTCTGGACCCTATTTTGAAATTGGCATCTTTTTTATTTTGCGTGAAATTGGCCAAATTGCCAATTTCTGACCACCATATTGGGTAGTCCAAATTAGTAAATGGGAGGTTTCTTTTACTCAGCTGATAGATAAAATGGAGTTCTAAAGAAATAGCTATGAGTTTGGTCAACTGGAATTTGTATTGATAAAGCTACTGGATGGTGAAAAGTCTACAATGAAGATACCCAGATGTTGCACGTCTTAACTTCATCTTGTCGGTATTGTATACCATTCTTGTACAACTCTTATATGGGTGTGAAGCTTGGGTTTAAATGCTGCAGTCAGGAGGCAGTTGGAGGCAGTGGAGATGTCCTCTCTAAGGGCAATGTGTGGTGTAAATATGCAGAAAATTTGGAGTGTGGAAATTAGGAGAAGGTGTGAAGTTAATAAAAGTATTAGTCAGAGGGCTGAAGAGGGGTTGTTGAGGTGGTTTGGTCATTTAGAGAGAATGGATGAAAGTAGAATAACTTGGAGAGCATATAAATCCGTAGGGCAAGGAAGGTGGGGTAGGGGTTGTCCTCGGAAAGGTTGGAGGGAGGGGGTAAAGGAGGTTTTGTGGGTGAGAGGCTTGGACTTCCAGCAAGCGTGCTTGAGCATGTTAGATAGGAGTGAATGGAGATGAATGGTATTTGGGACCTGACAAGCTGTTGGAGTGTGAGCAGGGTAATATTTAGTGAAGGGATTCGGGGAAACTGGTTATTTTATATAGCCAGACTAGCCCTGGAAATGGGAAGTACAATGTCTGCAATTTAAAGGAGGGGTTTTGGATATGGCAGTTTGGAGGAATATGTTGTGCATCTTTGTATGTACATACTTTAAACTGTTGTATTCTGAGCACCTCTGCAAAAACAGTGAATATGTGTGTGTGTGAGGTGAAAGTGTTGAATAATGAAAGTATTTTCTTTTTGGCGATTTTCTTTTTGGGACACCCTGCCTTGGTGGGAGACGGCCGACTTGTTTAAAAAAACAGTAATGTGTATACTGTATATGTATTTTTTAGGCATAACTACTGCTCAGTGTAAACATGTTCTCAGGCTTTTACATGCATCTGAGAGAAAAAAAAAAGGTGTTTCACTTTACAGCAGTAGCCTGGAATCTAAACCTACTGTATAAGCAAGGCCCTTCTGTAATGGGCTACACAAATGTTATAGCCGAGACCTTTTTCTTAATCCATAATCGAGTATTATAAACTGGCAGTACTCACCATCTTTTCTTTACATTCTTCAGGTTTTATAAATCCAGCATTTTCTTCTTGTACCTCATTTTCTAACCTGTGTTTCTTCTTTTTCTTCGTCTTTTCTTTTACCGCTGTTTCCATTATCTGGTTCTCTGCTTCAACATCCTCTTGGTTGTCCATGCTTAAGTTAGTCGTCTCCCAGTTTTCTTCATGCTTCCTTTTCTTCTTTTCTTCTTTTTTGGCAATACTGAAAATAAAATTTGCATGAAAGTGTAGAAATTGTACATTGCTTCTTAAAAGTAAATTCTCAAAATTGCTACACAACAGAATCTCTATTAAGAGATTATAAAAAGAACTATTTGGATAATACATTTTAATCCCTAAAAAGGCTATGCAACATGGGGGGGTAATGATACCGATGCTTTGTTAAATAATTTGCTATCATTTATTTTCAACAGCATTGTGAAATTAAGAGTTATTCAGAAAAACTTAATTTTTAACTGCTTTGAGGGTGGGTTCCAGTGTTCTATGGCATTGAAGTCCAGGTTTGTCCCGTAGTTCTACGCCATGAGTTTAGCTCACTCAGATGAGCAGCAAGTAGTAAATTTGGGCCTAGGTATGAGAGAATGGGTCTATGTAATAAGTGTGCACCATACTAAAAAATCCTGCAGCAAGCACTGCACTTTGGGGAAAAAATTTTTTTTGGTTTAAAGCAGTGATTTTGCAATATATTTTCATGTGGTTTTTATGGCTGTATTATCAGTTTCTTGGCCTCATTTGATAGAATGGAAAAAATTATAGAAACATGATTCTGATCAGTTTCAAGACTAAAAGAAGCTTGAAATTGAGGTAAAAATAGCAGAATGTTCTATGTTTGCTGATGTCCAAGAGTACACAAATGACATCATTTGTCCACTGTGTCCATCTGTCCAGTCTAATATGCTTTTAGGATTGCACTGACATTACTTATACAGTTATTACAATAATGCGCTAATCTAACAGCAAATTTTCTATTTTGTGTGAATAAAAACTCTAAATGGAATTCACATGTACTATCAGAGAGGCCTCTGGGGACCTAACTAATGAAGAGGAAATGTTATTTTAGTGCTAGGAATGTTTGCAATGTTTATTCTGGACCCCTTTTTAAAATTGGTATTTCTTGAAATTTTTGTGAAATTTGCCAAGTAACTATTGCATAGTTTAAATAGTTGAATGGGTGGTTTCTTATACAGTTGTTGGAATGGAAGGCATTCTAGCAAAACAGTTAAGAATCTGATAGACTGGAATATTGTAATTGGCCCAAAAAATGGACTCGAGTGAGCAAAACTGCCACTGTGCAAGTGTCGCCGAAACAGCAAAATTTGCAAAAGGCATAATTTTGTCAGTTTTCCATCAAATTTGGCACTGTTTTATTATCTTCAGAAAACAATTCACCATTTCACAAGAAAGTACTTTTTCTTAAATTTTTCCAACTATGAGAGCAAGTTTGACCACAGAGCTCCTGATCCCTGAAAGGGTTAAAAAAGAATCATTTTGCTCCGACTTCTCTTATGCACGACCACCATATTAAGGGTCACACAGCACCTTGGTGATGGCAGACATTAAATTCCAAGAAAGGGAGGGTATTTTAATTTCTTGAATCAACAGTGTTTCACTGGTATCAAGACACTACCTCTTTAAGTGATCTGCACTTACAAAGTGGGCATTTAGGAACTAATTAAAAATTTTACAGCAGACTAATTGGCAATGCAAACAATCTATAAACCAGTATGATGGTTTTTTATCAAACCTTTATATTTAACAGTACCGTATCAAAACAAGAATGGAGGAACACTGCAGAAGGCCTACTGGCCCATGCAAGGCAGGTCCTTATCAAAACGTCCTCTACCCAAAGCTACCCAAGAATTAACTCTCGTACCCAATGACACCAGTTAAACCCAGCCCCTCCCACTCATATATTTGTCCAATCTTTTTAACCCTGAAACGGTTTAAATGTATATTCATTTTTTCAACATCTGAAAGCATATAAAAAAATGTAGATTTTTTTGGTTTTACATTTGAAAACGTGTAAAAAGTTTTAATCTACATTTTTGTTATATTTGGAAGTATGTAAAAAAAAGTAGATCTACTTTTGTAGCACTATGAATTTGAACTTTGATCTGTTTCGAGCATTTAAGGGTTAAAGCTACCCAAGGGCTTAGCTTGTATCACCCTACTGGGAAGATTGCTCTACACATCCATGACTGTTAGAGAACCAGTACTTACATATGTCCTTTCTAAATCTAAATTTATCCAACTTTAGGCTAACATTACTTTGATTTATCTCAAGAAGTATTAGTAACAGAAGTCCAAAAGTTATTTTACAGCTCTATACTTCACTAGTGAGGCCTCATGATATAGGACTTCAAAATTCACATAAAATATTTTTTGCTGCTTCTAAATAAAATCTACTTACACTCCTCAGGTTCTTCAGGTTGTAGGTTTTCATAGGTTGTGTATTCTGATTCTTCAACTTCCTTCACCTTTTTCTTTTTCTTCTTTTCTGAAATAAATGTATGAAATCTTCATTGCAGCCGATTATAACGTTGAACAACTAACATACAGGTGCTCCTCGACTCGCGTTGGTTTGATTTACAATACTTTGGCTTTATGATGGTTCAAAAGCAATTAATTACTTTGGAGATGAAGCACAAGATAGTTACCCAGCACAAAGTTTGTAACTTATTCATTTATTTACTTTCAATAAAGTATTTATAGTTACAGTAATTATTTATTTACTTATTCAATGACAGTTGTTTAGCATATACTCATATTAGACTCACGATATTTTTTATTTATTTTTTTTTTAACATATTGGCCGTCTCCCACCAAGGTATTGAGGCCCAAAAAAATAAAAGCTTTCATCACTCCATCACTGTCTTGCCAGAGGTGTGCTTACACTACAGTTATAAAACTGCAACATTAACATCCCTCCTGAGTGCAAACACTCTACTGTATTTCCCCAATCTCCAGGACTGGAGTCCAGGCTGCTATTTTCCCCTGAATCCCTTCATAAATGTTACCTTGCTCACATTTAACACCATGAGGGTTAAGGGTGAAATCTGTCAAACATCTGCCAGTATATTTGTCTGCTTGAATATCTTAATATGCCTTCAAAATAATTTTGAGCAGACAGCTCTTCTGCATATTCCTTCAGATTCCAGTTTGGAGTAATACTGCCTATTCATTATTGCATAATCATTCAGCAGTAAGAAAATGATTCCAAGAATAACTGAACTGCTTAACTGCAATACCTAAATATTACTGTAGGCCAACCTGGAGAAGTCTTGAAACAATATCAGAAAACAGGAGAGAAATGGAATAAAATATTGACTATACTGCTTCCAACTCTAACAATTATGTAACTGTATTATTGTAAGTGCTTTTGCAAGTATTTTTGGGGGTCTGAAACGGACTAATGTAATTTACATTCCTTATGGGAACAAATTAATAATCATTCAGCAGTAAGAAAATGATTCCCAGAATGACTGAACTGCTTAACTGCAATACCTAAATATTACTGTAGGCCAACCTGGAGAAGTCTTGAAACAATATCAGAAAACAGGAGAGAAATGGAATAAAATATTGACTACATGGCAAGATAAATGTATTAATGGAATTCTTTATTGACAATACAATAAAGGATTACAGTGGTACCCCAAGTTTCATACTGCTTCCAACTCTAACAATTATGTAAGTGTATTATTGTAAGTGCTTTTGCAAGTATTTTTGGGGGTCTGAAATGGACTAATGTAATTTACATTCCTTATGGGAACAAATTCGTTTGGTAATGGCACTTTAAAACTGTTCTGGAACGAATTATGTACGAAACTCGGGGTACCACTATTTATTATATTATGTTAAGAGTGCATGGTATTCCTCTGATGGATAAACTTACCTTCAAATGTCTAACAGGGAGTTACTGAGGCTCACTGTCCACTTGAGAAAGAAACTTTACCATTATTTTTGGCTTCAACACAATTTCAGTTCGTAAAGTTAATAAAAAATTATCTTAAGTACTTTAACAGTTATCCTAGGGTAGTTAATAAACATTATCTTAAGTACTTTAACAGGGTTATCCTAGGGTAGTTAATAAACATTATCTTAGTACTTTTAACAGGTTATCCTAGGTAGTTAATAAACATTATCTTAAGTACTTTAACAGGTTATCCTAGGGTAGTTAATAAACATTTATTAAGTACTTTTAAAAGGTTATCCTAGGGGGAGTTAATAAACATTTTCTTAAGTACTTTAACAGGTTATCCTAGGGTAGTTAATAAACATTATCTTAAGTACTTTAACAAGTTATCCTAGGGTAGTTAATAAACATTATCTTAAGTACTTTAACAGGTTATCCTAGGGTAGTTAATAAACATTATCTTAAAATACTTAACAGGGTTTTCCTAGGGTTTGTTAATAACATTATCTTAAGTACTTTAACAGGTTATCCTAGGGTAGTTAATAAACATTATCTTAAGTACTTTAACAAGTTATCCTAGGGTAATTTCTACAAAATGTACTAGAAAAAAGTACTGTTAAAAGTTAAATTATTTAAGACTCAAGGTAGTGAGACCTGACAGAAAATACTTTCACTGACTCCTTCACTGGTACCCAGGACTCCTTCACTGGTACCCAGGACTCCTTCACTGGTACCCAGGACTCCTTCACTGGTACCCAGGACTCCTTCACTGGTACCCAGGACTCCTTCACTGGTACCCAGGACTCCTTCACTGGTACCCAGGACTCCTTCACTGGTACCCAGAAGGACATAGATATAGTTGAAACAACTGCAAACTGCAACATAAATCTTCAGACAATGCACTTCTCACCTAAATAAAACAGTATTTCTATGCAGTTAATACAAGTATAATACAAGTATAATAAGTCTTGCAAACAATGGCAAGTCTAAAATGCTTTACATTGCCATTAAGACACTAGCTGATGTATTTCCTTAGTGTATGAGTGTATGAGAGTGTATGAGAGTGTATGAGAGTGTATGAAAGTGTATAAGAGTGTATAAGAGTGTATAAGAGTGTATAAGAGTGTATGAGTGTGTATGAGTGTGTATGAGTGTGTATGAGTGTATGAGTGTATGAGTGTGTATGAGAGTGTATAAGAGTGTATGAGTGTGTATGAGTGTGTATGAGTGTGTATGAGTGTATGAGTGTGTATGAGAGTGTATAAGAGTGTATGAGTGTGTATGAGTGTGTATGAGTGTATGAGTGTGTATGAGTGTATAAGAGTGTATGAGTGTGTATGAGTGTGTATGAGTGTATGAGAGTGAGTGTATGAGAGTGTATGAGTGTATGAGAGTGTATGAGTGTATGAGAGTGTATGAGAGTGTATGAGAGTGTATGAGAGTGTAAGTGGCCTGGTGGCTAACCCTCCCGGGTTAAAAATCCCAACTAAATGTTAAGTCCATTTGTTTCACCTACAACAACAACCTTCACAAACAACTACAATGGGACATTATTCCACTCTGGCTGTTTTTGCCAGGGATTTAGCTAAGCTAAGCTACATACATGTGATAATTTATGTATATTTGTACCAGAATAACAAACTTACATCGCCAGGGAGTCTAAAAGTGAAGTTTGATCCGAGGAAGCTGAGGAAGGTAAATTATTATTACAGTTATTACATAAAGTTTAGATGTGAAGTTTGATCCGAGGAAGCTGAGGAAGGTAAATTATTCTTACGGTTATTACATAAAGCTTAGATGTGAAGTTTGATCCGAGGAAGCTGAGGAAGGTAAATTATTCTTACAGTTATTACATAAAGTTTAGTAAGTAAGTAAGTAAGTAAGTAAGTAAGTAAGTAAATTATTCTTACAGTTATTACATAAAGTTTAGATGTGAAGTTAGTTAAGAGGAACACTAATAATGTTGACAAACTACTTTACCACCTCCAAACATTACTGTTTGAACTCTTACCAACTACTGAAGTTAACAAATTAACTTACCAACTTCTGAAGTTAATAAATTAACTTACCAACTTCTGAAGTTAATAAATTAACTTACCAACTACTGAAGTTAATAAATTAACTTACCAACTACTGAAGTTAATAAATTAACTTACCAACTTCTGAAGTTAATAAATTAACTTACCAACTACTGAAGTTAATAAATTAACTTACCAACTTCTGAAGTTAATAAATTAACTTACCAACTACTGAAGTAATAAATTAACTACCAACTACTGAAGTTAATAAATTAACTTACCAACTACTGAAGTTAATAAATTAACTTACCAACTACTGAAGTTAATAAATTAACTTACCAACTACTGAAGTTAATAAATTAACTTACCAACTACTGAAGTTAATAAATTAACTTACCAACTACTGAAGTTAATAAATTAACTTACCAAACTACTGAAGTTAATAAATTAACTTACCAACTACTGAAGTTAATAAATTATACTAACCAACTACTGAAGTTAATAAATTAACTTACCAACTACTGAAGTTAATAAATTAACTTACCAACTACTGAAGTTAATAAATTAACTTACCAACTACTGAAGTTAATAAATTAACTTACCAACTACTGAAGTTAATAAATTAACTTACCAACTACTGAAGTTAATAAATTAACTTACCAACTACTGAAGTTAATAAATTAACTTACCAACTACTGAAGTTAATAAATTAACTTACCAACTACTGAAGTTAATAAATTAACTTACCAACTACTGAAGTTAATAAATTAACTTACCAACTTCTGAAGTTAATAAATTAACTTACCAACTTCTGAAGTTAATAAATTAACTTACCAACTACTGAAGTTAATAAATTAACTTACCAACTACTGAAGTTAATAAATTAACTTACCAACTACTGAAGTTAATAAATTAACTACCAACTTCTGAAGTTAATAAATTAACTTACCAACTTCTGAAGTTAATAAATTAACTTACCAACTTCTGAAGTTAATAAATTAACTTACCAAACTTCTGAAGTTAATAAATTAACTTACCAACTACTGAAGTTAATAAATTAACTTACCAACTACTGAAGTTAATAAATTAAACTTACCAACTACTGAAGTTAATAAATTAACTTACCAATTCTGAAGTTAATAAATTAACTTACCAACTACTGAAGTTAATAAATTAACTTACCAACTTCTGAAGTTAATAAATTAACTTACCAACTACTGAAGTTAATAAATTAACTTACCAACTACTGAAGTTAATAAATTAAACTTACCAACTACTGAAGTTAATAAATTAACTTACCAACTACTGAAGTTAATAAATTAACTTACCAACTACTGAAGTTAATAAATTAACTTACCAACTACTGAAGTTAATAAATTAACTTACCAACTACTGAAGTTAATAAATTAACTTACCAACTACTGAAGTTAATAAATTAACTTACCAACTACTGAAGTTAATAAATTAACTTACCAACTAACTGAAGTTAACAAATTAACTTACCAACTTCTGAAGTTAATAAATTAACTTACCAACTACTGAAGTTAATAAATTAACTTACCAACTACTGAAGTTAATAAATTAACTTACCAACTACTGAAGTTAATAAATTAACTTACAACTACTGAAGTTAATAAATTAACTTACCAATACTGAAGTTAATAATTAACTTACCAACTTCTGAAGTTATAAATTAACTTACCAACTACTGAAGTTAATAAATTAACTTACCAACTACTGAAGTTAATAAAATTAACTTACCAACACTGAAGTTAATAAATTAACTTACCAACTACTGAAGTTAATAAATTAACTTACCAACTTCTGAAGTTAATAAATTAACTTACCAACTACTGAAGTTAATAAATTAACTTACCAACTACTGAAGTTAATAAATTAACTTACCAACTACTGAAGTTAATAAATTAACTTACCAACTTCTGAAGTTAATAAATTAACTTACCAACTACTGAAGTTAATAAATTAACTTACAACTACTGAGTTAATAAATTAACTTACCACCTCTTGAAGTTAATAAATTAACTTACCAACTACTGAAGTTAATAAATTAACTTACCAACTACTGAAGTTAATAAATTAACTTACCAACTACTGAAGTTAATAAATTAACTTACCAACTACTGAAGTTAATAAATTAACTTACCAACTACTGAAGTTAATAAATTAACATTGACCTCATCGCTTTATTGCCGTGAGGTTGTGCTGCGCACACGCTCCTAGTTGAGAGGCCTTCCTGCGCAGATTGATTTTCACAAGATGGCGCAGACTGTCAGAAGGCGCGTCAACACTGTGTGCTTTGATTTAGTGCGGGGTGTAATTACGCCTCAGTCCGCACAGGTGCTTCTACCTTTGATTATTCGCGACACATACGGCATTGCTGATCAAGATTTGTATGGAGTATCGCTCAACGGGGCTTACCGAATATTCGTTAAGCTACGATCGACGGCAGTGTATGAGCGCCTGGTGGAGCAGTATGAAGATGGCTGTGTGGAACGTAAACTCGGCAATACGAGTTCGTTTAATTGACGTGTCGCGACACTACACTTGGGTGAAGGTACGCAACGTGCCTTTCGAAGCTGACGAGGCAGATATACGGAACGTTTTTGAACGCTATGGTACTGTGCATCTGGCAATGGCAGGTACCTGGGTGGATGGGGCGTACGCCGCTGGCCGGAGGGTACGTTCAACTAAAGATGACGCTGAGGCATCCCATCCCGTCGTTTGTCATCCTGGACGACTTTAGGACGCAAGTGATGGTGTATTACGCAGGGCAGCGCAAGACCTGCAGGCTATGTGGTGCTTATGACCATATGGCAGCACAGTGTGAGAGGCAGCAGCAACGACAGGTTGCAGACAGAAGGACGGAGCGAGGGCCTGACCCGAAGGCAGGGCCTGCCAGCAGGACGCCTGTAAAGGGCCATAGTTCGTCTTGGAGTGAGGAGGTGGAGAGAGAGTTCCCGACGGTGGGGTCGAGCCCATCGATGCCTGTAGAATCTACAGTCTCCGCTTTGGTGGAAGGGGAGACCAAGTTGAGTGGAGGAGAACGAGCAGAGGATGTGGCTCTGGAGCAGTTGACGAAAAGTTTTGGAGACGAAGAGAGCTGGAGATGATGTACAATCGGTGGTGGGACCTGAGGAGAGTGAGGACGAGAGGAAGAGACAAGCCAGCTGACTGCAGGTGCCTCTTCTACGGGAATGGTGACCGTGGTCGAGGTGGCGGCGGAGGTTGCATTGTGAGGCATCCCCCGACCAGACCATGGATGCAGAGAGTGTTCGGCGGAAGAGGGCGGCAACGCACTCTGATTCCGATGATGTCTTGACCCCGGCGCAAAGACCGGGGAAGAAACCGTGGCGTGATGTGGTGAGTGGAGGCGCCACAGGTGGTGTCCGGTCAGGTGTTCGACCGGGGAGGGAATAGAGCTCACTGTGGTGAGCATGGTGGGAAAATAGGAAGGCTGGTGGACGTGTCTATGAAAGGAGTTACAGGGCAGCGTGTAAACCCTTTAATAAGGTTTCAGGTGTATGACTGTGAATGTAAATGGGTTGTGTAGAATGTGAAGCGTTTGTGGCTCCAGGGGTTCTGAGGCGTCCATGCCATAGATTATTGTATTCATGCAGGAGCAAACTTTAGGCGGGTCGGGATTTGAATGTGGAACGGATATCGTGTGTTTGTGGCATATTCGGACCGTTGAAAGGTGGGGTTGGAATTCTGATCGGGAGACAAGCCCGTTGTTGTAATTCGATGTGAGGGAGGGAGGAGGGTAGGGTACTCCGGGTAGATGGATGGTGGAGAGGTGAGCGACTGGCAGTGGTTTGTGTGTAATGCGCCGGCGAGCGTGATGTACGGGTGAAGAATGAATTTGTGCGTGATGTTTTGTTTATTATTTGAGATCTCTTCCCTCGTAACAATCATGGGCGGTGATTGGAATTGTATATACGTAGAAAGGATGTGGAGCCACGGGGGGCAGGGGTTTTTGGTTAGCCTAAGGGATCTTTTGCTGGCGTGGGTTAAGGGATGTTATTGGAGGTGGGGACCTAATGGTTGAGCATACGTTTCATAGACAGGGATACGCGGCCAGGCTCGATAGGTTATATGTGACGAGAAGTGTGCGAGTGATGTGTGTGCGTACGGTGGAAGCTGTTTACACGGATCATAGAGCTGTTTATACGGACTTGACTTGGGCCAGCTTACCTAGAGGTATCCAGGGTATTGGAAGTTAAATGTGAGACTTCTTGGGGTGGAGGAGGCGGGGTTAGATTTTAGGACAATGTGGGAGAATTTGTGTGGGAGAGGGTAGGGATGTGGGTGACTGCTGGGTGGTGGGATGGGTAGCTAAGGAGAGGATCCGGCAGTTTTATGTGCGATGGGGAAAGTACCAGGGTTGGATGACGTACGGGTTGCAGCAGTATTTCGAGGGTAGGTTGCAAAGTTGTTATGAGAGAGGGCGTGCAGGCAGGGCAGTATCCCATGGAGGAATCGAGTTGTTAAAAGGAAGGATTCGTGATTTGCAGAATGATAGATTTGATGCGGTGAGAGTGCAGGGTGGAATTGAAGAGGCGGTGTGGGGTGACCGACCATCGGCCTGTGTGTTAAGGGGACAGAGGCAGCGACGTATGGCTATGGAAATTGATAGGCTGGTGGTACACGAGGACTTAGGTGGATATAGGGCGGGACATGATTAGAACAACGGAGGCAATGAGTGATTACGTTGATAGGTGGTTTGGAAAAAATTTACTGAGTAGTGGGTGATGGGGAGGCTTTCGGGAGGTTGGGGAGAATGTATCTTGTGTGCTAAGTAGCAGTGATCGCATGGCGTTGGGGGGGGATATTGAAGAAGGGAGTGTGGAGGGCTTTGGAGGGGAATGGCACGTGGTAAGGCTCCAGGTCTGGATGGCTGCCCTGCGAGTTTTATAGTGAGCCATTGAATGTGTTGAAGTCCTTCTTAGTAGACTAATGAATACGATGAAAAGGGAGGGGAGGATGGGCAGGTTTGCAAGGAACTGCGGTGTGGTTTTTAGTGCCAAAAGGTAAGAAACAGGACACGGTGCGGGACTTTAGGATAATATCATTGCTGTGTGCTGATTATAAGATTTTTGCAAAAATTTTATAGAATAGGATGAAGTGTGTGGTGGATAGAGTGGTTGCGAGAGGACAATATGGTGTGTCTGGGAGGACGATGTATGACGGGCATAGTATTATAAAGAATTTTGTGGAAGGGTCGGGAGGGGAGCAGGGGGGGGGTGTCTTAGCGTTAGATTGGCAGGCGGCGTATGATAGTGTAGAAACGTGAGGTGTTGTGGTATATATTAAGGAGGAGCAGGTTTTGGGAGGAGGTGGTACGTTGGGCAGAGACATTGTATACAGGTGTGGGAGTGTGTGTACAAGTAAAATGGGAAATTGGGGAAGTGGGTATCCATGGGTCGGGTATTAGGCAGGGTTGTCCCCCTGTCTCAATTGTTGTTTTGCCTGTTTAACAGACCCTTTCTATAGAAAGGTGGAAGCGTGTATGGAGGTGGATTGGGGAGTAGGAAGTGGAGTGCAGGGAATAATAGGGTATGTGGATGACACGACAATACTCGTGCGAACGCAGAGGAGTTTACGTGCGGTTGGAGATGTTATTGATAATTTCGCGGGGGTTACCGGGTTAAGAGTTAATGTGGAAAAATCAAAATACTGGTCTTAGGAGATTGGGTGGGAAGAGAGAGTTGGGGAAGGAATGTACGTTGGAATATGGTGGACAGGATAAAAGTGTGTGGAATAGTGTATATGCGTAGTGCGAGAGAGGCGAGGATGGTTAATTCTGGACTTGTTTGTGGATCGATGTGGTGGGGCGATTGGATGGGTTGAGACCAACTCATTTGACAGTACATCAGCGTGCGATTGTTGTGAATGTGTTGTTATACAGTAAAGTCTGGCACGTGGCTGCGGTATATCCGTTAGCAGGTCCGGATGTTACGAGGCTGTTAAAGAGGGTTTTCCATTTCTTTGGGTTCCGGGTAGTGAATGGTTTGAGTAGGAGTGTGGTTACTTTACCGGTCAACAGAGGAGGATTGGGTTGATTGATTTACGGTTAAGAGTCAAGTGCATTTATTGAAGTGGGGGTTACACCGTGTGCGGGTCATGCAGGGAGGGGCGTGAATGGCTTGCATGAAGAGGTGCGAATGTGGTGGGGAGGGTCGGAGATGAAAGTGTGTGAAGACGTGTGCGGCGTTGCTGCATGTACGGGACCCTAATAAAGTTCGAGTGGGTGTTTTAGAGCGTTGTTGTAAGGGCGAAGGTAGTCGTGAAGGCTGAGAGTATCTACCCTATGTATGCGTGGAAGGATATATGTGGAAAGATTACGGTTGATGCGCGTGCGTCCAAATGTGCGAGAGGTATTTTTCCGTTTTCTCCATGGTATACTGCCGTCGGGTGCTGCACTTAAGGAAAGAGGGTTGATGGTGGAGGGCGCGTGTCGGGTGTGCGGGGATGAGGAGACTGCGTTTCATGTAGTGTATTTTTGTGATAATTTGGGAGTATCAGGGAATGATGGGTAAGGTTCTGAGGACAGTGGGAGGAGGCGGGATATTAGTATTGAGGGCGTTAAGTTTGGACGTGGAGGCGTCGAGGCGCCTGTGCAACGTGCAATCACGTATATAATTGCGGATTTTGTTTTTGTATCCTGGGCAATGAGAAGAATGGGGATTGGGAGGTGCGCAAAAGGGTGTTGGCGGGGACCATTTATAGAACGTTGTGTTATAATCGGGAAATATATGGAAGTCGCTGGGACAGGCTTTTTCAGCGGGTACCGTAGTAATGAGTGTGAGAGCATTGTTAACGTTGTGAAAGGGGGGGGGGAGTGAATTTCAGGGGATGGAACGGGCTTGTCTCCGGGGTTGGTATGCACAACGGCTGGTTACTGTGTGTATCTGTGTAATGCGTGGTTGAGGAAAATGTGGTTGTGTGAGTGGATGTGTGGTGAAGTTATATGTGTTATAGATGTCTTAATCAGAGTCTACTGCCTTCTTTCTTTGTTGAAGTACTTGATGTACCTTTCGCTATGGCCTGGCAAACGGGGTTTTGTGTGTTTGTACCGAGCATTTTATTGCTATGTTATATAATGTGTATAGCCTGTAGATGAGTGCGGAATGATTATGGCTTTTCTAGTTTTGTGGCTGACTCGTAAGACTTGTGGTAAGGCGAGTATGTACTTTGTTTATCATGAGATTGTGATGTAGGTTCTTTCGGTTATCGATTATTTGTGTTGGTTGGAGAGTAACCGATATATTTTATATATTTATCATACTATTCTTCTTATTGTATTGTAATAGTGCATTGGCAATGTCCCAGTATATATGTAAATAGTGTATACCCGAAGGGATTATGGTTTTATTTATATTATTGAACCTGCTACAGGGGTCACCTACATGTTATGTTCTTGTTGTTGTTCTTGTGTACATAGGGTTAAGATTGCCCATCTTCTTAATGTTATGTTTTGTCACAAGCGATATTTTCTAGTATAATTGTGTAACCTCTTGTGTTTGTTAATATTGTGTTTGTTATTTGCTATTGTACGTTCTGAGAGATTGTTTTCAAAATGTGTTTATATACAATGTGTATCAACCCTAGTTTAAGGGTTTTTTATGTTAAGCTATGTATTGTATTTTAAATAAAATAAAAAAAAAAAAAAAAAAAAAAAAAAAAAAATTAACTTACCAACTTCTGAAGTTAATAAATTAACTTACCAACTACTTAAGTTAATAAATTAACTTACCAACTACTGAAGTTAATAAATTAACTTACCAACTACTGAAGTTAATAAATTAACTTACCACTACTGAAGTTAATAAATTAACTTACCAACTTCTGAAGTTAATAAATTAACTTACCAACTACTGAAGTTAATAAATTAACTTACCAACTACTGAAGTTAATAAATTAACTTACCAACTACTGAAGTTAATAAAATTAACTTACCAACTTCTGAAGTTAATAAATTAACTTACCAACTACTGAAGTTAATAAATTAACTTACCAACTACTGAAGTTAATAAATTAACTTACCAACTACTGAAGTTAATAAATTAACTTACCAACTTCTGAAGTAATAAATTAACTTACCAACTACTGAAGTTTAATAAATTAACTACCAACTACTGAAGTTAATAAATAACTACCAACTTCTGAAGTTAATAAATTAACTTACCAACTACTGAAGTTAATAAATTAACTTACCAACTACTGAAGTTAATAAATTAACTTACCAACTTCTGAAGTTAATAAATTAACTTACCAACTTCTGAAGTTAATAAATTAACTTACCAACTTCTGAAGTTAATAAATTAACTTACCAACTACTGAAGTTAATAAATTAACTTACCAACTACTGAAGTTAATAAATTAACGTCAACAACAATAATGTTAACTCTTCATATACAACACAACAGTGTTACCAACCCTTCCAACCCGCCCGGCCGAACATTACCAACCTGCTCACCCAATATACATCGTTCCACTGCCTAACATTCAATATATTTAACCAATAATAAGTAATAATAAATATTTTTGATATCATTAAACTGCTTGCTTAAATCCGAAATGATTTTAAATTATCCATTTGAAGGAAATACAAGAAATATTTTCCATAATTAGTTTCTACATACCAGGTGGTTGGCAGAACTGAAGCGACCATAACTATAAATATTTACAACTCATATTACTTAAATTATTTGAAAAAAACTAATAAACAAAATAAACTAAATTAAAAATATGAATAAAAATAAAAAACTTTGGAATATTTTACATATATTCTATATATTCACCGCCAAATATACAAAGATATTACAAGGACCTTAATTAAGAATTAAGGAGTTTATTTCCTTGAATATTTTACAATGTGTAATTACAATATTAATTTGATAAGTACGAAAAAAGTTATTATGATGGTGACTACTTAATACTTGACATATATATCATTGTTGGTTCTAAACTTTGTTTTTTATATATTAACAGAGGTAGTAGTGGTTTGGAAATATAAACACAAATGCAGTATAATGTGATCCTTTATTGACAACGTTTCACCCACACAGTGGGCTTTTTCAAGTCACACACGGATCTACCTGGGGTTGGAAGGTACGAGAGTATTTATAGTCAGAATGTTGAGGTCAGGTGGAGAATGCTGCATCTGATCTACCGGGTGGGGTTATAGAGTCTTGGGTAGCTTGGCAGGGGTATTGGACAAGTTGTAGACCTTCTGCAGTGTTCTATGTTCTTATGTGGGATAGCCATGAAGAAGTTTCTTGGCGAGTGGTTCAGCTATGTTATAGAAGCCATTGTTCTGGTTGAAATTGTTGGTTGTAGAGATGAGCGATGATTCCAGGATTCTTCTGTATTGAGTGTTGTCTTCTGTGGCTATAAGTCTTGAGTTTCTGTAGTTAATTAAATGGTTGTGTGAATTGCGATGCTGTACACAGGCATTCCTTGTATCGTCAGTCCTGCTTGCATATTGGAGTTCTGAAATGCGTGTTTGGAGGTCTCTTGATGTTTCGTCCCCACATATAATTGTTGCAGTCATTACAAGGGATTATGTATACCCCTGCAGGGGATGGAGGCTTGTCCTGTCTACTACTGGTGATGTCCTTGATGGTCGTGGTTGTGGAGGTAGATACTTGGAATGATGTTTTGGCAAAGATGTTGGAAACATGTTTGGCAATGGAGTTGGTGGGAAGGACTATGTATCTCTTCTCCGGCAGTGTCTTCTCTGGGTGTGTTGAAGATGTTTAATGCCCGCCGTCTGCAGTCTCTGATGAAGTGACGAGGATAGTGGAGTTTAGAAAATACTTGTTCAATTATAGTGCATTCTTCCTCAAGGAACTCATTGCTGCAGATTCTGAGTGCACGTAGGAAGAAGCCTATAATTATACACCACGTTTAGTTTTGGTGTCGTGGTGAGAGTAGAAGTGGAGAAGATCGTTTTGGTTGGTGGGTTTTCGATAGACTTTAAAATGAAGTTCGTGGTCAGCTTTGCGAGCAGAACATCAAGGAAAGGAAGAGTGTTGTCGACTTCTTCTTCAAGTGTGAACTGGATTGAAGGCTCGACCTGGCTGAGCTTGTCTTGGAGAGCTTGAACGTTGAAGCGTTTAGGAGTTATGAGGAATGTCGTCAACATAACGGAGCCAGGTGACAGACGAAGGAATAATGGTGGAGAAACGTTCGCTTCTAGATGTTCCATGTATAGGTTCGCCAGGACTGCACTGAGTGGCGAACCCATGGGTAGTCCAAAAGTCATGCTGAAAGAGGTGATTTTCGAAAGAGAAACACGTAAAGCCAGACACATAGTTCGAAACAAGGTCGATGAAATCGCTGGCTGGAATGGGAAGATCAAATGAATCGTCATTTTCCTGCGCAAGAGATCGATGGCTTGTGTAGTAGGTACTTTGGTGAATAGGAAGTCACGTCAAGGCTGGAAAGTTTCTTGTTCCTGATGTTGATGTGCGAATGCGGTTGAGAAGATCACCCGAGTGTTTGAGATGTGCTGGACTGATAGTGCCCAAGAGTTAGAGAGGTGTTTTGCGAGAATTCCTGAGAGCTGGTGGGGAGCACTGCCTATTCCGAGGATATGGGCCTCAGTGGGATACCAGGCTTGTGAGTCTTTGGCAGGCCGTACATTCTGGCAGGTCTGGGTTGCTGGGCATGGTGTGCAGAAGTTCTTCCTTGTTCCAGAATGTACGGCCTGCCAAAGACTCACAAGCCTGGATCCCACTGAGGCCCATATCCTCGGGAAATAGGCAGTGCTCCCCACCAGCTCTCAGGAATTCTCGCAAAACACCCTCTAAACTCTTGGGCACTATCAGTCCAGCACATCTCAAACACTCGGGTGATCTTCTCAACCCGAATTCGCACTCAACATCGGGAAACAAAAAAACTTTCCAGCCTTGACTGATTTCCCTTTTCCCCAAAATCCCTATACACAAGCCATCGATCTCTGCGCGGGAAAAATTGACGATTCACTTGGATTTTCCCATTCCAGCCAGCGATTTCATCGCCTTGTTGAACTATGGTTGGCTTTACGTTTTTCTTTCAAAAAATCACCTTTTCGCAGATTTTTGGACTCCCCAGGGGTTAGCCCCAGGCAGTCCGGCGAACCTATACATGGAACATCTAAAAGCCGAAGTTTCTCCACCATTATTCCTTCGTCGCACCGGCTCCGTTATTTTGCGACATTCTCCTATAACCCCCAAAACCTTTCCCCGTTCAAGCCCCAAGAAAAGCTCCCCGGGTCGAGCCTTAAATCCAGTTCACACTTGAAGAAGAAGCGACAACACCTCTTTTCCTTGATTTTCTGCTCTGAAAAGCTGACCACGAATTTTCGTTTTAAAGTCTATCGAAAACCCACCAACCAAAACGATTTCCCCACTTCTCTCTCACCACGACACCAAACAAAACGTGGTGTAATTTGGGCTTTTTCCCCACTCACTCAAACTGAGAAATGAGTTCCTTGAGGAAGAAGCATAAAATTTGAACAAGTATTTTCTAAACTATACCCTCGTCTTTTCATAGAGACTGCAGACGGGGGGCATTAAACATCTTCAACACACCCAGAAAGACACGCGAGAAGAGATACATAGCCTCCCCAACCCAACCCCCTTGCCAAACATGTTCCAAAATCTTTTTCCCAAAACATCATTCCAAATATCTACCTCCACAAACCCCGACCACAAAGGCTCCCCCGTAGTAGACAGGACAAGCCCCACCTCTGCAGGGGTATACATAATCCTTGTAATGCTGCAACAAAATTTTAGTGGGCGAACATCAAGAGACCTCCAAAAAACGTTTTAGAAAACAAAGCAAGCAGGACTGACGATACAAGGAAGCCTGTGTACAACATGCAAATTTACACAACCATTTAATTAACTACAGAAACAAGACTTAGCACAGAAAACAACATCAATACAGAAGAAAACCTGGGAAAATCGCTCACTCTACAACCAACAATTTCAACCGAACAAGGCTTCTATAAATAGCGAACACTCGCCCAAAAACTTCTTCATCGCTATCCCCCCATAGAAATAAACACTGCAGAAGGTTTCTCACAATTGCCAATACCCCTGCCAAATCCCCAAATCTAAACCCACCCGGTAATCATCAATGCGCATTCTCCACCTGCCTCACATTTGAACATGCCTATAAATACTCCGTACCTTCCAACCCCCGGGAATCCGTGTGTGACTTAAAAAAACCCACTGTTGGGTGAAACGTTTTTCAATAAAGGGTCACATTAACTGCTTTGTGTTTATATTCCTTTTTCGGTTTTTAACCCTTTTCTTAAGAGTGGTTTAGCGTTTTAACAAGTATTAAATAATTAACGTTATATTTTAGCACTTATACAAATAAAATTAAGATTTTGGAAGGATATAAGAAAGATTGGGAAAAACTAAGAAGAAAAGAACATAAAAACGGAGGAAAACTGCAGCAGGGTACTGGCCCATGCGGGCAGGGCCAAATCTCCTACCGCTTCCGGAGTTTTCCCGGA